>OU015749.1:67259940-67270554 GCA_907169655.1 Acomys percivali
CAAAGAACCAGATCTTGGTTTCATTGATTCTTTGTATTGTGGCTTTTTGTTTGTTTGTTTGTTTGTTTCTAAGTTATTGATTTCAGTTGTACGTTTGTCTATTTCTTGCCATTCCATTTTTTTTCTAGAACTTTTAGGTGTGCTGTTAAGTTGCTAGTATGGGATCTGTCCAATTTCCTTATAAGGACATTTTGTCCTATGAATTTTTACTGTAGCACTGATTTTATTGTATACCACAAGTTTGGGCATGTTGAGCTTTCATTTCCATTGAATTCTAGGAAGTCTTTAATCTCTTCTTTAATTTATCTATATTCTAATGATCATTGAGTAGTTTCCATGAGTTAGTAGGCTTTCTGTTGTTTCTGTTGTTGTCGTGTTCCGGCTTCAATCCATCGTGGTTTGATGATAAGATGCAATGGGTTATTCCAATCTTCTTTTATCTGTTGAGGCTTTCTTTGTCACCAAGTTTGGAGAAGGTTCCAGGTGTTGTTAAGAAGAAGATATACTCTTTTGTGGTTGGGTGAAATGTTCTGTAGATACTTGTTAGGTCCATTTTATTCATAACATCAGTTAAATTCATTATTTCTCTGTTTAGTTTCTGTCTCCATGATCTGTCCATTGGTGAGAGTGGGGTGTTGAAGTTTCCCACTATTAATGTGTGGCATTCAATATGTTGTTTAAGCTTTTGTAATGTTTCTTTTACGAATGTTAAACCCTTACTTTTGGTGCATAGATGTTCAGAACTGATATATTATCTTGGTGGATTTTTCCTTTGGTGAGTGTGTAGTTACCCTCCCTATCTCTTTTGATTACTTTTACTTGAAAGCCTATCTTATCACATATTAGAATACGTACTTCTTCTTGTGTCCTGTCTTGTGTCCATTTGCTTAGAAAATCTTTTTCTAGCCCTTTACTCTGTGCAGTGTCTATCTTTATTGCTAAGGTGTGTTTCTTTTATGCAGAAAAATGATGATCCTGGATGTTGTTGTTGTTGCTTTGTTTTGTTTTGTTTTTAAATCTACTCTGCCAGACCATGTCTTTTTATTGAGCAATTGAATCCACTGTGGTTGAGAGATATTAATTACCAATGATTGTTGATTCCTGTAATTTTAATATTGGTGGTGGTAATGTGAGTGTGTGTGTTCTCTCCTTTTGTTTTTACTGATATGAAATTATTTATTTCCTGTGCTTTCTTTGGCAATGTTACACTTTCTGTGTTGAAATTTTCCTTTTAGTATCTTCTGTATTGTTGGCTAGTGAAAAGATATTTTTTAAATTTGATTTTGTCATGGAATATCTCATTTATTTTATATTTGATTATTAAAATTTTACTGGGTATAATAGTTTGGACTGGCAGCTATAGTGCCCTAGGGTCTGCAAAATATCTGCCCAGGCCTTTATGGCTTTTAAAGTCTTGTGTAATTCTAATAGGTCTGTTTTTATATGTTACTTGGCTCTTAACCATTGTGACATTTAATATTTTCAATTTGTTCTATAAATTTAGTAGTTAATTATGCAGTTTCTTATATATATGTATAATAATATAAATGTATATGTAAACATATTTAATAAAAACAAATGTTTTTAAAAAGCAGTTATAACATCACTAAGGAATTTAAAGCCAGAGACAGTCATCACTTATATAGTTTATCATTAAAGAAAACTACATTATATGAAATGGTTTAGATATATACGTTCATGTCTCAAAAATAAAGCAGCTAAAACTGGAAAAAATACTATGTGGCAGGAAAATTTTCTTTTTGGATCTAATCTGTTTGGTGTTCTGTAGGCCTCTTGAGCATTTACATGCATCTCTTTCTTCTATGAAATTTTTGAAAAATATTTTCTTGGCCTTGGACCTAGGAATCTTCTTCTCTTTCTGTAAGTCAAGATTTGTTTTTTTTGTTTTTTTTGTTTTATGGTATCCCAAATTTCCTGGGTGATTCATGATAGGTTATTTTTAAATTTTGCATTTTCTTTGACTGATGTATTGATTTTTTTCTATCTTGTCTTCAATGTGAGATTCTCTTTTCCATCTCCTGTAATTGTTTGCTTAATCAGTGATGCCTGTTTTTCTGTCTTCTTTCCTAGGTTTTCCATCTCCAGGATTGCCTCACCTTGTCTTTTATTTTTTCTTCTTTTTTTTTCTCCTATTTCTTTTTTTGGGTCTTGAACAATTTATTCATTTCTTTCTCCTGTTTGCTTGTATTTTCCTGTATTTCTTTTAGGTATTTATTCACTGCCTTTAACTATTTGTATTTTCCTGTGTTTCTTTAAGGGATTTATTCATTTCCTGTTTAAAGGCATTTGCCATCTTCCTAAGTCTAGATTCAAAGTCATTTTCTTGTGCATTAGGTGTGTTAGGATATCCAGGGCTTATTATAGTAGGATAGTTGGGTTCTGGCCCTGCTGTATTGCCCAGGGTTTTGTTGACTATATTTTTATGCTGTCTTCTAGCCATCTGGATGTTTTTGGTATTGGTAATATTAGAGGTCCCTGCTAGTCGCTGACGACTGTTGCCTTTTGTACTTGCTGATGGCTGCTGCCTCTAAGACTGCATGCAGGGCTGGTACCTGGGAACTGGTGCTTGGAAATCAGAGCAGACATCACCACTGCTAGTTGTCCCTGAGAACTTTCACCTCTGTGATTGTAGGCGGAACTTGGGACTGAGAACTAGCCCTCAAAAAAGTTGGGGCAGACCTCACTTTTGCTGATAGTCTGCAATGGCTACTGCCTCTTGAACCACCGACAGAATTGATGCCCTGTAAATGGAGTGTGGAGGTCACGGAACAGACCTCACCACTACTGGAAGACTCTAATGGCTGTTGTCTCTTGGATCATAGGCAAAACTGTCAGCCACACGCTGGCATATGGAGGGCATGGAACAGACCTCCTCATTACTGGCAGTCCCCAAAGGCAGCCGCCTCTATATCTCTGATGGTAGTTTCCAATGGCTGCTGTTATTGAACAATGATTATCAATTTTTTAACTTTTTATAGTGTTGATTTATTTATGTGATGTGTTTTATTTTTGCAGTTAACCTTGGATTAAAGTTTCCCTTATTGTATCTTCTGCAGGGCTGTATTTGTGTATAGATATTGTTGAAATTTGGTTTTGTCAAGGAATATCTTATTTTCTCCACTTTTGGTAATTAGAATTTTTTTCTGATATAGTAGTCTGGGCTGACATTTGTAGTCTTTTAGAGTCTGTAAGTTATTTTCAGAGGCCCTTCTGAATTTTAGAGTCTCTGTTAAGAAGTAAGGTATAATTCCAATATGTCTGCCTTTACATGCTAGTTGACATATTTCCCCTACAGTTTCTAATATTCTCTCTTTTTTCTGTATATTTTGTTTTGATTATTAGGATGTAAGAATGGAATTTTCTTTCTTGTCTAATCTATTTGGTGGTTTGTAAGCTTCTTGTACATTTATAGTTATTTCTTTCTTCTTGTTAGAGATATTTTCTTCTATTATTTTGTTGAAAATATGTTCTAAGCCTTTGTGTTGGGAATCTTCTTTTTTATGCTTATGACTCTTGGCTTTGATATTTTTATAATGTCCCAGATTTTCTAGATTTTTGGGTATGGAACTTTTATTTTAACATTTTTGACTGATATATCAATATTTTTTATTGTATCTTCTATGTCTGAGATCATCTCTTCCAACACTTGTATTCTGTTGGTGATGCTTCCATCTCTAGTTCCTGTTTTCTTACCTAGATTTTCTATCTCCATGATTTTCTTGGTTCATGTTTTATGGATTGCTTCTATTTCCATTTTCAAGTCTTGAACAGTTTTATTCCTTTCTTTCCTTTTTTTTTTTTTTTTTTGTCTTTTCCGTATTTCTTTAAGGGATTTATTAATTTCCTCTTTAGTGAGTTATGCCATCTTAATTTGATCAGTTGACCTTGGTTGGGAGGCCATGCAGTACAAAGAAGAAGGGGAATCAGACAATCCAGATGAGAAATGATATGGTAGGGGAGGAAGTCCCCTGTGTTAGAGGTCTAGAGGAGGGAAATAGGGTGAAAAAGGGAGTGAGTGAAATACAAGGGAGGTGACAACAATTGAAATGTAATCTGAATATATTATAATAAAAATGAAAATGAAAAAACAAAACAAACAAAATTATTGTTTGGTTATCCATGGCTTATGGTAGTAGGATAGCTGAGCTCTGGTAGTGACATATTACTCTGGTGTTGTTGATTGTGTTCTTATTCTAGCTTCTAGTCTTCTGGGCTTTGTGGCTCCTACAGGCTTAGGTGCTGATTTCTGAGTTTACTTTTGTTAGATGGGTATTTTTTCCCTTTGGTTTCTATTTCCTCAATGGTCCTCTGACCTGAGTGGCCTGGGGTGATGGTGACCATTAAGTCTTCAGGTCAAGTATGGTGTTTCCCCTGGAGTTTTGTGACCCATGTGATCTCTGAAGTTTGGGGTACCAATTTTGCTTCTGGGGTTCATGGATCTGGTTTGGGGTCTGGGAAAGTAGAGGTCTTCCAACAAAGTTAAGGGACAGAATATGGAGCACAGGTGATCAGGTATAGTTTATGGTTGTTGGCTGTACTTTAAAGAGAATGTGTGGTCACAAAGTATAAGATAGGTCTGATCTAGGGCTTCTTGTGCCTGCCTGACCTTTAGGAAAGCAAACAGTGTTGTCAGGATGATTTTTCCTAGTTCCATCCTTTTACCTAAAAATTACATGACTTCATTTTATAAATATCTGAGTAATATTCTATTTTGTAAATGTATCACATTTTTATTCATTCATCTGTTAAAGTAGAAGGGACCCAACCCCAGGGATCCCAAGGACCCCAAACCCCCAATGACCCCAAATACTTGACTACACGAACTCCATGACAGACTTCAGGTTTTCACTCTGTCTAAGTAGGCCAAGTTTCTAACATTTCCTGGGAAAAACCACAAGTTATGGACAGCTCATGGGCAGCTAATCAGCTTATAGAACAAACTGACTAGATACCATGTTTTTATTACTTCATGGCCTCTTTAAAGAACACAGCTGGCCCCATCCAAGCAAATTAAAGGCCAATTCCTGAGAAAGAGCCAAAACTTCAGTGACTCAAAAGTCCCCAATAACCAAACAGTCACTCCCGAATCCCCTTGTACATTGTTGTTTGATCCTGTTGTCACAGTTCCCTCCAGCTGTCTATAAATTGAGCCTGTGTGCTCATTTTGGGGCTGCCCTCCAGAAGAAAGAGGGGACCCTAGCATGCTAATCTTAAAACACTATTTGTTTTTGCATACTGTCTTGGCGTCTTTCTTCAGCAAATCACTGTAACCCTAACAAAGTATATGGCGGTTGTTTCCAATTTCTTGCTATTATGAGTAGAAAAGCAGTGAACATGGTTGCATAAGTGTCTCTGTGGTAGAATAAAACAACCTTTGTGTATATACTCAATATTGAAGTAGATCTAGTCTCATCTTCCTAAGGAACAACTACCCTGATTTCCACAGTAGCTGTACAAGTTTGCATTCCCAACAGAAAACAATAAGTCTTCCAGCTATTCTATATCCTCACCAGCATGGGCTATGTTTTGGTTTGTTTATCTTAGCCATTTTGATGGGTGTAAAATAAACCCTTGAAGATTTGCTTTGCATTTCCTTGATGACTAAGGATGTTGAATCTCTCTCTCTCTCTCTCTCTCTCTCTCTCTCTCTCTCTCTCTCTTTCTCTGCCCCTCTCTCATTCTTTCCTTTTATGCCTTCTTTTGAATCAGTGTTTCTTTCTGTAGCCCTAGGTGCACAGGAAATTTCTTTGTAGATCAAGGTGGCCTAGACCTCAGAGACAAGGTTGCCTCTGCATGCTGGGTACAGGGATTAAGTGTGTTGCACTACACTCTGCTAAAGTTTTCATTGTTTATTAGCTTCTTGAGATGCCCCTTTTGAGAATTCTTCATTTAAATCTGTATCCTTTGGATCAGACTTGACAGAATTCATTCCTCTGAGCATGCTGGACACTGACATCATGCATCCTTTATGTTCCAGCACCAAGTGCTTCAGTTGCTGGTCCTCATCAGCTCCCAGAACAGCTCTGAAGAAAGTTTGCAGTCCCAATTGGTCCATCATTTCAGACTGTCCTACACAGGACTCTAATTAAACTTGGAATTTCTCAACATTTAGAAACTGGACCACAAATGCCATTCCAAGTTTGTTTAATTATTTCCCCCAATTTTATTTGGGCCCCTACAAAAATATTATTCATTCCAAATAATCCTGAGTAAACCTTAAGAAAATGACACCCCATTTCCCTCAAGGGTAGGGTTTTGGTCGCTTTCTTGGGCCATAGATGTTTATTTTC
The DNA here is from genome assembly GCA_907169655.1 of Acomys percivali. Classification (NCBI taxonomy): domain Eukaryota; kingdom Metazoa; phylum Chordata; class Mammalia; order Rodentia; family Muridae; genus Acomys; species Acomys percivali. Next base: position 67,266,252 of record OU015749.1, read on the forward strand.
ATTGGGAGTAGGTTATAAGTTATTATTTGGTCTTATTTAGAAAGAAAACAAGAAGGGACTCAGGGATAGCTCTCTTTTACTTTATCTTTCATTATTAGGCTTGGAGATAGAAATTGAAAAGAAAGAAGAGGGAATATAGAAATATATAGGGATGATTGGACAAAAAGTTGATTGGTGAATCCACTCCACTCCTAAAATTAACTCCCTAATTATTACTCACAAGGTTATTTTTAATTTACTGACATAGAATTTTGTATAAGATGCAAAATAATTTTAATTTTAGATACATTGGTATTGAATTTAGATTTAAGAGTATTTTTCACACATATCATATATACTTCTTCTCTAATGTGTGGTATTCTACCCATACATCTCAATTATTTTTAAAGACTTATTTATTTATTATATATGAGTGTTTTATCTGCAGAAGAGGCATCATACCATGTTATAGATGGCTATGAGCCACCATGTGGTTGCTGAGAATTGAACTCCGGACCTCTGTAAGAGCAGGTGGCACTCTTAACCACTGAACCATCTCTCTAGCCCCCAGCTCAATTATAAGTCAAAATTCATTTCCAATACTTTGAAAATGTTATTGCAGGCTGTTTAGGCTAATTTATGTTATACAAGTAAATTGTTAGTTGATAAAATCATGTTCATATCAGTTACTAGTCTATTTTTATCACAAGATTAAACATTTAAGGTGGAACAGATAGACATGATTCTATAGAAAGATAGGGTAAAATAGATAAGGTTTTCAAAAACCTCAGAGACATACAGAATATGACATTTAAAGATGTTTTTATTATTTTAAAGAATTATTGCCAATGAGACAGGTTAACTCTTGGCAACACCCAGCCAAGTTCAGAGAAGACCATGATTATCAAAGAACCTGTTTATTAATGTAGCTTCAAATGTGGCAAACAAGCCACTGGGTAAAATGTTCTCATTTCTACCACAGACAGAATTCTGCCTAAAAATGGTCAAGCTTGGAAGCAGGCAAAGTTGGTGGTCAAACTCTGCCAAGCTAGGGTAAGCAAGTCCTCAATAGTTCCTGCCTCATAAACATATCTGTCACTTACATTTGTCCAGAAGGCTGAAGATGATGCTCCAACATTATATAGAGTTTTGGATGACTGTTCAGGTAGCAAACTGTCTCTGTCATCTTCTCATTTAAGAAGTTGCTAACATGCACTTTCTATCTACTCAGGTAATTGATTTTATTCCTTCTCATGTCTCTGATGAGTTGAAAACTAGATAGTTTAGTTTTATAACTAAGCTATTTGTTTTGGGGTTAAGATGTCTTTAGGGCTAAATAGATGTTTTAAGTTGATAAAGATGAGATATGATAGACATTGATTTCCATTCAGAATTTTAGGCTCATCAAGATAGGAAAAGTTGCTATGACTGTAACATTTATATAATTCCTGTTTATTTCATATTATTCTTGCTGTAGGTAGTTTATTGTATATATGTGTAATAATTTAAAGGTATATGTAAAAAATAAATTCATTAAAAATAAAAAGAAAGCCTAAAAACTGAAAAGATAAATGGGGAACTTATCAGAGCTAGCAGGTGAGTTCACTTCACAAGTTGGTTCAGATTTCACATGAGCCATCTTGAAGAAAAAAAATTCAATTCAGACTTAAAACACTCTTGGTTTAGCATAGTTTCATGAACTCAAATTTCCTACTCTCATAGACCTGTTTTACAAAAATATTCCAAAGGGTAAGAAAGTACTACATTGGGGATTATTTATAGTTATAATTTGAGTTCAAATAGGCTATTCTGTTTAATATGCATGTGGATGAGTTTTACATCATAATTATATTTGTTTATAACTAAAACTAATGATTTTCTTTAGAGGTGCGACACACACATATGCGTGTGCATGTATATGCTTATATATGATGTAAATAAATATATATATGACTAAATACCTGACAAGAAACAATATGAAAATTAGAAATGAAATGTCATTACTACTACTGATTATAAAATAATGCTGACTTTATTATATAATAATCCACTTGATATGATGAATTAACATCCAGTTGGCATATATTATGTTTAATTTTCCTACATATGCACATGATAAGAGATTTTACTTTGGTGGATGTATTTTGACCTGCCTGCATCAGGCCTAGTGTGATTTGAGATTTTTACGAAATAAAGTAAATCTTATTTGAACATAAGCAATATAGACAATTGATGTAAAAATACTGACAGCTATGTTAGAATTTGCAAATTAATCAATTTTCTTGCAGCTGTGGTAAAATGCCTAGAAAAAGCAATTCAAGAGAACAAGGCTTTATTCTGGGTCACAGTATTCTGATTCTGGTTCCTTTTGGTTTGGCCCACAGGTTATGATCCCCACGGACATGGTTGCCAAGCACTGACTAGGGATATCTTGAAGAGCAAAATGTTCTGTTACTAACTGAGTCATTTGCATGTGTAGAAACATACATATGTGAGTATGTATAAGTGTTTGTGTGCAAAAATAAAAAAGCAAAATTACATATACACAAAAAATGTGTAACCTATTTTAAAACTACATGTTTTTTTTAAAAAAAATTTTATTAATATATTCTTGTTACATCTCAATGGTTATCCCATCTCTTGTATCCTCCCGTTCTTCCCTCCCTCCCATTTTCCCCTTATTCCCCTCCCCTATGACTGTTCCTGAGGGGTATCTTCTCCCCCTGTATATGCTCATAGGGTATCAAGTCTCTTCTTGGTAACCTGCTATCCTTCCTCTGAGTGCCACCAGGTCTCCCCCTCCAGGGGACATGGTACAATAAAAAGTCCTCCAGAGGAATCTCCATACCTGATCTCAAACTGTACTATAAAGCAATAGTGAAAACAGCATGGTACTGGCACAGCAACAGGCTGGTTGATCAGTGGAATCGAATCGAAGACCCAGATATGAATCCACACACATATGGTCACTTGATTTTTGACATGTTTTATTTTTTAATTAATTTATTTATCTGTTCACTTTATAGCCTGATTACAGTCCGCCTCCCTCTACCCTCAGTCCCAACTTAGCACCTCTCCTACATCCTCCTCCCTTCATGTCCAGAGAAAGGAATTCCTCCACAAGTACTACGTACACTGACAACCAGGTTTGTACTCTGACACGGAGGTCATACAAGGCAGCTCAGCTATGAGAAAAGTACCCAAAGACAGGCAACAGAAGCAGGGACAGCCCGTACTCACATTGCTACAGGACCCACATGTAGAACAAGTTGTTACATCTGTGACATGTGTGTAGGATGGCCATGCATGTTCTCTGGTTGGGGGTGCATTGTGAACACCATGACCCCACATTAGTTGACTGTATAGATCTTTTTGTGGTGTCGTTGACCACTCCAGGTCCCTGGGGTCTTCCCCACACTCTTCCACAAAACTCCCTGAACTCTATCTATGGTTTGGCTGTGGGTCTCTGCATCTATTTTAATCAGCTGCCAGATGCAGCTTCTCAGTAGGAGATTTGCAAGCAGAGCAGAGCATCATTAATAGTGTTAGGTAATTTCTTTCCCATGGAGTGGGTCTTAATTTGAGCCAGTGATTAGTTGGCCTTTTCCTCAATCTCTGCTGCCTTATGAAGTCCAACCAGGAGATAAATTGTAAATTGATCCCTATCTTGGATGTTCCCTGAGTAATTGTAATTCCACACAGGATCCTAGCTTGGGACTGTGTCAGTCCTGATGGTGTGGGAAGATTCAGTTCATTTGCATGTATGTTTGTGTGAGGTGTCAGATCCTTTGGAACTGGAACTATGAACAGTTGTGAGCTGCCATGTGTGTGCTGGGAACTTAACTCAGGTCCTCTGGAAGAGCAGCCAGTCCTATTAACCATTGAGCCATCTCTTCAGCCCCTTCCTCAAATTTCTGTGGCTATCAATGACCTTAATTCTTTTTCAATTACTTCCTTTAGTCTTTGAACTTATTCAACGTTTTGAAAATAGGACATTTCTTGTTCAACATACTATATCTTCATAAGTAATATATTTTATTGTTCATTTTCACTAGAGATTACTCTCATCTGTTTTGTTGTTTTCATTAAAAGTTTGACATTCTAGATAATCTTATGTAGAAACTATAAATCTGAACCCCAATGCATTTAATTTTTGTTAACTGAAAAGAAAGCTAAATACCCAGTAGAATTTTGAGAATATTTATATGTTAATGAAGAAACTAGATAGAACAGACAGAATTATTACAAGTACCATGAAGGAGTACACAGCTCTGTGGATGGAGACACTGAGGAGGAAGCACAGGTTACCATGAAGGAGTACACA
>OU015749.1:67270564-67286974 GCA_907169655.1 Acomys percivali
GATGGAGACACTGAGGAGGAAGGCACAGGTTACCATGAAGGAGAACAAAGCTCTGTGGATGGAGACACTTAGGAGGAAGGCACAGGTTTTAGTCATGGGATTATATTAGTCAACAACAAAGCTATCCTCTACTGGGAATAGACTTGACATCCATTTAGTGAAATTTTGGTCTTAGGGTTGTGTTTTGTTTGTTTGTTTTCACTGTAAATAGTTTTACTAGAACAGGTAAACCTCATCATTTCTGTTTCCTTTCTTGATGGTAACATTGATACCTAGGAGGTTTTCAGGATGGAAGAAATCAGCTAAGAATAAGATTTCAAAAACATCTGTTTGAGAATGATGAAAGGAATTGCAGATAGCCACACAGAAGGCAGGCAGCAAAGTAAGCCTAGTTAAAAAGTTTTCCACAGTTGAGTAGAAAGAGGGAAGCATGAATCAGCATTCAACTGTAATGTCATAAGTCAGATTAACTACTAAACATGAAATCTAAATGTTCATGTAACTGGGAAAACATATATTTGTGGAATCTTATCTTAAAAGCCCTTTACTATGAGGTTTCTCCTGTCACAGAGTTCTGATTCTTGTAATTATTATAATTTCTAATTTCATCCCCTTTCCCATTGTCTATTTATCCTCTAGATGGCAATATGATAGAGAGCACTGATAGTGCTTGACACATATTAGAGTAGTTTTGGTTAATGATAAGTAAATAATTCTATGCATGATACCTGAATTTTAAAAACTATCTTATTTCTTCTTCAGTGTGCCTTATTAGGTTTGGGGATGTATTTCAATTGTAGAACACATGAAAAATCTACATAAGACTAGAATTGGCTCCCAGAACTACAAAACATCGTTAAATTAGAGCTAATTTAAAATGGATGCTGTTATGTAGATAGAAACAAATACCTTACTGTTAACACCATACCAACATACATGTATTTTTCAAACTTTTTGACCTTTACCTTGAAACCAAAGTAAGAGAAACCAAAGTACTAGCATTAGTGACAGTGTGGTATGTTTTCCTAATTTTATTGATGTAGATGTAGATGTAGATTTATATAGAGATAGTCACTTCTATCTTTTCTTCCAATTTATTTTTGTTTTAGTTAATCTAATTGTAATCTCTGTGACATTTGGTATTCAAGTATCCTACCCACTGAATTATACAAGGCAGAAAGAAGAGTTCTAAAATATGATAAAAAGCCAACAGGAACTGACTAACTACTGTAAGCATTAATTTCCTTTCAAAGAAAAGTCTAGGGATAGATCTGTGAGTTGAGGGTCAATTCTCCTCTATGAGACATTTATCTTTTTTCACAACATGTCTGATTCTGTAGATAAGTTGATGGGCTTCCATGCCAAATAATTCTATAACTTTCTGTATACTTTACTCTACAATTAAGTTAAATTCTGACACTATCATCGGACACCAATCAAAATTCCAAGCTGTCATGTGTAATTTTGATGAACTGCCTATGAACTAACAAATTTCTTAGTCTCTTCTTGCCATTAGTCATTCACCAGAATGACTTAAAGAACAAAGGTGAAGCTTACAAACTAGATTACTAGTGTGTTATAGAAAAATATGATACTGAGCCTTGGATCTGACCAAGGGTTGTGTGTATGTATATGTGTGTATACATGCATATGAATACATTTAGAACACAAACATTGACATTCAGTATCTTACTGCTATTCTACTTCATACATTGAATCTGTGTCTCTAACTTGAAACCTGAGCTTACACAATGGAGAGTATAAATAGCTTTCTTGCCCTGGGAACCCTTTGTTTCTGCTTTCCAAATTTAGAATTACTGGCTAGATCCAAACTGTCATCTTCACTCTTCAGCAACAATCATGTTATGTAGTGAACCATGTTTTCAGCCTCAGACATTAATTTTTTGAAAAAGAAAGTAAAATTTATCATTGAGAACCAGTTACCAAGGAGAAAAGAGATAAAATTTAACACTTTCTGCATCATTAGCTGTGGTGGAAGAATTCATAACAGGAGGGAACAGGTAGTTTTTCTTGATTGAGTGATGAAGAGAAGTTGTTTACAGAATACACTTAAACATCATACCAGCTATCAAGCTGTGTATTTTCTTTTGTGTTAGTGATGTCATGCTCTGAACAGTGTTTTGGGTGTTTGCACTGTCTAAACATTGTTGTCCAGATAAAATGGGCAAAAATATTAGCACATAGGTGATTTTAAACCATTATTAAGAAATTCCTTGTAAAACCAAAGTATTTTTTTGCCTAAATATGTATGCCAAATTGGGTAAAGAAGTTGTATAATTTCAGTTATATCTCAAAAGCAGCCAGCTGGGAAAGATGTACAAGAAATGGTATGTGGAACACAGAAGGACCATTTTTTACACAGTCATCACTCCAGAAAACTGTGGTGCCAGTCAATCTGATTTAGTAAGTTGTATTACACATATGAGTGATTAAATGTCTGGACATTCATGATTAAGTCCACTTACAGAAATTCTCCTTTCTAGATCACTTGATTTGTTGGCCTAGAATTGAAGGACTTCTACAGGAAGTATAACACAGTGTAAATATTAATTGATCTAAAATCCTCTAAACATAAAAGTGGTATTCTTAAAAATGGAAGAATAGCCATGCCTGACTGGTGAGTACTATCATCATTGAGTCTTTTCATGTACATTTAGTATCATTGACAAAATTACCAGCCAGTAGATTTTTGCTATTTTTTTCCTATAGTCTGCAAAAAACCTCTGTCTTGAATTGACATAATATTATAATGTTATAAACACATTGCACCATATTACATCTTTCAATATGGAATGTATGCAAAATAGAATACTGTAGAATTAAGCTGATTTGAAGTTATATTAATTCATCATAGCTGATATTGCTCAGTTTTAGCTGGAAGCACAAAAGAATAGTCTGTGGCATAAATTTGCACCAGAACTAAATTTTGTAAGCCCTGAATTTCTCCCACTTTTTAGGCAAAGCATTATTTGGAGACTTGAATTAACCTGACTGTATGATCAGAGATGAGTGAGTTACATTCAAATGACTTTGCAAATCAGAATTCTACATGCTCTAGTTGATTATCAATAATGAAATCACAATGATTAAGGTGTTAAGCTATTAAGGAAAGAAATGTAATTACATTAAAGCTAAAAGAGGGTCATTCCAATCTTATCTTTGCTATAACATATTATATCACTTGGAAATTTTTCTGCATTCTTTAAGATCAGATTTCTTTATTTACAAAGTAGAAATGATAAACCTTCTTTATAGAGCCACAGGAAATAATTAATAATTATTATAATAATTTAACAACTAAATAAAGAGTAGTAAAAATATGAACTTTCTTTACATCAGATGTCTAATTTAAGTACTGTAAAAGCTAATATGTGTCATATGATTGATGATGTGATAGTTCTGTGGATAGTAGCACTGTATTTTTTATCGACATTAGCTGGGGAGGAAGAATTCATAACAGGACGGAACAAGGCAGTTTTTCTTGACTGAGTGATGAAGAAAAGCTGTTTACAGAATACACTTAAACATTATACCAGCTAACAAGCTGTGTATTTTCTTTTGAAAAAATCGCTAAAATTGGATGAGAGAAATGTTCAGAGAAAAGATTCAGATTAGAAACACAGCGTGCAAGAATTTAAAGAATGAGAGGAAGAGAATGATCTTACCAAGACAAAGAAGACAAGGGCAGGTGTATAGGAAAACAGCAGGCTGTAAGGATATTGGCAATGAGCACATGGAAAATACCTCAAAGTCTTGTGCCAGAAAAACCTGACCTTGTAAATATCAAATTTTCCTGGGATGAAAGTCATTGTGAATCTTTATGAGAGCCTAGGAAAGAGGGAAGCAAATCAAACTCCAGGAGGCTAAGACACATATAGTAGGTGAGCCAGTAGATACAGCAAATTCCCACAATTCTTCAACACCTGCATAACATTTGAAGACAGAAAAGAAAATAATTAGAAGAGATACTGGTCCTATAGTTAGAAGATAACCGGCAGGAAATGGAGCAGTGGTTCTAGAAGGTCTAGACTGAGCAAGGACTGATTAGATAAAATAAAGCCTGTACTAAATGAAACGTTATAAAAACGACAACATCTTGATGACCAACTAGAAAAATTATGAGGTGTAGAAAAAGGACAAGATAAAGAGACCCTCTAATGTTTTAATAATTACTAACAAAACTAATACTATACACATACAAAATAATTATAAGTAAAAAGTCTATCAGCTTTCATTAAATGCTGCATAGTCTCCAACAGGGAGGGAAATCAAAATACAAATGGAGGAAAAGAGGTGTATTTTAGTTTTAAAATGATAAAATATATTTGGTATTTTGAGACAGGTTTTTTTTTCTGTACAGCCTTGCCTGTCCTAGACTCACTTTGTAGACAAGGCTGGCCTTGAACTCAAAGAGATCTGCCTGCATCTGTCTCTCTCTGGGATAGCATTACAGGCATGCACTACCATGCTTAGATCAATTAAACATGTTTTCCATATATATTTTATTTTCATTTCAAGTAAAGTTATAGAAAAAATAATTTTGTTATTTAGTGACAAGCAATGAAAAGGAATAAAAATTGAAGATACAAGTGATATATTGTCTAAGAGGAATCAGGCCATAAGCCATAACAGAGATAATTCTATTATCTAAATCCTCAAAAAATATGTATTCACACAAGTGCCTCTAAAATACAAATACAAAATACTAAAATACAAAATGGATGAAAAGACAAGTTTCATATTAGTAACTCCCACAAGTAAATCTTTAAGATCTAACTTCCTTTGCTTGAGCAGTCTTGGCATCAGGCAATACATAGAATTCCATTTTTCTTTGCTGTAGACTGTTTTTCCTATACATTTACTTTTATTCAAATGGAGCAACTTCACATATTGTGTTTTACATCACATTCTATGTTCACTTGAAAATGATTGTTTTCCTAGATTTTAATAATGCCTGAGATCATTACAAATGTGTTAGACCTTGGACAGAATTCTTACTATTAGGACTGCTGCCTAATTGTCAGGATTGTTATGAAGTAACCTGACCATGGCATTAGATCCCAATCTGAATTCCTTGTAAAAGTAAGATATCTACAGGCTTGTTAGATATTCTTCATAAAAGTTGAATGAAAAAGTAATTCATAACATTGAAGAAAAGAAATCGAACTTGCTTTCAAAATCATTATTTCTGTAAAGTAACTGAGCCGTATAGCAAGCCTACTCTATGTGTCATTTGTGGAGTTAGACTTAAATGGAAATGATAGCCACATTTCATGGCAAGTTATGCAATTTAAGACTTGGTTTTTGATCTATCTAGGTCCCATGACCTATGTAAAATGAAAATATAGTACCTACCTTAAAGGGTTGTTTCAAGCTTAACTAAAGTGTGTTTATGATAACATACTGATTGTCAAGTAGTTAAGTTCTCAATAAGTTGAATGAATTTTAATGATCAACATGAGGATATAATATAATAGAAAGTATTCCATATTTTTAACTTTAGTGCTGTTCCTCCTTGTAACATAGAGATACATAGAGAGGCATTGTCGTCTTCAGAGTTTACATTCATGAATGGCACAATTGAGCTATGAAAAAATTATGAAATGCTCTCATAAAGTTTGAAGTTTTTTTGAAGTTGGTTTAATGTATTTTGATGCTAATTACTGCTTGCTATTTCTGTTCCACCTGTACTTTGCCTAAGATCCTAAACTGTTAGATCAAGAAAAGGACATCACACCCAGGCAGGGGAAGTGGGAGAGGCATGGCTAAGGCTCCAGGGCTTGGGGAGAAGGAGAGAATCTGGAGAGAGAGAGAGAGAGACCTGAGGAGAGGGGAGAAGAAGAAGGCTGCACAATGGGTTAGGAGAGGAGAATCACACTGCTAGTGTGAATGGAGACTTGGCTCAAATCATGACAATTAGCAAGTATTTGGGATTATAGATAGGAGATAGCTTGATAGAAATTATTAGAAACAGATGGCATGGGTTTAGGGCAGGTATCCCATATCTGTCCCACTATTGGAAATAATTTAGGGAATTAATATCTGCCCTGCCCCAGGTTAAGTAAGGGTATTTTAAAATATAACAGATGTCTTTTTCTTAATTGATTTCTAGCTGGTTAGAAAATGCTGCCGTAATAATAATTTTAGGCCTAATAATAAACTGGTAAATTAACTAAAACAGAAGTTTATTATTTTAGGGCAGGCCTCATTCATAGAAATCCAAGAACACATGGTCCCTAAGGATTATAGATTGAACACTCCTACATGTAGATTATAGCATCAATAATTAGCATTCATTTAAAATTTTTTCACTGATAAAATTTATTTCAAGAAGTTTGAATGCTGACTTGGAAGATGAATTAATTAGTTTTAAATGTATACATTTTTGTAATGGTGGAAGTTTTACTTCAACCTCTCACTGACACATCAATGCTCTTCCCCTTCACAGTGTCTTAGACATTAAACTGACTAGCAAATGATTGGTCTTGGTAACACTAAGCAGTCATCCATCTCACACAGTTGGTCAGCTGCCTTCGAATTACTCCTGTTGAATTTCTATTGAAAACTGACATAATGTTAAGCCCCCCCCCCAAAAAAAAATCTTCTGCATGTGTATTTCTTTTTTGGGGGAGGTGTATTTCTAAACTCCTTTGCTGTAAGTCCCACTCAGCTGCCACCTCACACTATTATTAGCCTCATCATGGCAAGAAAAGAATACAGAAGCTAAAGCTACCTAAAATGAAAACCCTCATTGGCTCATCCCTAAGTGAGGTAAAAGTCTTTGCTGTTTTTAGATACAGATTCCATCAATCCAAGGTCAAAGCCAACAGAGAATGCAAAGGTCTATAAGTTTCCATAGAGCTGAGCACAGTTCCTACTCACAAAGCTGTTGCTGACATCTGAAAAGATCTGAAATTTTCTAGGTCATATATGTGAAGCAAAAGGGAGGACCTCTCCTGATGGCTCCTGGCAACAGCAATAAAGGAAATGAATCCATTCTATTCTCTACATGAAAGAAGTGTTGGGATTTTTTGTTATTTGTTTTCATTCTTTTCTCATCACTGTACTCACAACAGACAAAAAGTGCAGAGGGCTCTAGATAAGGCTTGGAAGACTAGCCTCACAAGCATGCTACTCAAAACATGGGGGAAGCCACAAATGCAAGATAAATGACGTGATGGAGACAGCATAAGGAATGGGAAATATATTTAAAACTTCTCTGGCAATAGGTAGGGACTTCCTGGAAATGTGAACTTAGAAAACTCTTTTTTTTTTTTTTTTGGTTTTTCGAGACAGGGTCTCTCTGTGTAGCCTTGGCTGTCCTGGACTCTCTTTGTAGACCAGGCTGGCCTCGAACTCACAGCGATCCGCCTGCCTCTGCCTAGAAAACTCTTTTTAAAGTTTCTTATGTGTGATTTTATGGCAATAATTGACTGTTACTGCATGAGTGCTGCTATCAAGCATGCAGCTGGGCCTCTAATGAAGGTAGAGACTGTCTTGTCATTACTCTGTAGTATATTGTACACACAGCTGGTTTGGGAATGCACACCTAAAGACAGCAGTAAACTGCTGCCAAACATAAGCAAGGTTTATGAAGTAGAGATTTTGATAAAATGCACTGGCAGCATCAGATCTTGTAACCTCAGTGGGAGGGAAACACAATCATCCACATATAGATTTCTTTTTTTTATTAGTAATTTTAAATTATATTTCTTTTTTACATATGCATTTATATTATTATACATAAATAAAATAAAGTATATATACCTAAAAGAATCATGAACCAGTCAGGGATTATATAAATGTTACATTCATAGTGTTTTGGCTATTTGTATTGGCAACCTCATACAACCACAAAAAGTGCATTTCTATGAATGTATCCCTACATTTTCCCACTATTAGTGAGCCCAAAAATGAATAAAGTGTGTTGTGACTTCCTTTAATTCTCGGAAGTGAGGGAGGGGACAGCTTGGTGAGGTGAAGCTGATGTTGATATGCAGAGGGAAGCAACAAATGTTTGATTATGCAAGTCTGCAATGGCAAGTGTTTTCAAAGCTATTTGTAGCTCAGTAAATCAAAAATAGCTTGCCAGATGTGAATCGTATTTTCTATAGAATTCATAATTTTCTGTATGCACTTAAGTTTCAGAGAAAAAGGAGATTTGTATAGAAAATCACTCAAAAAAGAGGCTGGACTTTTGACCCTTCCTTTTCTTCTCTCTTCTAATTCTCTCAACTCTTTCCTTCCAAGTTCACTCCTCCTTCCCTCTATCTTTTTCTTCTTCCTCTCCATAATTCTTCCCTTTTTCTCTCCCTAATCTCACTGTCTTTAGCCTTCCATTTATAATATGACATGGTGTATGGTACTTTATTTATTTATTTATTTATTTATTTATTTATTTATTTATTTATTTGGGACACATATATTGAAGAATAAGAGCTGTCAGGCACAGTTCCCCATGCTGAGTAGAATACTGAAAAAGCAAATTCCATCGTCCTCTTCTGGTAGAACATGTAAATTACCCAACACATATATTAAAATAGCCAGTGTTTTAAAATATGAATTCAGTGTTTTATATAGTTATTAGGTTGCCTATTATTATATAATTATAGAACATTCTCATCATCTCTAAAAGAAATCTTAGGCATATTAGCCACAGTCCCCACTGTTCAAGCAATCATTCATCTGTGCCCTCTATGCACAGCTATGAATGCTTTGAACTTTTCACATACACAGAAATCCATAGTATATGGGCTCTTAAATTTAGTTGGACTTTTGAATCACCATCAATGTTGTAGCATACAGTAGTACTTTTTCCTTTTTTTTTTTTTGCCTAAATATCTAATTATCTACATATTTGTCAGAACTCTGATTTTTTTTAAGTAGGTACATTCAGTAAGAGAAGTTACTAAATATCCATTACTATCCTGTGACAATATAATTAAATTTTAAGGTTATGTGAACATGTGGTAGGTCCCCAAGGAAGTCAGAAGGTGGCAATGGATTCCCCTGGATGCTAAGGGCTGAACTCAAATCCTATGATAGAGAAAGTACTCTTAATTACTAAGTCATCTCTTGAGGCCACAAATGTAAATAAATTAAAAGTGAACTATTGTGCAGGTACTTTTCATTGTAGCTCATTGTCAAAAGCATCTTTTCAGGAAGAACAGAGAAACATAGCATGTATGCCCTCTGCTAACCTTTGTCAGAGCTTAGTTACTTTATCTGTAATGTATTCTTGGGTATTTTTTGTAACAGATACATTTATGTCTGGTATCTTATCCTAGCAGAAGGAAAATTTATAGTTGATGTCTACCACATATCTGAGTGTAATTATTGGGTATGATTACTTACTACAGATATGGGGATATAATAAGGATTGGAGCCCAGTGCCACTTTCAAAGTAGTGTGTTCTATTAAGTAAGAAAAAGTTGTCAGGTAATGTGTATTTCTTTATCTTAAAAATATTCAAATCAAGATTATATCTCAGATACATGATTGATGTTAGGAGTCAAATAAAGCAAAAGCATATGCGAAAGAGAACCAACTAAAGCCAAATAAGGATAATAATGGCATAATGGTCAACATGACTACTATTAAGACAGAGACTTCATTATCAGACAAGCATCAAGGGCTAAGAAAGGCCTGAGTGTCACTCTTCAGGGATGAGTTTGATCCAAAATGGAAAGAGTAAAAATTCTGAAACCCATTGATGAGTCTTTGTGCCTGGTGTCACTGATTTTCTTGTTTTAAAATTGTCAAGAGAAGCAATTAGTTAACATTCATTATCAACATGGAAGAATGTAGAAGCGCCCAGAAGACCAGCTTCTTAGCATGCTTGTAAGGGATTATGGGATTATCCAGATTTGGTTAACCCCAAGCATGCCTGTAGGAGATGAGAAATTTTCTAGGTTCTTTTAGCATTTGAAAGATTATCTAGAGCAGACAGAAAAAAGTGTGGAGACAGAACCTGATTTTGTGGATGGTAATGCTGGGCTGCCAAAAATGGTGTGTGTGTGGGGTGATTGACTTGAGTACCAGGATCCATCTATCTCTTCTTCCTGGCACTCTGAGATAGTGTGACTAGGCTCATCATACTTTTACTGCCTTGCACTTCCCACCAGAATAGACTGGATGCTGTAAATTTGACCAAGAAAATAATCCCAAAACTTTACATACTTAATTAATTTTTCCATGGTCATTGATTGGAAAAATTAGAGGCTTGTTTTACCCTCTCTAGTTTTCTGTATTATGATAATCAGGGAGCTACTGGAACTCTGTTTTGTAGAGTAGGACTTGATCTGTGAGAAGATGAAAACAGGAAGCAAAGGAAATACTTGTGATGGCTTCTAATATCACCATGGAATTAATATGAAAAGAAAATTCATGCTTGGTTCTTGATGATAGAACTCAACCCAATTACAGTCCTCATTATTTGTTAATAATTCTTTCTCACCTGTTCATATAGTGATTCAACATGATTAGCTTACCAATTCATGTGACAGGGCATAGGTTCCTCCATATTGTCTAAGATAGAGCCATCTTTTATTTAATTTGAGCTACCCTTCGGCATACCTCCCCACAAGTCATGGAAAATCCTGTGGGGAACCTCCCAACCCTGTTCAAGAACCTCAGGATGAAAATGCTCCAGATAACTGGATTTTTTCTCATGTTAAATTGTTATTTTTTCTTTTCCCCTGCAACTGGGAAGCAGAATGTGATGTTTCTATGTTCCAGGTCTTTGAAAGCTCTGCGTAAATGCATTTCAGAATGTTTTGTGAGAAGTGTTGTGCTCCAGGCAGTTGCTGGCCAGCTAAATACATATTCTCAATTTAGACTTTGGTTGTGATGAGTGATCTTGGAGTGTCTACCCTGCAACATTTAAAGGTCCCACTCTTTCCAGTTCGTCCAACTTCCAGGTCTCTATGTGGACCATGAACTGGGTGGATAGAAACTTCCTCTTAGTGGGTCTACAACTTGAGATGTTACAGGGACTCAGGAAAGACACTTCAGAGTTTGCAAATCTCTATGCCCTTCCTTCACCCCTTTATAAATTTCTGGTGGAGAAAGTCATCTGGTCTGTCTCCTCTGGGAATAAGTCTGGTTAAAGCACCTTCTGGTTGGACAATTAAGAGAGGTTGGATGTGGATGCTAATCAACTGTGTAAACTGTCACCAAAGTCCCCATCTGTTCAGGGGTGTAAGTGTTTGGTGGCCAGTAGAAACCATTTCTTGTGTATTGTGTGGATATAGTACTTGCCAATAATACATATGATGGAATATAGCTTAGACAGGAAACAGGAGATAGGAAATCTAGTAGACAGAGAGGATTCTGGGAGAAAAGACCTGGTGTGCAAGATTCAGCAGGCAAGATATAAAGAAGGTAGATGCATGGTGCCTGAGCTCATATAATCAGCCATGTGGCAGAGTGTATATTAGAATAAATGAGTTATTTTAAGTTAGGAGCTACTTAGAGAAAAGACTAGCTGTATGGACTAAGTATTTGTAAATAATGTTTTGTGGCTCATGAGTCATTATTCTGGGAGCTTCAGGACAGAAATAACACACCTATCCACCCATGCACTAAAGTGGCCACCCCTAATTTGTCTTCTTATACTTATTGTCTGTTCCTGTTTGTTCATCTCTGTCTCTTCAGGTCAATCTGTTACTTGTTCTGAATTAATCGCTAAAAAGTGACACTAGAGGCAACTGTACACAGCTCACTCCTTTGGACTGTTTCCTCCACCATTTTCAGGAGGTATACAAATACAGGGGGTTGTGCTTTGAGTCAGTTTTTCAAAAGGATGCCATTGGACCCTTTGTGATTTAGAGTGGCTCTCTGTTTGGTTTTAATGGCCATCTGAAGGCACATACAATTGACACAAAGACCCAAAAAGTATTGCTGGTAGTCACAGTAGTTTCCTTATGTAGACATTTGGGTAACCTGTTCCCTTAAAGCAGGTACTAAGATTCTGATAACTAAATCCCAAGTAAAAAGAGCGCCTAACATTCTATCTAGCAACCCAGAGGAAGAAGAACTCCCTCCATCCTATGTACATGGACAGAAAGTGACTCTATCTCAGGCCTCAGCCCTAGAGACTTTTTCTTCTTCCTCAGATAGAAAGATTCTCCCACCCTCCCTCCCACTTCAGTATGTATCTCCAATGCCTACCTACAGGGATCTAAATATGCCCCTTCTTGATTTCAGGAGATTTCTCAATCCCTGACCCTCTGGACTCTCCAGATTCTGCCTAGACTTTCCTTTATCTGATCATCTACTCAAAAGTCCCTTTTGATCCAAGTGATCCAAGCAAGAAATCCCACTCCAGTTCATTATATATGTTAGATTCTCATTCAATCAATGACTTGCACAACTGGAAGCCCCAGATCTCTCTTTCCTCTGAGAAGGAGCAGGTATCCACCTGATGGTTTCATACTTATATATTCTCCCAAATCTGATGCCTCCAGAAAAACAGGTGTAGACTCTCATTCACCTCAAAGATGCATTCTTCAGCCTCCCATTGGCCTGAATGATTAGATCATCTTTGCTTTTGAATGGGAAGACCGAAGGAGCTTACATTGGGCAACTTAGCTGATCAGGTTGCCACAAAGATTTAAAAATTCACCAACCATTTTTGATAAGGTCCTAAGTGCTGGCCTCCTGCTCTTCCATCAGATGTTTCATGGGATCATACTCTTATAATATGTAGTTGAATCTTCCTAGCCACTAAAATTGAAATAGACTTTAAACCTGCCACTGAGGGAGTAAAACAAGAGATACAGACTTTGGGCTACAAAGTTTCAGTTAAGAAAACTCAACTTCATACATCAGTGGCTATCTATTTCAGCTACTAGCTAAGGGGAAGCAAAATGAGCCTGTTGCAGAGTAAGATTGTTCCCTTCCTTCAGATAGTCATCCACTTCCAAAGACTAAGAGACAGGTTTAAGAGTTGTAGGTACAGATGGATATTTATGCCTCTATGTACCAGGATTTATGGAAGAGGTCTGTCTATATGCCAGCACAAAATGGGCCACTGACCTGTTAATCTGGACTGAGTCTTAAAGACACTTGATATTTTAAAAATTATCCCTGACTTCAACTCTAGCTTTAACACTTCTAGATATCTCACAATCTTTTCATCTTTTTGACCAGAAAACAAAGACATTGCAAGAGGGCTTTCAACCCCTATTTTTGGGCTATGGAAACAACCTGTAGCACACATGTCCAGATGGCTGGGCCCTATATCCAGAGGATGGCCCATCTATCTAAGAGCTGCTATGATTTCTTCTATCTAGTGAAAGAGAAAGACAAGTTGACTGGGTGAGGATCTTATACTCACAGCACTCCATTGATTGAAACTCTCTGCTGGGAAGCACCAAAATGCTGGCTGTCAAATGTCTATGTGACCCAATACCAGGTTCTACTCCTACACTACCTTTGAGTCCAGTATAAGGAATACACTGCCATCAACCCTGCTACCCTCTTGCCTGATGATGACTGGAAGGTTTTTATTCATAAATTCTGAGATGTCCATAGCCAGAAAAAATGAGCATATGCTGTACATTCCAGTTACAGTACTCTACACAGATGAGGAAAGCTTCATCAAAGTTGGAGCCAGGTATGCAGAGACTGCAGTAGGTGCTTTAACTGAAATTATTTGCCCAAGCCTTAGGGCCCAGAAAGTCCTGATCTCTGTGATGCAGATTCTCACATGAGCAAAAGAAACATCCACCACAGGACATGCATACATACATACATACGTACATACATATTTCCTTATATGTCCACAGAATGATCTACAGAGTAAGAAGTCTTCTTATTATTGAGGGAACTTATATTAAAAAGAAAGGACATTTTGGTTTTCCTGGAGGTTACTTGGCTTCCCTTATGAGTTGATATCCTCCACTGGCAAAGACATAAAAACGACGATGTTCCAGAGGCAAGAGGGACCTAGGCCACCGACTTGTTACTCAACAAACAGCTCTAAGAGAAGGGAGGACTGTTGATAGTCTGAGGACATACCCTGGACCAGTGTTTTCTGAGAATCCATGGTAAAACCAAGAGGAAATATAGGATGTGGAATAAAAGTGGACAGGTCAAACTCATAGGATGTTGGAGCACACCACAGGGAAAGATAGTTCTCTCAGAAACTGTTAGTGGAACTCTGATAACTGATATTCACTAAAGCACTAATCTGGGATTTACAAAGTTTTCTGAGTTTCTTAGACCAAGATACATTATGGTTAGACTGGACACCCTTGTGTGAGATATCTCAGTCAGATGCCAGATTTGTACTCAGGTAAATCAAAAACAGAAATTCTTCACAAAGGAAGGAGTCTGAGTGAGAAGCCAATGCCTTAGTGAACTCTCAGAGACTGTTTGCAGAGGATACAAGTATTTGCTAGTTTTTTATTATAATTATCTCATATATTACATCCTGATGGCACTTTCCCTTCCCTTTCCTCTCCTAGCTTCTCCTCCCAACTTCCCCAACTCCCCAAAATGCACTCCCTCTCCTCTCAGAAAAGATCAGGCCTATCCAGGGCATCAATCAAATATGGCATAATAAGCGCCAATAAGACCAGGCATATATTGTCATATTAAGGCTGGATGAGGCAACCCAATAGAAGGAAAAGAGTGCCACAAATAGGCAATAGAGTCAGGGACCACCCCTGCTTATACTGTGGGCATTCCAACAAGAACACCAAGCTACTCAGCCATAACATACATGCAAAGGACCTATGTCAGACCCCTACAGGCTCTGGGTCTCTGTGAGGCCCCATGAGTCCTGGTCAGTTGATTCTGTAGCCTATGTTCCCATGTTCTAGGAACCTAACCCTTCTGGTTCCTTTGATCCTACCTACTCCTTGTTCCCCAGATTCCCCAGGCTCTGATCAATGCTTAGCTGTGGTACTCTGCATCTGCTCTCAGAAGTTATTGGATGAAGTCTCTGGTCTATTTGATGACAATCTGCTAGGCTCTTGACTCAAAACACTCTTCAGGCTAGAAAAACAGTAGGTCAAAGATTTTGTGATTGGGTTAATTAATATCCTAATCCCTCCATTTGCGGCCTTTCTTGGCTACAAGAGATGGCTGGTTCAGGTTTTTTGTCCCCCATTACAAAAAGGCTTCTCTAGGATTACTTTAGTAGATTCTGCAGTTTCCATTGCAATAGATTTCTACCTCTCCCCTCCAAATACCTCTCAATTCCAGTCATGCCTCCCAGTAGTTCTCCCCTGCCCACCTGAAACATGAATCTCTCTGATAAAGGGAAATAGAACAGATATTGTGTTTGAAGGGTCTTGGAGAGACAGAAAGAGTATGGATCAGGTTACGTGGAGTATGGAAGGAAAGAGTTCTGGAAGAAAAAAAATTGGAATTGAGGGTCATCTTAGGGATGAACTAGAAATTCAGAACAATGGAAACTCCCAGGAATTTACAAGGGTGGCCCTAGCTAAGACTCCAAGCAATTGGCAATAAGGAGCATGAACAAGTCATCTCTTGAAACCAGGGAAGACTTCCAGTGGAGGAACTGGGATACCTTTAACCTATAATTTGCCCTACCTACAGAATGTGCTCCATAAGTTCTGGTAATTGACAACTAATGATGAGTTCATTCTAAGACTCATTCCAGGAGATGGCCTCCATGCCTGATACTTCCTGGAGAACCAGAACCAAGAGTCTGGATATTGCAGACTCCTAGGAGAGAATGAAAAACAACAGGCAATTTTTTCAATGAAATAATTCCTAATAATGTTCTGCTATTATCATAGATTGATACCTAGCCCAACTGTTATCAGAAAATCTTGACCCAGTCACTGATGGAATCAGATGCAGAGATCCACTGCATAATATCAGCTTGATCCTGAGGAAGAGGGAAGACGGAAAGGTAGGATTGTAGAAGTCAAAGGAATCTAGAACACCATTTAACCCACAGAATCGACTAACCTGGGGTCATAGGAGCTCAGAGACTAAACTGGCAACCACAGAGCAGCATACATGAGCCTGATGTAGGACTTCTGCACATATGTAAAAGTTGTATATCTTGGTCTTCTTGTGGGACTCCTAACAGTGGGAGCAGGGCCTCTCTCTGATTGTTTTGCTAAGTTCTATGACCCAAACCTACAGGTGTGAGCAAAACCAGATATATTTTCCAGCCTTAGTTCAAGGGGAGGTGCCTAATCTTAGTTCACATTGATATGGCATGTTTGGTGGATATACATGAGAGGCCAACCCTTTTCTGAAGATAAATGGAGAAGGGATGGATGTTGGGAGTGGCAAAGGGGAGTGGGAGAAACTGAGAGGAGAGAATAGAAGAGAAACTATGAAACTATGTTCAGATTGTAATAATAATAATAATAATAATAATAATAATAATAATAATAATAA
>OU015749.1:67296345-67337221 GCA_907169655.1 Acomys percivali
GAGAGAGAGAGAGAGAGAGAGAGAGAGAGAGAGAGAGAGAGAGAGAGAGAGAGAGAGAATGCTGCCATGGCTCACTTGTATAAGTCACAAGACAGCTTTTAAAATATTTACTAGAATTTTAACATTTCTTTGCCTTTTTACTCCTATTTATATAAATATACTGAAATTTTTGAAAATATGTTTAAATCAAATACTAATTTTGGGAAGTTATAAGGTCTTATAGCAAATAATGCCCAGTATGAACGAGCTGAGCTGCCAACGTCTGTAACAACAGTTTCAATACTGTACACCATTGCTCTCATGGAAGGACAAACAGAATTTCTAAAGAGAAGCAAAGCAGTCCATATGTATAATAAATATGTGCTGTACGTGTGTTAGAAAAACGGTAGGAAGAGGATAACAGAAGGTATACATGTCTTTCTATAAACAGTGTCCCAAGGATGATGAGACCTAATGTAATAACCACTATGTGATATTGAATTCAGATTAAGTGACAAATAAAAAAAAAGACTTCAAATAAATGTAATTTACAACATGGCTAATCTTTCCCATAGAACTAGTGACATTTAAGCTCCTTTTGATTGAATAGTTTTAAGTTTCTATAAGACAAATGCTATATTAAAATGCAAGCTATGTTCTGTGACTAACCTTAGCTGACACTGAGATCTTTTTATTTTCTACTGAGTTGTAATGTTCTCTGGCTCTCACAATGATTAATGAATGAAAGAATTACAAACAGGAAAAGATCAGTTAATTACTAATGTTCTAAGTTGGAATTCATATTTAAATTGTGATTCTATTTTTGCAATGATGTAATGTGAAACATGCATTTTTCCATTCTCTAAACCTTACAGAAATACCACATTATACTTAATGTAATTTTATGAAAAGAGTTTTAAATCACAAATTATAGAACCATTTTAAGAGAAGCAGAAACAGTACTTTAGAGGAGCTTGTTCTGTATTTTCAATTATTTTGAAATAGGATCATCTTTAAGTTGCTTTAGAAAGGTAATTTGTGAAGTTGAATTACTAAAACTTCCCAATCTGAAGGTTTGCATGTTATGTGACACCCAGTTACACATAGATGAGAATGTTATGTGCTTTCCTCATCTTTGTTACAGTGGCATGTGGTAGTTATAATGAGAAATGTCTCACATAGTCTTGGGCATTTGAATTCTTGGTTTCCAGTTGTTGTCACTGTTTGGAGAGACTTGGGAGTTTCCTTCATGCTGCACAAAATACGTTATTGTTCACAGGTTTTGAGATTAAAACCCTTGTTCCACTTCTACTTGTGCTCAAGATAGAAGCTCTCAGCTTCCTGTTCCCACCTCTCGTCACCATGCCACTGCTCTGCCATCATGAATTCTCCCTCTGGAAACATAAACCAAAATATTATAGTCATCCTGAACTTATATATGGTCATGACCTTTTATCACAGCAACAGAAAGTAACTAATGTACTGTACTACCCTTCTGAAACACTACTTTTTTTGAAAATCTTAAAACACACATATAAGCAACACTATGACTATATTTTAATCATCCTTGTGCCCACAAGCAGATATATCACACTTTAGAAGTGTCGTTTTAAGTAATAAAATAATATAGATAGGTTTAAATTCTATTTTAAAACCTTTTTTACTATCTCCCTCCACTATTTGTAGTAATTGTTACTAATCTGAAATGGGTATTGTGGCAGATTATCTTTTCCCAAAGTGGTCCTAAATCTATCAGAGACTATGCTACATTCTTCAAGCATTTCTAAATCATTCCTTCTAAAACCTAGAGACTTTCATTTTTATTTATGTTTCTGCTAGAATCAGTGTAACTCAACCACTGCATTAATGAATGTCAGACACAATGCTGTGTCACTTCTGGGCAAAACAATCAACAGGTTTGCAGTGTCTGATTTGATTTCCTAGGCAGCCATTTTCTAGAAGGTTAACAACACAGATTTGAATACGCTGCAGGAGCCACAGTCTCATGTGATGGCCTATAAACATGGCCATATTGTGAAGAATGTGTGGAGAGCACAGAGGGACAGAAATAGCTAACGCACAGAGGACAGACAGCAGGAACAAATGCTGTTTCAAAATATTAATTTATCACAGTTGGATAGACCACAGTTTATGACCTGAGAGAGATCTATTTACCAATGTTTTCATGTATTTATAGCAATAAAAACACAGTAGATTTTTAATGGAGGTCAAACATGATTAAAATCTTGTATAAAATTCTTGAAGAACTAACAAAATACGAGAAAAAAATGTTAACAAATAACAAAAATACAATATTTATGGATTCGAGACTTTGACACATCTGAGCTCATAGTCTATTTTTTGAAAAAAATGGCTCCTCTAAAGTTAAGTATACTAACACTTTTCATGTAGGATATTACTTAGGTTTACATTTGCGTTGCTTTCATTAGTGATTTCAAGATGGCTTTCATTAATCATTTACATGCTTTGTGATGGGAGAGAAATCTGGATTTGTTTCTTATAGAGCCCCAGTGTTTCTTTAATTCCAGAAATATTTTAAAGATAAATTTATTAATGTTGCTAGGCTCCTTCTTAATATCATATTATTTTCTCTGTATGCATGGCTTTTGTGACTTGATGTTATAGTTTTTTATAGAAGGTTGATCTTTCAGGACCAGGATGCCAAGAAGAGGCAGATTTTCCTGACTCTCTTGGTTCTTCATAGATGTAGAGTATTTGAGTCCCCAACTTAATCCAGATTTTGTACATTCTAGCCTGTATTTAATCAAAACCAAGACAATGTAGAATTTATTTGTGTTATTTTGTAAAAAGCAGTAGCCATGCAGTTTCTTCTTTTCTGATGCCACTTTGAAATCGGCCTATTTACATGAATAAAAAACTTACTTTGGTTTTATTCCTTGAGATGGATATTAAACTTTTATCAGTAAGATCTGTACGGTTATTTTTCTGTTTTGTTTTATTTTGTTGAGATAGGGTTTTTCTGTAAAGCCATCTCTGTCCTGGAATTGCGATGTTACCAGGCTGGTCTCAAACTCACAGAGATCTGCCTGCCTCTGCCTCCCCGAATGCTGGGATTATAGGTGTGTGCCACCATACCTGGGTGTACTGTTACTTTTAAAATGTAATATTTTCCCAAGTACTTTAGATTTTATGATTAGAATAGAATTCTGTGATACCTTCCCCAATAGTGTTGATGAAGTACAGATACTGACAGCACAACTGTGAAAGGTTCTTTACAACTTGAACAGAATAGACAGACAGCCATCAAAGAGAACTCTTTAAACATGAAATAGGGATGCTGAAGTGTATCTTTACACATTTCAATTGGCACTATGTATAGAGGAATCTCTAGACAGAGGGTTTATTTTTAGAAAATTAAAATTGCTCTTCATTGGCTTTTCATGCATAAAAATCAGTTCTACCACAATCAGATCTCCATTAACCTCGCTTAGTCTTTGCTAATCCCTCTGATAAGTCTTTCCTATCAAAATATGTAGCTTAGAAAGCCCTGTTAAGAAGTTGGCATTTGTAATATTTATTGCATTCTGCTCTGCTTTGACTTACTGGTTGTATTACACATGCCATTGTTCTGACCTGCATCTAGATATTAAACCTACAGTCCTCCACTGGTCCATCTATAGTCACTCTTAATTTTATTTTATTTTTCTTCTCTTTCTTTTTTTTATTTACACTTCATTTTGTATTCTTTTTTTAATTAATTTATTCTTGTTACATCTCAATGGTTATCCCAGGCCTTGTATCCTCCAATTCTTCCATCCCTCCCATTTTCCCCTTATTCCCCTCCCCTATTACTGTTCCTGAGGAGGACTTCCTCCCCCTGTATAAGCTCTTAGGGTATCAAGTCTCTTCTTGGTAACCTGCTGTCCTTCCTCTGAGTGCCACCAGGTCTCCCCATCCAGGGGACATGGTCAAATGTGAGGCACCAGAGTACGTGAGAAAGTCATATCCCACTCTCCACTCAACTGTGGATAATGTTCTGCACATTGATAGATCTGGGTAGGGGTTTATAGTTTATCACCTGTATTGTCCTTGGCTGGTGCCTTTGTTTGGGTGATACCCCTGGGTCCAAATCTTCCTATCATAATGTTCTACTTGTAGGTTTCTAGGACCCTCTGGATCCTTCTTCTTTGCTATTCTCCCATGCTTCTCTCATCTAGAATCCCAATAGGATGTCTTCCCCTCTGTCCCAGTTTCCTGGTAAGTGAAGGCTTTCGTCGAAGACCCAGATATGAATCCACACATATATGATCACTTGATTTTTGACAAAGAAGCCAAATCCATTCAATGGAAAAAGGATAGCATCTTCAACAAATGGTGCTGGTCTAACTGGAGGTCTATGTGTAAAAAATGCAACTGGACCCATATTTGTCACCTTGAACAAAACTCAAATCCAGGCGGATTAAAGATTTCAACATAAAACCAGAGACACTAAGTCAGTTAGAAGAAAAAGTGGGGAAGAGCCTGAAACATATTGGCACAGGAGACAACTTCCTGAACAGAACACCAACAGCCCAGGCCTTTATGCCAACTATTAATAAATGGGACCTCATGAGGCTGAGGAGCATCTGCAAGGCTAGAGACACTGTCAAGAGAACAAAGCAACAGCGTATAGACTGGGAAAAGATCTTCACCAACCCTACATCTGACAAAGGTCTAATATCCAAAATATATAAAGAACTCAAGAAATTAAACACTACCAAACCAAATAACCCAATTGAGAAATGGGGCTTGGAACTAAACAGAGAATTCTCAACAGAAGAATATCAAATGGCTGAGAAACACTTAAAGAAATGCTCAACCTCCTTAGTCATCAGGGAAATGCAAATCAAAACCACTCTGAGATTCCATCTTACACCCATCAGAATGGCTAAAATCAAAAGTTCAAGTGACACCACATGCTGGCGAGGATGTGGGGATAGAGGAACACTCCTTCAGTGCTGGTGGGAATGCAATCTTCTCTTTCTTTTTAAATTAAATTTATTCTTTGAGAATTTTATACCTGTACATCATAAAATTTACCATATTTAAGCCCACTTTCCCTGTTATTTCCACCCTCATCAATACACTAATATGTCCACTCCCAATTCATGTTATCTTCTTCTTTTTAAAAAATAACCCACTAAGTTTAGTTTGTTTTGTCTATATCGGATGAGTTCAAAAATCCCCAGTGGAGCATAGGAAAGGTACCAATGGCAACACCAAAAATAATAATAACAACAACAACAGTAATAATAATAATAATAATAATAATAATAATAATAATAATAATAGTTCATCCTAGCAGCAATCAAAAACTGCAAGTAGCTTTTCAGTTGATACTTGGAATCCAGATTGGTTACTTCGGAAGGTTTATACACAATTTACAGGAATTGGTAAATTATCTCAAATTAGACAAAGTGTATGATTGATTAAACATATGTGACCAATGGGCAAACAGGGAAGCTGAGACCCTATGTGGCTGACATACCCATAAATGTATGGGGAAGGGATCTTTTACAACAATGAGGTACTCAGATCGATATTCCTGCAATCATAAAGACAGACAATAATGAAATTATGGGTGAAATCGTAGATGTTTCTGGGAAGGTATTGTATGTGCAACCAAGAACAATCACAAGCTGTGTTCATTGTCCAAATACAGAGCTTCACAGGTATTGAGTTTCCAAATTTATAAAGGATACCCATGCAGATGTACCAACAGATTTGCCCTTAAAATGGATTTCAAACAGACATCTATGGCAAGAGAAGTGGCCCATAACAAAAGAAAAAATGCATGCAATTCAACAAGTAGACAAGAGCAACTGGAGGCTCACCATATAGAAGAGTCTAGCAGCCCATGAAATTCCGCTGATTTGTTATAAAAAAGAAATCAGGAAAATGGAGGATGCTAACAGATTCAAGAGCAGTACATAGAGTAAGTCAACCAATGGGTCATTTAAAGCATAGAATTCCTTTACCTTTCTTGTTACCAATGTCATGGCCTATAATAGTAATTGATATCAAAGACTGTTTTTTCACAATACCTTTGTATGAGCAGAATAGGGAAAGGTTTGTTTTCTTAGTACAATAGTGGTCCAATAATGACATAACATTGGAAGGTACTTCCACAGGGAATGTTAAATAGTCAAACCTGTCAATACATTGTGTGACAACCATTAGAATTAATTCATAGGCAATTTCCTCAATCTGTCATTTACCATTACATGGACGATGTTATGTTTGCTGATTCTTATGCAGATATTTTAGGGAAATATTTATGGAAACACAAAGAATTCTCCCATGCTGGGGGTTACAGATTGCTACATAAAAAGAATAAAGAGGAGATAACAATTGCATATTTGGACTATAAAATAACTCAACAAAAACTTTGACCAGAAGAGATATAGGTCCTTGAAGACCAGTTGTAAACTCTTAATGATTTTCAAAACTTAATGGGAGATATTACTGGCTGAGGCCTACAATTGAATTAGCTACTTAAGAGTTAAGTAACTTGCTTCAAACATTACAAGAGGATTCAGATTAAACTATCCATGGGGTCTAACAGCTGAAGCAGAAAGAGTTAATTATGGTAGAACAAAGACTACAAGATAATATGTGAATAGAATTTATCCTAAGCTTGATTGTATTTTGGTTATTTTGCCTTCATCTCATTTTCATACTGGGATCATTATACAAAGGGAAGTAAAGTTATGGAATGAATTTCTTTAGCACATAAACAAAGTAAAAAATTGAAGATATACATACAAAAAATTGAATTAATTATAAAGGGCAGAATAAGATTGCATCAACTGTCAGGAACAGACCCAGCTGATATTGTAGTGCCTCTTACTAATTATGAGATTATGTCAGCATGAGTAATCAATGAACATTGGCAAGGAGATTGTAGTAACTACTTGGGAGAAATTAATAACAAATATTCAAAAAGCTAATGGCTACAGTTTATAAGAAAAACTAACTGGATCCTTCCATGTATTTTAATGATAACACCAATTCCAAAGGCACCAACCTGATGCAAACAGGATGAGAATGGCGGGTTATAAGTGAGATAAAATAAGAAAGGTGAACAAAAGCCCATATACCTCAGTTCAATAATGAGAATTGTATGCAATCTTTATGCTGCTGTTAGATTCTCCTGAAATCTTAACATATTTATTGATTTTCAATATACAGAAAGAGTTGTTCTGCATATAGAAACTGCTGAATTTACTCCTGAATTTACAAACTCAGAATTGACTTTGTTATTTATGGAATTGCAACAGGCCAACAGAAGTAGAAACCATCCCTTATATATTACTCATATTCGGTCTCATACAGGTTTACCAGGTCCATTGAAACAAGCAAAAGGGGAAACTGACCAATTCCTAATAGGAAATGTGTTAGAAGGCTCAAAATCTCATGAAGTACATCATGTTAACAGTAAAGGTTTAAAGAAAAAACATGTCTATCACTTGGCAAACAGCCAAAAATAATTGAAGGGTCCTTTGTGTTCTTTGTATAACAGAGCTACATTGCCTGCTGGAAGTAACCCTTGGGGAACCAAAAGAAATGAAATCTGACACATGAATGTGCTTCATTTTGCAGAATTTGAAAAACAAAAGTACATATGTCATACCATTGATGCACACTCAGGGTTTCAATAGATGATTGCTTTAAGTTCTGAAAATTATGATTTTTGTAATTACACATTTATTGGAAATAATGGCAATTATGGGGATACCTGCAGAAATTAAGGTGGCCAATTCTACTGCATATATATCCAATAAGATGAAGTAACTTTTGTATATTATAATATAAAGTACATTACAGGTATACCACATAATCCTATAGGACAAGCAATTGTAGAAAGTGCTAATCATACCTTAAAAGAGATGCTTGCTAAACAAAAGGGAATGGTAGAGACATGTAGGGACAGATTACATAATTCTTTGTTGATTTCAAATTGTTTTAATGTTGATCAAAAAGGAACAAAAGCAACTGAGAGACATTTGGTTATAGATAAAACTGAGGAACTAGGACAAATTATATACTACAATAATCTGTTGACAATGAAATGGAAACCTGCAATAGTTTTGAGATGGTGATATAGTTATGCTTATGTATCTACAGAGAATGAAAAAATATGGTTATCAACAAAATTATAAAGATTAGATCTGACCAGGGAATACTTCCTACTATCTGAAACATGAATGTCTTTGCATAGCAAGGGAATCTTATTCACTACTTGTTCCTCATGACATGTTATTCTGTCATACAGCATGAATATTACCTCTTAAGCAGACATATAAAATTGATGAATTATACCTGCTCAAAAATAGGGCAGTAATTTATCTGCAGATGATGTGTAAACCTTGCATATAACATATGTGTGTGTGTGTGTGTAGAAATGTAACTGCACTAATACTTTTAAATTTTGCTTATTTTCAGAGCAAAAGAGCAGATAATAATGAAGACAAAGCAAGTAGCCAGGGTGATTTAGCATCACAGACTGCTTCTGCTACTGTTTCCTCAAAAATTCCTCAAATATCAACTTTGAAAGGGCTAGCCCAAAGGATCGATTTCAAAAATACTAGACAGAAACAGATACAGCTATCTTTTTCAACACTTGGCCAGTATCTTAATTTTCTAAGGATACAAAAAAGATGTATTTTACCCCCAGACAGCAAAAAGTAATTTTAAGAACACGACACTCGCATTCCCAATAGGTGCGGTGAGTGTTTTTGGTGAGTAACCAATATTTGTTATTGTCTATGGGTTTGGTTATAAGTTAGTAAAGGTTACATTCATGGATTTGTTTCCTTCCCTCCTCTATCCTTCTTTCTCTTATCGTCCTATCCTACCTGGTGTTAGGGGAAAGGAGGTGAAAATTGAATGATAAAGGGGGGGATTCAGACTTATAGGATAAAAGGTAGATTATTGAATCTACAAGTCTTAATATTTTTATATTGGTATTGTATATTGATAGAAATTTAAGATTATTTTGCTCAAAATTTGTTTAATGTATTGTGCATATTTATATTGATAGAAATTTAAGATTACTTTGTTCAACTTTTGCTTATATTGTACAAATGCAACTCATTGATAATGTAATGTAAAGTTCTAGTCTTATGAATGCTGACTATTGCGAACTGTTCAGAAAGTTTGGTGATGCAAGTTACTAGTTAGTCACCTATAAGTCTTGTAGTCTTGTTAGAGAGTAGTTTAGTTAATTTCAGAATAAGCACTAGTCTTTTAAAATATGTTTTCAAGGTTAAGGAGATACTACGTAGCTAGAAACAAGCAATGTTTGTCTGTTTAGATATAGTGAGAAAGATAAATCTACAGATAGATAAATAGATACATATATAGATATCTAGATAGATATATAGATGATAGTTAGATAGATGGATATAATTATGCACTAAAGCAAAGAATATATACAGATGAACTTCAAATGTTTCAGAGATTTACAGAATATGATATTTAATAATAAAGCACTTTTCTGACAGATATACACATCTGCTCCTGGAAGCACCTCCAATCTACTTCAATGAAGATGATAGACATCAAAAAAACAAATGTGGCAAAATTACCATAGGACCAAAAACAATTCTTATTTACTGCTGATAGCCGACTGGCTGTCGAAACGGTGATCAAACATAACACTGAGAAATTGACTGTTTATCTTTGCAGAAACTAGGTAGGCGAGTCCTGCAAAATTCCTGCTTCACAGAAAAGTCTGTCAGATATTGTGGGTTGGTAGACTGAAGACTGGATGCCCTGAGGATATAGAAAAACTTTTGGTGACTGTCCAGGCAGTCACCTGATTCTGAAATGTTCATCCATTTGGTAGCAGCTTGTCTGCACTTCCTTCACATTAGATAGTATTTCATTCCCAAGTCTCTGATGGCATTGAAGCCTAGATAGCCATAGTATTATTGAAATTAAGTTTTATTTGTTTAAGACTTGTTTATAGGTCAATAAATATAAGTTATGATAGGAAAGAGATTTAGGAAAACTTTGGACACTATGATAGGACTCACTAGATTGTACAGATAATGGAACACTTTCTCCAATAATGTAAAATACAAATAGATTGGAGCTTGTAAATATATCTTTTACCATATTACTCATAATTATTCTTACTGTATATAGTATATTTTAATAGAAAAGTGGGTATGTGGTGGATGTAATTATGTGTTTGTTTTGATCCTAAATGTGGAATGTGAAACAGACTTGTGTAAGGGTGTGTGGTGATTTCCTACTGAAAATAGACCTATGAGAGAACAGGCGATGTTTATCCACTGGAAAAGGAACTGCTGCTTGGTGGAGGGCATGGTCTTTGCTAACTGAGAAACTTCCTGGTATGGACTCTGAGAGGATATACATATACATATACATATACATATACATATACATATACATATACATATACATATACATATACATATACATACATACACACACATATATATGGCCAAAACAAGACGCAATGATTTTTTTGGTCTTGCCTGTTCATTACTCAACATCAAGATGTTCCTAGAGAGATCCACTCCAAGGAATGCTTCAATGTTCCAGGTTCTGGCTGCTGCTCTGAGTTCCAGCAGCTGAGGTTGCAGTAAACTTAATGAATTTCTGGTTTGCTGTTTAATGGATTTGGTGGAATCCTGCTGACTACACCAGTGGAATCACTCTAAGGAACTGAGTCTTAAAAGGTCTACTTTTCCTGTTTCTATTAACCTCTTTTCTCTCCTATCTAGGGTAGGTAGGTTGGAAGCAAGGTCAGTCATTAATGAACCCCAAATAAAGTAGGTTTGAAAATGTTCAAAGCATACATTTTTACATATGAGAGAAATGTTGTTATGGACATTATCTAGCATAATGTGGGTTGGAAAACTATTGTGCTAAAGTGGCACAACCGTATCTAATGGGAACCGTGAAAGTCATAAAGCCATCTCAGCTGCTTGTAAGAGGTACACCTAAGCTGAGCTGAATGATGCAATTGCTATCATGTGACACACCTCCTCCAACAATGCCATACTTCATAATCCTTCCTAAACAGTTTCACAAACTGGGAATTAACATTAAAATATATGAGCCAATGGGAGGGTGTTTCTCATTTAAACCCCTATACCTGGTAAGGTTGTTAATTACTTCTTTATGTTATGCTGTGACAACACACATGTCAAAAATGACTCATTGAAGATAGAATTTTTTATTCATTCACAGTTGGAGGGCACAAACAATTTAGTGAGACAATCACTGAGGCAGGTGTTTGAGATCATACTGTATCTACAATTATGATTCATAGAGCAATCAGTGTTAGTCTGTCTTGAAACTTCCTCTGAGTAAAATTAATTAATTACATTTAAATTCTTCACTCATGTTCTTAGGACTTGATGAAGCTATTTCTCTGGCAGATTATAAAAAGAATGACCCCTAAAGCTGCTCTACTAGAGCCCCTTTTCTACTTTGAAACTTAATGAAGCAAAACCTTATCTGTTCATTTTCTCTTAACAGTCTTATATTTTTCAGGTTTCCACATAAATATAGATATTTTCTAGCCAAAATTTCCAAGCTTTTTCTCAATGGGCTGACTTGAAAATCAGTATTATCAACAGTCCTCTCCTGCTTCCTGTCTGTTTTATAGCTGACAATGGTGATATTTAGACCTCAGTCTACTCTAAAGTAGAAACACTCATGGTCCAAGATTATATTTATTTTTTAAATTCTAAAGCTACTGGAGAAAAAGCTAATAATTTCTATTAAATACATATCAATATATCATTTGACAACTTTCTTAATACTTTTGCAAGAAATGTATATGCAATTTCCCAAAAAGGCAATAAAATTAAGGGACATGCCATTCCAATAATTATTCTTTAAATTAGCTTAAGCACTCTAGTCATTAGATATTTATGGATACTAATGGAAGTTGTTAATGTTTAACATACTTGAATACATAGTTATAGAAGTTTTATAATGTGAAGCAACATTGATTACGTAGATAATCTTTGACCTTATACTTTTAAACAAAATTGTACCTAGAATTATGTGGCTGTAGATAAAATGAAATACAAAATCAATACTAATGGCATTAGTGTGACAAAGCAGACATTCTGAAGTTGAATTAGACAGGATAAACCTCATGAAATTGGAATCCATTATTCTGCAGATGATGTATAACATTGGTAGTTAATTAAGGAACTTGATGAAAGTAATGAGAATAAGAAACTACACTATAGAAGGATAATGAAAGAGAAATTTACTAACATTTTGAAAGACGGAAAATCATACTTAATGCTCAAGAAATGAAAAATTTCTTAACAAAACTGAACAAACACTAAAAAGGAAAGGGTGATCTATGATTGGATTTTCTGTTCAAATTTGTCATCTAAACTCCACACTTGTTTATGCCATGTAGACATATTCTAGTTACCCATACAAAAGAGTACTCGTTGACCAACATGTATGTTGTAAGAAAAATATACTTTAGACCCTTGAGAAAAACAGAATATAAAAAATTATCTTAAAAGTAGAAAAAGCACCTACTATGATGTTTTTCTAAAATAGCTTTCATATAATCTCAGCCAGGAGAAACAAATATTCTGGCTTTGTACTAGTTATCAGAAAAGCCTCTTCAGTATAGCAGTCCCATAGAGGAAGAGTGCCATGAGATATTTGGCCACTTTAAAACTTCAGAAGAAAAACAGTTACTGTATTTTGTCGACTGGAGTTTATAGCTCCTCACTGTGTCTAGAGCAGGTCATTGATGTCAATATACTGTTGCATTGTTCTTATCTCTTTGAAACCTGCAGTCCTAGATGAGGTAGCTATAACAGGTTCCCATGAGGGTAACACTGGCCTGGACCACAAAGGACAAGGATGAGGGATGGCTTGGAATCCCCCTACCTGCCCATAGACTTCACTACATTTAGTATCCAAGTCTCCCTTTAATTACTTCTCAGCTCAGCTATGCCAAACCTGTATTTTTGGATTAAAATCTAATTAGTACAGCTTAGTTTGAGGCAGCTGTTGACAGAAGAAAACTAAGATATATACATTAGCACATATAAAATTAAATAGAACCGTGTTTTGATGAGACTAATTGTTCCTAACTTTTTTCTTGAAAATTATTTCACATAAATTGTATAATAACAAACTAGCAAACAAACATGGTTAGATGTGAAAACTAGACCCTTCAGGTCACATTATTAATCATTGTATATCTCGTTGGCAAATAATTCAAAAATTTAAAAGATAATATGAGGAAAAACTCATTATTTTTTTTCCTTTTTTTAAACTTCTTTTTAGTAATTTATTCTTGTTACATCTCAATGGTTATCCCATCCTTTGTATCCTCCCATTCTTCCCTCCCTTCCATTTTCCCCTTATTCCCCTCCCCATGACTGTTCCTGAGGGGAATTACCTCCCCCTGTATATGCTCATAGGGTATCAAATCTCTTCTTGGTAACCTGCTGTCCTTCCTCTGAGTGCCACCAGGTCTCCCCATCCAGGGGACATGGTCAAATGTGAAGCACCAGATTATTTTAAAGAAAACAACTTTTTCTTCTAAATCTATTTTATTTTTTTTAATTTATTTATTTATTTATTTATTTTTTTAATTAATTTATTCTTGTTACATTTCTATGGTTATCCCATCCCTTGTATCCTCCCATTCTCCCCTCCCTCCCATTTTCCCCTTATTCCCCTCCCCTATGACTGTTCCTCAGAGGGATTACCTCCCTCTGTATATGCTCATAGGGTATCAAGTCTCTTCTCAGTGACCTGCTGTCCTTCCTCTGAGTGCCACTAGGTCTCCCCCGCCAGGGGACATAGTCAGATGTGAGGCACCAGAGTACTTGAGAAAGTCAAATCCCTCTCTCCACTCAAGTGTGGAGACTGTTCTGTCCATGGGCTAGATCAGGGTAGGGGTTTAAATTATTCGGCCTGTATTGTCCTTGGCTAGGGCCTTAGTTTGAGCGGGACCCCATGACCCAAATCTGCCTAAATCTACTTTATTGTTAATGGTTTATAGTTGCACTAAAAGATATTACTTCAATTTCTAAGCAATACTATCACTGCTTAGTAAATGTTATGTATATAGGAATGCAAATACTTTTAAATCTTGCAAAATATGTGCTCAGACATTGTTTGAAGGAGTGGCATGCTATTTTTAAAATTAATCATTCACTTTACATCCAGGTCATAGTCCCCTCCCACTCTCCCTATCTGTTTCACCTATATTTCCTACTCCATTATGCAGAAAAGGGGAGCCCACCTGCCCACAAGCATATCAAGTTGCATCAGGACTGAGAACATCCTCTTCCCCTGTAGCTTGGCGGGATTGCCCTGCCAGGGGGAAATGATGGAAAAGCAGGCAACAGTGTCCCTGGCAGAGTCAGCCCACATTCTTCTTCTAAGGATCCCATATAAGAATTGGACTGTGCATTGGCTACATCTTAGTAGGAGCCCTAGTTCCAGTCCATGCATGGTCCTTAGTTGGAGCTTCATTTTACATAGGATCCCTGGCCCCTGGTAAGTTGGCTCTGTTGGCCTTCTTCTCAAAATCCTGTCCCCTCTGAGTCCTTCTATCCTTCTCCCTGCGATAAGGATAATGTGTGGTTGTGGGTCTCTGAATCTCTTTCCTTCAGCTGCTGAGTGGAACCACTCAGAGGACAGTTATGTTAGGCTCCCATCTGCAAGCATAGCAGAGTATTCGAAATAGTATCAGGGGTTGGATGGCTCCCATGGGGTAGATCTGAGATTTTAACAGATATTTGTTACACATTTCCTAAATCTCTGCTTTACTTTTGTGCCTGCAAGATTGTAGGTGAGGTAAGTTTGGGTCAAAGATTTATGTAGTGGGTGCAAACATGTTTTTCTTTGGATCCCAAATGCCAGATGGGAAAGAGACTTATGGGGGAACAGGTGATGTTTATCCACTAAAAGAAAAGTGATCTCTTTCAACAGCTTGGTCTTTGCCAGCTGAAAAACATTCTAGAAGGAACTATGAGAGGATACATACATATAAACATACACATACACATACATGTACCTGCACACACACATACACATACAAACACACACACACACAGGCTAGGCCTTTTTTTTTTTTTTTTTTTTTTTTTTTTTTTTTGGTCTTAGCATTGTTTCCTATGGTTGGGTTGTTCATTGCTCCACTTTAAGATGCTCCTAGAATCATTCCAGAGAATGCTATGAGGTTTTGGGTTTCAGGTGCTGCTCTGCATTCTGGCTACTGTGGTTGCAGTCACCTTTGCTGAATTCTTAGTTTGCTGTTTAAGGGGTCCGCTGGAGTCCTGCTGACTACACCAGTGCAATCACTCCAAGGAACTGAGCCTAAAAAGGTCTACTTCTGTTTCCATTAATCTTTTTTCTCTCCTGTCTAGGATAGGTGGGTTGGGAGGGAAGTATAAGCACTAAAGAATCTGAAATAAATCAATTTGGAAAAAGTTCAAAACTTACATTTTTATGGGTGGATTAGTGTTCACTTCTTTCCTTTAGGAGTCATATCTAGTTAGAGGATGGCCTCTTTAGTCTCCATAATCCCTGCTGCTAGGAGTCTTAGGTAAAGTCACCCTCATATCCTCCCAGGAGTCTATCCTGTCACAGGTCTCCAGATTGTCACAGAGAAGCTCCTGACCAAGATTCCTTTTCTCTCTCGTGCCCTGTGTTTTCTTGTCCCCTCTCTTGTCTCCCCAGGTCTGATATTGACTCTCATCTCTCTACATGCTTCATGTTGATCTTAGAGCCTGAAACTGTTGCTCTTCTGTTCAGGAAATCGTCTTCTGTGAAAATGAGTTCAAGACTCTTCCCCACTTTCTTTGCTAACAGATTTAATGTATCTGGTTTTATGTTGAGATCTTTGAATCATTTTGATTTGAGTTTTGTGCAGGGTGATAGATATCTATATTTTTCTACAGATAGACATCCAGTTCAACTAGCACCATTTATTGAAGTTGCATTATTTTTTTTTAATTGTTTGGTTTTGTTTTCATTGTCAAAAATCAAGTGTTCGTAGGTATGTGGGTCTAAGTGTGGATCTCTACTCTGATTCCATTGATCCACCACTCTGTTTCTATGCCAGGACCATGTAGTTTTCATTATGCTTGCTGTGTAGTACAGCTTGAAAGCAAGGGTGGTGATACCTCCCCAAGTTCTTTTATTGTACATGATTATTTTAGCTATTATCGGTTTTTTGTTTTTCCGTAAGAAGTTGAGAATATTTTCTCAAGGCATATAAAGAATTGTGTTGACGTTTTGGTGGGGATTGTATTGAATCTGTAGATTGCTTTTGGTAAGATGGCCATTTTTATTGTGTTAATCCTACCAATCCATAAGCATGGGAGATCTTTCCAACTTCTGATATCTTCTTAAATTTCCTTCTTTAGAGACTTGGAGTTTCTGGCATACAGGTCTTTGACTTACTTAGTTGGAATTACATAAAGATACTTTATATTTTGGTGGCTTTTGTAAAGGGTGTTGTTTCCACATTTTTTTCTTGGCCAATTTGTCTCTTATATACAGGAGGGCTAATAACTTTTTTTGAGTTAATTTTTTATCTAGCAAATTTACTGAAAGGATTTAAAAGTTATAGGAGTTCCCTGGTAGAATTTTTGGGGCCACATAGGTATACTATCATATTATTTGTGAATAGAAATATTTTGACTTCATCCTTTGCAATTTGTATACCCTCGATCTCCTTGTGTTTTCTTATTGCTCTTACCCTATATTGAAGGCATAAGGAGAGCATGGTTAACATTGTCTTGTCCCTGATTTCAGTGGAATTGCTTTAACTTTCTCTCCATTTAATTTTATATTGTCAATAGGCTTGCTGTGTGTTGCCTTTATTATGTTTAGGTGTGTACATTGTATCTTTGATCTTTCCAAAACCTTTATCATGAGGGGTATTGGATTTTAACAAATGTTTTTCAGCATCTAAGTAGATGATCATATGTTTTTCTCTTTCAGTTTGTTTACATAGTAGATTAAATTGATATATTTCCATATATTGAACCAGTCCTTCATGCCTGGAATAATGCTTGCTTGATCATGTTAGATGATATTTTGATGTATTCTTTGAATTGGTTTGTGAGTATTTTGTTGAGTACTTTTACATAGTGTTGATAAGAGAAATTGGTCTGAAATTCTCTTTCTTTGTTGGGTCTTTGTGTGGTGTATGCATCAGGGTGGCTGTGGTCTTTAATGCTTCTTCTGTTTCAATTTTGAGAAGTAGTTTTGGGAATCTCTTGGACATCCATGACCAACAATTAAAAATAGGACTTCTAATGTTCGGATTGTTTTCTTTTGTTTTGTGTAGGTAGTCCTTGGTTCCTAGAAGGGGATTGTCTACCCAGATGATAGTGAAGGCATGGCTGGAGGATAATATAAAACTACTAATTTACCAAAATAGCATAATTACTAACAATATTCAATAACATTTGTTCATATGCCCACAGATAAGTATAGTCATCCCCTTTTCTCAAGGAACTTGAGTTCTGGTATTTTGTTTGTTTGTTTTGTTTTTTGTTTTTGCTTAGTTTTATACACTAGCCTATCTCCATCTATACTTAAGACAATCCAGTTCATTTCTTATCTAACTTAACAAGTATGTTTACCTGGAGAGATTTGAATATTATAGAAATAGAGGAATCCTCCATTTTCTGCCACCCCAGAACACAGAGCTATAGCCATTAACATATACTCATTGGTTCAGGCTCAAAATTCATTAAGTAGCAATTATGTTAACTCAGGAGCAAACACATCATTTCTTATATTTCTGCTTTTATTTTGTACAAATCAATGACTGAAAACCTGTCAAGATAATGAATGACTTTCTATTCAAATAAACAAGGTACCAATAATTAATGTTTTATACTTTGGCATATTAAAACCATTGGTCAAAAGTGTGTTTATTACTTCATACTATATTTAAATTATACATTTGAAATATATAATTAAAATATATTATATATTTTAATTGAAAGTGAAATGCAAATAAATGTGAAAAGGAACTTACTTCTGCTACAATTTTTTCTTTAAGAAACATTCTTCACTTAAATATTATGGAAATTGATTTTTCATTGACTTTCTTTTTCTGTGTGCTTGTTTGGTTCTATTCAGATTTTATCTTATTTTTACTAATCTTTTGATGCTAATTTTTATACTTTAATTTTTCTTAATTTATTCTCTCACATATTGTATCCCAACCACAATTTTCCCTCTCTCTTCTTTTTCCAGTCTCTCCTCCCCCACATCCACTTCTGTATTTCCCTTCATAAAAGAGCAGTCTTGCCAGTGATATAATCTAAGTATAGCATATCAAGTTATGGTAAGACAGGTATCTTCCTCATATTAAGGCTGGATAACACAATCCAGTACTATGACAAGGGTCCCCAAAGCAGGCAAATACATCAGGAACAGATCTCCCCTCATGTAGGAATCCCACAACAGTGCAAAACTACAAAGCTGTAACATATATGCAAAGGCCCGAGGATAAGCTCTCTGATTATCAGTTCAGTCTCAGTGAGCTCCTATGAGTCTAGGTTTGTTAATTCTGTGTTTATTCATTTTTTATGGTGCCTTGACCCCTCCATCTCCTAAAATTCTTCCTTCTCTTCTTTAGTAGGATTTACCTAGTTCCTTCTAATGTTTGGCTGTGGGTCTCTGTGTCAGTTTATGTAAGTTGCTGGAATGAGTCTTTCCAATGGTGATTATGCCAGGCTCATTCTGTGAGTATAGCAGAATAACACTAACACCAGCATTTATTTACTTTTTTTCTTCATGTGTTTAGTTCTCCAGGCAGTGTCAGGGGAGGATTCTTATTATGGCATGGTTCTCACACTGGTCCAATTATTGCTTAGCCACTCCGACAGTTTCTGTGCCTCCTTTATTCCAGCACATCATGTTGTCAGGATCAATTATAGTTCAACCCTTTTTGGTTTAAAAGGACACAGATGACGTAGCCTCAGATGAAAGGGGAGGTGTGGAGGTTCTCAACGGAGTTGAGGAGGTGAAACAATAATCATAATATACTATACAAAAATCTATTTTAGTAAAAAGTAATGTAATAGGTATTAAGATAGCTAGACTTTTGGTTGTTTTGTCCTACCTCCCTATATCACCCCTGTCCCTTTTAACCCTGCAACACTAGGTAGAAAAGAAAGAAGATTGGAGGGGAGAAGGGGGTGTTGATATCATCATGCTACTGATTAAGAGTGTTTAGTTCTTTGGGGGAAATCTGGTACTCCTGTCAGGATATCTCCAATCAGTAATCCAGCAATCCTGCTAATGAGTAATCCATAATCCAGCAAACAGCAAACAGCCAAAGCAGCTAGAGAAAATATCAACCAGTAACAGGGGCAGCAGCCACAGCCTGCCTTGTGCCTCTAGTCTTTATACATTCTCAAGAGTCCCCACTATTACAAAGGGAAACAATCTATCCCCAGTTGGGAAAAAAAAAACATCCCCCTGACAGAGCATGAGACAAATGATAGTTGATGTGTGCAGTCTGAAACAGCTCTATTTCACACATCTGGCATTAAGACAAAAACATTTCTATGTTTTAAAAAAAGCAAAAATTCTCACTACAGAATATGTTACTAGTTATATAGTTCCATAGCCATAAAACTAATTATTTTATGCATTGGGAATAATGCAATTCAAACTTTAATGATAAAATACATTGTAAAAAGTAACATTATGTATCAGAAATACAAATCACATAAATATTCAATTATGAAGTCAGCAGATAAATAGTTTAATTTAAAGTGCTATATTGCCACTTTAATCCACACCTGAAATCATCACAATGGCATTTTTCTTAGTTGCTGTCATGTAACTGTGATAAAACATCACATTAAAAATAATTTACAAAAGGAAAAATTTATTTTGGGATTTAGTTTTGTAATAGATGTCCATAATGACAAGAAAGGCATGGTTGCAGGCAACTGAACAGGAAGTTGCCCCATCACACTTCATAGGTGAGTAAACTGAGGGGGTGAACAGAAAGTAGGTGAGGCTATAGACCCTCTAATCCTCTCCTCCCATTAAAAACTTCCTCCTTCTAAAAGCTGCATTATGTCCCAAAACTGCACCACCACTAGGGACCAAGTACATTTCTTATTCAAATCACCATAGTATTAAAAATAATATCTGAGTATAGGAAATAAAGTATAAGAAATAGAAAAGCTAAATAAAAATTCTAAAGGGTAATTGTTGCTACAAAGTAGTATGTGAATAATCATAAGTGAGGAGTAATCATTAAGTCTATAAAAAATTGGACATGTGGTACTTGTGAATAATTAGTGTAGTGGCAAAATAATTGGTGATTTTTCTCATTCACATTTCTTGCATATTCTCTGGTTTGAGTATAAATTACTTTTGAAACTGGAAATAAGTTACTTTACAAAAATATAACTTTTTGGCTTCCTGAGATGGCTCAGCTAAGAAAGTATTTGCCAAACGCATATACACATATACAAATATTTTTAATTTTTCAAAGTAGAAATTCTGGTTAATATGCTTTACCATACGCATTTTATCATTTTCTCTGAAAGATCTTCTAAGATTACAATTGGGGCATTATAAGTTGACACACATTCCTTATTGCTTCTCCCACTGAGAGGGAAGAATCTTTGTTTCATGCCCAGAATTTTAAAATATGTTAATTATTCACTTGCTACTAACTGAATACACCAGTCATGCAAGTAGTCATTACTTAATGCAGGTGATAGAGTTATCTTCCAATGACTCTGGTTTCCAATACTGAGTCATCCTTGGGTATTTAATTCCAGCTTGAGTCTCAGATATATTATAGCAAACAGAAACCACGCTTGCTGTTTTGCTCAATTATTTTCACACTTTTCTTCATGTTTGTTTTTATTTTTTATTATTATTTTTTGTTTGAGACAGAGAGTTTCTCTAAGTAGTCTTGGCTGTTCTGGAACTTGCTCTATAGATCAAGCTGGCCTGTAACTCATAGAGATCTGCTTGCCTCTGCCTCTGCCTCTGGAGTGCTAGGATTAAAGGTATATGCCACTATCCTCCATTTTATTTTTTGTCACATAAATATCCAAATATATTTACAGAATAAAATGAATGCAAATGTAAATGTAATTTTATCACAGCATAAGCTATCTGGAAATGGTGTTCTGGGAGGAGTAAAAACAATGGCAGTCACAGAAGTCAAAAAGATTAGTTTACAAAAAACCTCCAATGCTTCTAAAGACCTGTGTGAGCCAAGGGTATAAGGAAATTTACAAACCTTTAATCAGGGATAATGTGCTTTTATTTCTTATTATAAAGATTGGCTTCTGGCTGTGGCCATGCAGCATCTTCAGGGAATGGAGTATGAGTGCTTTACTGATGGGACTCCATGAGCCAAGGCCCATGGAAACCACTTTCCACCAATGTCCTAAGGTAAGTTTTTGTGACTTCTATGCTTATTACCTAGATCACATGGCTACAAGCCTATGATTATTACGTAGAATGCATTTGTTTGTTTTGATATGCTGTTTATATTCATAGTGGATATTGGTTTCACTTTGTTGGTCACAGATGAGGCAAAGATCATGCAGGACAAAATCCCCGTCCATGTTCTTCTCATAACTGTTTTGAGAGGTAATGCCCTTTGCCTTTCTTTTTATTAGGATGTGACCATTAATCATGGGCATTTGGGGGACACATATGTTAGTCATGCCATAAAGATGCACATGTGTCTATTTGGTTGCATTTCAGACTTCTGGACACTGAACATGCTTATGCATACCACACTAACTGGTTTTTAATATTTATAGTAATACCTTCAAAATGCTTCTTTCCATAATTTTGAAATGTAAAATGCCAAATTATTTTGTATAGTCATTGTATTTTGCAATATCACAGAAATCCTTGTTCCTGCTGTAATTGAGAACCCACAGATCATTCTTGCTGCCACTCTCCCCAGATTCTAGTAACTTCTACTCAACTCACAGTTTCCATGGCATCAGCTGATAGACAATTCACACATGATTGGGATCTTGTGGAATTCTGTCTTTGTAAATTGTACTTACTTCTTTTAACACAATGAACTTTTACTCCAATTATATTATATTAAAAATACCTCTATTATATTTTGTAAACAAAGTCATGCAGATTTGTATATTCATTATATATGTCAATATTACCCCTTTGATTTTTTTCTGAATAATTAAAACATTTTCATACACCCTGTAAAAAAAAAAAAAAAAAAGGAAAAAAAGAAACAGCTACAGTCACTGACTAATCCTGGAGCAATGTGGAAAGCCTAAATGTTCTGGGGACACTGTGTCTCATCAGCAGGGTTTAAAAATGTAAAAGTTGAGTCTGATCAAAACAGATTTTAAAATGATACTTGGAAAGATGGTATCAAGGACTGATGGATGTATGTAATGAAATGTTACTTGGAACAATGAACACAATTACAAAGTATTATGACAAAGGGGTACAATTTGACATCTAGACTTATACCCATAAATTGTTAATCTGTCTCACCTTGAATGATTCTGTAGGCACATTTTCTGCCAGATGTTTGTGTGTTCAT
The DNA here is from genome assembly GCA_907169655.1 of Acomys percivali. Lineage (NCBI taxonomy): Eukaryota > Metazoa > Chordata > Mammalia > Rodentia > Muridae > Acomys > Acomys percivali. The sequence goes on from OU015749.1 coordinate 67,318,925, forward strand.
TTTCACAGGCCATGCCTGGATATACATATTTTTTTTGCCTTTCTGAAATCGTGCTTTGTAGTAAAAAAAATATGGTGGAGGAATGATTGACCCAGGAGAAAGGGAAAGGGAAAGGACACCTATCCATGGAGCATAGCAATGACAGAGCTTTTGTAATGCCTATGTTATGGTTTCTTAAAAAAAAAAAACAACATAATAACACTGCTCAGGTGAGCAGGCTTTGTTTGTGTGTGTGTGTGTGTGTGTGTGCGTGTGTGTGTGTGTGTGTGTGTGTGTATTCAGGATTTGTATATATAAATATGTATATGTAAAGATGGCTTGGGATATTCAGGGCTACTTGTTTGATTATCAATTGATGCTCAGTATCTTCATTTTTACCAATACCACACCCCTTTCCTCAGTTTCAGAACCTGCTGGTCACTGGCAGCATTCCATGAAATTCTTAAAAAGTGAAAAATTTGTAATTCAAAATAGAACAGGGAAGTGTCTCCAAGAATGGTGAGTTAGGTGTGTCTTCTTGCTATTCAATATTTGGCAGTGTCTTGTTGCTTTTAAATCCAACTATATTCAAATATCGATTAATACATCTGTCTACATAATTACCACAAAAATATGCAATAAAAGGAGATCTAGACAAACAGAATAAGTAATGTGTCCAGGAGAGATAACTCTAAAAGCAAAGCTAGTATGTGCAGATTCTGATCTGAGTTACTACAGGAAGTTAGGAATATAGAGCTCAAAGATAAGCCCGTCAAACTGAAAGTGTCTTGGGTGTTGTTCTGGGAGTCAAAGCCAGCACCTCATGGATGATGAATGAATGTTAAGCCACTAAGAGGCACTAATAGCCCTTCTACCCAGAGATTTTAAATTACACTAATGCTTTTTGTGGAGAATTCAGAGTATGAGCCCAGGGAGAGAAACTGAACAAGAAGTCAGCTGTTGGTAAGACAGTCAAAATAATGGCATTCATATCTAGAAATAGACTCTTATTTTCCATGAAATGAACATTTATATAGTTCCAAACAAAGTATACTTGTGTCTACATATCATATCCAAACTAATGCTCTACATTCTATTTCATAATCAGCTCTTAAGTAGATGTGTCTCAAAAAAGTTCAGGCAGATGTGTATGTGGAAGCCAAATACCAGAAGCTTTTTACAGATTGATTTTTGTCGGGTCCCAGCCCGTGGGAAAAATTGAATCAGGGTTCACCTGAAAGAGGGATTGGGAATTGAAAGTAGGATACAGAGATGCAAGAAATAACAAATCAAGCCAGGAAATTTCTGATCAAGATTCGCTTTATTGTTGACTAGCAGGATCATATATAGGGCAAGGTCAATAGGGTTTTATTCTAATCCCATTCACACTAGCCCCTGGGCAAGAATACAATAGCCTAAATCGCTCCCTGTAGAACTTCCTAGTTCTCTGAATAGTTCCTTGTAAGAATTTCCTAGATCCTCTGGGTGGTTCCAGGTTGAGACTTCTCTACTTCTTTCAAAGGTAAATAGTCTAAGGATAGCCTAGAACACAAGACCTCCTGAGGTAAAAGTCAGCAACTCAAAGGTCACAGCTTACAGCCTAAGCATAGGATTTCTGACACGGCAGAATTTGCCATGGTTTCTTCCCACAGTTTGGTGCAGAAGTCTTCACTCACCAAACCTCAGTATATGAACCTGCCCATTTTAGATGGAATTAGTACCCAGCAGTCATGTTGCAGTAGGCTAGAGTTTAATGCAATAACTTCAGTGTCCTTAGACAAAGTAAATATTTGATCAAAGATACATCTAGAAAAACCTGAACATAGGAAATCCAGTAAAAGTCTACAAATCACAAAATGCCAGTGACCAAAAACAGATACTAGGAAGGGGCTGAGGATAGAGGTCTCCCTCACATCTCTTAAAGAAAGCAGCCCTGTGTTTACCTTTTAGTATCAGATCTTGAGCATCAGAAGGCAACACTTTTCTTAACTTAGCATCAGCATAGTCAAGTCAGAAAGCATTGAATGAGTGCATGAATACAGAGATGGAGTGTGAGAATAACCAGAAAGAAGTCCTGTTATCTATTTAATTTCCACCTTCCTTCTGTTACTTTTTCAGAACATAGAGGAAGGTATAACTTTTCTTTATTTCATTCCATCTGTATTCATAGACTTTGTGTAGAATTCTACAATTAAGGTTCTTTGAATACAATCAAAATCTGCTTGACAATGCACAAACCAACAAAAGATCACATCTGTATTAATGGTCACATAAGACAGTACTGGTGATGTAAGCTTGTTATGTAGTGACATCAACAAGGCTACTGTAAGGACATATACAGTACATACCACACATTTGTGATGATGCTGGTATATATTAACCTACAATACTGGAGGAGGATGAAAGAAGGGAAAAGTAAAAGTTTCTACAACTAGTTATATATTATGAAATTGCAAAACAATAATAAAGTGTTAAAATGTAATACAAAGTATAACACATATGTGTACAATCTATATTTAACAATAATTAATTTAAATTTATGTGCCTGTTATATTATAATAAAAAAAAAAGCAGCACTGCCAGCAGTTTTCTTGAGCTTTATAGCATCCATAACTATGAATATCTTTCTAATGATTCATCTTATTGTTACAGGATCCAAATATTTAACATTGGTAAAAGGCTCATTCTGAAGGAGTAAACTTAATTCTCTTTTCACATATAATCCAGCAAGTGATATAGGTACTAACACAGAGGACATGAATGCACTAGAGAATGCTGAAGAATATATATCTATATCTATATCTATATCTATATCTATATCTATATCTATATCTATATCTATATCTATATATATATATATATATATCCATGGCTTCTTATACTTTTTTCATTTGTTAAAAATATATCATTTTCTCATACATTATATCTTGATTATAATTTCCCTTCTCCTTACTTCTATAAGTTCCACCCCACCTTCTTTACCATCCTGTTACATCCCGCTTCTGTCTCTCATTATAAAAGAACATGTTTCTAAGAGAAAACAACTAAGTATGACAAAAGGAAATATAATGAGATGAAGCAAAGACTATCCTAGAAAATTTGAACATGAGAAACCAACAAGAGGAAAGAATTCCCAAGAGTAGGCAGAAGAGTAAGAGACCCACTTATTCTCATAATCAGAAGTCTCATAAAACTACTAAGGGAATAATTATAATTCATATGAGGATGCCCTAGTGTAGACTCGTGTAGGCACTATGTTCTTTGTGTTGTCATTATAAACTTATATACAAATCGAGGGCCGTGCTCACCTAGTGGAGTCCATCACCTCTGTCTCGTGCACTTTTTCTGCTTCCTCTTTTGTGGATTTCTGTGAGCTCAGAAAAGAGGGATTGAATTGAGACTTTCAATTTAGAAGCACTTCCTTCATAATGTCTCGATATGGGTCTCTGCTTCTGCTGTCACTCTGATGATGACTATAAGGCCCTATTCTGTGAGTTTATCAGAACATCATTAGGAATCATTTTATTGATTTTTTGATCAATTGTGGTGTGATTTAGCCTGGGTCTCTGGACTATTTAGTCTCTGGTTCTCCATTTCTGACATAGACATATGTAATGGGAACAGTGAAAGCCATAGAGCCAGCATAGATGCTTGACAAAGATGCTGCAAGGCTGAGCTGAGTAATACAATCACTATCCTGTTGTATCCAGATTTTGGCCTTGATCTCCAAATGTTGCATGCTTGGAGGCCTTTTATCATTTGTACCACTTGGGGATATTGGACTGATGGAAATTTTATTAGGAATCATTTATGCCTTCTCCCAGGAAACCTTTAAGCTTCCCCAGGAAAGTCCTGAGCATACTACCTCTACCAACTTTAGTGAGATATCATTATCTGGGCCTACCTAAAGGTCTTCCTTACACCCTGGAAGATGTGACTCAAATGAAGATGACAGACCTTCTTATGAGGCTCTGACTCCAAGATACTCTTTGAACATTTGTCTCTTATCTTAATCAGGGACAAAATAATCAAAACAGAGTAAACTTTAAAGGGCAAACATTATTCAGTGGGCTACAGAATATGGCAGCAGATCAAATAAAAAGCCTCTTCCTATTACTAATGGACAAAAAATGATTTGAATATATGATCAATTAATGAAGTATTAAAACCTCATTTTCTTACAAAAAGTTAACTTATCCTGGCTACTCTGATTTTATATCACCACAGAAGAAAAATTAACAAGATTAGACATATAAAGAATTATACAAGTACTGCATTATAACTGTAGCAACATAGGCATGAATATTTTTTTCCGGGGCCTAACGACAATTAGCACTATGACCATTAAAAGTTGATAATACATGTTAGGACATGACAATCTTCCTAGGCTGGCTTGGAATGTTTTTCTATCTCGTGCCCTTGAAACTGTAAGAACTACCAGCCAGAGAACAAGCTGTCATGCTTGGGCAAAACATTCCATCAAAACTACAAGGCTAATCTAGATTCAACATTGGTAAGTGGAATTTATCAAGAAAATTGTTCATATCATTTAGATTTTCAATTTTTGTGGCATGTAGGCTTTTGAAATAAGACCTATTAATTCTTTGGGTTTCTTCAGTATCTGTCATTATGTCTCTGTTTTCATTTCAGATTTTGTTGATTTGGATACTCTTCCTTTGTCTTTTAATTAGTTTGGCTATCTATTTGTCTGTTGTTTATTTTCTTAAAGAACTGGCTCTTGGTTTCTTTGATTCCAATTTATTAATTTCAGCCCTGAGATTGATTATTTCCAGCCAACCATTTCTCTTGGGTGTGTCTACATTTTTCCCCCTAGAGCTTCCAGGTGTTCCTTTAAGTTACTTGTTTGGGATGTCTCCAATTTCTTAATGAAGGCACAACATAGACAAAGCTATGGCACAGTGAAAGCAGTGCTCAGAGGAAATTTCATAGCACTAAGTGCCTTCATTTTCATTGAATTGTAAAAAAGTCTTTAATTTCTTTTTTTGTTTGTTTTTTGTTTTTTTGTTTTTTGTTTTCTGTTTTTTTGTTTTTTGTTTTTTTTTGAGACAGGGTTTCTCTGTGTTAGCCTTGGCTGTCCTGGACTCACTTTGTAGACCAGGCTGGCCTCGAACTCACAGTGAACCATCTGTCTCTGCCTCCAGAGTGCTGAGATAGGCATGTGCCACCACGCCCGGCCTAATTTCTTTATTCCATTTCTGACCCATGGAGTAGAGCATTGTTCAGTATCCATGTGTGTGTAGACTTTTGTTATTTCTATTATTGTTGATGTTTAGATTTACTTCATGGTAGTCTGAAAAGATACAGGAGATATTTAAATTTTCTTGTACCTGTTGAAGCTTGCTTTGTAAAAAAATATATGGTCAATTTTGGAGAAGGTTCTATGAGGATCTGAGAAGAAGGTGCATTCTTTCATGTTTGGGTAAGCAGTTCTAGTTCTGAACATGTCTGTTAGGTCCACTAGATTCATGAATCCTGTTAGCTTCATTCTGTCTCTATTTCATTTCTGTCTAAATGATCTGTCTATTGGTAAGAGGAGGTGTTGGAATCTCCCACTATCAATTTGCTGGTATGGATGTGTGTTTGAAGCTTCAAAAAAAATTTTTTTTTTTGTTTTTTTGTTTTAACAAATGTATGTGCCCTTGCATTTGGGGCATAGATATTCGGGATTGTTGTATCCTTTTGATAGATTTTTCCTTAAGTGAAAATGAAGTGTGTACTCAGCTATTAAAAACAACAAATTCCTGAAATTTGTGGACAAATGGATTGAACTAGAAATTATCATAATGAGTGAGTTCACCCAGAAGCAAAAAGAGTCAAATGGTATATACTCACTTATATCGAGACACTAGCCCAAGAGGCATGCCCCATCAAAGTCTTCATGTACTAGGAAAGTGGGTCAAAGGGGAGGACATCCTATTGGGACTTTAGGTGAGAGAAGCATGGGAGAATGGGGAAATAGAAGGATCCAGAGGGTCCTAGAAACCTACAAGAAGAACATTATGATGTGTGGATCCGGGTTCAGAGGTCCTGCTCAAACTATGGCACCAGCCAAGAACAATATAGGCAGTAAAGTTTGAACCCCTACCCAGATCTAGCTGATGTACAAGACATTCTCCACTGTTGAGTGGTGAGTGGGGTCTGACTTTCATGCGAACTCTGGTGCCCCATTTTTGACCATGTCCCCTTGATGGGGAGGCCTGTTGGCACGCAGAGGAAGGATAGCAGCTTACCAAGAAGAGACTTGATACCCTGTGAGCAAATACAGGGGGAGGAGGTCCCCCTCAGTCACAGACATAGGGGAGGGGAATAGGGGGAAAGCAGGAGGGAGGGAGGAATGGGAGGATGCCAGGGATGGGCTAACAATTGAGATGTAATTTGAATAAATTAATAAAATATTTTTTAAAAAAGAAAATGAAGTGTCCTTCTGCATCATTTCAAATTTTTAGGTGAAAATCTATTTTATTAGTTATTAGAATGGCTACTCCAGCTTACATCTTGGGTCAGTTTTCTTGGAAACCCTTTATCCAGTCCTAATTCTCAGGAAATGTATATCTTTGTTGCTGAAGTATGTTTCTTGAATGCAGCAGAGTGTTGGAATCTGTTTCTGTAGCCATTCTTCAAGATCAAGTTAACAAATTAAATAGTCCTATATCCCATAAAGAAATAGAATCAATGATAAAAAGTCTCCCAACCAAAAAAGAAAAAAGAAAAAAAGATCACTGACCAGCACAGAATTCTAACCACACCTTCAAAGAAGAACTAATATTGATACTCCTCAATCTATTCCACAAAGTAGAATCAGAAGAATCATTACCAAACTCATCATATGAAGGCACAGTCACCTTAATACATAAGCCACACAAAGACTCAACAAAGGAGAATTTGAGACCAATATCCCTTATGATCACTAAGACAAAAATACTCAATAAAATATTTGCAAACGGAATCCAAGAACATATCAAAAATATCATACACCATAACCAAGTAGGCTTCATCCCAGGCATGCAAGGATTTCTCAATATACAGAAATCCGTCAATGTAATCCACCATATAAACCAACTGAAAAGAAAAAAAGGTGAAAATGCACTTGACAAAATCCAACACCCATACATGTTAAAAATCTTGAAGAGACTGGGGACACATGCCATAAACCTAAACATAGTAAGAACAATATACAGCAAGCCTATAGCCAGCATCAAACTAAATGGCATGGAACATAAAGAAATTTCAATAAAATTCACAAAACAAGGCTGTACACTCTCTCCAGAGCTCTTCAGTATGCTACCTAAAGTCCTAGCTAAAGCAATAAGACAACTAAAAGAGACCAAGAGGATACAAATAGGAAAGGAAGAAGTCAAAATATCACAATTCATGGATGGTATGATAGTATACATAAGTGACACCAAAATTCTACCAAGGAACTCCTACAGCTGATGAACACCTTCAGCAAAGTGGGTGGATTCAAAATCAACTTAAAAAAAAGCCAATTACACTCCTATATACAAGTGACAAAATACCTGAGAAAGAAATCAGAGAAACTACATCCTTCACAATAACCACAAATAATATAAAGTATCTTTTTTTTTAACTCAAATGAATCAAGTCCAAGACTTATATGAAAATTTTTGAATCTTCTGAAGAAAGAAACTGAAGAAGACATCGAAAGATGGAATAATCTCCCCTGTTTGTAGATCAGGAGAATTAACATATTAAAAATGGCCATCTTATCAAAAGCAATCTACACATTCAATGGAGTCTCTATCAAAATACCTACCAATTTTTTTACAGACCTAGAAAGATCAATTCTCAACTTCATATGGAAAAACAAACAAACAAACAAACAAACAAAAAAAACACCTAAAAGCTAAATCAATTCTGTACAATATAAGATGTTCCGGACGAATCTCTAGCCCTGATCTCAAGCTGCACTATAGATAACTGTAATAAAAAATGTCATGGTACTAGCATAGAAATATGTTTATTGATCAAAGAATTGAATTGAAGAACTACAAATAAACTCACACACCTATGGAGACTTGATTTTTTGACAAAGAAGCCAAAACAATATTATGGAAAAAAAAAAGATACATATTCAACAAATGGTATTGGTCTAAATTGATGTCCACTTGTATAAAAATGCAAATAGATCCATGTTTATCACCCTGCACCAAACTCAAGTCCGAATGGATTAAAAACCTCAACATAAAAACAGACACACTAAATCTGTTAAAAGAGAAAGTGGGGAAGGGCCTTAAACTCAATGACATAGGAGAAAATTTCCTGAACAGAACACCAATAGTTCAGGGTCTAAGATGAGCAATTATTAAAAGGGACCTCATGAAACTGAAAAGCTTCTGTAAGGCAAAGAACACTCTCAACAGACCAAAATTTCAGCCTACAGACTGGGAAAAGATCTTCACCAACCCTACTTCCTATAAAGGGTTAATACTCAAAATAGTTAAAGAACACAAGAAATTAAACTCCACCAAACCAAATAACACAATTTAAAAATGGGGTACAAGGCAAAACAGAGAATTCTCAACAGAGCAATATAGAATAGATGAGAAACACTTAACAAAATGCTCCACATCCATAGTCACCAAGATAATGCAAATCAAAAAGACTCTGGGATTCCATCTTACCCCTATAAGACTGGCTAAGGACAAAAACAAAACAAAACAAAAAATAAAAAACAAACAAAAAACCCTCAAGCAACAGCACATTCTAGCAAGGATGTGGAGAAAGATGAACACTTCTCCACTGTTGGTGGGAATGCAAACTTGTGCCAACACTTTAAAAAACAATCTGGTATTTATTTTTTCAGAAAATTCAGAAGAGTGCTACCTCAAGAACCAACTATATGACTCCTGGGCATATACCATAAAGACGCTCCACTACACAACAAAGATATTTGTTCAACTATGTTCATAGCAGCTTTATTCATGATATCCAGAATCTGTAAACAACCTAGATGTCCCTCAACTGAAGAATTAAAAACAAGGAAATCTTGAAAACTGCAGATAAATGGATGGAATTAGAAAATATCCTACTGAGTGAGGTAACCCAGACCCAGAAAGACATACATGGTACATATTCACTTATAAGTGGATATTAGACCAGCACAGATCTCCTCTGAGAGACTCCACCCAGCTGTGACTGGAAGCTGGACTCTGGGTGAAGCACTAAGAAATGTATGGAAGATTTGTGTGATGGAAGGACCAGGAGGGTTCAGGAGCTCCACAGGGAGAACATGAAGGCCAGAAGATCTGGACACTCTGTCATGGTTCTCACTTTTCTAATGGATTTACCACTCTACTTAGTTGCTTATGAGTTATGGGTTCCCATGCTTGAATATATATATTTAACTATCCAAAGGAAAAACTGTCTATATATCTAGGCTCAACCCCCCTTAAGATTTCAGGCTGCTCAGAATATTTTCTGCAGAATAACATCTTGATTTTACATTCTTTACTTTTTGCAAGCTAAGTTGTTAGCCTACATCTTTAGCTTTCATATAGTAATTCATAGCTGACATTGAGCAAGCCCATTTCAAGTATTTGAGGTCTAGGCCTTAGGCAGTTTGATTTATAGCCATCCCTATCCCTTCTATCCAGCTTGCCTAATTCCAATAAAGCTCAGTCATCTGCATCTGCTCTTCATGCTTTTGGCGAGAAATGAGATTGAATATTGTCACTAAGGCCAACCACTAAAAAAGACATTTCCTATGTTTACATTGAGAAGGATCATCAATAGCCATTTACTATACAACATTTTTATTAAGATATCACCTTGATGTTTACTTCATAGCACAGTCTGATGACCCAGATACCAAATAGCAACATAATCAAAAATTTTCCCTATACATGCAGAAATGGGCACAGATGTTAATGACTATTTAAATTTATGATTCATAGGAAACCTGTGGCTGGTGAGAAGCTATTTTAAAGTAGGCTTCTAAAATAATAAGAATGTCTTGATGTTTTAAGCTAAATTATTTTTACAAATTTCAAACTTTGGAAATAAAATGTGGCAAAGCTACAAACATACTGAGTATCAATTTCTGTAATATTAGTTGTTCTGCATTGCTAGAAAAAAACATTTTCTGAAACATTATGTAGTAAATTAACTATGAAAACATTTATTACCCTTCATTAAATGTGTTGATATCTTTGGCTATTCTATGAAAGTAGGTGTTTGAGGGAAGAATCATTCTCCTGCGGTTTATTGAGCATTCTTTATAAATAAACTCTCTCTGACTTCTCATATACATCCCCCTGGATATTTAGTTAGAATTAATCTGCCTTGAAACCTAAATTATGTCTGATTTTGTTTTCTTTAATTCTGTTTTACTTGGGACAATTATCCATCTCTTCACACAGAATTTATTGTCTTGCCATACAGAGCAGATACATTTCTGAATAGGTATTTTAATATTAATGTATAACTATAAAAATAGCAAAATACAAAATAAGGGAAGAAAATAAAAATGATTAAATCTAAAAAAGGAAAAATTAACTCATATTAATATAATTAAAGCTTCAGAGAAGAAAACAAGAAACCGGTCTAGGAAACAAATGTCTAATAGTAAGTGTCCAGCTTCTCATTTTAGCTACCTAAAAGGGAGTTCTAGGGCAATTCTAGACACTTGTTTGAGGCATTTTGCTTCCTATCTCAGTAGATAAGCCTTGCATAATTGACAAATTTCAGGAAGAAAGTTTTTTTTCTTATTTATGGGGTTTGCTAGCCTCTTCACACCATGCATCCTGGAGGCATAGCCCTCTTGGATCAATACTGTCCTGTCTTAGCATTGTCTTTGTTAAGATAGATTCATTTCATTTTGGAATCAAGTATTGGGAAAAGCCCACAGTTGATATAGATTTAAGCTATTCTTCTTAGTAAACTTATTTCCAATCAGGCTAGCATCACTATCTTTACTCTGTGACTCTTAGGTCTATCTCATTGTGTGTTCTATATTTATCAATATTTTTTATCCTTTTATAACTCATATAGTCGATCTTTTATTTTGGAAGTATCAAAGATGGAGGCATCATCTCACACTGTGTCTGATTAGGAGGAAAATCATAACTGCATAGCAACATAAAGACAATATTGAGAGCTGATGGTTCCCAGGTGAGAAGGATTCACATTGTGTGGGCTATCCAGCTAAAACACACACACACAAAAATTCCCAGGTAACAGCCCACATTATCCTTCATCTTGGGAAGGATTGCAGGCTATCTGGGAAGCTCCGGGCTCTTACCACCCAACTAATGATGCTGGATCTGGGACAGAATGACTATGGGTTATCCATACAGCTTAGAGTTCTCACTGTCCATCTACTGCTTGACAGATCCGGGACAGGAGCATACAAGAAACACTCCTCAGTAATAAAGATAGGTATTACCTCAGAGTGAAGAGTTGGAAAACTGTATTCCAAGCAAATGGACCCAAGAAGCAAGCTGATAAAGAAGTATCTGATAAAATAGACTTTCCACCAAAACTAATAAAAAGAGATGGGGAAGTTCACTACATCCTCATCAAAGGAAAAATAAGCCAAAATGATGTCTCAATCCTGAACATCTATTCCTAAAATGCAGTAGGACCCACATTCATAAAAGAGACATCACTGAAGCTTAAGTCACACATTGAACAGCACACATTAACGCTGGGAGACTTCAATGCCCAATAAAGAGATCATCAAGACAGAAACTAAATGGAGAAACAAGGAAATAAATAGACATCATGAAACAAATGGACCTAACTGATATCTACAGAACATTTCACCCAAACAAAAAAGAATACACCTTCTTTTCAGCACCTCACAGAACCATATCCAAAATTGAACACATGCTTGGTCACAAAGCAAACCTCAAGAGATACAAGAAAATTGAAATAATCCCTTACATCTTTTCAGACCACCATGGATTAAAGCTATAACTCAAAAATAAAAGTAACAACTGAAAGCCTACAAATTCATGGAAATGGAACAACTCCCTACTCAACGATGTCTGGGTAAGGGACAAATTAAAAAGAGAAATAAAAAGATTCCTAGAATTCAATGAAACTGAAGATATAGCATACACAAATTTGTGGGACACAATGAAAGTAGTGCTAACAGGAAAGTTCATAACACCAAGTGCATTATAAAGAAACTGGAGAGATCCCATACTAGCAACTTAACAGCACATCTGAAAATTTTAGAAGAAAAAGAAGCAGACACACCCAAGAGGAGTAGATGGCTGAAAAATCATCAAAATCAAGGCTGAAATCAATAAATTGGAAATAAAGAAAACAATTCAAAGAATCAATGAAACCAAGAGCTGGTTCTTTGAGAAAATCAACAAGATTGACAAAGCTTTAGCCAAATTAACTGAAAGGTAGAGGGAGAGTATTCAAATCAACAAATTCAGAAATGAAAAGGGAAACATAACAACAGACACTGAGGAAATTCATAGAACCATCAGGTCTTACTCAAAAGTCTATATGCCAAGAAATTTGAAAATCTAAATGAAATGGACAATTTTCTTGATAGCTGCCAACTGGCAAAATTGAATCAAAATCAAGTAAACAAATTGAATACTCCTATCACACTTAGGGAATTTGAAGCATTCATCAAAAGTATCCCGCCCCCCCCCCAAAAAAAAAACTTCAGGACCAGATGGATTCAATGTAGAATTCTACCAGACCTTCAAAGAAGAGCTAATAACACTTCTCTTCAAGCTATTCCATAAATTAAAAACAGAAGGAACATTATCAAACTCATTCCACAAGATCACAGTCACCTTGATACCTAAACCAAAGAAAGACTCAACAAAGAAAGAGAACTTCAGACCAATTTCTCTGATGAATGTTGATGCAAAAATACTCAATGAAATACTCCCAAACCAAATTCAAGAACACATCAAAACTATCATTCACCATGACCAAGTAGTCTGTATTCCAGCTACACAGGGATGGTTCAATATACATAATCCATCAATGTAATTTATCATTTAAACAAACTGAAAGAAAAAAATACATGATCATTTCCTTAGATGGCAAAAAAGCATTTGATAAAATCCAACACCCATTCATGTAAAAAGTCCTGGAGAGAGCAGGGATACAAGGCACATACCTAAATATAATAAAGGCAAAAAAAACAGCAAGCCTATAGCCAATATCAAATTAAATGGAGAGAAACTTAAATCAATTTCACTGAAATCAGGCACAAGACAAGGCTGTCCACTCTCGCTCTATCTCTTCAATATAATACTCAAAGTCCTAGCTAGAGCAATAAGACTAAAGGTGATTAAGGGGATACAAACAGGAAAAGAGGAAGTCAAATAATCACTATTCGATGATGATATTATAGTATACATAAGTGACCCCAAAAATTCTGTCAAGGAACTCCTACAGCTAATAAACACCTTCAGCAAAGTGACTGGATACAAAATCAAGTAAAAAAAAAATCAATAGGCATCCTGTATACAAACGACAAATAGGCTTAGAAAGAAGTTAGGGAAAGTACACACTTCATGATAGCCACAAATAATATAAAGTATCTTGCTGTAACTCTAACCAAGAAAATGAAAGAGTTATATGGAAAAATTCAAATATCTAAAGAAATCATTTGAAGAAGATTTCAGAAGATGGAAAGATCTCTCATGCTCGTGGATCAGGAGAATCAAAATAGTAAAAATGTCCATCTTACCAAAAGCAATCTACAGATTCAATGCAATTCCCATGAAAATACCCACACAATGCTTTACTGACCTTGAAAAATCAATTCTCAGCTTCAAATGGAAAAACAAAACACCAAGAATAGCTAAAGATAATCCTGTATAATAAAAGATCTTCTGGAGGAATCTCCATCCCAGATCTCAAGTTGTACTATAAAGCAACAATAATAAAAACAGCATGGCACTAGCATGGAAATAAGCTGGTTGATCAATGCAATCAAATAGAAGACCCAGATATTCACCCATATACCTATGGACACCAGATTTTTGACAAGGAAGCCAAATCCATACAATAGAAAAAGGATAGCATCTTTAATAAATGGTGCTGATCTAACTGGATGACTACACTTAGAAAAATGAAAATAGATCTATATGTATCAACTTGTACAAAACTGAAGTCCAAATGGAATAGAGACCTCAACATAAAACCATACACACTAAATCTTTTAGAAGAAAAAGTGGGGAAGAGCTTTGAGCTCATTGACAAAGGAGACAACTTCCTGAACAGACCACCAACAACTCAGGCTCTAAGATCAACCATTAATAAATGGGACTTTATGAAACTGAAAAGCTTCTATAAGGTGAAGAACACTCTCAGCAGAACAAAACAATAGCCTACCGACTGGGAAAAGGTCTTCACTAACTCTACATCTGACAAAGGACTAATATACAAAACACATAAAGAATTCAAGAAATTAAACACCACCAAACCAAATAAACAATTAAAAAATAGGATAGAGAACTTAACAGAGAATTCTCAACAGAGGGGTATCAAATGGCTGAGAACAGATAAAGAAATGCTCAACATTCCTAATTATCAGGGAAATGCAACTCAAAACAACTCTGAGATTCCGTCGTATACCTATCCAAACGGCTAGGTTCAAAAACTCAGCCAATGCTGGTGGGGGTGTGGAGCAAGGGGAGCACTCCTCCATTGCTGGTGGGAGTGCAAACTTGTGCAGTCTATCTTTGTAAATCAATCTGGTGCTTTCTCAGGAAATTGCAAAAAGCTCTACCTCAGGACCCAGTCATACCACTCCTGGGAATATACCCAAAAGGTGTTCCACCATGCATCAAGGACATTTGCTCAACTATGTTCATAGTAGCTTTATTTGTAATACCCAGAACCTGGAAACAATCTAGCTGAAAAAATGGGTAAAGAAACTGTGATACATTTACATAATGGAATACTATTCAGCTATTAAAAACAAGAGAATCTTGAATTTTGCAGGCAAATGGATGGAACTAGAAATGATCATCCTAAGTGAGATAATCCAGACCCAAAAAGACATGCATGGTATATGCTCACTTATATGTGGGTTTTAGCCAAACATAGATGTCCTCTGAGAAACTCCACCCAGAAGGGAATAGGGACAGTTACCGAGACTCAAAGCTGGATACTAGGCAATGTGCTGAGAGTGTAAGGTGGGTTTGCCAGGCCACAGAGGAAGAGGATATATGTAGCACCGGGGACACTAGATAAGCTGAGGGCAGATGTTAAGGGAGGACGGCTGCCATTTCTAAGGACTAGGGTAAGGAAGGAAAGGGATGAGGGATGGAATAGGATTGGGAGGTGTTGATGGAGGGCGTGTCAATCAGGATGTAAATAATTCAAATTGCAAAACAACTGCAAGTAACATATTGCTAATCCCACTACAAGGGAATAGCTCAGAAACTGAAAGAGATACAAATGTAAATGTATAGTGAGGCTTCATGTTGGCCACAGACATGCTGTGACTTATTGCTAGAGGCCATTCTTAGTATAGCATTAAGGAAGATTTGCAGGTGTCTTATTTCTACTCATACAATGAACAGGGAATCAGTCTTAATTGCTCTGTACATCCAGCAGGCATCACACAATTATAATGTTAGAACTGCATAATGCTTGTGAGAAAATATGTTTCCAGAACAAAAGAACTGGACACTGATGCTGGATCAGACCTGAAAGAATTCATTCCTCTCAGCATGCTGGACACTGACATCCTGCATCCTCCTTACTACAGCCCCAGATGCCTCTATTGCTGTTACCCATTAGAATTGGACAGTTTCACAGACAGCATTGTAGAAAGCTTCTGATTCCATTTGGTCTAGCTTTTCAATGTCCCACACAGGACTACTATTAAGCCTGTAATCTTTCAACATTTAGAGACTGTACCACAAATGCAATCCATGGGTTGCTTAACCATTTTCCCCAATTATTTGGGGGGGAGCACCTTCTAAGGTATTATATGCCCTAATTCAGCCTGAAGAAACATTAAGAGAACAACATCCCATTCCCTCTAAGGGGGGTTGGGTAGGCTTCTGTTTGATCTCTGCATCTACAAATGCTTATTTTTGTGGGGAGGTGGTTATAAGTTATCATTGATCTTATACAGAGAGAAAAGTAGGCTGATTGCAGGGATGTCTCCCTTTTCCTTTACTTTTCATCTATAGGCAAGGAGAGAGGAGTTGAAAAGAAAGAAAGGGGGATATAGATATATAGAGGGAGTATAGAATTAAAGGTAGGTGATTGATGCTACTCATAAATAAGGTTACCCCTGTTATTGGTATAGAATTTTGTATATTGATGTAAACCATGGTCATGTCAAAAACTAGTCTGATATAGCACTATATCAGACTATATATCAGACTATATATATATTTATATATATATATGTATATGTATATATTCTAACAGATACATATGATTCTATAGATATATAAAGTAAAATAGTTAAATAAGGTCTTAAAAAGTCTCAGAGACCTACAGAATATGGCATTTATTATTCTAAAGATTCTTTGACAACAAGACATGTTAACTCCTGACAATACCCAGCCTACCTCAACGAAAATGATGAGCATCAAAGAACCTCCTTATGCATTTGGCTTCAAATGTAGCAAACGATCCACTCAAAAAAGTCCTCATTTCTGCCACAGACAGAATTCTGCCCAAAAAAATGGCAAGCTTAGATGTAGGTAGAATTGATAGCTGAACTCTACCAAGACAGGGTAAAAAGTTCTCAATAGTTCCTGCCTTGTGAATAAGTCTGTCAGAGATATTGGACTAGAAGGCTGAAGATGAGCCTGAAACATCATAGAGAGTTTTGGGTGACTGTTCAGACAGTAAACTGTCTCAGTCACTTTTTCATTTTGGTAGCTGTCAACATGCACTACCAGTTCACTCAGGCATTTAAGTTCTATTTCTTCTCAAGTCTCTAAGGGGGAGTTGAAGAGCAGATAATCTAGTTTTACAATCAAGTTTAGTTGGTTAGGGGATAAGATCTTTTTAATCAAGATACAGGATTTAAGTTTATAGAAATGAGACATGATAGATATTGGATTTCACTTAGAAATTTAGACCCAACAAGACAGGAAAGATATTTACTTCAAGTTTGCCAAATGCAAGTAACCAAATCCCTATGAATGTAAGCTTTATATAACTCTTGATTGTCTCATGGTTCTCCATGCTGTTTGTATTTGTTTTATTCATCTGTAATAAAATAAAGGTATATGTTTAAAAAAAAACCTGATGTAGTCACTCCCTTTACCATTTAGATAAAAAAAATACTTGAGCCTGGGTGGTTATTTTTTTGAAGATAATAGGTATATGAAAATAAGTTTATGGTGCTCGCTTCGGCAGCACATATACTAAAATTGGAACGATACAGAGAAGATTAGCATGGCCCCAGCGCAAGGATGACACGCAAATTCGTGAAGCATTCCATATTTTTAAAACGCAAATCCAAGTGGATTAAAGACCTCAACATAAAACCAGAGACACTAAGTCACTTAGAAGAAAAAGTGGGGAAGAGCCTGGAACATATTGGCACAGGAGACAACTTCCTGAACAGAACACCAACAGCCCAGGCCTTAATGTCAACAATTAATAAATGGGACCTCATGAGGCTGAGAAGCTTCTGTAAGGCTGGAGACACTGTCAACAGAACAAAGCAACAGACTAAAGACTGGAAAAAGATCTTCACCAACCCTACATCTGATAGAGGTCTAATATCCAAAATATATAAAGAACTCAAGAAATTAAACACCACCAAACCCAATAACCCAATTGAGAAATGGGGCTTGGAACTAAACAGAGAATTCTCAACAGAAGAATATCAAATGGCTGAGAAACACTTAAAGAAATGCTCAACCTCCTTACTCATCAGGGAAATACAAATCAAAACAACTCTGAGATTCCATCTTACACCCATCAGAATGGCTAAGATCAGAAACTCAAGCGACACCACATGCTGGAGAGGATGTGCGGAGAGAGGAACACTCCTTCATTGCTGGTGGGAATGCAAACTAGTACAGCCACTTTGGAAATCTATTTGGTGCTATCTCAGAAAAATGGGAATAGGTCTTCCTCAAGACCCAGCTATTCCACTCCTTGGAATATACCCAGAAGATGCACCAGCACATAACAAGAAAATTTGCTCAACCATGTTCATAGCAGCCTTATTCATAATAGCCAGATCATGGAAACAGCTTAAATGTACCTCAGTAGAAGAATGGATAAAGAAACTGTGGTACATATACACTTTGGAATACTACTCAGCTATTAAAAACAAGGAATTCCCGAAATTTGTGGATAAATGGA
>OU015749.1:67339888-67397629 GCA_907169655.1 Acomys percivali
ATATATATATATATATATATATATATATATATATATATATATATCAAATTTGTAAAGGTAGTATTTCGATTTTGAGATTGAAGGTCCTTTTGGCAATAAAAAACACATTTATCAATCTGGTTATAGTTTAAACAGTGTGAAAGTTGAGTTGTTTTTTCTTAATGACTTCAATGGGACTAACATTCAATTAACTAAGCAGTCATAGATTATACAATATTTATTTTAGAAAATTGGGTTTAGAATTAAATGCTGTATTTCAGTGATTTTCTTATTTATCTCTACTTTCTGATTTAACTCTATTTTCTGATTTAACTCTACCATTTGAATAATTCAAGAGTATTTTACTATTAAATTTGTAGCTACATCTTTCAGCTAACTTTACAAAAGAAATTATGCTGACACAATAATAGGTTGGTGTAGAGGAGAAACATGCTATATTTTCTAAGAAGTTTGCCAAAAGAAAAAGAAAGAGAAAAGAAAAAGAAAAAAGAAACGAAAAAGAAAAGAAAAGAAAGAACGAAAGAAACTACTGCTGTTTATGCTCTCTTTAGAATGGCAGTTCAAAACCTGTGGGTCATTGCCTGTTGAGGGGTCACATATCAGATATTCACATTGCAATTCCTAACAGTAGCAAAATTACAGTTATAAAGTAACAATGAAATAAATTTATGGTAGAGGAAGTCACAACATGGAAAACTATATTAAAGTGTTGCAGCATTAGGGAGGTTGAGAACTATTGTGTTAGATGTTATACCAACTAAAATCCACCAGCCCTGTAGAAATTTAGAGGAGTCTCCTGTGGTGAGGTGCAGCAGACATGTGAGAATAAAGAAATAGAAGATTAGAATCAGTCTTATTAGTCAAATCTCCCTCAGGTTGTAAAATGCATGAATGAACAATCTCATTGATCCTGAAAATATCTATTAATAAGATCACAGTAAATTAAAAAAAAAATTAAAAATTAAGTGTGGCCTAAATGAGATCACAAAATGTATTTTTTCTTTTTTCTTTAAATAATTTATTCAGATTACATCTAAATTGTTATCCCCTCATTTGTATCTTCCTATTCCACCCTCCCTCCCTCCTTCACCCTATTCTCTTCCTCTAGGTCTGTGACAGAAGGGGACCTCCTCCCACAGGATATAATCACAACCTATCAGGTCTCATTCTGGTAGCCTGCTTACCCTTCCTCTGAATGCCACCAGGCCTCCCCACCAAGGGAAAGTGGCCAAATAGGGGCACCAGAGTTCACGTCAGAGTCAGTCACTTCTTGCTACCCAATTGTGGAGATGTGCTCTCAATTGGCTAGATCTGAATAGAGGGTTTAGGGTACCTTGGTTAGTACATTAGTTTGAACAGACCCACTGGGTCCAGATCTGCCAGCCTTGATGGTCTTCTTGTAGGGTTCCAAGAGAGAATGGGTAAATGGACACCAAATATATTTTAAACAGAACAGATACTTTAAAAGTAGGCTACAAAAGTAATCCAAAATAAAATTCTGAAGGAAAGGTGGAAGTCAGAGTGTTCTAATCTCTACATTAGTGTAGTTAAGGCAGGTCTCAGGGAATGCAGTAAAAACAAAATTTGCATGGACTTAGGGCTCAGTGGTTGCAGTAGCCACAGCACAGAAATAAATACAATAAAGACCAGTCACATACTAAAACGTTTGCAGTAGTTTTTGGTCATGTCATTCATAAGAATGTAAATAAAAGATCATTTCAATGGTTTTATTTGATAAAGAACTGGAGTAAATATTTAACTGAAAAAATATCTGAACATACATGATCCATTTAAACTATATGGGATGAAAATTTGGTACTCTAGTTTGCATATCTTGTGCTTTACAGATATCTGTGTAGGAAGTGGAGGCTTATGTAACAATGAAAACATTTCAGCAACTTTATGATGCAAAAGTGAATATTAATTAGGTCATTGAAAGTACTACCTTTGGGAGGAATTAATGTAGTTCTCATGGGACTCTAGATATTTCCTTCAATAGTGTGTTGAGGGGTTGGGGAGCAGTTAAAAGAACTGGATGTTCTTCTATAGAACTCAGTTGCAATTCCCAACTCACATATTGTAGCTCACAACCATCTGTAAATCCAAATGTAGGCAATCTAAGACTCTTCTGCTCTCCAAAAGTACTTGGTGCAAAGACACACAAGGAAGAAAAAAACCTGTAATATAAAAATAAATAAAAAGTGCAGACTGAGCAAAGTAGGCTTCTGCCTTTATCTACCTCAGCATGTTACAGACAGTCCCACCACAATGATGTGTTCTCTTTGTGTTACAGCTAAGGAGTCTCCCCATGCACTGAACAAACTTTACAAATGTAATTTCATTTAAAATGTTTATATTTTTAATTTTAAGCATAAGAATGTTTTGCCTGATTTATTCCTGCCTGTCTAGTGTCACCTAAGACTAGAAGAAGGCATCTGATTTCTTGGAAATGAAGTTACAGATGGTTCTGAGCTGCCATTTGGGTACTAGGAACTGAACATTGGTCCTCATCAAGAATAGCTAAAGCTTTTAACCGTTAAGTTTCTCTCCAGCCTCCTAAATTTATTTTCTTTATAAGTACTTGTTTCAAGCATTTTGTTATAAAAACAGATAATATACTACTACATTTAGCAACTCTAAAGTGAACAAAATTACTCATTTCCTAATTACTTATTAATTGAAAGAATACTATTCACTTTAATGAACTGTCCTATGGGCAAAATCCAACTAACCAACCATACAAACAAAAAGCAACAAAACCAATAAAAACTACAACAAAACAACAACAAAACACTACTAAGTATTATACACTACTAACATCCAGTCTTGGAATTTGGAGAACTGTGATTTGCAGAATCAAATTGGAAATACTTAGACATTTTATTGTGAAGCTAATTTAATATAACTGTTAAATAAGCAAGTGTATGGACATGCTGTACTCAACTGTTTTGTACAGCTGGTTGGCCATTGTTAAGAAGCTAACTTTGTGTGTAAAGGGTAGCAATTATGTTTGTTCATCAGTATCACTGTAGATAGTAGTTTGATGAGATTTCTCTTTGACTGTGTGTGTGTGTGTGTGTGTGTGTGTGTGTGTGTGTATGTGTGTGTATGTCAGAGAGAGAGGGGGGAATATACATGTGCAGGTAGGTGATTTTTGCATATGCATAGAGAAGACAAACACATGGGCAGACATAGAGACACATGGACAACAATTATGTTATAATTCAACCACCTTTTTTCTTTCTTTTCCCCCTCTTTCTTTGTTCTGTGTTGATATTGTTGAGAGAGTTTATATCTTTTCTGGATCTCAAGAAAGTGAAGATGACTAGCCACTGATACCAGGAATCTATTCATCTAACCTTCCTACCTAAGCTTGGCCAGTGCATGTATTAAGTGTATGTGTTATAACAGCTGGCATGCTTATTTGGATGCAAGGGATCAAATTCAAAACTTTTGGCATGTAAGGAAAAGACATTATTTACTGAACCATTTTATCACCACCCACAGTGTATTTTTATTTAATAAATTCTTTGATGTTTTCCATGGTATTTATTTTTTCTATTTTGGATCTCATTCTCATGATAACACAATAATTATAACTTTTGTATATATAATTGTTGCATATAAAGAAATGCTTTCTATTTTAAGCTGATATTCTGATCTACTTCTACATCACATGCTTCTTCAGTCAGAAAAAATTGAATTTCAGATATCAGAACTGTGTATATAAAGTATAAGTATTTAATGAAAATAAAGTGACACATGTCCAGCAAGTGCTTGGAAGCATTTCTTCTACGTTAAGTCATAACCGACTTTCATTAAATATCAAGCAACTTTTACCAGTTTACAAAGCAGAAGACACCTTTGAAGGTAAAAACTTTGTGGGAAAATAACAAATCTTTTTCACCTTCAAAACTTTTGGTTTTAAACTTAGTTTAAGATAAGATATGAAAAGGGAGAAATGTTTTCTCTTTGTTAGTTTTTCATGGACTTTTAAGTCTTTCCATAGATGATATCTTAGTTGCCTTTCTTCATGAAGCAAAACCCAAACATCTTGATACGATGGCTGAGTAGTGGTGGCCAATAAGAGCTAATTTGTGTCATCGTAAAAACAATATGAAAGGAAAACTACATTTAAAAATTTTATTTTGTTATTTATGTGTGTGTGTGTATTCCTGAATCAGATCAAGTGCATGTGATGGAGGGCACCAGGTTCATGTTCCCTACAACTAGGGTTAAAGGTGCCTGAGCAAAGATATGTGGTATTTGGGAACAGAAATTAGGTCATCTGCCAAAAGAGTAATCCCTCTTAACAGCTGAGCTGTCTCTCCAGCCCCATAATTTTTGCAATAAAAGTTGATTTGACATTATAGTTTTATTATTTGCAATAACAAATTCATGAGAATTTATAAAATTACTTAACAAGATAATAACGTTTTATATTTCATATTCAGATGATCTTTAATCTCTGGTGATTTTTAAAAATACTTAACATAGAGTACTGTAAAATATTTTCAATAATTATGCTTGTAAAAATATTTATTTGTTAAATGTGTTCATTTACTTCTTTCAGCTAATAGTTTAATTTTTAGGCAGATATTTATTATCTGTTATTTCTAAGATCACAGAGCTCACTATATAGGAGATTCTGTTTGTTCAAATCTTCTATTATATCACTACAATTTTACATTTGCTTTAAAAAGATAATTACTCTTTTATAATAAGTTACATAGAGAATCCTATTACTTTTTTAGAAAAATTTAACTTCATTCTTTCTATGGAGGTATTAAGCCAAATAAATTATCCCAAAGAAAACAGTTATTAAGTGAGAAAAAAACATTTTATCTCAAGGTCTCACATCCTTACTCTTCTAATGTAATCTGATGAACTTAATCTAAGGAATTTGAACTAATGTGAAATATCATTTTCTCAAAGGATTTTTGACTCCATTATTTTAAGGATTTTTTCCTCTTTTTGTCTATGTTTTATCTGTCTACACTGTTCAAATTCAAAAGCTCTAATAACTACTTAAGTGGACATAATTTCTAACTTTCTTGCATTGATATATATTCTGAATCTAATATATTAGATGTCCCCAGATGACCTTAAATATATAATATCCAACTGGACCCATTTTAGGTTAACACCCCAAATCTGTTTTCATTTACTTAACTCATCAATGAACACCACCACCACCCAACTAAATTTCTCATGTAAAATTAACTTTTACATATTTTTACTTTGATTGATTCTTTAAATCTCTTTTCCCACCAGCCTAGTAGAAGCCATAACTATCTACTACCTTGATTGCTATGAAGCCTACTTTGTTATTATTTACTCTGACCCACTTTCAGTTCACTTAACACACTACAACACACTACAGCTATAGAAGCACTCTTAATGTGCAAATTACATCATCTTCTGGGCTAGTGTAAAGATCGTAATGCTGATTCCTCAGTTTAAAGAGAAGAATAAGGACCATTAATGTGATCTATATAACTTTATATGGACTGGACCTAAAACCTCATTTCATTCTCCTCCACCAGCAGGTAACATGTCTAGCTTTCAGTTCAAGATGCCTTAATGATATATGGTCATCTTCATTGGCTCTGGCATTTTAGTCTAACAATAAATAAAGCAGGAGTCTGGCTTCATTAAAATGGGTACAGATTACCTAAAAAGTGCATAGTTGTCATTTTGCAAAGATAAAGATGGAGAAATTCACAGATATAAAGAAATACAATATGACTACCTCTGTAAACTTCTAGGTTAGAAAAAGCTACTTGAGTCAATCTTGATCCTCCATTTTGACAACAAATCTGTATCATATTGAAACAGCTTTTTAGGCAGTCACTTTTCTGGTTCCAAGTGTCCAGATATTTACTTATGTTGTTACCTAGTATGAGAACCTGGGCCATTATGCATTGATCATTTGTTAAGCAAGAAGAATACAAGAATTAGATTGTACCAAGATTTCAGAGGAATGATTGATAGCCCAGGCCATGTACAGTCAGGTTGGAGACACTGCAAGACACCCATGAATGTTGGTAGCACCTATGAAGCTTAAGTTACAAAGGAGACCACAGTATGTAAGAGGGTCAGAAGTATCGAATACTTATTAAAGAACATTGTGTAAAACATGTTGAGTGGAACTGGCCCAGAAAAGGAAGTATTTATGCTGCGGGTCATCATATCATATGGGTTGGCCTTCCTAACTATATCACTCACAGGATACCACTATGTGTCTCCAATGCCCAACAAAAAAAAGTATAACACTTGATGTTTGCATTGCTGAATTGTGGTCTTGTTTTGATCTAATCTTCCTTTCATATCCTCTATTTTTCAATGTGAAATTTTACTCTATGCCATTCTATATTGGAAATGCATAACTTTTGCATATGTTCCTGTAATTTTCAAATATTTTGAGATTATATTAATGTAGTTATTTGAATCAGAATGACTCCATATATTTAAATGCATAATCATCACGAAGTTCTGCTATTTGAGAATAATTAAGAGTTGTGGTATTGTTGGAGGAGGTATGGCCTTGTTGCACAAGATTTGTCACATGGATAGGCTTTGTGATTACAAAATCAAGCCAGGCCCAGTGTCTCTCTTCTTTCTGCAGCATGCAGAACTGAATGTAGAACTCTCAGTTACTCTTCTAACACTATGTCAGCCAGCATGCTGCCATTCTGCCAGCCATGATGTCACTGGTCTTAACCTCTGTAAGCTTCCAATCAAATGCTTTATTTTTATAAGAGTTAACATTGTCATGGTATCTCTTCATGCCAATAAAACAATAACTAAGACAGCATTCTTACCAGAGACTGGAATATTGATATAATAGGCCTAACCAGGCTTTTAAAAAATTTACATTTAAATTTAAAATTTATTTATTTATTCATTTTACATCCTGGTGGCTTCCCCCGCCCCCACGAACCACTCCCACCGCATTCCTTAGGCACATGCTCTCACACTGAGGCCAGGCAAGGCTGCCTAGTTAAGGGAACATGATCCACAGGGAGGCATCAAAGTAAGAAGGGGCCTTAATTCCAGTTGTTGGGGGATCCACATGAAGACAAAGCTGTACATCTGCTACATATGTGGAGGTGCTTAGGACCAGTCCATGCATGCTTTTTGGTTTGTGGTTGTCTCTGTGAGCCTTAATGGGCTCAGGAAGTTGACTCTGTAGATCTTCTTGCAGAGTCCCTGGCCTCACTAGATTCCTCAATCATTCCCTCAATTCTACCATGTGACTCCTCAAGCTCTGTCTGATGTTGGACCATGGGTCTTTGCATCTGTTTCATCAGATGCTGGGTAAAGCCTCTCAGAAGAGTTATGCTAGGAGTTATGTCTAGAAGTATGGTAGAGTAACACTGATTCATTATCTTCCATGAGACGGATCTGAAATAGGGCCAGTCTTTGGTTTGACATTACCACAATCTTTGCTTTATCTTTGTCCTGGTACATCTTGTCTTCAGGATGTATGTTGGGTCAAATGTTTTGCTGGACCCAGTTACCTCCATTAATCCACTTCCAGTGCCTATTTTATTTCCCTTTCTGAGTGATATTCAAGCATCCTTCCTTAGGTCCTCCTTATAACTTAGCTTTCTGCATCTGTGGATTGTAATATGGAAACAAACAGGTTAATCAATGGAATTGAATCGAAGACCCACATATCTAAGGATACTTGATTTTTAACAAAAAAACAAAAAACATGAAATGGAAAAATTAGAGCATCTTCAACAAATGGTGCTGGTCTAATTGTATGTCTTCTTATAGAAGAATGCAAATAGGTCCATATGTATTGTATCACCATAGACAAAAATCAAGTCCAGGTGGATCAAAGACCTAAACAAAACCAGATCCATTAAATCTAATAGAAAAGAGAGTGGGGAATAGCCTTGAATTCATTGTCACAGGGGACAACTTCTGGAACACAGCACCAACAATTCAGACACTAAGACAAACAATGAATAAATGCCCTTGAAGTTGAAAAGCTTCTGTAGGGCAAAGGACAAGGTCAATAGGACAAAAAGCCAAAATAATTTGAGAAAGATCTTCACCAACTCTACATCCAATAGAGTGCCAAAACCTAAAATATATAAAGAACTCAAGAAATGAAACACCAACAAACCAAATAACCCAATTAAAAATGGGGTACAGAGCTAAATGGAGAATTCTCAACAGAGAATCTCAAATTGCTAAGAAACACTTAAAGAAATGTTCAATGTCCTTAGTCATCTGGAAAATGCAAGTCAAAATGAGATTTCCTCTTATTCCTGTTAGGATAGCTATGATCAAAAACTCAAGACAGTACATGCTGGCAAGGATGTTGTTAAAGGGCAATAGCTCGCCATTGCTGGTGGGAGTGAAAACTTGTATAACAACTTTAGAAATCAATCTGCTGGTTTCTCAGAAATCTAGGAATAGTTCTACTTCAAGATTCAGCTATACCACTCCTTGGCATATACCCAAAAGATGTTATACTGTACGAGAAGGACACTTGCCCAATTATGTACATAAAAGCTTTATTAATAATAGTCATTAACTGGAAACAACCCAGGTGTCCCTCAAAGGAAGAATGGATAAGGAAAAATATGGTACATTTAAACAATGGAATACTGTTCAGCTGTTAAAAACAGACACATTTGAAATTTTCCGGTAAACAGATGGAACTAGGAAAAAAAAAAACATCATGAGTGAGGTAACAAAAGCCCCAAAAGATTTTCACTGTATGTCCTCACATATAAGTGGATAGTAGCCATAAAATACAGATTAATCTTGTTTTGTTTGGAGGAATATGGGAGACGTTGAAAATTTGAAATGGAAAAGAAATTGGATGCTTTAAGAAGGGTATAATGCATCATATTAGTAAAACCATGGAAGACAGTGGCAGTAAGGATGATGTAGAATTTGGTGCCTATCTCATGAAGTTTTAGAGAAGAAGAAAATTAATTAGTGACATAGAGACCATTCTTTTGATATTTTGACAAAGAATATAACTGCATTTTGCTCTTGTTCAAAACATATATCTGGGACTAAATTAAAGATTTTGGGTTAATAAATTTAGTGGAGGAGAGTTTAAGATACCCTTTATTGAGAATCCATTTAATACTTGTCAGGATTACAATGATTAAAAACTCAAGTGACAGCACATGCTAGTGAAGTTATTGAGAAAGGGAAACACTCCTCCATTGCTATTGCAAGTGCATACTTGTAGAACCACTATTGAAATAATTTCTTAGTGGTAATACTTATGAAAATTTGTAATGAAAAGGAGCAAGCTGAACAAGAGAAGACACAGAATGTACAGTTTGAAAAGAAAAGAAACACCAGAAGTGAAATGGAGTTATATCTGGATCTCAAGAGGACAAAAATTTTAAAGAAAAGTCTGATTGTAAATATAAGAAATGGACTTATAGCCTCATGCAAGACTCTACCCAGCTATGTTAGCAACCTTTGAAAGGTAGTTTTTACAAATGCTTAAGCAGTGAAGAAAACTATCAGCAACATGAAGTTAAAGCAGATGTAATTGAATCATGGATCCATGTTCCAGTACCAGCTAGCAGCAGAATTGGTAGCTTTTGCTCTTTGGCTATGGCTTTGGGGACAAAAGTTGTTAATTCCTCGCTGGTGCTCTGGAGAGGGGCCAGGCTAGAAACTGCATGGGGGTCATAAAAGAAAGCTCTTTGATTTGCAGATAGGCCTCTTTGCAGAGCTCTACAATAAGTTGATGTAAACCTAGGTTGCGCAAAAGGCCCTGAGTCTGTTAACTTATTTGTGAATTTGCAGCAAAGTAAGAAATAAAAGAGATCTAGAAAATAAACCACTCACACACATTTAAGAGAAAAGGTAGATGGAATTAGACATCTTGACTTCAACTGAAGTCAGGTTTCCCAATTTTCAGCACATTCATTCTAGAGAAAAGGATCAAGAGAAGAGGCGGATGAAGTCAGGCATCTTAACTTCAACTGAAGTTAAGCTTCTTAATTTTCCCAGCTGCATTCATAAGTTCTTGGTGCGTTCAGAATGACAAAGGTTGGCAGGGTCTAAGGTTAATAGGGTCTGAAACTTACAAGAGTATACGCTTTATCAATTAGGACGGACCTGACTATACATTATCCAGCTATCTCTTAGTTTGTTATGAGCTCAGGACAATACTTTTATCTGTCTTTCATTCTAAGAAACAGAGTAAATTCAGACATATCTAGGTAGCTTCATTCCACATAGATTCACACGGAGTTTAGACAAATTTGTCTACATTTATGGTGAAATACCAGGATTTGTGGTGCCATCTGAAGTGGAGGCTTATAGGAAGCCACAAATCTGCTACAAGGCTATCCTTAGTGAGGTATCTGGAGGTTCACAAAGGTATTTATTGAAGCCATAAACTAATTTTAACTTTTAAAGCTACTTGACACAAATCAGGAATTCCATAATCAGGGATTAATTCATCTGAATAACAAACAGTACACCTTCAACAAGATCCTGTAGGAACTTTGCTCAATCAGAGCTGGTCAGTGCTCAGAGAATAACTATTCACACTGATGCCAGATGTATTTACTTTTGATATTTTGAGACAGGGTTTCTCTGTGTAAACTTGACTATTGTGGACTCACTTTGTAGACTGGGCTGGCTATGAATGTAGTCCTGGCTGACCTGGACTCACTTTTGTAAACCAAGCTGGCCTTAGACTCACAGTGATCTACCCGCCTTTGCCTCCCTGGGTGCTGGGACTAAAAGCATGTGCGACCATGCCTGGCTCTAATGCCTGATTTTAGAGAGATGCAGCAAAGCACAATTAACAGAGGTTGGAGGCAATTCTGGGGTATATCACAATAAATATTGTTGGGAACTGTTAGGCTTGGGCCCCCAGGGACCATGCCCTGGCTGGTATGCAATTGTTATTCTGTCCTGACAGCTTCCTGTTGTGAACATTGTGCCTCACTGAGCTGACCACAAGTTCCTGTTTTGCACCCTTGTTACCTTAGTTATATGGTTCCTCTTGTCCTGGGGACTTCTCATCTATATCGTCTTGTATTTTTCCACCTGCCTCTGTACTGTATAAAAGGCCTTAGCCCCTCCTCATTAAACGGCATTCTCTTAGAATGAATGACCCGCTGTCTTGAGTATTTTTCAACCCGCAGTCCCACGCTTGATATGTTGAGGGTAATTGCAGCGCAGGCACTGCAAATGGAGGTCCCACTGAGATTGAGAAAGAAGGGAGGATACTATCGGGTCACCCAGGGAAGCTGGACAGCACCTGAGGAAGGTAAGATATGGGTATATTAGAAAATGGACGCCACTATGTCAGTCACCATCATGGAGGAGCAATTAACCAAGTTATTAAAGGAACAGGGTACCAGGATTAAACATAAGACAGCTAATGAATTTATTTATTTATTTATAATTTTTATTGATTTATTCTTGTTACATCTCAATGGTTGTCCCATCCCTTGTATCCTCCCATTCTTCCCTCCCTCCCAATTTCCCCTTATTCCCCTCCCCTATGACTGTTCCTGAGGGGGACTTCCTCCCCCCTGTATATGCACATAGGATATCAAGTTTCTTCTTGGTAACCTGCTATTCTTCCTCTGAGTGCCACCAGGTCTCCCCCTCCAGGGGACATGGACATATATGAGGCACCAGAGTACATGTGAAAGTCATACCCCACTCTTCACTCAACTGTGGAGAATGTACTGTCCATTGGCTAGATCTGGGTAGGGGTTTAAAGTTTATCGCTTGTATCATCCTTGGCTGGTGCCTTAGTTTGAGCAAGACCCCTGGGCCCAAATCTGCCTATCATAATGTTCTACTTGTAGGTTTCTAGGACCCTCTGGATCCTTCTACTTTGCTATTCTCCCATGCTTTCCTCATCTAGAGTCCCAATAGGATGTCCTCCCCTCTGTCCCAGTTTCCTGGTAAGTGAAGACTTTAATTGGACATGTCCCCTGGGCTAGTATGCAGATAGAAGTAAGTATATACCATTTGAGTCTTTCTGCTTCTGGGTTAACTCACTCATGGTCATTTCTAGAGCAATCCATTTGTCCACAAATTTCAGGAATTCCTTGTTTTTAATAGCTGAGTAGTATTCCATAGTGTCTATGTACCACAGTTTTTTTATCCATTCTTCTACTGAGAGACACTTAGGCTGTTTCCATGTTCTGGCTATTATGAATAAGGCTGCTATGAACATGGTTGAGCAAACTTTCTTGTTGTGTGCTGGAGGATCTTCTGGGTATATTCCAAGGAATGGAATAACTGGGTCTTGAGGAAGACCTATTCCCAGTTTTCTGAGAGCACCAGATAGATTTCCAATGTGGCTGTATTAGTTTGCATTCCCACCATCAATGAAGTCGTGACTCTCTCTCCACATCCTCGCCAGCATGAGATTTTGCTTGAATTTTTTATCTTAGCCATTCTTAGGGGTGTAAGATGGAATCTCAGAGTTGTTTTGATTTGCATTTCCCAGATGACCACGGACGTTGAGCATTTCTTTACGTGTTTCTGAGTCATCTGATATTGCTCTGTTGAGAATTCTCTGTTTAGTTCCAAACCCCATTTCTCAATTGGGTTATTTGGTTTGGTGGTGTTTATTTTCTTGAGTTTTTTATATATTTTGGATATTAGACCTTTGTCAGATGTAGGGTTGGTGAAGATCTTTTCCCAGTCTGTAGGCTGTTGCGTTGTTCTCTTGACAGTGTCTCCTGCCTTACAGAAGCTTCTCATCCTCATGAGGTCCCATTTATTAATTGTTGACATTAAGGCCTGGGCTTTTGGTGTTCTGTTCAGGAAGTTGTCTCCTGTGCCAATGTCTTCCAGGCTCTTCCCCACTTTTTCTTCTAACTGACTTAGTGTCTCTCTTTTTATGATGAGATCTTTGATCCACTTGGATTTGAGTTTTGTGCAAGGTAACAAATATGGGTCCAGTTGCATTTTTTTACACATAGACCTCCAGTTAGACGAGCACCATTTGTTGAAGATGCTATCCTTTTTCCATTGAATGGATTTGACTTCTTTGTCAAAAATCAAGTGACCATATTGTGTTGATGCATTTCTGGGTCTTTGATTTGATTCCACTGATCAACCAGGCTGTTGCTGTGCAAGTACCATGCTATTTTAATTACTATTGCTTTATAGTGCCATTTGAGATCAGGTATGCAGATTCCTCCGGAGCACCTTTTATTGTACAAGAATGTTTTAGCTATTCAGGGTTCTTTGTTTTTCCATATGAAGTTCAGAATTGAATTTTCAATGCCATTAAAAAATTGTGTACGTATTTTGATAGGAATTGCATTGAATCTGTAGATTGCTTTTGGTAGGATGGCCATTTTTACTATGTTAATTCTCCCTATCTATGAGCAAGGAAGATCATTCCAACTTCTCATGTCATCTTCAATCTCTTTCTTCAGAGTTTTGAAATTTTTTTCAAACAAATCCTTCACGTGCTTAGTTAGAGTAACTCCTAAATATTTATTATTGCTTGTAATAATGTGAAGGGTGTGGTTTTCCTAATTTCTTCCTTTGCAAGCTTGTCATTTGTGTATAGGAAGGCTACAGACTTTTTTGAGTTAATGTTGTATCCAGCCAATTTGCTGAAGGTGTTTATCAGCTGTATGAGTTCTATGGAGGGATTTTGAGGGCCACTTATGTACACTATCATATCATCTGCAAATAGGGATTATTTGACTTCCTCCTTTCCCATTTGGATACCCTTGATCTCCTTTTGTTGTCTTATTGCTCTGGCTAGAACTTCAAGTATTATATTGAAGAGATTTGGAGAGAGTGGGCAGCCTTGTTCCTGATTGTAGAGGAATTTCCTTGAGTATCTCACAATTTACTTTAATTTTGGCTATTGGCTTGCTGTATATAGCCTTTATTATGGTGAGAATAATGCCGTATATCCCCGATCGCTCTAAAACTTTAAACATGAATGGGTGTTGGAATTTATCAAATGCTTTCTCTGCATCTAAGGAGATGATCATGTGGTTTTTTCTTCAGTTTGTTTATATGGTGGGTTACATTGATGGATTTCCATATATTAAACCATCCCTGCATGTCTGCAATGAAGCCTACCTGGTCATGGTGAATGATGTCTTTGGTATATTCCTGTATTCGTTTTCCAAGTGTTTTATTTAGTATTTTTGCATCGATGTTCATAAGAGAAATTGGTCTGAAATTCTCTTTCTTTGTTGAGTCTTTGTGCGGTTTAGGTATCAATGTGACTATGGCCTCATAGAATGAATTTGGTAATGTTCCATCCATTTCTATCTTTTGGAATAGCTTGAAGAGTATCAGTCTTAGCTCGCCTTTGAAGGTCTGGTAGAATTCTGCACTGAAACCATCTGGCCCTGGGCTTTTTTTTGGTTGGGAGAGTATCAATGATTGTTTCTATTTCTGTCGGGGAAATGGGACTATTTAGCTTGTTTATCTGTTCTTCACTCAACTTTGGCAAGTGAAATTGATCAAGAAAATCGTCCGTTTCCCTTACATTTTCAAATTTTGTAGCATATATGCCTTCAAAATAGGATCTTATGATTCTTTGTATTTCTTCAGTGTCTGTTCTTATGTCTCCTTTTTCTTTTCTGATTTTGTTGATTTCAATAATGTCTCTCTGCCTTTTAGTTAATTTGGCTAACGGTCTGTCTATCTTGATGTGATCAATTTTGGAGAAGGTTCCATGGGGTGGACGGAAAAAAGGTATATTCTTTCTTGTTTGGGTGAAAAGTTCTATAGATATCTATTAGACCCATTTGACCCATGGCATTGGTTATTGATGTTATTTCTCAGCTTAGTTTCTGTTTCCATGACTTATCCTTCAGTGAGTGTGGGGTGTTGAAGTCTTCTACTATTATTGTATGGGGATCGATGTATGGTTTAAGCTTTTTTGGCTGATCTTTTACAAATATGGGTGCCCTTGTATTGTGAGCCTAGTTGTTCAGAATTGTGATGTCATCTTGGTTGACTTTACCTTTGATGAGTAAGAAGTGTCCTTCTGCATCCCTTTTGATTAATTTTGGTTGAAAGTCCATTTTGTTCTACATTAAAATGGCTACACTTGCTTGCTTCTTTTGACCATTTGCTTGGAATATTTTTTTCCAACCTTTTACCCTGAAGTAATGTCTATCATTATGGGTGAGATGTGTTTCTTGAATGCAGAAGAATGTTGGATCTTGTTTATGCACCCATTCAGTTATTCTGTGTCTTTTTTGGAGAATTGAGACCATTGTTTTTGAGAGATATTAATGACCAGTGACTGTTAAGCGTATTAATTTTGATGTTGGTTCCAGTAGAGCGTTTGTGTAGTTGTGTTTTTGCCATTGTATAATTATCTATTTCCTGAGTAGTTTTGGTTGTGGTTTGACCCTGTGGCATGGAGTTTTCCTTCTAGTACCTTCTGTAAAGCTTGATTTGTGGATAGGTACTGTTTGAATTTGTTTTTGTCATGGAATATTTTGTTTTCTCCATCAATGGTTATTGATAGTTTTCCTGGGTAAAGTAGTCTGGCCTGGCCTGTGGTCTCTTAGGGTTTGCAGGATGTCTGTCCAGGCCCTTCCAGCTTTGATGGTCTCTGCTGAGAAATCTGGTGTAATTCTGAGAGGTTTGCCATTGAATGTTATTTGTCCCCTTTCCCTTGCAGCTTTTAATTTTTTTCTATGTTCTGTATGTTTTGTGTTTTGATTAGTATGTGACAGACAGTTTTTCTTTTCTGGTCAATTCTATTTGGTGTTCTGTAGGCCTCTTGTATGTTTATAGGCATCTCTTTCTTTAGATTGGGGAAATTTTCTTCTATGATTTTGTTGAGAATAATTTCTGGGCCTAGGATTCTGATATCTTCTCTTTCTTCAATTCCTATTATCCTCAGATTTCTTCTTTTCATGGTGTCCTGAATTTCTTGGATGTTTTGTGTCAGGAGTATTCCAGATTTGGCATTTTCTTAATGGTTGCTTCAAGATCTGTGACTGTATCTTCTAGACTTGAGATTCGTTCTTTCATCTCTTGGATTCTGTTAGAAAAGCTCACCTCTGTGTTCCTCGCCTTCTTCTCTGAGGTCTCACGTTCTCATTTTTCTTCTGTCTGTGTGTTTATCATTGAATCCATTTTCATCTTCAGATCTTGAACTTATTTTTTTATTTCTTTCATCTGATTGTATATTCCTGAGTTTCTTCCATTGCCTCTTCATAGGTCTTTAGAGCTTGAACTGTTTTATTGATTTCTTTCATATGGTTGTTTGCATTTTCCTGAAAATTTTCCAGTTCCACTCTATGTGCTTCTTTTATGTCTCTCACCTGTTTGGCTGTGTCTTCCTGCATTTGATTAAGAATTTTATTGGTTTCCTCCATTATCATCCTCATTACTAAGGATTTGAGGTCATTTTCTTGTATTTCTGATGTATTTGAGTTCTCTGGGTTGTTTTCTTTGGGATAGCTGGAAACTGGAGATGTCATGTTGTTTTGGATTTTTTTTTTTTTTGCGTATGCTTTTATGCTGTCCTTTAGACATCTTGCCATCTCTGTTTTTGTTGGGTAGCTTCCAGAGTTGGGTCGGGGCAGTCTGATGATAAATTCACTTGTTTTCTCATGATTTCCCGAGGCTGGAAGCTCTGATGCTTCACTGGTGTGGATAGCAGGAGGCTAGCCCTGTCATTCATTTTGGACTCTCACAGCCTGTGGTCCTCTGCTCCCCAGTGCTGTGGGTCCTGCAATTGTTCTGAGTCTCTGAATGAGCGTTGGGTCAGGCCAAAGTATCCACAGCCTTCTGAGTCCCCTGCCAAGTCCACCCAGGATCACTGGGCCTGACCACGTACAGAACTCAGCTAGATTCTCAGGGCCTGAACTGTCTGCTGAGCTCAGCTAGGGACTCTCGGCCCAACCCATGCACTCAGCTCCCCTAGGGACTCTGGACCAAAATGCATGCAGAGTCTATCCAGAATTTTTGGGCAGGGAATGCGCACCAAGCTCAGTTGGAGGCTTTTGGGCCAAAGAGCGTGCTATGGTCAGCTAGAGACTGAGGGCCCAAACCATCCACCAAGCTCAGCCTGGAATTCTGGTTTCAAACTACGCCTGTGTCCAACCTGAGTCTTAGAGCCGTGACTATGCCAAAAGCTCAGCTAGAGTCTCTGGACCCAAAATGTCCACCAAGCACAGTTAGGGACTCTGGCCCCAAACTGCACTCTGAGCTCCTGCCGAGTCACCGGGGCTGAATTGTGCACCAAGCACAGCCACAGACTCTGGACCCACACTGCGCGCTGAATTTAGCCAGGGACTCTGGGCCAAAACTGCATGGAGAATCCAGCCAGAGTCTCAGGGCCGCGGAGCCTGTGCGCAAAGCTCAGCTGGAGTCTCTGGGCCCAATCTGACCAGCAAGTCCAGCTAGGGACTCTGGGCCAAATCTGCATCTGACCTCAGCCTGCATCAGAGCCCCAGAACTGCATGTTGAGTTGAGCTAGTATATCAGGCAGAACTGAGCACTGAGCTGAGCTAGCATCTCCACGGCACTGCACACTGAGCTGAACTTGGGACTCAGGGGCTGAACTGTCCGCCGAATCCAGTTTGGATCTCAAGGCACCACGGGACCCAAATCCTTCCCAGAGACCCCTCTCCCACAGCAACTCCCACCGGCCAGCACACCAATCACCTCTGCTGGAGGGCTCCGAGCTGCAAACCTCAGCTGCTGCCGCTGATGCCACTGCCGCTCCTATCTGAGATAATCTATGCTCCTCCCATGTGCAGGGGCATGCAGGTCCTCTGCACTCTGGTCCCTCCGAACTGTGGAGCACTCCTGCTGCAGTAGTGTGGGGACCTTGGTGTTCCTCGTTCAGAAATCTGTGCAATTCCGTGAATTGTTTACTGGAGCCTCCAAACACAGTTCACACTGCTAGCTGCCATCTAGGATCTCCCCCTAATGAATTTATTAAAAATGTAGAACAGAGCAGTCTCTGGTTTCTGGTATTGCAGGGATTAAACTTACAGGACTGCGACCAGGTAAAAAATGATTTACAACAGATGCTACAGAGAGAGGGCTCAGGAAGGGTTCCTATAGGTACCTTTTCTTTATGGTGCCTCATTCAAGATGCCTTGTGCAGTACCAATGAAAAAATAAAAGGACAGTTAGAGACCTTGAATGAAACTTTAATAGAGGTAGAAGAATAGGAATTTCTGAAGTCACTGGCTTCAGATAGAATGGAGACTTTCTCCTCAGAGTACAAAGATGAGGAAAGTATATTAAAAACAGATATCAAGACTTTGAAGCAGTGATTGCACAAAATGACTGTAGAGGGGGGACAGACAATAAAAGAGACAAGGATCGACTCCCACCCTATAATCCTAATTTTCAGAGTCAAGTCTCTTTTGCTGAGGCCTCTGCACCTCCAAAATGAGTTATTTTTCCTGTGATAGAAGTGCCTAACCCCAATAATCCAGGACAAGCTCAAAGACAGCATGAGGCTCCTCAATTTAAGGACATAAAACAATTGAAAGAGACGGTTATGGCTTACAGCCCTCATGCCCCTTTTACTGTAGCAGTTTTTGAATCTTTTAATACTCAATACCTGACACCCAGTGATTGGCGTGAAATATGTTGGGCTGTCCTTGCCAGTGGCAACCACCTGCTTTAGTGCAGCGATTATCAGGAGCAGTGCATACAAACCGCTACTCAGAATGCTGCAGCTGACTTTCCTCGAGGGATTGTAGATATGCTTGTGGGCATGGGGCAAAACACTGCTTTGAATGCTCAAATTCATTATGACATGGCTGTGTATGCTCAAATTGCTACTTGTGCCCAGTGGGCATGGAAATCTTTACCTAACAAGGGGGGCAGGAGAAGAATTGTCTGAGGTAATTCAAAGGCCCTTTTACCCATTTCAGGAATTTGTAGATCACCTTATGCAGTTAGCTGGTTGGATATTTGGGGATGTAGAAGGAGCCATGACTATCATCAAGCAATTGGCCTTTGAAAATGCCAACAAATACTCTCAAGATGCCTTGAGACCACATAAAAGCAAGAATGTTAATGATTATTTAAAAATTTGCCAGGACATCAACTCCACACATATCATGGGACAAGTCCTTGCTTCTGCTGTACAAGAGAAACCATATTCAGGTGGAGCTAGGCCTAAAACGTGTT
This sequence comes from Acomys percivali, assembly GCA_907169655.1. Classification (NCBI taxonomy): domain Eukaryota; kingdom Metazoa; phylum Chordata; class Mammalia; order Rodentia; family Muridae; genus Acomys; species Acomys percivali. The sequence continues at coordinate 67,359,020 of OU015749.1, forward strand.
TCTGATGTGGACAAGAAGGACATTTCAAGTGGGAATGTGCTCGTGGCAGTCAAGGCCAGGCAAACCACAGGGCCAGTCAAACCCAGGTTGTGCCCTCGATGTAATGTTGGACATCATTGGGCAAATGAGTGCTGCTCTAAAATGGACAAGCAAGGTAGACCTTTACAGGGAAATGGGTCTCAGGGTCCACTCCAGGCCCCAACACAATGAGTGTACAGAGCTTTGCAGATACTCACCCCCACACCCACACACACACCCCCCCCACACACACATTTTATCCCACAAAAAAGCCTTTCTATCAGAGAACTCATCAGAGGCACAGCAGGGAGTGCAGGACCTCCTCCAGAGTCATACTGACTCCACAGATGGGTCCCCAAGCCATAGGTACAGGGGTCAATGGCCCCCTACCCACAGGGACAATTGGCTTACTGCTGGGTGGCAGTAATGCTCTCATGAGAGGACTCAAGGTCATACCAGGAGTCATTGATCCTGATACCACAAGAGAAATAAAAATAAAGATGGAAACCACTAAGGGTATCCTTGTTATACCTCAGGGTGCCTGAGTGGCTCAACTTGTTCTATTGCCCCAATTTAAAATTTCCAACCCCTTCTTAAAAGACACAAGAGGACAAGGGTTTGGTTCCACTGGACCTGCAACCTTTTGGGAGGCTGCCATGAATAGTCGACCCATGATGACACTCACAATCAACAGCAAAGAGCTGATAGCTCTGTAATTTCACTTAATTTTTGGCCTAAGGCTTGGTCATTGCAACAAAGAGATACTCATCTGCAGGGTATTGTGATGGCTACTGGTCCCCTTTGGAGCTTACAGCTCTTAACTTGGAGAGATCCTGAAGGGCATACAGGAGTTTTTCAGCCATATGTTTTACATCATATTCCAGTGAATTTATGGGGAAGAGATATTCTGGAGGGAATGGAAGCTGTTTTAACTATACCTGCAGTACAAAAGATGTTACAACAATAGGGATACTGCCCTGGCCAAGGCCTGGGAAAGCATCTTCAGGGTCATTCTCAACCCATAACTGATTTAGCCCAAGAGACTCTTTGTCCCTATGCTAGGACAGGGTTAGGAAATTTTCCACAGGGGCCATTGTAATGCAGCCTCCTATTCCTCCTATTCCTATCACATGGAGAAATGATGACCCTGTTTAGGTAGAACAATGGCTCCTTTCTAAAGAAAAGATGGTGGCTGCTAATGCTTTATTTCAAGAACAACTAGCTGCTGGCCATATTATACCTTCTACATCACCTTGGAATACTCCTATTTTTGTTATTAAAAAGAAGTCTGGTAAGTGTAGGCTCTTGCAAGACCTCTGTGCAGTCAATCTCTCCATGATAGTCATGGAGGCCACTCAACCCAGATTGCCTCTTCCAGTTGTCATTCCAAAGGACTGGCATATGATAGTGATTGACATCAAGAATTGGTTTTTTACCATCCCTTTGCATCCTAAGGATTCTCATAGGTTTGCTTTTAGTGTCCCATCCATAAACTTTAAGGAGCCTTTTAAGAGATACCAATGGGTAGTCTTACCTCAGGGTATGGTCAATAGTCCCACCATGTGTCAAATGTACATTTCTGCTGCCATCGAAACAGTGAGAAAGCTGTATGCCAAAATATATCTCATTCATTACATAGATGATATCTTGATAGCAGCTCAACAGGAATCTGAGACCTTGGATGCCTTAGCAGCCTTACAAGGAGTATTAAAATGAGCCAAATTACAAATAGTCTCAGAGAAAATTCAACAACAACACCTCTATCAATATTTAGACCATCAACTTCTTCAAAATGTCATTAAGATACAAAAGATTGCCTTGTTTTTAGATTCTTTGAGAACCTTAAATGACTTTCAAAAGCTCTTAGGAGACATCAATTGAATCTGACCTACCCTAGGAATCTCCTCTGGTCAGTTGAAGCCTCTTTTTGATATCCTGCAGGGTAATCGAGATCCCTCCTATGCCCAAATATTAACACCTGAGGGACATGCATGTATCCAGATAGTGCATTGTCCAAAGCACATGTTAATTATGCAGATTACAACTAACCATTACAGTGACTAATCTTTTGTACAACCCATGCCCCCACAGGGCCGTTGTGGCAAACTGGGCCCTTCTTATAGTTTCATTCACAAGTGTCACCTGCAAAAATGGATATGACATATCCACAGGCTATGGTGTCGCTTCTTTTCAAAGCTCATAAGTATGCAAACCTTCAGTAAAAACCGAGATCATATTATTGCACCCCTTTCTGCAGCACAGTTATTATAGTTACAAAACAATTATGATGATTGGACCATATTTTTGTTCTCTGTATCTAGTCAATTTGATAATCACTATCCTCCTAATAGGTTGAGTGACTTTTTAAAGTTACATCCTGTGTTTTTCCTAAAATAATTGAACAACAAACTATTGCTAAGGCCGGAGTGGTATATACTGATGGAACCTCTAAAGGTATTGCTGTCATAGTATCAGAGTCTGTAAGCAAGTCCGTAACTGTACCCACTCGGTCTGATGAATTAGCTTAATTACAGGTAGTTATATTATCTTTACAACTTTTTTCTGATCAGCAGCTTAATATGTTTTTCTGATAGTAAGTATTTAACTCAAATTTTAGCCCCTCTAGAGACTTGTCCATATATTTCACCTGTCTCTAATGTACAATCCTTGTTGTTAGAATTACAAGAGCTTATTTGGTGTCGAATCTCAACCATTTTCATTGGGCATTTGGGAGCCCACTCTTCCTTACCTGGTCCCTTAGCTGAAGGAGATCATAGGGCAGACCAGTTAACTCAAACACCTATACTTTTTTTTCAAATGATCGGTATGGATTGAGCTCGCCAACTTCATGCCAAGTTTCATCTTAATTCTCATTCCTTGTGACACCATACTGCAATATCTAGAAATCAAGCCATCCAAATAGTAAAGGATTGCCCATCATGTGCTGAATTCCTTCCTATTTTACATTTTGGAGTCAATCCTAAAGGACTCATACCTAATCACATTTGGCAAATGGGTGTTACACATGTTCCTAGTTTTGGTAAATTACAGTTTGTACATGTTTCCATTGATACATATTCTGGACTCCTTTTCACATCTGCCTATTCAGGAGAAAAAATTAAGGATGTCAAGGCACATTTATTGCTGGCCTTCTCATACATGTGGACTCCCAAACAATTAAAAACTGATAATGAACCAGCCTACACTAGCACAGGGCTTGCATCCTTTCTCTCTTTCTACTATATTTTTCATAAGACTGGCATTCCCCATAATCCATAGGGCCAAGCTATTATAGAACAGGCACACCACATACTTAAAGCTTATTTATATAAGATTAAGAAGGGGGAATATATTGGAAAAACTACCCCACATTCACAATTAACCTATATATTATATATTTAAAAATTTTAAACTATTTTTGCTTCTGGAGCTTCTGCTGCAGATAGGCATTGGAGACCTCCTATAAGACATAAAGGAATAGTGAAGTGGAAGGATCTGTCCACTGGTGTAGGGAAGGATCTAGATCCTCTTTTGGTGTGGGCCCGAGGCTCTTCTTGTGTTTTCCCATAGGACAATGAGGTATGCGTTTGGGTTCCTGGGTGCTATGTGTGTCCTGTATCTCATCCATCTGCCCACCAGCCTTCAGGAGACAGTATGGACACTAGTGAAGAATCCCTTGATCTTGATGCCAGTAGTGGTGGCACATGCTGGTAGGATTTGGTGAAGGAGGAAGAGTCAAGAGGATCACAAGTACGAGTCCCTGGAGTAGCTCCATATCTGGTGGAGCATACAGGAGAGAGCAGTTTGATTCTCTTTCGAGAGAAGAGAGACTTCGACATTACTGCTGCCATTATCAGAGCCATCACATTAGCTGCCACTGCTGCAACAGATACTAGAATTGTCATCTTCCAGAATTTAGACTTTGGACAAACTTTTTGAGGAGGTGCCCATGCCCTATCTATTCAAAATTCATTGAAATTCATGATTCAATTGGCTGCTCAGAATCTTAATCAGCAGATAGCCTTGTTGCAAGAGCAAATTGATATTTTGGGGAATGTTCATATGCTTAATTGTTATTCTATGTATCATCATGCTTGCGTTACCCCAGCTAAGTTGACCAATACTTCTACGTGAAAAAACAACAGGCCATTCAACAGTTCCACACTAACAAGGTCCTTGCGTCCCTGGCATTGGATAATCCCACTGCCCAAAATTTGGTTTAGCCTTGATAAATGAGTGTCCAGAGATGCGTAAGTCCATGGAGGCCCCTGCCAACCTAAGACAGGGGTACTGTGTTTTAAGACAGCCATAACAAGGACCCGTGATGCAGAGTGCTAATGTCCTGGCAACCTAAGACAGAAGCTCATTTAATTTATATAATGAGGGGGCCTGTTGGGAACTGTTAGGCTTGGGTCCTCTGGGGCCATGCCTTGGGCGGTATGCAATTGTTATTCAGTCCTGGAAGCTTCTTGTTGTAAACATTTTGCCTCACTGAGCTGACCACAAGTTCCTGTTTTGCACCCTGGTTACCTTGGTTACGTGGTTCCTCTTTTCCTGGTAATTTTCCATCTACATCATCTTTTATTTTTTCCATCTGCCTCTGTACTGTATGAAAGGCCTTGGCCCCTCCTCATTAAATGGCATTCTCTTAGAATGGATGACCCGCTGTCTTGAGTGTTCTTCAACCCGCAGTCCCTCGCTCAATACGATGGGGTAATTGCAGTGCATGCACTGCGACAGCCCTTGCAAATACCAGATCACCTCCAGAGATCTCTCTTGCCTACTGGACTTCCCCAAATCAATGGCTCCTGACAGCATGTCAGATGCTATATGCAGTTTGTGGGTGGTATAAGACCTTGCAAACACCAGATCACCTTCTAGACTGTCCACATGCCTAGCAAGCTCCCTTAACAGGGCGGTTCTTGGCAAAAAGGGATACAAGAAAGGGATTTTGAATTTATCTGTAGCCTTGGAAAACCTGTGAGGTCAGGCGTGATATTCAGGGTGTCACTGTGTGATACTCTGCTGGTTAAGGTAGAAGTCTGACCTTCTCTGGATAGTCATTTTGCAATGGGTATATGAAGAATGGACTCCTTTTCTCAGCTGGGTTCTCTTTCCACCTGACCTGGTAACTCCACATCTTGTAGGGGAGTCACTCAATCCTAAAATAAAACACAGGCCTGAACCTTCCCTTAGAGCAAACATGGGGTAATGCTAGAAGCGCCTCACACCATGCTGAGATCCTAGACTCCAGCAAATGGTCTTTATTTACACTTAGGTATCATTGCCTCACAGCAGAATAATGAAGAGCTGTCTTCCCTTCTGTGATGAGGGCTGAACGTTACAGGATGCACTATACTACTGTATGTAGATGAGGTATCCTAGCACTCCTATCCCTAGCCAATCAGAATTCATCCTCACTGCCCAGAGCTTATAAATCTCTAAATCACTAGGAAAGCTTGCTTTATTCCTCTCACTACCATGACCATCTAAGTCTCTATTCTGGTGGGAACCACAGCTGGATGCCCAGTGATGAGACAACATTGGCAAAATTGCGTTTGTAGTCACTGGGGCCAGCTCAACCAATACCTTATGCTGACCACAGGGGTTGCAACTTCAGAGCTTGCATTTGTCTGCCAGTGGGTTTGGGCTGCCTGATGCTGAACTACAGCAGGTGAATGCATCAGGAGGCACAAGATGTGGAACCATATCCCTGTGTGGAGACTGAGAGAGGCCATTCTGGAAATTTCTGAAAGTGAAGCCTGGATTTTTTTATTTTATTAATTTATTCATTTCACTTCTCAATTGTTAGCCCATCCCTTGTATCTTCCCATTCCCCCCTCCTTCCCTCTTCCCCCTTACTCCTTTCCCCTATGTCTGTGACTGAGGGGGACCTCCTCCCCCTGTATATGCTCATAGGGTATCGAGCCTCTTCTTAGTGATCTGTTATCCTTCCTCTGAGTGCCACCAGGCCTCCCCATCAAGGGTACATGGTCAGATATGGGGCATCAGAGTTTGTATGAAAGTCAGACCTCACTCTCCACTCAACGGTGGAGAATGTCCTGTCCATCAGCTAGGTCTGGGTAGGGGTATGAAGTTTACTGCTTATATTTTACTTAGCTGGTGCCATAGTTTGAGCAGGACCCCAGGACTCAGATGCGCTTGTCATAATGTTCTTCTTGTAGGTTTCCAGGACCCTCTGGATCCTTCTATTTCCCCATTCTCCCATGCTTCTCTCACTTAATGTACCAAGAGGATGTCCTCCCCTCTGACCCACTTTCCTGGTAAGTAAAATCTTTCATGGGACATCCCACTCTAGGCTAGCGTCTTGATATAATTGAGTATATACAATTTGTCTCTTTTTGCTTCTAGGTGAACTCACTCATTATGATAATTTCTTGTTCAATCCACTTGTCCACAAATTTCGGAAATTCCTTGTTTTTAATAGCTGGATAGTATTCCGTAGTGTAAATGTACCACAGTTTCTTTATCCATTCTTCTACTGAGGGACCCTTAGGTTGTTTCCATGTTCTGGCTATTATGAATAAGGCAGCTATGAACATGGTTGAGCATATGCCCCTGTTGTGTGCTAGAGCATTTTGTGGGTATACTCCAAGGAGTGGAATAGCTGGATCTTGAGGAATCCCTATTCCTATTTTTCTGAAAAATGCCAGATAGATTTCCAAAGTGATTGTACTAATTTGCATTCCCACCAGCAATGAAAAAGTGTTCCTCTCTCTCCACATCCTCACCAGCATGTGGTGTCTGATGGGTGTAAGATGGAATCTGAGTTTCGTTTTGATTTGCATTTTCAGACGACTAACGAGGACGAGCATTTCTTTAAGTGTTTCTCAGCCATTTGATTTTCCTCTGTTAAGAATTCTCTGTTAAGTTCCAAGCCCCATTTCTCAATTGGGTTATTTGGTTTGGTGGTGTTTTATTTCTTGAGTTATTTACATATTTTGGATAGTAGACCTTTGTTAGATGAAGGGTTGGTGAAGATCTTTTCCTAGTCTGTAGGCTGTCACTTTGTTCTCTTGACAGTGTCTCCTGCCTTACAGAAGCTTCTCAGCCTCATGACGTCCCATTTATTAAGTGTTGACTTTAAGGCCTGGACTGTTGGTGTTCTGTTCAGGAAGTTGTCTCCTGTGCCAACGTGTCCCAGGCTCTTCCCCACTTTTTCTTCTAACTGACTTAGTGTCTTTGTTTTTATGTTGAGGTCTTCGATCCACTTGGATTTGAGTTTTGTGGATGGTGACAAATATGGGTGCAATTACATTTCTTTTTACGTGTAGACATCCAGTTAGAGCAGCACCATTTGTTGAAGATGGTATCATTTTTTCCATTAGATAAATTTGGCTTCTTTGTCAAAAATCAAGTGACCAAATGTATGTGGATTCATCTCTGTGTCTTTGATTCGATTCCATTGATCCTCCAGCCTATTGCTGTGCCATTACCATGCTGTTTAATTACTGTTGCTCTATAGTACATCTTGAGATTGGGCATGGAGATTCCTCCAGAGGATCTTTTATTGTATAGGATTTCTTTTGTTATTCTGGGGTATTTGCTTCTCCATATGAAGTTGAGAATTGATATTTCACTATCTTCAAAATATTTTGTAGGTATTTTGATAGAGATTGCATTGAACCTGTAAATTGCTTTTGGTAAGATGGACATTTTTACTATGTTAATTCTCCTGATCCATGAAAAAGGTAGACCCCTCCATCTTCTGGTGTCATCTTCATTCTCTTTCTTCAGAGATTAAAGTTATTTTCAAATAAATCCTTCACTTTCTTGGTTAGAGTTACTCCTAGATATTTTATATTGCTTGTGGCTATCGTGAAGGGTATAGTTTTTTCTAATTTCTTCCTCTGCCTGTTTGTCATTTGTATATAGGAAATCTACTGCCTTTTTTGAGTTAATTTTTTATCCAGCCAATTTGCTGAAGTTGTTTATCAGCTGTAGGAGTTCTCTGGTGGAATTTTGGGCGTCACTTATATACACGATCATATCATCGGCAAATAGGGATAATTTGACTTCTTCCTTTCTCATTTGGATCCCCTTGATCTCTTTTTGATGTCTTATTGCTTTGGGTAGAACTTCAAGAACTATATTTAAGAGATAGGGACAAAGTAGACAGCCTTGTCTGGTCCCCAATTTTAGGGGGATTTCCTTGAGTATCTCTCCATTTAATTTAATGTTGGCTATTCACTTGCTGTATATAACCTTTATTATGTTTAGGTATGTGCCTTGTATTCCCGATCTCTCCAGAACTTTAAACATGAATGGGTGTTGTATTTTGTTAAATGATTTTTCTGCATCTAAGGAGATGATCATGTGGTTTTTCTCTTTCAGTTTGATTATATGGTGGATTACATTAATGGATTTCCATATGTTAAACCATCCTTGCATGCCTGCAATGAAGCCTGGTGAATGATATGTTCCTGTATTCGTTTTGAGAGAGTATTTAATTGAGTATTTTTGCATCAATGTTCATAAGAGAAATTGGTCTGAAATTCTCTTTTGTTGTTGGGTCTTTGTGGGGTTTAGGTATCGAAGTGACTATGGCCTCATAGAAAGAATTTGGTACTGTTCCATCCATTTCTATCTTTTGGAATAGCTTAAAGATAATCGGTATTAGCTCCTCTTTGAAGGACTGGTAGAATTCTGTGCTGAAACCATCTGGCCCTGGGCTGTTTTTAGTTGGGAGTCTATCAATGATTGCTTCTATTTTTATAGGCAAAATAGGGTTATTTAATTTGTTTATCTGATCTGCATTCAATTTCGGCAAATGGAATCGGTCAAGAAAATTGTCCATTTCCCTTAGATTTTCAAATATTGTGGCATAAATGCCTTTAAAGTAGGTTCTTATGATTCTTTATATTTCTTCAGTGTCTATTGTAATATCACTCTTTTCATTTTTGATTTTGTTGATTTGGATAGCGTTTCTCTGTCTTTTAGGTAGTTTGGCTAACGGTTTCTCTACCTTGTTAATTTTCTCAAAGAACCAGCTCTTGGTTTTGTTGATTCTTTGAATTGTTCTCTTTGTTTCTAATTTACTTATTTCAGGCCTGAGTTTGATTATTTCCAGATGTCTACACCTCTTGGGTGTTTCTGTTTATTTTTTTCTAGGGTTTCCAGATATGTTGTTAAGTTGTTTATATGGGATGTTTCCATTTTCTTTTTAAAGGCACTTAGTGCTATAAATTTTCCTCTTAGCACTGCTTTCAATGTGTCCCACAAATTTGGGTATGTTGTTCCTTCATTTTCATTGATTTCAGGAAGTCTTTTATTTCTTCCTTTATTTCTTCCATGATCCACATGTCATTAAGTAGAAAGTTTTTTAGTTTCCACGTGTGAGTAGGCTTTTTGTTATTTCTGTTTTTGTTGAAGTGCAGCCTTGGACTATGGTGATCTGATAGGATACAACATATTATTTCAACCTTCTTGTATCTGTTGAGGCGTGCTTCATGACCTACTAGGGGATCAATTTTAGGGAACAGTCCATGGCGTGCTGAAAATAAGGAATAATTCTTTGTGTTTGGTTGCAAAGTACTGTAGATATCTGTTAGATCCATTTGATTCATGACATTGGTTAATGAAGTTATTTCCCTGCTTACTTTTTGATTCAAAGACTTATTGTTCAGTGAAAGTGGGGTGTTGAAGTCCCCCACTATTAATGTGTGGGGATCAATGAGTTGTTTAAGCTTTGTTAATAGCTCTTTTACAAATGTGGGAGCCCTTGTATTCGGAGCATAGATGTTCAAAATTGTGACGTCTTCTTGGTTGACTTTACCTTTGACGAGTACAAAGTGTCCATCCTCATCTCTTTTGATTAATTTTGGTTGAAAGTCTATTTTATTAGATATTAGAATGGCTACCCCAGCTTGCTTCTTGTGACCATTTGCTTGAAATATTTTCCACAAACTTTTACTATGAGGCAATGACTGTCCTTGTGTTTAAGATGTCTTTCTTGAATGCTGAAGACTGTTGAGTCATGTTTATGCACCTATTCAGGTAGTCTGTGTCTTTTTATTGGAGAATTGATATCATTGATGTTGAGTTTATTAATGACCAGTGATTGGTAAGTCCCTTCATTTTTGCTGTTTGTTATAGTCGAGATTTTGTGAGGTTGTGATGTTGCAATGGTGTAGTTATCTATTTTCTATGTAGTTTTCATTGTAATTTGACCATTTGGGGTGGAGTTTTCCTTCTAGTAATTTATGTAAAGCCGGATTTATGGCTAGATATTGTTTGAATTTGTTTTTGTAATGGAATATCTTGTTTCCCCATCAATGGTTATTGATAGTTTCACTAGATATAGTAATCTTGCCTGGCATCTGTGTTCTCTTAGGGTTTGCAAAACCTCTGTCCAGGCCCTTTTGGCTTTCATGGTTTCTTCCGTGAAGTTGGGAGTAATTATGATAAGTTTGCCACCATATGTTACTCGGCCTTTTTCTCTTGCCACTTTTAATATTTTTCCCTTGTTCTGTATATTTTGTGTTTTTATTATTATATGGCAGGAAGATTTTTTTTTTTTTTTGGTCTATTCTAGTTGGTGTTCTGTCGACCTCTTGTATGCTCATATGCATCTCCTTGTTCAAATTGGAGAATTTTTTCTATGATTCTGTTTAAGATACTTTATGGGCTGTGGAGTTCGTTGTTCTCTCTTTCCTCAATATCTATTATTCTCATTTCCTCATTTCATGGTGTCCTTGATTCCTTGGATGTTCAATGTCAGGAACTTTTCAGATTTAGCATTTTCTTTGATGGTTGTTTTGAGTTCTATGATTGTATCTTCAAGTCCCGATATTTGTTCCTCCATTTCTTGCATTTTGTTAGATAATATCACCCCTGAGATGCTTGCTTTCTTCTTTGATGCCTCTCGATCAAGTTATTCTTCTGTGTGTTCCTTTACCATAATTTCCATTTTTATCTTCAGGTCTTGAACTGTTTAATGATTTGCTTCATCTGGTTATTTGTATTTTTCTCAAATTCTTCAAGTGCCTCTTTATATTACTCTTTTAAATCTTCAGCCCTCTTGTTTGCCTCCTCCTGCATCTGTTTACAGATTTTATTTGTTTTTTCCATTACCATCTTCCTTACTAAGGACTTGAGGTCATTTCCTTGTATATCGATTGTTTTTTGGTTCTCCGGGTTCTTTTCATTGGGATTGCTGGGATCTGGAGATGCCTGGTATTTGTTAGCATTCTTTTGCTGTCCTCTTGTCATTTTGGTTTTTCTGATGTTGGGAGGTAGATTCTAGTGACCTTCACTGGATGAAAGTCGATAGTTGATCACTGATTATAGGTCAGGTGCCCTTTCCTGTGGGGATCAGGGAGTAAGTATTTCCAGGGAACAGGACGGTGATTCGGTTTCCAATCCTGGAGATTTATCTCTACACCTTAGGCTCCAGTGTGAGTCACACAAAGTAGGCTTCTGTTTAGACCCCTTCAGCTTACTCCTGTAATTCAGATCAGCACTTTTGGGACCTAGAACAATGTCACCACACTGGCACTCTGGTTGGATAGGTTGATCTCAGCTGCGTGTCTTTCCTGTTGCTTTGTAGCCAAGACCCCAGCTGGAACAAATCCTCTGGGTAGTAGTTGTCTTTTAGCTCGGCCTCTAAACCCTGTAGAAGTGTCCAGCTTCTCCAAGGCACATGGGAGATCTTTCTAGGCCCATGAGAGCTCATCCAGCTAGGTTTTCTCTGTTGTAGAATGCAGGATCAGTGAATGGTGGGCCAGATATTATATGGATTTAGGCCGCTGACAGGATCCAAGATGCAAGCACTTTCCACAAACTTGTAAGCCAGGATGCTCAGAGATCCCTTTAGGTCAGCAATTAGACACTGTTGGAATGAGCCATGTCATCCAAAAGCATGGGAGATCCTGCTAGCCCTGAGGGAGCTGACCCAGGTTGGTTCTGTCTGTTGTAGAGTGCAGGATCAGTGCACAGTGGGCCAGAGACAATACGGATTTAGGCCACTGGTGAGATGCAAGGTGCAAACACTTTCTGTGCCAGGATGCTCAAAGATCCTTCTAGATCAGCAATAAGACATTGCAGGCAAGATCACATCTTTCCATAGTGTGGGAAATCCTGCCAGACTGACTGACCTAGGTATGTTCTGTCTGTTGTAGAATGCAGGATCAGTGCACGGCAGGCCAGAGACAATATGAATACCGACTGCTGGTTGGATCCTGGATTCCAGAACTTTCCATGCCGTTGTAAGCTGAGACTCACAGAGACATCTCTAGTTCAGCAATTAAACACTGCAAGCACAATCCATGTCTCTCAATAGTGTGGAAGACTCTGATAGGCTTGCAAGAGCTGAACCAGCTAGGTTCTGTCATATAGTGTATGATCAGTGCACGGCAGGACAGAGACAATATGGATTCAGGCCATGGGTGGGATCGAAGGTGCCAGTACTTTCCATGCCCTTATAAGCCAGGACACTCAGAGGTCCCTCTAGGTCTGCAATTAGACACTGAAAGTATGACCCACAACTCCCGATAGCTTGGGAGATCCTACCTGGCATGCGAGATCTGACCCAGCTGGGTTCTGGCTGTTCTAGAGTGCAGGATCAGTGCACAGCGGGCCAGAGACAATATGGATTCAGGCCACTGGTGAGACACAAGGTGCAAGCACTTTCTGCATTATTGTAAGCCAGGACACTCAAAGATACCTCTAGGTCAGCAATTAGACACTGCAGGTACAAGGCACTTCTACTGATAGCTTGGGAGATCCTGCCAGGCCTGAGGGAGCTGAACCAACTAAGTTCTGTCTGTTGTAGAGTGCAGGATCAGTGCACAGCGGGCCAGAAAGAATACAGATTCATGCCGCTCGCTCAACCCAAGATGCCAGCACTTTCTGTGCCCTTGGAAGAAGGGACACTCACAGACCCCTCTAGGTCAGCAGTTAGACACTGGAGTCACAACCACATCTCCTGATAGCGTGGGAGCTCATGCTGGTTCTGTGAGAGCTGACCCAGGAGTGTTGTGTTTGTTGTAGAGTGCAGGATCCGTGCACAGCAGGCCAGAGAAAATAGGAATTCAGGTTGCTGCCAGAATCCAAGGTGCAAGCACTTTCCATGTCCTTGTAAGCCAGGATGCTCAGAGGTCCCTCTAGTTCAACAATTAGACACTGCAGGCACCACCCACATCTCTCAATAGCATGGGAGATCTTGCCAAGCATGCATGAGCTGACCCAGCTGGTTCTGTTTGTTGTACAGGGCAGGATCAGTGCATGGTGGGCCAGAGACAATAGGGATTCATGCCGCTGGCAGGATCCAAGGTGCCAGCGCTTTTCGCGCCCTTATAAGCTGGGACACTCAGAGATCCCTCTAGGTCAACAATGAGACACTGCGACATGACCCACGTGTTCCAATAGCTTGGAGATCCTTCTGGGCCTGCTGACCCAGCTAGGTTCTGTTTTCTTTAGAGTGCAGGACCAGTGGACAACGGGCCTGAGACAATACAGATTCAGGCCACTGGTGGGATCCAAGGTGCCAACACTTTCCGCTACTTTATAAGCTGGGACTCTCGGAGATTCCTCTAGGTCAGCAATTTGACACTGCAGGAATGACCCACATCTCCCGATAGCATGGGAGATCCTGCTGGGCCTGCGGGAGCAGACCCAGCTAGGTTCTGTCTGTTGTAGAGTGCAGGATTAGTGCACAGCAAGCCATAGACTATATGAATTTATGCCACTGGTGGGATCCAATGTGCCAGCGCTTTCCACACCCTTGTAAGTTGGGCCTCTCAGAGATCACTTTACGTCAGCAATTAGACACTGCAGACACAAACAAGTCTCCTGATAGTGTGGGAGATCCTGCTGGGCCTGCTGACCTAGCTAGGTTCTGTCTGTTGTAGAGTCCAGAAACAGTGCACAGCGGGCCAGAGACAATACGGATTCAGACAGCTGGCGGAATCCAAAGTGCCAGCACTTTACACACCCTTGTAAGCCTAGACGCTCAGAGATCCTGCTAGGTCAGCAAATAGACATTGCAGAAAAGACCCACATCTCCCGATAGCGTGTGCGATCCTGTCGAGTCTGTGGGAGCTGACCTAGATAGCTTCTGTCTGTTGTAGAGTGCAGGATCAGTGTACGGTGGGCCAGAGGCGAAAGAGATTCAGGCAGCTGGCAGGATCCAAGGTGCCATCACTTTCTGCACCATTTTTAGCCAGGACATTCAGAGATCCCTTTCGGTCAGCAATTAGACACTGCAGGAAAGACCCACGTCTCCTGATAACATGGGAGATCCTGCCCTGCCTGCTGACCCAGCTAGGTTCTGTCTGTTGTAGAGTGCAGGATTAGTGCACAGCAGGCCAGATACTATATGGATTCATGCCGCTGGTGAGTTCCAAGGTGCCATCACTTTCCATGCCCTTGCAAGCTGAGACCCTCAGAGATCCCGCTAGATCAGCAATTAGACACTGCGGGCAAAAGGCCAGTCTCCCTATAGTGTGGGAGATCCAGCGAGGCCTGCTTATCCAGCTAAGTTCTGTCTGTTGTAGAGTCCAGGAGCAGTGCACGGCGGACCATAGACAATACAAATTCAGACCACTGGCAGAATCCAAGGTGCCAGTACTTTACACACCCTTGTAAGCTGAGACTTTCAGAGATCCCTCTAGGTCATCAAATAGACACTGCAGGAAGGACCCACGTATCCCGATAGCGTGGGAGAATGTGTCGGGCCTGCGGGAGCTGACCTAGCTAGCTTCTGTCTGTTGTAGAGTGCAGGATCAGTGCATGGTGGTCCAGAGGTAATACGGATTTAGGCTGCTGTTTGGATCCAAGGTGCCAGCACTTTCTGTGCCATTGTTAGCTGGGACACTCAGAGATCCCTCTAGGTCAGCAATTAGACACTGAAAGTATGACCCACAACTCCCGATAGCTTGGGAGATCCTACCTGGCATGCGAGATCTGACCCAGCTGGGTTCTGGCTGTTCTAGAGTGCAGGATCAGTGCACAGCGGGCCAGAGACAATATGGATTCAGGCCACTGGTGAGACACAAGGTGCAAGCACTTTCTGCATCATTGTAAGCCAGGACACTCAAAGATACCTCTAGGTCAGCAATTAGACACTGCAGGTACAAGGCACTTCTACTGATAGCTTGGGAGATCCTGCCAGGCCTGAGGGAGCTGAACCAACTAAGTTCTGTCTGTTGTAGAGTGCAGGATCAGTGCACAGTGGGCCAGAGACAATACCTAATCAGGCTGCTGGCAGGATCCAAGGTGCCAGCGCTTTCAGTACTTTTGTAAGCCAGGACTCTCAGAGATCCCTCTAGGTCAGCAATTAGACACTGCAGGTACAACCTGCATCTCCTGATAGTGTGGGAGATCCTGTCGGGCCTGTGGGAGATGACCCAGGTAGGTTCTGTCTGTTGTAGATTGTAGGATGAGTGCACGGTGGGCCAGAGACTATTCAGATTCAGGCCGCTGGCCGGATCCAACGTGCCAGCACTTTCTGCGCCCATGTAAGCTGGGATGCTCAGAGATCACTCTAGTTCAGCAATTAGACAATGCAGGTATGACCCATGTCTCCCTATAGCATTGGAGATCTTGCTGGGCCTGTTGGGGCAGTCCAAGCTGGTGTGTAACTGTCCCTGTTGGAAGGCTCAGACTGTTGTGCCTGATTTTAGATTGGGCCTAGTACTGCCGCAAGCTGGATGCACACTCTAATTGTTTTTGGTGGGCTCCACCACTTGTGTTTCCACTCGGCTTGGGCAGGTGTCCTCCACAGTTTGGCGTGGTGTGGGTGGAGGGATCCAAAGGTAGTTTCACCCTATTTCCTGAGGCTCCTCAGGCCGGGGGCTCTTTAAAACCACCTCCCCACACAGCGAGTTTGTGTTTTATATGCCGGATGCAGCTTGCATATGTATTCCTTTCCAGAGTCTGGGGAGTGTGTTTAGCCCCTCCGCGCTATTGCTTATCCTGGGGTTAGGCCCACAAGTGGTCAACAGAGTTTGAGGCTCCATTCACCTACAGTTCTCAAGATCCAGCAGTCTGTGGCTCCATTCAAGTCCCTAGTCTCCTCGCAGTAGATCAGATATGGTGCATACTGGTCAACGCCATCTTGGAACCCCCGGAAGCCTAGGTTTTACTGGAGACTCCAAGATGTTGGAGATACATAACAAAGAAAGCTGCAAATATGCATTGAACCAGCTTAAGAAAGAAACTTAGTTTTGTTCAACAAAGGTAAAAGGAATTGGAATCTAAAGAACACTTTGACATTAGACATTGAGATATAGAGTTTGGAGTTTGCACTGCTAGTTTAAGTCCAATATTCATTCACTATGCTCCCTTTTGGAACTGTAATAATGTATATCCTATGCCATTGTATGTTGGAACTATGTGATCTTCTTTTTCATTTTGATTTACCAGGGGCTACAGTTAAGAGTTTCAGGGGATAGAATATTCTTTCTTGACTTCTGCAGGCAACAGACGTGAATATTTTGCATGCAGGTAGAATAGACATAAAAAGTGAAGAAATATGTAAATATGCTCTAATTAAACATTTTCTTTGAAACAATATATATTATTTAAAGAATAAAATGGCCACATTCAAACATGGCCCTACTTCACTATGTACTTCTTATAGATAAAATAGAATAAGAAATTGTAATCTTAACCTCTGTGTCTCTGGATAACAATGCCATTAAGCAAATTTAAAGTTTATGAACTCTGGTATGAATTCATCCTGAGTTATAAACCTGAAAGGATATTAACAACTCATAAATAGCTATAGAGACTGGTACCTGATATGAATGTTATTGGAACTTGGAATTTCCCAGGTTAGTTCAACAATTTTGACATGATATAATGATGTTTGTAATTAAATGTGACATTCATATAAAAATTATTTAAAACATTACAGTACATCCTTCTAGGAGAAATGAATGTAAAAGTTTTGCTATTCCAAATGATAAAGGAACCAAAAAAAAAATCTTTGACACCAGATTAAAAAATCTTGAAGAGGAATTGCTTCTATGACAAAATAAGATATGTAATACATTGAAATATATTCACTTCAATAGGCACTACTATCTCAAGCATAAATTAATTTCTTTGTATGTATCCTAATAATACATTACTATGAGTAAATATATTTCTTATGAACAACAAAATACTACCTTCACAAATGGGTCTTCTTTATTACTTACTAATTTTATAAACTATTAGTAGAGTCAGTTATTTGAACTAAGATACTGATTGCAGAAAAATACTCTGAAAATATAGAATTACACTGCTGTCTGAAAGTGTATGTCTTATAATTTTAAATAATTATCCAAGAAAATCTGTTGTAGGTCAGATCATATGTTTGGAATTTAAAGCATAAAATTCTGAATTTTAATAACAGGGGTTTGTGTTTTTTATCCTAACTGTGCCAGCACACTGTATAGATAATGGGGAAGAGATAGTAATTGAGTAAGATATGGTATTTAATCTCTTAACAATCCTACAAAGGTTGTATTTTAATCTTTTTCTCCACTTCAGATATTGAATGATGCTAAAAGCCAGGGTTACCCATGGTCGAAGAAGGCAAATCACCATAAGCTAACTGTAAAATATTAGCGTGTGTTTCTTCTCTTGCTGGGGTAGTGTGGAAAATTAATGGTTACAGATATCAAATATTCACAGAATAAACCAGGATTGCCATTGATCTACAAATACAAATGACTCCTATTAAGACTCTTATCCTGAACATCTACAAAAGATGTGGCTGTTTTATTTAACAGGTTTATAGATCATTATTTCTGAAGTACACCTTACAGATTATTTACAAAATAATTTCCTTGGTACATTAACCAGTTGTAGATATATCTCCAAAATGTAATATTACATGTTCAACGCATATTAGTAAATAGTCCTATAATAATGCATGTTATCATTTCCCATTATCTAGAATACTGATTTAGATTGCTAACTAGTCTCAAAGACCCTTCCTGAGAATCACTTCTGCATCCAGGCCTCAACAGATAACAGTAAGATTGCTCCTTCTAAAGAATGAGCCCAGATAATACTACTTACCCGCTTTAAAATTCTCCAGTGGCCTCCCCCTACAATCACACTGTACAAAGTATCGTGATAACTTCTGTTTTCTGACTCTTTCTTTTCTAGTTATACTATCATTTTATTCTCTGAAGGATATCTCTGTGTGTTTTAAAATTCTCAGTAGATTGATTTTCCTTCAGCTTTCCTACTCATTTTTTGTCTGCTTAAATATCATACCTTCTGTAAAGCCTCCTCTGACCACTCTGTCCAGGACACCATACCTTAGCCTCTCGTTACTCTTCTTCATATTTTGTTTATCTTTCAAAATAATCTCTGTATTAGCTACTCTCTATTGCTATCTAAGTGTCCTTTTTAGTGTCTCTATGCCTGTGCAGGGTCACCATGACAATGTTAACTATTATAAAGAAAAATATTTTATTGGTGTTTGCTTACATTTCAGAGGTTTAGTCCATTGTTGTAATGGTGGGGAGCATGGCAGCATGCAGGCAGACTTTGTAGGCTTTGATTAAAAAAATAATGTATTTGGAGTTCCTTCGTGCCTTTACCTTTTTTTCAACCCACCTACCCTAGGTAGGAGTGAAATAAGTAGGGACAAAAGAGGTAGACCTTTTCAGACTCAATTCCTTTGGGGTGATTTCACTCCCATCCAGTAGAGAAGATATATAGCAAACAGCTACAGCAACAGTGGGACAAATCAGAAACAGTAGCACTAACCACCAGCAGCTCTAGAGCATTTCTCTCTAGGAGTGTCTCAGAAGGAAAAGAAGCAAACACACACTCTCTCCAGGCTCTTATTTATATCCTTCCAGAATATGCACCAGGATGTTTTCCAGCTGGCAAATACCATGCACCCCTGTGTGAGTCAGTTCCCAGCTGATAAATATCGCACTTCCTCCCTGAAGTTGTTAAAAGCAGTTTTACATCCCACACTTGGCAACAAAACGAAAACATATTTACATAACATAATCACCACATGACATGGTGCTGCAGAGGTAATTGAGAGTTTTGCATCTGAATTGAGAGACAGCAGGAAGAGAAAGTGACACTGGACATTGCTTGAGCAACTAAAACTTCAACACCAAACCCCAGTGAAATACTTCCTCCAACATGGCTACACCAAGTCCAAAAAGGCCACACCTTTTAATAGTGCCACTTCCTATGGGCCTCTGAGGGCCATTTTTATTCAAACCACCACATCAAGTATTCATCTCTGATGCAATGAACATTGGAAAATATATGTCTAGGAGGCCTCGGGCGGGTGTGGGGTGGGGGTGGGTTCAGGCCTCATGGCTGGAAAGGAAACGATCCATGTGAAACAAGAAGGAAATCTCAGTTCAATCTCACTTGGACTACAGATTCAAACTTCGAAGCATCTGATACCAGGAAGATTATTGTAGCCATATTTAAAAACAGTAAGCCAAAAATACTTTCTTGGTGTAATACAACTGACAATGCACAAGTAGATGTAACTGCATTCAGATTAAAAATCTAGTTGCCATGTTTGCTGAGAAAATGGTTTCTAGAGATAGGCTTCATGCATTAGCTTAAGGGCCTAAGGAAGCATGTGGCATGGTCTTCGTTATACATGTAGTTTATAGGTCATTTGGGCTATAAAGGACTTGTGACATTGCGCATAAAGATGGGCTTTATTGATTGAGAAACAAAGGTAAAATAAAAGTTTAAGGAGCAAGAGTCTGGGATAACATTCTGGGGCATTTGGGTGATGTTTGTCTCTACAGACAGTAAAGGTGACCAAACATTAAAAACATCTATTTCTATCATTTTAGATAGAAATCCAGCATTCATTTCCTCCATTGAGAAGACAACTGCATAGGTAAGATTCCTGATTTCTTTAATGCATACCTATAAGCACTCGCTCCTTCTACATAATATATCCCTTGAGGAGAATTGCTTCACCTCACCAATTTTATTTGAAGGCCAAATGCCCTGCACATAGTGAGTACATTATTTTTTAATAAAATAGGGAGAACAGGTAGCCATGTCCCCAGGAAAGGTGAGTTTCACACAAAGATAAAAGATATAATCAACAGAAATAGGAGGATAAAATTAGGAACAGGAATAAGTCTCAATTTCCCTTTTTTAAAGTGTTTAATCAGGCCACAGAAATGTCTACTAAATTTCTCAGTTTCATATAGCTAGCACATGGTAAGCTGAGAAGCAGAATGCAGATTTGCAATGTATGTACAAATATGGGTTTGTGGTGTTTAAGAAGCCTGAGATTTAGAATAAGGTTTGTCTAATGTTGATAGAATGTGTTATTTGAAGACAGTAATATACTTTCAATGATAATTTAGGTTCTGATTCAGAGTGCCAACAGAAAAGAAAAGTTCCTATAGGCAAAGGGTAATTCTATAGCAATGGACTTAAACATGATCCCAGTATCCTCATTTGGGGGCACTAACTCAAATTTATCTTTAAAACATTTATTTATTTTTTTAAACTAAGACACAAAGGATGTTATATAATGTCAAATAAGTTTCTTAATAATAAATAATTCCTTAGAATAACCCAACAGATTGGTTTAGGCTGAAGATTCAATGCCATTGCCTGAGATCTAAAGAAATTGTTCTTTTGTACCTTGTATATTAAGTAGCTAGTAGAATTTTATTATATCCATGTATCCTTGGCATGATCGTTGAGGTGTCTGTCTAACAACAGATGAGTTGTTCATCCCATGTTTCTGGGTCTCTAGAGACAAGGCTCAAATGAGTCTTATGCCTCTGAGCATATCTCTTATATCAAATAGAGACAAACTATCACCATTTATATTGGCAGCTTAGGTTATTAGCCCCAGTCCACTGCTCTGTTAGCATGTGTAGACTCTAAATATCTCCTCAGCATCTTTTAAAACTATGGAAAGAAATAGAGGTATGGCATCAAACCTGCTCCTTCCTTCCTCTTGTCACAGGTTCCCCAACACATCTGTGTTTCCATATAGAGTGCTCTGCCATATGCCCACGACCTGTGATATAATACCCTAAATTAGACATAGTAGCAAAACCAAACATAAGTTTAAAAAATTGTAATGTGAATCTCAGTGTCTAGATTCCTTACCCTTGTTGTTTCATTTTGTTCAGGTAAATTTATGACATAAATAAAATAAAATTCAATTTTTCAGAAGAATACTAGACACAGATTTAAGGTATGGAAGGAAAAACACAGAGGAGGTGTATGAAATGAATTATATGAATTATTTCTTTACTTCAATGTCAAGATCAAGAAAAGAAAATATGATGGTCAAGATTATGTAGAACAACTACAGAATATTTAAAAACACACTATTGGCAATAACAATATAATGATCACTTAGTAGGTAGATGAGAAGTTTTCACTTGGTCTTTATCATTTCTGCAACAATAGTCTTGAGAATAGATGATGTGCAGTTCACAGGGAAAACAACTTATGTTTCCATGCTGCTGAGCCACACATCCCATCCCAGTGCTTTATATTCATTCAATACTAGTTAGATGGTTACATAAAGATGTGGATAAGCTACATGGGTCTGCTCCCAGGCAACTACCCATGTCCTTCCAGGATTCCTGTTAAGATTTCCAGCCAATAGTTCATTTTTTATGGTAAACTAGACAACTAATATCTCACTAATATAATATATAAGATCGCTTTGGCAAAGATAATGTCTATGTTGTATTACCAGAGGAATGTTTAAAATGGGAGTTTAAAAAAGACCTTAACTCCCCCTAAACTTTTTAAATTAAATTCTTCTGTGTGTATGAAAAGAAATACTATTAAATTTCTTATGGTCAGCATAGCAATTATCTAAACAGGACTGAAATCATAAGCATCTCTGTGGAGGAATATGTGGCATGTGAGTCATGTGACCAGCAAAAAGAAGGCATCATGGCCCAGAGACAGTTGATCTACTATCAACTCAGAGTAACAATTGTTGATTTTTTAAAAAGGAGCCAAGATGGTGACAACGAAGACATGTGGTGTCTGATCTGCAGGGAAGAGACCACAGATGCTACTGGGAGCTACAGACCATGGGAGCTGGGGATAATTGGATAAGAGAGATCCACACAGTGGAGACCACAGGTAAGTCAGACTTCCAGTTATCCAGCATCCCAGAAAAGATGGCAGCACATGGTAAGGACCCCACCTGTAATCTGTAAGCTGTGAGTAGTGGCCTTGCTTGGCAGCATGAACACACTATTTGGGACTGAAAACGTGGCAGGGGAGCATCAGACCTCCTGGCCTAGGGAAATATCAGGGAAATGGCTGAATTGGTCCTCAGACCTCCCCAACTTGCCCCACACCAGTCTACAGAATGCCTAGGTACCACATGGGGGGCACATATAGCTATGGACACGTCACCCAGACATAGCAGAGGGGTTTGAGAGAGGGGAGACACAGTCAGAGCTGCATGATCTGAGACCAGAGATGCTGCCAGGAGTCATGGATGACAGCAGCTGTCTGAGCAGGCCTGGGCAGAAGCCTAAGGGCTGGTCCCAGAGGACTGTCCTGATACAGCTGGTCACAGTGGTTGCAGCATAACCAAGATACACAGCTAGAAGGGTCTCTCATGCTCCTGGGAGGGGCTGGGCAGGCCAGAGGAGATAGAGAAAAAAATCTAGCCAACCAACAACAATCAGAGGGCAGTAGCTTCTCTCTCCTTAGCAGGCAGAACTTAGGACCTACTACCTGGTTGGAGCTGGCAGAAACCTAAACAACTTCTAGAAGCCAGCAGGGATTCAGATGCCCTAAGGTGATCTGAGCCTAGTATCCAAGCCCCAGGGCCTGAGGGTAGGGTATTCAAAACCTAGGCAAAGATAGGGAAAAACAGCTCTACATAGACTACCTCAAACCAATACTGGAGCTGCAGAGCACAGCACCTACCCTGGCTGACCCAGTGGGGAGCCCAGGGTGTGGAGCAATGTCTTCAGGAGCCAAAACCATGGAATCTGCCTGTTCCAGGGAAGACTTTCCTTACTACCACAGGCAAAGGCCCACGACCTATAATCACTCATGAACAAACTGCTCTCAAAGACCAGTGAGGGATACAAGAAGCTACCTCCCAATATCAGACACAGCAAGGTGCCTGATCTGGCTTCTCCAGATCCCAGCTATCCAAAAGAAAGCAACCCGTAGAACTCAAGCAAAATTGAAATACAAGAAAATGACCTCAAATCCTTAGTAATGAAGATGATAATGGAGGCAACGAATAAAATCCATAAACAAATGCAGGAAGATGCAGCCAAAAAGGTAGAAGACATAAAAAAGGCCAATAGAGAGGCACTGGAAGAAATTCAGGAAAATACAGGCAATCAGATGAAGGAAATAAAACAGCTCAAGATCTGAAGATGAAAATGGAAACAATGAGAAAGACACAGACAGAAGAGAAGCAGAAAAGAGAAAAATTAGAGGAGAAAGCAAACAACACAGAAGAGAGCTTCTCTAACAGAATTCAAGAGATGGAGGAATGAATCTCAGGGCTAGAAGATACAATTGTAAGTCTTGAAGCAACCATCAAAGAAAATGCTAAATCTAAAACTTCCGGACACAAAACATCCAAGAAATCAAGGACAACATGAAAAGATGAAACCTGAAGATAATAGACAATGAAGAAAAGATAAGACGCCAGACTCCAAGGACCAGAAAATATTTGCAACAAAATCAGAAGAAAATGTCCCCAAATTAAAGATGGAGATGTTTATAAACATAGAAGTGGCCTACAGAGCACTAAATAGAATAGACCAGAAAAGAAAAGCTTCCCATCATATAGTAATCAAAACACAAAATATACAGAACAAACAAAAATTATTAAAAGTGTCAAGAGAAAAGGACCAAGTAACATACAGGCAAATGTATCAGAATTACTCCCAACTTCTCAGCAGAGACCATAAAAGCCAAAAGGGCATGGACAGATCCTGAAAACCTTAAGAAACCACAGATACCAGGCAAGACTCTTATACCTAGTGAAATTATCAATAACCCTTGATGAAGAAAACAAGATATTCTATGACAAAAACAATTTCAACAGTACCTATCCAGAAATCCAGCTTTACAAAAATTACTAGAAGGAAAACTTCATCCCGCAGGGACAAGCTACAACCAAAATTACAGGGAAATAGTTAACAACCCTGTCGCAAAAATACAACCACACAAACTCTCTACTTCAACCAACATCAAAATCAAGAGACTCAACAGTCATTGGTCTTTAATATCTCTTATCATCAATGATCTCAGTTCTCAAATAAAAAGGCACAGACTACCTGAATAAATGTTTAAACAAGAGCCAATGTTCTTCTGCATTTAAGAAGCACCTCTCAGCCACAAGGATAGACATTATCTCAGGGTAAAAGACTAGAAAAAGATATTCCAAGCAAACTGACACAAGAAACAAGCCAGGGTAGCCATTTTAATATCTAATAAAATAGACTTTAAACCATAGTTAATCAAAAGGGATGAGGAAGGACACTTCATACTCACCAAAGGTAAAGTCAACCAAGATGACACCACAATTCTGGATATCTGTGCTCCCAATAAAAGGGCACCCACATTTGTAAAAGAAATATTAACAAAGCTTAAACCACACATTGATCCACACACACTAATAGTAGGAGACTTCAACACTCTACTTTCACTGAAGGATAGGTCATTGAAACAGAAATGAAACCGAGAAATAATGACACTAACCAACATCATGAATCAAATGGATCTAACAGATATCTACAGAATTTTTCATTGAAACACAAAGGAGTACACCTTATTCTCAGCACCCCATAGAACCTTCTTCAAAATTGATCATATGGTAGGTCATAAAGCAAGCCTGAACAGATATAAGAAGATTAAAATAATATCTTGTATCCTATCAGATCACCATGGTATAAGGCTGGACTTCAACAACAACAGAAGTAATAAAAAGCATACACACAGAGAGAAACTAAACAACTCTCTACTGAATGACACCTGGCTCAGTGGAGAAATAAATAAAGAAATTATGTACTTCCTGAAATTCAATGAAAATGAAAAAACAGCATACCCAAATTTTTGGGACACATTGAAAGCAGTGTGAAGAGGAAAATTCATTGCATTAAGTTCCTTTATAAAAAAATGGAAATATTCTATATAAACAACTTAAGGATACAGCTGGAATCCCTAGAAAAAAAAGAAGCAGAAATGACCAAGAATAGACATCTAGAAATAATCAAACTCCGGGATGAAATCAATAAATTAGAAAAAAAGAGAACAATTCAAATAATCAACAAAACCAGGAGCTTTGATTTGATTTGAGAAAATCAACAAGATAGACAAACCATTAGCCAAACTAACTAAAAGGCAGAGAAATACTATCTAAATTAAAAAATCAGAAATTAAAAGGGAGACATAACAACAGACACTGAAGAAAGAAAAAGAATCATAAGATCCTACTTCAAAGGCATATATGACATAAAAATTGAAAATCTAAGGGAAGTGGACAGTTTCCTTGATCAATTCGACGTGCCAAAATTGAATCAAGAACAGATAAACAAACTAAATAGTCACATTTCCCCTACAAAAATAGCAGCATTAATTGATAGTCTCTCAACAACAACAACAACAACAAAAAAAAAAGCCCTTTGATAATTAAACCTCCCAAAGACCCAAAAAAAGAAAGAGAATTTCAGACCAATTTCTTTTATGAACATTGATGTAAAAATACTCAATAAAATACTCTCAAACCAAATACAAGTACTCATCAAAGATATCATTAGCCATAACCAGGTAGGCTTCATTCCAGGCATGCAGGGATTGTTTAATCCACCATAAAAACAAACTGAAAGGAAAAAAAACCACATGATCATTTCCTTAGATGAAGAATAAGCACTTGACAAAATGCAATACCCACTCATGTTTAAAGTTTTGGAAAGATCAGGGATAAAAGGCACTAACCTCAACATAATAAAGGCTATGTCCAACAAGCCAATAGCCAGAATCAAAATAAATGGGGAGATACTGAAGTAAATTCCTCTAAAATCGGGGACCAGGTAAGGATGCCCACTCTCTCTATTTCTCTTCAATAAAGTACTTGAAATTCTAACCAGAGCAATAAGACAACAAAAGGAGATCAAGGGGATCCAAATGGAAAAGGAGAAAGTTAAATTTTCCCTATTTCCAGATGATATGATAGTGTACATAAGTGACCACAAAAATTCCACCAGAGAACTCCTACAACTAATAAGCATCTTCACAAAATAGCTAGATACAAAATTAATTCAAAAAAAGTTAGTGGGCTTCCAATATACAAAAGACATCTTACCAAAATCAATTTACAGAATCAATGCAATCTCTATCAAAATACCTACAACAATTTAAAAGACATTGAAAGATCAATTCTCAACCTCATATGGAAAAACAAAACAAAACAAAACAAACCAAAAAAACCAGAATAGCTAAAACAATCTTGTACAATGAAAGATCCTCCAGAGGAATCTCCATACCTGATCTCAAGCTGTACTATAAAGGAATAAGAATTAAAACAGCATGTTACTGGCACAGCAATAGGCTGGTTGATCAGTGGAATCATATCAAAGACCCAAAAATGAATCTACACTCATATAGTCACTTGATTTTTGACAAAGAAGCCAAATCTATTCAATGGAAAAAGGATATTGTCTTCAACAAATGGTGCTGGCCTAACTGGATGTCTATATATAAAAAAATGCAATTGGACCCGTATTTATCACAATACTCAAAACTCAAGTCCAAGTGGATCAAAGACCTCCACATAAAACCAGAGTCACTAAATCAGTTTTAAAAAAAATGTGCGGAAGAGCCTGGAACACATTGGCACAGGAGACAACTTCCTGAACAGAATACCAACAGCCCCAGGCCTTAAAGTTAACAATCAATAAATGGGACCTCATGATGCTGAGAAGTTGTGCAAGGCAGAAGACACTATCAACAGAACAAGTGACAACCCACAGACTTGGAAAAGATCTTCACCAGCCCTACATCTGAAAAAGGCCTAATTTCCAAAATATATAAGGAACTCAAGAAATTAAAAAACACCAAACCAAATAAACCAATTAAAAAATGGGACGCAGAACTAAACAAAGAGTTCTCAACAGAGGAATATGGAATGGCAGAAAAACACTTAAAGAAATGCTAGATGTCTTTAGTCATCAGAGAAATGCAAGTCAAAGCAACCCTGAGATTCCATTTTACACTCATCAGAATGGCTTAGATCAAAAACTCAAGTGACACAACATGCTGGTGAGGATGTGGAGAAAGAAGAACACTTCTTCATTGCTAGTGTCAATTCAAACTTGTACAACCACTTTGGAAATCTATCTGGTACTATACAAAAAAATTGGGAATAGGGCTTCCTCACAACCCAGCTATTCCATTCCTTGTAATAAACCCAGCAGATGCTCCACCATACAACAAAGACATATGCTCAACCATATTCATAGAGGCCTTATTCATAATAGCCAGAAGCTGCAAAAAGCCTAAATGTCCCTCAATCAAAGAATGGATAAAGAAATTGTGGTACATTTATACTATGGAATACTACTCAGCTATTAAAAACAAGGATGTCCCAAAATTTGTGGACAAATAGATGGAACTAGAAATGATCATAATGAGCGGAAAGACTCACATGGTATATACTCACTTATATTTGGACACTAGTCCAAGAGGCATGTCCCATTAAAGTCTTCACTTAAGTTTAGGATGCCATCATGAATTTATATTAATTTTGCAATCAATTCTAGCATTGAAGAAACCAGGCCTGTGTTAGTTTGCATGCATGAGTGTATGTGTCCTTGCCTGTCTCTCTCTGTCTCTGTCTCTGTCTTGTGTGAATGTGTGCATGTGCATGTGTGTGTGTGGGCATATGTATGTGTGTGTGTGTACAGTACACGTAGAGGTCAAATGAAAATCTTAAAATGAGTTCCTCAGAAGATTCCATCCACCTGATTTTTATACAAGAGCTTCCATTGACCTACAGATCAGTGAGTGGGCAGGCTGTCCATCAAGCCACAGATATCTTTCTATGGCCACCTTCCCAGCTCCAATGATTGTAAGCTCACACAACTATCATGGGTTTTTATTTTTGTTACTTTTGTGAACAGAACTCAGATAATTGTTTTCAAGCACCATACTGACTGAGCTATCACACAATATCTAACTGTTTGGTTGTTATGGTAGGGAACAGTTACCAATTCATGTTTATGGATGGAAAATTCTTCATTAGATGTCAGAGCCATTCAGTATATCTACAATAAATTAAATGAAAACAATTTGTTTGCTCATCATTATGGAGAAAAAGGATTGTTAATTGAGATATATGCTCTATAATTACGAATATATTCATAGGGCAAGAACAATGGCTCAGTAACTGAGAACACTTGCTGCTCTGGTAGTGGACCCTTGTTTGGTTCCAAACACCCACATAACAGTTCACAACCATCTTCACGTGCCATCTGATACCCTCTTATGAATTATATGGGCAGTGCATGTGCATGGTGCACATGTATACATGCAGGGCCACATTCATTTACACTATAATAAAACAAAATCTTAAAATATATTTACCATTTTCTGGATACATCTACAAAACAGTGCCAGCACTTGAGGCACAGGAAACATGGTGAAAGTGATGGCAGAGAGATTGTAAGAGCCAGAAATCATGGAGCTTGCTGTGACTGTGTTTCTTAGTAACATGGGAAGCTCCCCAGCATGACTGCACATACATGAGCTGAAAAAGACAACATTGATAGGCATGCTAAAGTGGATGGGAAAAGACCATAAGGCTTCATCTTTACACAAAGAACTACAGGCAACCAAAGAATGTTGCAGAGGATGAGACTTGATAGCCTATGACCATATAGTGGGGGAGGAGGTCCCCCTCAATCTTAGACCAATGGGAGGGGAATAGGCTGAAAGTGGGAGGGAGGGAAGAATGGGAGATAAAAGTGATGGAATAACAATTGAGCTGTAATCTGACTAAATTAATAAAATAAAAAAAAATAAACTACATCCCATGAAAAAAAATGTTGCAGAGGAATAAATAGTCTTCCCCAGGGAAGAGCATACCAGTAAAAAATGGTCAACACTGAAAACATACATCCAAGTAAGCTTATACAGATTTAGCAGGTTATATTTAGGAATATATCTGTATATGCAAATAGATATAAGCTTATAACAACAATTACTGGAGAAGAGTCTATTAATTTCAAAGAAAAGAAGGAGGGGTATGTGAAAAAATTTAAAAGGAGGAAGATAAAGTTATATAATATCAAAAAATGTCCAAAAATCACTGCTTTTAATTGTACCAATTCTACCAAACCATTTGTCAATATAATTAGTCTTTTTATCTTATTACTATTAATTTGTTGTTCATTTCATCATAAAATGTGTGAGCCTATCAACTATTATCTTCCGGCCTTGGTCAGTTAGGAATTAGGAAGATGGCATAAAAGATGCTTTGAATTGGAGGTATTTCTGTTCTTACTTTTAGGTAAAAGTTTATGCTGCACTATCTGGAGTTTAGTTGACAAGATTGTACTCTTTTTATTTGCACACTATCTTATATGTAACAAAAATTTCATTTTTGTTAGTAACAAGTCCTTAAAACTTAATATTGGCTAATGTGAATAAGCCTGCTGTGAACATGATTGAGTAAATGTTCTTGTTGTGTGCTGGAGCATCTTCTGGGTATATTCCAAGGAGTGGAATAGTTGGGTCTTGAGGAAACCTTATTCCCAGTTGTCTGAGATAGCACCAGATAGATTTCCAAAGTGGCTGTACTAGTTTGAATTCCCACCAGCAATGAAAGAGTGTTCCTCTCTCTCCATACCCTATGAGCATATACAGGGGGAGGAGGTCTCCCTCAGTCAAAGTCATAGGGGAGGGGAGTATGGGGAACATGGAAGGAAGGAAGGAATGGGAAGATACAAGGGATGGGATAACAATTGAGATGTAATATGAATAAATTAATGAAATACATTTTTAAAAAGTTGATATTATCAGATGGTTAGTTAACACTAAAATTTACAAATTATGTCACTGATTCCACTTTTCCAAGGTATATGTGCTATTAAATAAAATTGCTGGGATTTTGCATATCTATTTTTTTGTTACCATACAGGCATTCACTGATTTTCATAATTTACTTGTACTTGTTCTGCTCGGTAGCCTGCTACCAGCAAATTCTCTGAAATTTGTTTTAATTGGTTGCCTGGCATAGCCATTCAATTACATTCTCCAAGGATATATTTGTTAAATGTGGTATTTTCGTTATCTGGTTATTTTAAATTGTTCTATTAAAGTTTTATCTCTTGCAGAAATTGTGCCAAGTAAAATACTTTAAGATAATCCCAAACATGAAGTAACACTTTTGCTCTTTATATTTATTTCAATTCCTGGATTAATCAGAAATGTGTGTGGGACAGTCTGAAATGCTGGACCAACTGAAGTGGAAGCTTCTTAAAAGTTGTCCAGGGAGCTGTCTTGTTCTGATGAGGAACAGCAACTAAAGTATTTGGTACTGGAACATGAAGGATACACGATGTCACTGTCCAGTGTGCTGAGAGGAATGAATCCCTTCAGATCTGATGCAATGTCAGTGTCTGGTTCTCTTGTTTTGAAAACATATAATTTCTCACAAGCATTATACAGTCCTAAGATTATAAATGGATAAGGTGTGCATGATGCACAGAACAATTAAGGCTGGCTCTCTTCTTTTTGTATGAGCAGACAAAAAAGGCATCTGAGTCTTCATTCATGCCGTAAGAAGTATGGTATCTAATAATAATTCATAAGGATTCTATATCTAACAAGAAGCATTGTCTATACCTAGACATTCATGTTTCAGGCAGTCTCAGAGCTATTCCCATATAGTGGGATTAGCAATATAAGTTACCTGATTGTTCTGCAGTTTCAATTTTTCACATCCAGATTGTATGCCCCTTCCTCATCCTTTCCATGAACTATCCATTTTAGGGTACCTCTCCTGTATGGATGTATTTACTTTCTCTTTATAATATGTACTTTAAATATTTGTTTTATATTTTGAGAGTATAATTAAATAGCTTCCTATTTTCTTTCCTCACTCTGAGCCCTCCCATGTACCCTTTCTCTCACTCTTTCAAATTCATGACCTCTTAACTTTTCTTTTTTCTTGAATATTTTTACTATACATTTATATTGTTATACATATATGCAATAAACTACCTACAGCAAAAAGAACTATGAAACAATCAGTAATTATATAAGTGTTAGGTTCACAGTGTTTTGGCTATTTGTATTTGGCAGCCTTGAAAAAAAACATCTTTCCTATCTTGGTAAGTCTAACAGTCTGAATGGAAATTAATATTATCACATCTCATCTTTGTCAACTTAAAACATCAATCTAGTCCTCAACACATTCACCCCATCAGAGGCTTGAGAAGGAAGAAAATTAATTACCTGAGTATATAGGGAGTACAGCTTAGCAGCTTCCCAAATGAGAAGATAACAGAGATAGTTGGCTGCCTGAACAGTAACTAAAATTCTTTATAACACTGGAGAATCATCTTCAGCCTTGAAGCCCAATATGTGTGACAGACATATTTGTGAGGTAGGAACTATTGAGGACTTGCTTAGCCTGTCTTGGCAGAGTTTGGCTGTTAACTCTGACTGCATCCAAGCTTGCTGATTTTTAGGCAGAATTCTTTCTGTGATAGAAATGAGGACATTTTGCCCAGTGGCTTATTTGTCACATTTGAAACCATCTCCATAAAGAGGTTCTTTGAGGACCACCATCTTCTTTGAGGTAGGCTGGGTATTGTCAGGAGTTAACATGTCTCACTGTAAATGTATCTTTAAAATAATAAAAAATATCTTTAAATGCTATATTCTGTATGTGTCTGAGGTTTTGGAGACCTTATCAAACTATTTTACCTTATCTTACTATGGAATAATATCTATCTCTAACACCTAGGATATATTTTTGTGATAAAAACTGCACTACAATACAGAGACTGATGCAATAACCAAGGACTGAATATTTATGTGGACCTAGACAGTCTGTTCATATATAATAGATAGGCAGTACAGAATCCTTATAAGTCCCACATATGATGAATATGGTCTACATCTGACATGGACTTTCTCATCCTCAACTTTGATTGCTTCCCCCTGGCAGGGCGGATTTGTCAGGCCACAGAGGAACAGGATCCAGGTAGTACAGATGAGACTTGATAGGTAGAGGTCAGATATATATTGCTTTATTTAGTACATTCAAATAACTGCTGGCTAAAGAATTTTCCTGAATGCTTTATAGTTAATTTTCCTTCTTCCCTTATTTTCTTATTTAGTTAAGTGGTCTTTTTTAGAAATCTTATCTAGTTCCTTGGTTTCTTTGTTTGTTTGTTTTTTGTTTTGTTCTATTTTGATTTTGTCTATTGTGTTTTTGATTTGTGGTGACCAAGAGACATATTGAAAGTTTCTTGCAGTTATACTATATTCTAATGCACTAATATAAAAATAAGTATTACATAAAAGTTGCCTCATTCCATAAAGAATGGAATTATGGAATTTAAAATTTTTTAAACAATTTATTTCAACTTATATTCCATATACCTTAGCAAATTATATTGTTGTTATTTTAATATTATTGTTTTTATTTATAGCAAAACCACATCATTTATGTACTACAATAGTATTAATTGATCATTCTTATTTTAATATATACTTAATATTCCTGTGTAGTGTTGTACTTTTCTTCTTATAATAAAGATTTATTTTTGTCTTCATGTATATACGCATGTGTGTTTTTCCTCTGTTTTCTCTGTGTCTATGTGCTACCTGTGTTCAACACCTGTGGAATCAGAGGAATGTGTCAGACTCCTCTGAAGCTGGAGTTAAAGGCAGTCTTTGGACCATCCAAGGTGAGTGAAATGGACCAAACTCTAGTCCTGTGGAAGAGCATCATGTGGTATAACAATCTCTCTAGCCCATGTTGTAATCTCATATATTTTTATCTTTCTACTTAGCATCCATTTTTCAGTTAAATAGATTCCCTGTAGTATTTCTTTTGTGATGGGTTCTGTGGCAATGAAGTCCTTCATCTGCTTACCTAAAAAATTTCATGCCTCCTTCATGTCAGAACCTTGGTTTTGCTATAATGATGTTTTTAGTTGGAGACTAATTCCCATAATTCCTTTAATGTTGTCATCCCATGCACTCTCGGCTTGCAAAGTCCATGCTTAGGACATTTAGCCTTAGGAAACATCACTTATATGTTATTTTTTTCTTCTGAAGTCAATAGAGTGTCCTTCATTTCTGACAGATAATTGTACTATATCTTGGTATATCTAATAGATACTTTGACCCTCCTCCCTAGGCACTTCTGGTTTTCACAGAATTTGAATTGGTTCCTAAGCATTTTTGCCTTTATCCTCTTTTCTTCTTCATGAGTTATTGAAACTTGAATATTTGTTTGTTTGTTGATAGCCAATCAATTCTATAAACTATTTTTGATTCCTTTATGTATAATTTTTATTTTTTCTCTAACTTTATCTTCAAATAGCATGTATTAGAATTAAAAGACTAATGCCTTGCTGAGATCAATTTTCTATTTATCAATTATAATTTCATTAATTTTGTTTTGACCCACCAAATCAATTTAGCTTGAAATTAATTCAAATTATTAAAATTCTCATTTGCTCATTTATTATTTTCCTTTTTTCATTGAACTGGGTTTTTTTCTGTACTTTTTAAAAGTTTGATTGCCTTCCTTAAAATAATTATTTTGAGTTCTTATTTGGTCAGGGAGTTTGTATATTTTCACTTCCTTTAAGGCCACTGTTTCTAGAATATTTTGTTCATTCTGAGGTAAGTCTGGTTTATTTTTGTGATTAATTTGATTTGCACTAGGTTATTCACCTGTGAAAGTATAGTGTGAATTCCAATATTTGAACATTATGTGTACCAGAAATTCCTTATCAGGAAGCATATTATCAAATCCGTGGTATGTTTCCACTTTAGTCTAAAGGTGGCCTTGCTGATGTATTCTTTGCATGTAATGCCTTTATGGTCAAGTAGATCGAAATCCTGGATACTCTTCATAGTAGTTTTCCTGAAGTCTAAACACTTCTCTATTGAACATGTGGAATGAGTCAGGACCTTGGATTGTATACCAGGTTCAAGGGCCACTATCACCTATGGTAATGGGTTTTAATCCTTTATACTAGTCAGGTTGTGCTAGAAGTTGAATTCACAAGTCTTCTCTGGGAAAAGACTGGTCTTGCTGCCTAGGAAAACATAGTAATAGCAAATCTTAATCCATGAGTGATGCTGCAAGTCTTGTTATTCAGGTTAGTCCTGGAATTTGAGTCCATGAGCTGACAATGAGTTGGATGGAGTATGCATGGTTCCTGAAAATCTATGGATCCTGAGACTATAGTGCTCTTTCTGAAAGCTGGAGTAGCCTCTTTGAATTCACTTTAGATCAGAGTACTTAAGGGCTAGGCTAGGAGCCAGAATTGCGCACAATAGCATGGATTCTATAGATACTGGGTTTGGTCATATGCTAGCAGCCTTGGAATCTATGTCGTGGCTAGTACCTAATAAGAAGCTGAATGTGTGGGTATAGGCCTAAAGACTACTGTCTTAGCGCTGGCCTTGGGACCTGATACATAGTGTAGCTCCTTGTATATAATTTAGTGAACTTATTTAGTAGACTTTGGTACTGGTATGTTAAAAAACAGGCCTGGGTGGTTGTCAGACATGAGCTAGAAGGAGCAAGTCACAGGATGAGATGTGAGGAACTTCCTGGCTGTGTTCCATTTTAAAACAATGCGAGTGAGTGTATATCACCCATTTGAGGTAAAGGAAATTGGCATGAAAATAGGGCAGACATGGATTTTGGAATATGTTATGGTTCCAGAATTCCAAAGCAATATAAGTAAGAATATAGGACCTGCCTTATCACTGGGTGGGCATAAATTTTTATCCACAGAGTAGCCTGTCTGAAGCATGGTGTCCCAAGTAATGTTATGATGGTAGATGGCCTGGAAACATTGCTATTGATCTACTTTTTTAAAAAGCATAGAGTTCAAGGACATAGATTGATCTAAGAAGTGTGGCTCCTCTTGTGGGTGGGATTACTATGTGAGTAGGTATTTTTTTTTTATTGTTCAGCTACTGGAGTTAACTTCGGACAAGAAAGTATGGGGAATATAGTTGTAGAAATGGATATAATTGGGAGATAGTCTATAGACTGAGACTACAAACATAGATCTGAAGCTGGCATTATGGTACAAGCTGAGGGTACTATTCTATCATCTGGGTTGATGAATTCTATTTGATACAGGTTTTGACCAAGGAGGACCTATTGTGGGCATCCAATGTAAGTCTGGTATGCTTTCCTCTTTTTATCATACATGGAGGATGTCTCTTTCCATGTTTAATTTTCCTTAAGTTAGGCAAGGAATGATGTGGTAAATGGATCATATTATAGTTTAATAGACTAATTTAACAGCATTGTTTTTATTATTTGTTACTGGACCTTATTTATTCCAGGCTTTCTCAAACTCCTTCATAGCCAAGGATGACTTTGAATTTCTTGTCTTTCTTCCTGCCCCTCCCAGAGCTGGGTTGCTGTCAGTTGCAGTGTACCTAGTTGATCTGGTGCTCTGAGCTTTGTGCATGGTAAGCAGACATGAATCTTATTTTTTCTAAATCTAGTATCCATAGCTATTATGAAAGTTTGCTTACTTCAGAGTCTTGTGAAGTAATAAACTAGAGTGTCCAGTTCTACCACTCTGCTGATGTTGACATTATTTGAATTTTTAATTAAAAAATACTTTCTTCAATTTGCCTGTCTCAACTAGTCTTGACTAAACAGAAGAGGAATCAGCATGTTTTAAAATCATTTTTGGGTTATTGCATCAGTTTATAAAGGCAAAGAAAATAAATTAGTTGCTTATATATTTGTGCATTTCTGAAGAACCACTGTAAATATATATAACATTGCTGTTATTAGACTCAGGTAATCCATATAGAAGCTGTCACAAGTCATCCATGTCCTCTTTCAGGTATACATTTCCCTGTTATTAGTCTCCAGTCTAAGAGGCTAAAATTGCTTTGCCTTTGACTTTCCCCTCATATTTTTTATTTTTTTATTTCATTAATTCATTCAGATTACAACTCAATTGTTATCCCATCACTTGTATCCTCCCATTCGTCCCTCCCTCCCCCTGCTTTCACCCTATTCCCCTCCCCTAGATCTATGATTGAGGGAGATATATCCTCTCCCATTATGTGGTCATAGGCTATCAAATCTCATCTTGGTAGCCTGCTTATTCTTTCTTTAAGTGCCACCAGGCCTCCCCACCAAGGAAAGGTGGTCAAATATGGAACACCAAAGTTCATGTCAGAGTCAGTCCTCACTCTTGGGTATCTACTTGGCTTACATATACTGAAGGAAACCAGGGCAGGAACTCAAGCATGGCAGGAACCTGGACTCAGGGTCTGATGAAGAGTACATGAAAAAGTGCTGATTACAAGCTTGATCTTTAAGGCATGATTACCCTGCTTTATTATAGACCCCATGACTGTCTGCACATTATAGTACCACATACAATGATCTTGTCTCTATCACATCAAGCACTAGTTAGAAAAATGTTTCATAGACCCACCTATAGCCCCATATCATAGAGGCATTTTCTCGATTGATATTCCCTCCTCTCAGATGACTGACTATAACTTTTGTTGACTTGACGTAAAACTAGACACTACAATTGTGTATTCAAGACATGACAGGGGAGTTAAACCCATAAAATATCAAGAACTGAAAATGACTATACAAGTTAACATATGAATGCAGATGGGGAAATTTCTGAATGTGCTCTCAGTGGATGTAGAGCTACAAGTAGTCTATAGCTGCTTAGGAAGGGAGAATTGATTTCCTAGCAACAAGCTTCATGATAGGTTATCCAATCCTAAGTGGTCAGCAATAAACACACGTACATAATAGAAACATTAAATGGTTCAGTAGGTTATGTGTGTGTGTTGACAATAATAATTATAGAAGATGTCATACATTTGAGAGGAAACAAAAAAACTGGAGAGGAAGGGGTGGAAATGATGTGAACATAGTACTGGTGCATAAAATTCTCAAAAATATTAATAATGTAAAAGTAAATAATAAATAATGCTATTTTCTCATGTATAATATAAAGATATTAGTCAATACACAATACCAAACAAATTTAGCATATTTTTTAAAATTATTGTAATAAAGCTTTATTTTTCATGTCTGAGAGTATATAATGGCAAAGAGATGCAAAGATAATATTCATCTTGTTTATTTTCTCTTCAAGTAAGTATTTGAAATAAAGCTCACCAATATTAATCTTTCTTTGTCATATTTGATATGAAATTAAAATGAATCAATTTTCTTTGACATGATTGGAAGTAACTATTAAATGAATAAAAATAAAGAAAATAATTAACACAATGATATCTTTTTTATTTTGTCATATATAAGCATAATATTTTAAAGGAAAAACAGTATTATCTCTTACAAGTTTACATCCTTGCAATTTTGCAGAAAGAAAGAATTATATTGATGAAGCAGAATTCAAAGGACATTTTTAGATGAGTTTGTACTCTGAAATTGAAAAGGAATATAGGCTCACATTATTAGCAAAATCATTATTTTACAAAACTAATATTACTTGTAATTAGTGGAATGGACAATAATCATGTCATAATATTAAGGTTAATATTATTTCTATCTCATTCTTCCATGAAAGGACCAAACAAATGATCCCTCATTACTTTTATTAAGAAAAAATACAGGGAAAGGGTTCTTCATTAGTTATTCATTTACCCAAATTAGTTATCAGCAAATTTTGTAACATCTGAGAGTCTCATATGGGTGACACCACATAATATGAAATTATTATCTTAACTATCACTCCTCATAAAAGATTTAGATGTTTCAGGCTTGTCATTTCAGACATCTTACATCATTGGAAAAGTGTGAAAGGCTGGGTGATGTATGAGCAAGATTTATTTTTCTTATTTAGTAATGTTCTTTCCAAGAGATTTTGGAGAAAATCTTTTAAAACTAAACCAATTTTAAAAATTTGCCTCATGTACATATATGTACATATATATGTATATTTATCTCTGACAATTATTAATGATAATATGTTTTAAAAGAAACTCATGGAGCTGGAGAGGGCTCACTGTTTAACAGTGCTTGTTGAACTTATAGATGACCCAAGTTCTGTTCTTAGAACCCACATGGCAATTAATTGCCATCTGTAACTTCAGTTCCAAAGGATCTGATGCATTTTTCTAAACTCCATGGGTGTTGTGCACACTCTTGCATAATCATACATGCAAGCAAAATACCCATTTAAATAAAATAAAAATAAATAAATCTTCAAAGTAGAAGTTCATGAATGGAAATACTATGCAGTTGGTCACTAAGAACATTACTTGATCTGTATTTGAATCCTTCAATAATGAGCCATATGCTTATATTGCTTCCTTCTATGTGCAGGGGTAGTTGTAGTGGGAGGAGCGTTGAGTTCTGTTGAACTCTGTAGATAG
>OU015749.1:67397639-67420327 GCA_907169655.1 Acomys percivali
TAGATAGTTGTAGTGGGAGGAGCGTTGAGTTCTGTTGAACTCTGTAGCACAGGAAAACACTATTTCCTCAAAGTCCCCTTTCTCCAACATTCTCAAATTTTCACTTTTTCTACTCTGTACTACAAAATGTTTTAATTTTATGTATATGTGCGGGTTTGGTATTGTTTATGTATATATATGGTTTATGTATATTTGTGAGCATATGGTGATGTTTCATGGTGATGGGTGGTGCCTTCCTTGTTTTCTCAGCACCTTTAATTTTTGGAACTAGATTTCTCACTGTACCTGGGGAACCATTTTAGCTAATCTAGCCAATCAAGTCCAGGAATGCTAGTATCTCCACTCCTCCCTGCAAGTCTAGGGTTAGAGGTGTGCACCACCATGTCCAGCTTTTTTAAGTGGGTCTTGGTGTGCACTCTGGGACCTCATTTTGCAGTGACATTTTCATGCCTGGTACTTTACTATCTGTCTATTTCCTCATACCTAATTCATCTTTATCATTAGCATCCGTCTTATTGTCTATTAATATCTTTCTGTTCATAAACTTATAAATTTTATCTTAAGAAAGAGATTTTGCCTGCTTTACTCACCTAGAGGAGTGTTTAGTACAAAATATGTACAGACTAACCATTTAACAAATTAATTAACAGTAGACATAATGGTTTAGGGTTTGATTTATACCTAGAGAAAAAAATAAACTCTTAGAAAGTATATTAAAGTGGAAACTTCCAAAGCAAAATATGAGTCTTCTCTAACTTTACTGTGAATTGTTTTGTGTTAAAGAAAGCCTGGCTTTTGTCTTAAAGCATGGGTTGTCACTGTGTTATGCCTAGAATTCTATAAAACTGATGAATTGTAATTCAGCTGAATGGGCTTTATGAATTCTGGGAAAGTGTTAAATCATTGTGATATATTTGAATATGTAATAGTAATGGACAAATGGCAGAGTGTGCTTTAGTGGTCCCTCTTTTGCTAATGGGGGGTCTGGAATACTGCTTCTTTCTAAAAAGCAGTTTTGGGCATATGTGCACTCTAGACTGATTATCTTGAGTTTCAGGAAACAGAAGTTTGTCAAACTCAAGTGTATGTGTGTGTGTGCGTGTGTGTAATATATGACATACTTCTGGCAGCAGGCATTTCTATTTTTTTAAATATTTTATTCATTTTACATCTCAATTGTTAGCCCATACCTTGTATCCTCCCATTCCTCCCTGCCTCCCGCTTTCCCCCTACTTCCATCTCCTATGTCCTCCTGCTGTATATGATGTATATGCTCATAGGCAGCAGGCATTTTTAAAGCATATATTTTAGCTTAATCTAAACAGCACCAGTCTAAATTTGAATACATGTTTTATTAGCCAAATAAGGAAGTATGTGAACTATATAGTTGTAGGTAAACATTGGAAGAACTTTACATATGAAAGAATTATTTCATAACCTTGAACACCCTAGGAGCTATGTGCATAAAATGGCCACTGTGAGAATGGTTATATATGACCAAATATGTGATCATTTACAGTTGGATTATTCCATAAATATTTCATTAATATATCTAGGTACTCAGTGAATTACATGCTGTAATTCATGAAATACAATATTACTTGATATTAGTCTCAGATTTGTATACAATTCACCCTTTGACTTAGAGATACAATATGGCTGGATATAACAAAGATTAAATTAGTATCATACCACAAGAAGGAACCACTGCCATAAATACTCTTTCTTCTTACTCTTTTAATTAACTAATTAATTGACTTTATATCCTAGTCATAGCCCCATCCCTCCTCACTTCCCAGTCTACCCCTCCCTCCCTCTACTTGAGATTCCTTCTGCATAAATGAGAAACTGTATAGCTAGTGGAAGAGAAGGGGCAAAATGAGATTTTGCCACAAACAACAACTAAAGAATTAAGGATTTTGTTTTGGTTTTGTTTTGTTTTGTCTCTGTGGGTCTTATGTTCCTTCTTCTACTCAGAAAATGGAAGCATACAGAAACAGTACCTATGCAAAAGCACATGCTTAGAACTTGGTGGTATTGACATTTCTGTGCCAGCAAGAGATACAAACTGGACAACCTTGAAAAAGTCTTTCTGCCTCTTAGGTAGTAGCGAAAGGGACCACTGAGTACTCATCAGTGGCATGAGACAACTCAAAGGGCATCCCATAGGCTACAGAAGTCAGGCTGTGATACAAAAGAGAACACAAAAGTAGGTGAGGCCAGGGTGCTGAAGTAAGTGGGATGCCTTTATGTCTCTGAAACATTGAGTGTCTTCTAACATTGCATCTCAATTGTGTAGGAATAAAAATAAACTATATCCCAAATCAGTGAAATACCAAAACTAAGCCCTAAGTTGTCTCAGTGGGTAAAAGTATATGTCTTGTATGCTTGGGGACAGAAGTTTGAACATCAGAACCCATGAAATGGCAGAATAACTAACTCTCCACAAAGTTGTCTTATAATCATAGGATGCATTCCTCTCTATACATGCAGATGATATTTGGCACACACTCATTCACACATACTATACATGCACACACATATCTACACATGACACTCACATACATATGCAAATACATATGCACATGGACACATACATATTACACTTGCATGTAGACACATACATATTTTTAAACAATCACTAAAATTACAGCTTAAATGAGAAAATACATTGATTCACAATGAGATTTTGAATCATGTGAAAATTATCATTAAGTAATTGTCACAAAATCACCCAATAAACATTTAAGGTATTTTAGAATCCTTTATTTTATTATTGTTTTCTTGCATGCATATATGTGTGCCACGTGCATAACTGGTGGCCATAGTGATTAGAAAAGTGATTCAGGCCCTCGGGACTGGAGTTAGAAAGGACTGTAATCTACTATGTGGGGTCTGGGAGTCAAACCCAGATAGTTTGCAAACCAGTAAGTACTCCTTAGGGCCATCTCTCTGGCCCTACATTTAAATTATTGTCAACAGAAAATATCAAAAAAGAGAAGACTCTACTTTAAAAAATTAATAAATGTGATAAAAAGTGAAATTTGATACTTAAGTGAAATCATGATGAATGATTGGATGAAGTTTTTATCCACTGAAGGTGAAGCATTCAGATGAAATTCCTACTACCACAAACAAGTAAAACAATAAAAAAAAATGGATGGGAATTATCTAGCAAAAAGCAACATTAATTATTGTTATTAGTTACTAAGAGTGGCATACTTGGCATTCTGTAATCTCCACCACCACTCTATGTTGGGGTTGTCTGGTGCTCTGTGTATACAAATGCTGAATCCTGGGCCCTAGATCTGGTTGCAGTCTAAAGGAAGGGAGTGTCACATATTGTAAAAAATTTGTTCCTCAATTATATCTGATTGGTTAATAAAGAGACTGAACAGCCAATTCTGGGCAGAGAAGGTATGTAGGCAAACCTCCATCTTGGGGTCTCAGGTACGGACTACTAGAAGTGTGGAGAGAGGAGAGGAAGATGTAACAGAGAGCAGATATCACCATGAGGAATTGACCTTATGGTCCAGAAACAGTCCAAGTAGGACCAGTATGGCAAATAACTTGGGGTGTGTGGCTGGTAGTAGCCAGAGTAGCTTAGAGGATTATTATAAATAGACATCTTCCCAGTCTTAAGCCCAGTACTTATGAATAAATCTAATAAGTCTTTGTGTCTTTTATTTGGGAGCTAGTGCAGGTGACTAGGAAAGCCTCCCAAAATATCAATTTATCAGTTATCTGACTGAAATGCACACACACACACACACACACACATGCACGCATACATGCATGCATGCACATGCACACATGTACACATGTGCATGCAAAAACTAAATATATAGAATTGAGTGAGAGCAGAAAGCTTTGTAACACATACTGAGTGTGAAGAGGAGATCACATATAAATTCCTGCTTTACATTTGGAGATACAAAGGTCTGAAAACTTTAATTTATAATATTTTTCATTTTTTTATTTTAACTTGTTCACTTTATATCCTGACTATAGTCCCCGATCCCATCTACTCCCAATGCAATTCTACCTGGCTTACTCTCCTCTCCTCCCTCCCCCAGTTCTCAGAAGGAGGAAAACCTCCTCCCCTAACATCTGACCCCAGCCTATCAAATCTCATCTAGACTACCTTCATCCCTTCCTCTGTGGCCTATCAAGGTATTCAGGGGGATGTTATCAACAAGTATCTTATTATAAGAGGAGTATGCGCAACCTCTGACACAGGCTATAACTTATATTCTTATTTCAAAGGAATAGTAAAGAACAGTGAAATAAGCCTATAAAAAATAGAAAAGAAAAATATTTTAAGAATCTATGATAAGATTTTCATTTAAGAAAAGTTCTTTATTTAAGAAAAAGGCAAAATGATTTTCAGTATTGAAAAAAAATTAGGTTAGACCTGGTATAGTATTTGCCTAGCATGCATTCTAGCCTGTATTCCACCTCTGGCACCACAAGCCAACCAAACAGGCAAAAATAAGTGTAGTTTGTAGACCACTGATAAATCAAAAATAATAAAGAAATGTACCATAAATCACTAACACTGTAATGACACAGCTACATCAGCATAATTTCTCACATAAATGAAAAATAACAAGGATATATTGTAAACAACTGTACACTAATATATTTAACAAGCTAGACAAAAATGTATCAGTTACCTAAGATGAAAAATCACTAACTTGATCCAATATAAAACATAAAATTCTAATGCTATAATCATTAAGTAGTAAGCTGGTTGGTGATACTTTCATCCTTCTTACAAAAATTAACATGCAACAATTACATCCATATTGTATATGTGGCATTTATATGAAAGACCAGAAAAAATATTGTGATGACTGTCAGTCTTACAGATGCAGAATCCGCAAGAGACAAAAATCTGTCCATGTTTGGACAGGGTTTCCAGATTGCATCAGTTGAGGTGGGAAGACCTACCATAACTATGAGTGTCATCATTCCATGAGCTAGCATCTTGACCTGAATAAAAAGAGAATATCTCCTTACTGCCAGTATTCATCTCTCTCTGCTTCCTGACTTTGAAGAATCTGATGAGCCCTCATACCCCTGCCACTACAGCAAACAGGGAACTATGTTAAACTCTTCCTTTTGTAAGTTGCTTTTGTTACATATTTTGTTTCAGGAGTCAGAAAGATAACAACTAAACCCATTTTCCAAAACATCTATTCCCAAATGCAAATGAGAGCACTTAGGCAATTGGTGTTATGTATTTGCAGTGACAGAACTTTGGTAGAGTAGTGATTGACAGGTCTCATAATAAAACTGATGGCAACAAAAAGAAAAGGTCACCTGTTTATAAAAAGACAATATAAGTTGTTTCCATGGTGGTCCAAAATACTTTCATGTTCACTATGTACTAAAATGTGATAAATTACCAAACATCAAAGATATTGTTATGGAGATCTTTGTGATTCTGGTTGAAAATGATTAGAAATTGATCAGTAGGGAGTAATAGAAACAGAACACAGAGTAGGCTGTAAGGAAATTAGCTATCATATTTACTCAAACTGAAATGATTACTTTGTTATGCATTCAACAAGTTTAATGTTGTAAATGCATGGTAGAAAGTTTAATTGAGGCAAGTTCTTTAAATTCCAGGCAACTGTCATATCTATACATCATAAGAAGAGAGTATGTTCCCTGGCTGAGAATGCTCAGGGCCTGTGTTGACCAAACAGAGTTATTCCTGGCGATTGTTTTGTGTGTTCCTGTGGGAATGTTGGGCCCATTGTGGAAGGAAGCAATAGCATACACAAGCCTTCCCTGAAACTCTAACCTCAGTGCCTTACTAACCTCTCAAGGTTACTCTATTTCCTCTCAATAACCAGTTGTTAGGCCCCATTCTCCACTC
Organism: Acomys percivali; assembly: GCA_907169655.1. Classification (NCBI taxonomy): domain Eukaryota; kingdom Metazoa; phylum Chordata; class Mammalia; order Rodentia; family Muridae; genus Acomys; species Acomys percivali. The sequence goes on from OU015749.1 coordinate 67,403,527, forward strand.
ATACACAAGGAAAAGTCTAGAAATCATATTTGGGTCAGCTAATCTATTTTTATAAAAAGCATGGAATTAAGAGCTTTAATCACATTAGTGATGCCTGAAATTCTGTTTCAAATCCAGGCTGTCTGGTAAGGCTAATGAACTGCTTTGTGGCTCCAGAGTGGAGCCAGGGTCTCACAGGCCAGTTGTGAGTTATGAGCACAATTCCTTTTATTGCCTATAAATCTTTTCCAGTTTTATATTCACAGTAGCTTAAAGCACCTAAATTCACATCAGTGTCTCTGCAGCAGTACTCTGAATGTTTGGAATTAATAGTGAAGTTAAGTATACCCCCTATATTTAAAAAGTGCATTTTCAGTGCAGTCTAACCTTAATTACAGTAAATCAGACCTTATCTCCTGACACGGTTGACAAATACTGGTACCTTCTTTTCTAGTATATGTCATAATAATTCTGCACACATCATAACCACTGTTTGGGAGAGAAATGAACCTGGAGTTAAATACTACAGCATCAGATTTGAATGGTACTATTGGTTTTGACACGAAATCAATGCTTGACTGGAGTGGAGTGACTAATGCCCATGCCATGAACCAGGTGTGGAGAAACGGACTTGGCCAGTAGGTGTATAGAGGTTATGAGTAACACTTTGTTTTAGAGGAGTAATTAAAGAAAAGCTGATTGGTTTTTTAGTTAGAATTTGGAGAATTATCTAGAGAAGTTGCAAGATAAATGGAAAACAGTTAAATTTATATTTATCTCTATCTATCCATATTTGAAGAAAGAGAAATGTGCAGCACCCTAGCAACACACTTTTGTGTCACCTGCTGAGTGTAGAGACTGAGGAGATGAGAGTAAATTGACCTGATATGTGTTTCTTAGAATAGACATCAACAAAAGAATTTACCATCTGTAAGGTTTCTCTGTGGTGACATTTGATCTGCTGAAGAATTTTAGCCTCAATATATATTTTTTTAATTTTCTCACCAATTCTCTGTTCCTGATTTAGGGTAGAAGGGCCATTGTGATACTGCGTATCCTTTGTTCACTAAAATAATTCACCTCTTGACATAATAGTTTTGGGTATGCTTTCTAAATTACTTGTTTCTAACAATTTCTTTATAATAAGGTATCATATGTCAAAATAATTGTTCTTATGACAAGCTGTGCTGTGTTATGGAAGGAACAGAGTAATAAAATTTTTATTACAGAAAATATGAAACTTATAATTCCTAAGGTTTATCTAAAAATATAATAATTGTAACAAAGACCATTATGCCATATGTGAGAACTTCTACTTCAGTTCCTACTTATAACAACAACAACAACAACAATAACAACAACAATAATAAATTGAGCTGTGTTCCTCCAAGTACTCTGGACAACCTTTAGCACTTGCTAGGAATGTAACCATTTGGATTTATTCCTAGGTTAAAGATTGACCTTGCTTTCTGTCCTTTATCATGAGAACACGGTAAGGCATGAGATGATAATTATACTTCTTAACTGTGGTTTGCATAAATGCTTCATTTATTTTTAACTTTCATACTGTGTGAAAACCTTTGATATTTATAAAGGGACAATTTTCTTAAACAAGATATTTTTGTTAATCATCTTTTTGCTGGATTGGCAGCCTGACTCTGGGAGGAGTGCTGAGAGTTGTATAGAAGAGTCGGGGGATGGAAGGACCCTGAAGGTTTAGGTGCCCCACAAGGAGGCCATTAAGGCCAGGAGATCTGAACCCAGGATTCCTACACAAATTGATGCACCAACCAAAGACAATGCATGCAAAGAACCTAGAACCCTGTTCAAATATAGCCAATGGATAGCTCATTCTCTAAACTTTGAGGTGGAGCATTACAGGGACTGCTTCTGACATGAACTCTGTTGGCTGGGAGGCCCTGTAAGCATACCAAGGAAGAGGTTGCAGGTTTTATGGAGAAGACCTGATAGGCTTTGGTCATATGGTAGGGGAGGAGTACCCTCCCCCAACCCTCATCAGAGGACTAGGGCACGAGAATAAGATGGAAGAGGGAGGGTGGGAGAAGGAACATACAAGGGAGGGGATAATATAAATAAATTATAATAAATAAAATAAGAAACAATCTTGCAAGCTTTTGAATAAGGAAACTGAACAGTCAGCTCAATTCAGATACAGTAATGTATTCATACAAGTCTGTGATCTCTTTGAGGGATCCAGCAGTTTAATGCAACTGAGATCACTTGGAATGTTATCTTCAATCTAGAATGCAATTTTTAAAATGACTATTTTTAATCAAGACAGAATGGTGAGATTTCCTGGAAGAGGGACGATGTTTCATGTGTCTAGAAATAAGAGAAAGAATTATTTATGGAAGAAAATTAGGGTTCCACCTCATGTATTATAGCAGCGCACTGCACTTCTTAAAAAATTGAACAGCCTTCTCAAATATATAACAGGGTTTACATGCACATTTGATCTCACAAGCAAGGAAGAATTCTACAGAGAATTTATTTTATTTTATTATTAATTTTTTTGTTTGAAGCTTCAGGAAATATTTTAAATCCTATACTCTGCATTTGTCCAGACCCGCTGGACAGTCCACTGAGACCCACGGACCCCTAGGGAGAGAATGGGGGGACAAGAGACGCACGGAACGGACAGCAAGTCAAAGAATCTGATAAAGCTGACAAAATTTTATTTTTCTCAGGCTGCTTATAAGCACAAGGCAGAATGTTGAGTGGGGGAAGAGGGGGAACTAGGGTGAGAGCGAGGTCAGCCCCCTGCTGCTGCATACTGCAGTGTTCCCTTCATGGTCAGGTAGCCCTGCGCTGGCAGTTTCCAAGAAGAATGGGACAGCAGGACTGGAGCTAAGCTAGGTGAAACAGATCTATATCTGGTTATTGAGAAAGCTAAAGAGGTCTCCTGGAGAGTTCTCTGAGAAGTCACTGAAAGGGAGGGAGCAGGAGAGGTTTTGTCAAGCAGAACACAGGGGGTCCAAATGGCCATATTTGCTGAAAGCGCCCCCATAATGCATTGTGTTTTTTTTTTCAAGACAAGGTTTCTTTGTGTAGCCTTGTCTGTCCCAGACTCACTTTGTAGACCAGGTTGGCCTCGAACTCACAGTGACCCACCTGCCTCTGCCTCCCAAGTGCTGGGATTAAAGACATGCGCCACCATGCCCGGCAAAGATTTATTTATTTATCATGTATACAGCATTTTGGCTGCATGTATGCTTGCAAGCCAGAAGAGGCTAGATCTCATTATAGATGGTTGTAAGCCACCATGTGGTTGCTGGGAATCGAACTCAGGACCTTTGGGAGAACAGACAGTGCTCTTAACCTCTGAGCCATCTCTCCAGCCCCTCAGTGTGTTTTATAAATAAAGAAAAAAACATTTTCACTACCTTTTAATCATAGTGTACTAGGCAGAGTTAAAATTTTCAGACCCACATTCAAAACTAGAGACAAAGGGAATTAAAATTTTCTGTATAGAGGAGATATTTTTGCTTATTCATATAGACTTTCTAATTACTATGTAATTTTTGTTATTTTTACCGTTTATTAATTTAATCTCGTTGTAGCCTGATTCCAGCCCTTCCCACACACATTTCTCCTTCTATTCCCCCCCTCTTTACCTTTTTCTCAGAGAAGGGGAGGCCCCAAGGTATAATAACTCACCCAGGTACCTCCAGTCATAGAAAGACTAAGTACATCCTCTATATTTGGTGCCTGACAAGGTAGCCTAGCTAGGGAGAAGGGATCCCATAGCAGGCAAAAATGTCAGAGACAGTCTCTACACTCATTGTAAGGGAACCCACATGTTGACCATGCAGTATATCTGTTGCATATGTGTAGGGGTCTAGGTACATTCTCTTCATGTCTTTGGTGGTTCAGTCTCCATGAACCCATTGGGCCCAGGTTAGTGTACTCTGTAGTCTTCTTGTGGTGTTGACCCCTCCAGATTTCTCTAGTCTTCCTCCCACTGTCCCATAGATATCCTCTAGCTTGACATGTTGGTCTCTGAATCTGTTTCCTTTAGCTACTGGATGAAGCCTCTCAGGAGACAGTTATGCTAGATGTCTGTCTGCAAGTGTAGCAGAGATTTTAAGCAAAAAGAAGGGGCAAACTACTACTAATAATTCAACCCAGAGCTCTATTTTTCAGTGCATTTTCTGTCATATGCTTGGGAGCTTGAATATAGGAACATTATGGAATAAATCCTACTGTGTACTACATAGCAAAAATGAAGAAGAGTTCAAAAAAGTGTGTATAATTTCAGTGAAACCTTTTCTCTTGAGACAGAATTCTATAAGGAATAGTGAGCAAGAAACTATGAGGCTTATAATGAGTTATATTATATTAAAAATTATATACAAGACGAGGGGGATGAGGGCTACTGAGTTTTTTATAAGCCACTTAAATTCTGGCCTGTCTGAATCCATAACACTTATTTGTTCTTAAAAATATTAAGCAAATAATTTAATTTAAAATGCTGCTTGGATGACAGGAAATCTCATCAGTGCCTGGTATCAAAGACTGTAAATTTTCCTGATACACAATTTCAATAAGAACATACAGTTCATAATAAAATTTACATTGTGCATATTAAAACAGGCCTCAGAAGTGATACTCAAAAGTATTTTCACAAAATAGAATGATAGTCACCCATTTCTTGCATCCTGAAGCAATGAGGCTAAAACATAAAAGAGCATAATACAACAACTTACATAAATTTGAGGAATTATGTACATAAAAACAAATCAATGAACAAAAATGCAATAACAGCATTAAACACAACAAAAAACATTGCAGAAAACAATATGTATAACATATATGTCCACACATTTTCTTTTATACATAGATAAGTTTTACACTTAATGATGAGTTAAAAATAACTTTTAAGAAAAAGTAAAAAAAATAAATATTTTTACTAAATTTTTAGATAAATGAACACACTAAAGAGCATTTAAAAGTAAAAGAAAAGAAATTCAGGCAGTGAAATGCCACTTTCCCGGAGTCCTGGAGTAAGGTGTTAGACAAGGAAAACCCATGGAGACCAGTGAATGAATAAATCATCACTCAAGATCCTAGAAGTCCACTATGTATTTTAGATTAAGAAAAAATAATATAAAGAAGAGACTCAGTGCTGAATTTGTGTAGCAAAAACAAAAGCAGTCGTAGCTATTAAATAGCTAGATTCAATACCATTAGTTTGATTCATGTTTCTCAACAGCACAAATGTTAGAAGGGTGAAGTATCCAATAAATTCAAGAAAAACTAACCAGTTAACAATATTGTGCTAGATATTTCAAGTTTTCTAAAAGCACACACATCTTAAAGTTCTTTCCACAAATTATGAATATGTTAAATTTGTTTGATTATGTCATTAATTCTATAATGTATGCACAAACACACACACACACACACACACACACACACACACACATAAAGCATCATACTTTTCTCTGTAACTAAACACCATTTGTACATGTTGCTCATACAAAATAAAAAGGTAAAGAATATAAAAGACTTTATTATCCAGAGAAACTATCGTACTGTTTACAATTACTGTCAACTTGAAACAATTTAAAGTTACCTGGGAAGATGAAACCTCTACTGAAAATTGTCACATACAGAATAGCCTTTTACTATGCCCGTGAGACAATCTTCATGATCATTGATGCTGGGGGTTCCAGGTCACTGTGGCTGTCACCATCAATGTAAATGTGCCTGGGACATATAAAGTTAAATGAGGGTTAGAGAGATGGCTCAGCAATTAATAGTCCTTATTGCTCTTGCACAGGTCCTTAGTTCAATTCCAAGGACCCAGTAGGCAGCTCACAACTGTCTTTAACTACAGTTCTAGGGGATCCACCACACTTTTCTAACGTATGCAGGCTCATGTACACACATGGTATACATACAAACATTAGGCACAGACTTAGTGAATAAAATAAATTAAATATATATATTTTAAAGAAGAATTCTAGTTGAACATGAATGGGCAAGTGAGCAACAGGCAGTTTCTTCCTTTTCCTGCCTCCAGGATCCTGCCTAGTTCCCTCCTTGACTTCCCTTAATGATGTATTGTAATCTGAAGTGTAGACCAAATAAAGTATTTTCTCCACAAGTTACTTTTGGTTATGGTGTTTATCATACCAACAAAAGTAAACTATATATTTTATGTTTACAAGTAAAATAAAAGTGCTTTAAAGATATAAAAGAGGGGATATATTCTTAGCAACCACATACAGGTTAATATTCAAATGCAGAAATTAAAGGAACATTGCAAAGATACTGAGGGTTGATATCAGATATTAGAAAGTGTGAGGTAAGCTTAGAAGAACCTAATAAATACTTTCATTTAAAAGCATAGAAGTAAAATGTCAAAACTGAAAACATTACACTGGGTGAATGTTATCATAGTCAAGTCATTTTGTTGTTATTGTCGTCATTGTTGTTTTCACTTTCTATCACATAAACCTTGGTGATTAAACTCAGATGGTCAGAGAAGATGAGAAAACGTTGGTTTCTTTTAATGTCAAATTAAGAACTCAAATACTTTGGGTATCTATTTGCATTTTCTTAAATTATAAGATATACATCTATCTTGTTTAGATAGGATCTAGTTTTCTGTATAGTGAAGGGACCAATGTTAAAAACTGCAACTTTTGTCACACCTAAATGAAATGGGAACATGATCAACACAAGACCAGATCACTGCTTGTCCAGGATACATGAAAATAATTTGTTTACTTTTCAATGGTTCCATTATAGCAGACTGGAGAACTAGCCAACCTCAAAATAATGGCATCAGCCTTTGTCCCAGTCTCTAACGAGTCCTATAAAAATTCCAAGACAAAGGAGTTCAATGGCTTTTTCTCTCTCTTAAAGAACCCTGTGCTTTGGGGACCAATATTAATTTTCCATAATTAATTACCTTTCCTTAATCTATCTATCTATCTATCTATCTATCTATCTATCTATCTATCTACATCTCAATCATAGCCCTTTCCCTCATTTCCTCCCAGGCCTACTCTCCCTGCTCCCACCTCCTTCTACTCTCTACTCCCCTCCCCTAGGCCTCTTGGATGGAGAGAGCTTCTCACCTACCAACTGGCCCTAGTCAGTGAAGTCTCATCAGGACTATCTACATCCTCATCCTCTGTGGCATGATAAGGCAGCTTGCCAGGGGAAGTGATCAAAGTACCGACAACAGAGTCTAAAGCAAGCACAGCCCCTACTTCCCTTAATAGGAGACCCATATGGAGACTGAGATACCTATCGGCTATATTTGAGTGGGAGGACTCCATTCTCAATGAATGGTCCTTGTTTGGTGCATCAGTCTCCACAGGCACCTGAGGCTCAGATTGTTTGGATCTGTTTGTCCTCTTGTGGAGTTCCTGTCTTCTCTGGATCCTTTTAACCTCCTACTCATCCATATAACTCCCTGCACTCTGCACAGAGTGTGGCTGTGAGGCTCAACTTCTGCTTTGATCCCCTGATGGTTGGATTCCTTCAGAGGACAATTATGGAAAGCTCCCATCCTGTTCCTTCTCTTCAAATGCTTCCAGTGTTTATTCTATTTACTTTTATGAATGAGAATTAAGCATCCTCCCTAGAGTCCTCCTTGTTACTTAGCTTCTTTTAGTCTATGGATTGTAATATGTTTATCCTCTATTATATGGCTAATTTCCAGTTATAAGTGAGTGGATACCACATGTGTCCTTCTGTGTCTGGATTGTTTCATTCAGCATGATATTTTCCAGCTCCATCCATTTATCTGCTAATTTCATAATGTCCTTGTTTTTTATAGCTGAATAGTATTACATTATGTAGATGTATCACAGTTTCTTTATCCATTCTTATCTTGAGGGGCATCTGGGCTGTTTCCAATATTTGGCTATCATGATAGTTGAGCTTTTATCCTTGTTGAATAGTGGAGCACCTTTTGGGTATATGCACAGGAGTGGTACAGCTGGGTCTTGAGGTAGAGTTGTTCCCATGCTCATGGATATGTAGGACTAACATCATCAAAATGGCCATATGGCATCTACAGATTCAATTCAATTCCCACCAAAATACCAACAACATTCTTCATAGACCTTTAAAGAAAAATTTTCAACTTTATAATGAACAATAAAAAACCCAAAATAGCTAAGACAATCCTGTATAATAAAAGATCTTCTGGAGGTATCTCCATCCCTGATCTCAAGCTGCAATATAGAAGAACAGTAGGAAAAGGGCATGGTACTTGCATAGAAAAAGACTTTATGGATCAATGGAATAGAATCAAAGATCCAAAAATAAACACACAAACCTAAGGACACTTGATATTTGAAAATTCCAAAACTAAGCAATGTAAAAAAGATAGGATCAACAAAAAATATTGCTGGTGTAACTGGATTTCTGTGTGTATAAAAATGCAAATAGACCCATATTTATCACCCAGCACAAATCTCAAGGCCAAGTTGACCAAGGACCTTAACATAGAACTAAATCTAACTAAATCAGTTAGAAAAAAAGTGGAGAACAACTTTGAACTCATTGGCAAAGGAGAAAAATTCCTGAACAGAACAACAGCAGCTCAGGCTCTAAGATCAACAATTACTAAGTGAGATCTCTTGAAACTGAAAAACTTCTGTAGAGGAAAGGACACTGTCAATAAAACAAAACAACAGCTTATAAACTGGGAAAAGATTTTCACCAACTCTATATCTGACAAATGGGTAATATCTATAATATATAAAGACCTCAAGGAATGTTGAATGGCCAAGAAGCACTTAAAGAAATGCTCAGCATCATTACTCATCACGGAAATGTGAATCATAACAACCCTGAGATTCCATCTTACACCTATCAGAATGGCTAAGATAAAAAACTCAAGAGAGAGCACATGTTTGTGAGGATGTAGAGAAAAGTAAACACTCCTCCATTGTTGGTGGGATTGCAAACTTGTGCAAGCACTTTGGAAATCAATCTGGCACTTTCTCAGAAAACTTGGAACAGCTTTCCTTAATAGTTCTTAATAAATGTTTTGCTTACCCCATCAAAGTCCATGTAAGAGTTTTGCATAATGCAAAGAACTCAGGAGCCACATGAATGTTTCAAATCCAAAGAAATCATGGGTCAGAAATCATGTTCAACAAAGTTACTCTCTCATTAACATCCTCCAGCAGTGTTATTCAGACCTTCCTTTCCTAGACATTTTATCTAAAAGCATGAAATGTCTGTCAACATGTGTACTTTTGAATATTACTATATAGCAATCATATTCATAATAAAGTTTAAATACCTAAATGTCCAAATTTTAATAACAAACTTGCAGATTAGACAATATAATGTAAGCATAGCATAAAATATATAATACTTGGGTTTCCAAAATAACCTATTTACACAAGAGAAATGAATTATTTTAAGTATATAAAATCCTAATATAGAAGATGTATCATGAAATTCAATTTACATGATATTTTTGACACATAATGGAACCTATGTTGCTAGAAATTATATGAATGGATGTTTCCTGGTGTGAGGGAGGCATTTAACTCTGAAGGGAAATAGCAAATTTTTATTCTGTGATAGCAATATTGTACATATTGATCATGCATTTCAAAATTATCAAGGCCAGGAAGATGGCTACTAGCCCTAACGACCCGAGTTCAATCCCCAAGGCATACATGATGGAAAGAGAATACACATACATCCGTGTTCTCCTCTGACTTCCACACACGCTTGTGACATACACCAGCCACAGATGCAAATTAAATGAATAGACATAAAAAGTTTTTGGTGAAATGTTAAACTTTTTGATTAAGGAATATATTATGCCAGGTAATTACATGTTGATAAAAGGCATAGATGCACCATCCAAATTTAATGGCAATTTAAAAGTGATAAAATTATATATACTATGTTTACCAAAGAAAATAAGAAAATATTTTTAAAGGAATTGAGTAAAAAGATGTGTATTAAGTGTATTAAAAGAATGTAAACATAAATTAATGTATATGGTAAAGTTAAAAATATTTATTTGCCTTTAATTCATTTAGATGGCATTTTCATCTATCTATGAAAATATTAAGCAAAGCAAAATATTGTGCTATAAAGGATAAACTATGATATATAGGAAAAATCTGAAAAAAAGAAATATGAGACAAATATATTGATATCAGAAGCCAAATAAGACAAAACATAATATCAGAAATAAAGATAGGCCACAAAACATACCAGAAATCTTCACTGAGCAAACCTATATAAATGGTCTGAAATATATCATATCAGCAGCTGGTGGTCTAACTGGATGTCTCCATGTACAACAATCACAAACAGCTCCGTATGTAACTTCCTGAACAAAACTCAAGTACAAGTGGATAAAAGTCCTCACATAAATCCAGATACACTAAGCCTGGTAGAAAATAAAGTGGGGAAAGGCCTTGAATGCATTGTCATAGGAGACACCTTCCTGAAAAGAACACCAATAGTCACACACTAAGATCAACAATTAACAAATAGGACCTCATAAAATTGAAAAGCTTTTGTAAGGCAAGAGACTCCATCAAAAGGATAAAACAGCAACCTGAATAATGGGAAAAAGATCTTCACCAACTCCAAATCTAACAAAGCGCTGATATCCAAAATATATAAAGAACTCAAGAATATAAACTTCAACAAACCAAATACTACAATTTAAAAGCAAGATACAAATATTTCTTTGGGATAGCTGGGATCTGGAGATGTCATATTGGTTTTTTTGTTGTTGTTCTGTGTGTGTATGTGTGTGTGTGTGTGTCTGTCTGTCTGTCTGTGCATGCATGTATGTATATGATTTTATGCTGTCCTTTAGTCATCTTGCTGTCTCTGTTTTTGGAGGTAGCTTCTGGAGTTGGGTGGAGATAGTCTGGGGGACAGACTCACCTGTTTTTTCATGATTTCCCTAGCCTGGAAGCTCTGATGCTTCATAGGTCTGGATGGCAGGAGGCCAGCCCCATAGTTTAGGTCTTTCACAGCCAGACTCCCCAACTCCCCTGTACTGTGGGTTCTGAAATTGTCCTGGGTCTCAGAATGCACACTGGGTGAGGCCAAAGTGTGCATAGCTTTCTGGGTCCCCTGTGACACCAGAGCTCTCTGGGAACTAACACAGGTCAGACAGAGGGTGTCTGATGGCCACTCCCCTCTCTGTCTTCCCTAGATTTCTTTAGTCCTGGAGCTCTGATGCTCTGCTGGTATGTGGTTCCCAGTAGCGTTTTGGGACACAGACCATTTGCAGAGTCCAGGTTAGTGTCACGGGGCCCAAACTGCATACACACTGAGTCCAGTTAGCATCTATGGACCCAACCTAAGCACTGAGCCCAGTTCGTGTCTCTGGACCCAATGGGTCTTGGGACCCAATCCACATGCTTAGTCCAGTTAGCGCTGAGTCCAACCAGGGTCTTGGGCCCGAACCACAAGCTGAGCTCAGTCAAGGTCTCAGGGCCTCAGGGTCCAAACCACACACCAAGTTCAGTTTGGGTCTCTGGGCCCAAACTGCCTGACAAGTTCAGCTAGGGTCTCCGGACCCAAACCAGGCACAGAATACAGCTAGGGTCTCCAGGCGTGAACTGCTCACCGAGCCAAGCTTGAATCCAGTTTGGATCTCTGTGCTCAAACCATGCACCGAGATCAATCAGGGTCCCTGGGTCCAAACCCTGTGCTTAGTTGAGCTTGGGTCACTGGGCCCAAACTGAGCTCCGAATTCAGCTAGGATTTCTTGGCCCAAACTTCGCACCGAGCTCAGCTAGTGTCTTGGGACCCATATCTTGCACTGAGTCCCCTCTCCCACAGCAATTCCCACTTGTAACCATGCCAATCACCTCTGCCAGAGGGTTCCCACCTGCCAATTTCAGCTGATGCTGTGGCTGCTATGATCTGAAAGCATCCATGCTCCTCCCGTATTCTGGAGTACACAGGTTCTCTCGAGATACAAATCTAAACAAAGAATCGTTACAGAGGGATGTCTAATGGTCAAGAAACACTTAAAGAAATGTTCAACATCCTTAGCCATCAAGGAAATATAAATCAAAAGGGCTCTGAGATATCATCTTACAACTATTAGAATGGCTAAGATAAAAAAGCTCAAGTAGTAGTTCATGCTGGCAAAGATGTAGAACAAAGGGAACATTCCTTCATTTCGGTTGGGAGTTCAAATTTTGGTATCACTTAGGTATCAATCTTGGGGGTTCTCACAAAAATTTGGAATAGCTCTGCCTCAAGACACAGCTTACATTCCTGGTCATATACCCAAAAGATACTCCATTTTGCCTCAAGAATAGTTGCCAAACTATGTTCATAGAAGCCTTATTTGTAGTAGCCAAAACTAAAGACAACATAAATGTCCTCCAACTAAAGAATGGATAAAGAAAATGTACTTTTATACAATGGAGTAGTACTCAGCTATTAAAGACAGTGACATCATTAAATATTCAAGCAACTGATGGAGATAGAAAAGCTTATCCTTTGTGTGGTAACCTAAACCCAGAAAGACATATGGCATGCACTCACTTATAAGTGGATATTAGCCATAAAGTATTGGTTAACTATGCCACAGTCAACAGACCCAAAGAAGCCAAGTAACAAAGAGGACTCATCAGGCATGAGGGGAGGTACTTAAATTTCCCTGAGAAGGGTAACTAGATTTGACATTGCAGCTAGACAGGGGAGAAGGGACTGGATGAGAGAAGGGTGGGGGATAGAAACAGGAGGAACAAGGTGGAGGGAGGACAGATGGCGAACATGCTGGGAAAGACAACGGGATGGGGATGGACAGGATGATGGTGGTGCTGAATAGGCAGGGTATTTGATCTTCAGGATGGAGACTAGGAACCCGGCTGTTAGCTACTGACCATAAGACCTGGAGAGCCCTAGGTGAGACAGTTCCCCACAGTGCAAGGCACAAGTGGGTCCAGCCTCAGGCCATCTAACTGGCCCAAGGAAGATGGATGCCAAGTCTCCAGAATCTGGAACCATATCTATCTGTGAGGTGTAGCCATGCTCTATATCATGTATTTTGTATATGGAACTGAACTGTGGACAGTGAAGCACCAGAGTCTTGATCTGTTGGCCTGAGAAAACCCAGGAAAATGGGCAGATCTGACCTCAGACCACCTCGCCAGTCCACAGAAAGCCCCAGGGGCCAGCAACTATGTGGGCACAGTATCCAAAGTCCAGCATAGCCCATTGTGCTATGCCATATATGCACTCTTTCTCTCTCCCTATCTGACTGAATTGTAGCCCATAGAGAAACAACATCAGTGTCTGCTGGCCCAGGGACAGCCCAGAGTGTGGATCTGGGATCAATCTGAACATAGATAATCCTGCAAGTCCATAGAGGGAAACAGGGCACATGTGGGAGCCCAGGTGACTGTGGACATGTTCTCAAGCTACAGCTCCATGGCTGCACTCTCAGCATGACTGATCTAAGATGTCACAGCCTGAACAGAAGGGTCAGAAACTTACCCAGTCACCCCAACCCAGGGAGCTGTGCCTGCACTGTCTCAGGATGTGCTCATCCTGCCTAAACAGAAAAGGCAGAAGCCTGACAAAAACATGACAAAAACAAATTCAAACAGTACCTATTCATAAATCCATCCCTACAAAAGTTACTAGAAGGAAAACTCCAACCCAAAGTGACAAACTACAACCAAGATAACACAGGAAATTGTTAAGTTCACTGTTGCAAAACATAATCACACAAACACTCTACTGCAAACAATACCAAAAATCAAGGGACTTGACAGTCAATGGTCATTAATATCTCTCAAAGCAGTGGACTTAATTCTCCAATAAAAATATACATACTAACAGAATGGATGCATAAATAAGACCGAACATTCTTCTGCATTCAAGAAACACATCTGAGCCAAAATGATAGACAGTACCTAAGGGTAAAAGGCTGGAAAAACACATTCCAAAAAAGTGGACACAAGAATCAAGCTGGATTAGCCATTCTAATATCTAATAAAATAGAATTTCAACCACAATTTATCAAAATAGATGAGGAAAGACATGCCGTCCTCATCAAAGGAAAATTCAATCAATTTGACACCAGTATTCTGAACATCTACACCCCAATACAAGGGCAACCCACATTTGTAAAAGTAATATTAACAAAGCTTAAACCACATGTCATTCCCCACACATTTAATAGTGGGAGACTTCAATATCCCACTTTCACCAAATGATAGGTCAACACAACAGAAACTAAACTGAGAAATAGTGAAGCTAACCGATGTCATGAATCAATTAGATCTAACAGATATCTTTACACAAACACAAAAGATTATAACTTCTTCTCAGCACCTCATGGAACCTTCTCCAAAATTAAATATAGAGAGGGTCTCAAAACAAGCCTGAATAGATACAAGAAGATTGAAATAATAATTTGTATTCTATCAGACCACCATGTACTAAAGCTGGACTTCAACAAGAACAGAAGTAATAAAAAGCCTACACACACATGGAAACTAAAATACTTTATACTTAATGACAACTGGGTCAAGGAAGAAATAAAGAAAGAAATTAGGGACTTCCTAAAATTTAATGAAAATGAAGGTACAAAATATTAAAATTTTTGGGATACTTGGAAAGCAGTGCTAAGAGGAAAATTCATAGCACAAAGTGCTCTCATAAAGATATTGGAAACATCTCATATAGGCAACTTAATGATATATCTGGAAGCTCTAGAAAAAAAGAAGTAAAAATACCCAAGAGGAAAGAGGAATAGATAACTGGAAATAATCAAACTCAAGACTGAAATCAATAAATTAGAAACAAAGAGAACAATTCAAAGAATCAACAAAACCAAGAGCTGGCTCTTTGAGAAAATCAACAAGATAGACAGACCATTAACCAAATTAACTAAAAGGTAGAGAGAGACTATCCAAATCAACACAATCAGAAATTAAAAGGGAGCTATAACAACAGACACTGAAGAAATACAAAGAATCATTAGATCCTACTTCAAAGGCTTATATACCACAAAATTTGAAAATCTAAAGGAAATGGACAATTTTCTTGAATAATTCCAGTTGCCAAAGTTTAATCAAGATCAGATACACAAAGTATATACTCCTATTTTTCCTACAGAAGTAGAAATAGTCACTAAAAGTCTCCCAGCTAAAAGAAGCCCAGGGCCAGAGTTTTTTTTTTTTTTTTTTTTTTTTTTTTTTTTGAGCAGAATTCTACCAGACCATCAAAGAAGAGCTCATACTGATCCACTTCATGCTACTCCACAAAAGAGAAATAGATGGAACATTACCAAACCCATTCTATAAGGCCACAGTCACCTGGATGCCTAAACCTCACAAAAACCCAACAAAGAAAGAGAATTTCAGACCAATTTGTCTTATGAACATTGATGCAAAAATACTCAATAAAATACTCTCAAACCAAATACAAGAACACATCAAATATTTAATTCACCATGACCAAGTAGGCTTTATTCCAGACATGCAGGGATATGTCACTATATGGAAGT
Organism: Acomys percivali; assembly: GCA_907169655.1. Taxonomy (NCBI): domain Eukaryota; kingdom Metazoa; phylum Chordata; class Mammalia; order Rodentia; family Muridae; genus Acomys; species Acomys percivali. The sequence continues at coordinate 67,419,020 of OU015749.1, forward strand.
CTATCAATGTAATCTACCATATAAACAAACTAAAAGAAAAATAACACATGCTCATCTCCAAAGATGTCAAAAAAAGCATTTGGCAAAATCTAACACCCATTCATGTTTAAAGCTTTGGAGACGTATAGGATATAAGGCACATACCTAAACATAATAAAGGCTATATAAAGCAAGCCAATAGCCAACTTGAAATTACATGGACAAAAACTCAAGGAAATTCCACTAAAATCAGAATCTAGACAAGCCTGCACACTTTCTCTGTATCTCTTCAATAGAGTTCTTGAAGTTCTAACTAGATCAATAAAACATCAAAATGAGATCAAAGGGATCCAAATGGGAAAGGAAGAAGTCAAATTATTTTTAATCTCAGAAGATATGATAGTGTACACAAGTGACTCCCAAAATTCTGCCACAGAATCCTACAGTTGATAAAGTGCACACTGCAGCAAAGTGACTGGATAAAAAATTAACTCAAAAAAATCAGTAGCCTTCCTATATATATATGACAATTGTGCTGAGAAAGAAATTAGGCTATCTACACCCTTTATGATAGTCACAAGCAATATAAAGTATCTATATGTAACTCTAGCCAAATGAAATATTTGTTTGAAAAAAATTTCAAACCTCTGAAGCGGGAGATTAAAGAAGACATCAGAAGATGGAAAGATCTTCCTTGTTCATGTATCTGGAGAATTAACACAGTAAAAGTGGCCATATCACAAAAGCAATTTGCAGATTCAATAAAATTCTTTTCAAAATATTTATACAATTTTTAGTGACACTGAAAGATCAATTCTCAACTTCATATAGAAAAAACAGAATATTTAAAACAATCTTGTACAATAAAAGATCCTCTGGCAGAATCTCCGTACCTGATCTCAGTCTGTACAATAGAGCCACAGTAATTAAAAAAGCATGGTACTGGCATAGTAATAGGCTGGTTGATCAATGGAATTGAATTGAAGACCCAAAAATAAATCCACATACCTATGGATACTTGATTTTTGACAAACAAGCCAAATCTATTTAATAGAAAAAAGGATAGCATCTTCAACAAATGGTGCTGGTCTAACTGGATGTTTACATGTAGAAAAATACAAGTATTTATCCATATTTATCACTATGCACAAAACTCAAGTTCAAATGGATTAAAGACCTTACCATAAAATCAGAAACACTAAATATGTTAGAAGAAATAATGGAGAAGAACCTTGGATTCATTTTCAACTAAGTCATGGAAAACGACTTCCCTAACGTAAAAAAAGAAAGAAAGAAAGAAAGAAAGAAAGAAAGAAAGAAAGAAAGAAA
>OU015749.1:67420337-67477592 GCA_907169655.1 Acomys percivali
AAAGAAAGAAAGAAAGAAAGAAAGAAAGAAAGAAAGAAAGAAAGAAAGAAAGAAAGAAAGAAATGCCCATAAATATACAAGAAGTCTATAGACGTTCTATAGACCTCCTAATAGATTTGGACATCTGACCAGGCCTTTCTGGCTTTCATAGTGTGTTGAGAAGTCAGGTGTAATTCTGATAGGTTTGCCTTTATATAGGACTTGGCCTTTTTCTCTTCCAGCATTTAATATTCCTACTTTGTTTTGTATATTTAGTGTTTTGATTACTATGTGACAGTAGGATTTCATTTTCTGGTCCAATCTATTTGGTATTCTCTCATATTCTTGTATGTCTGTGGGAATTTGGTTCTTTAGATTGGGGAAGTTTTTGCCTATTATTTTGTTGAAAATATTTTCTGGGCCTTGGATATAGGAGTTTTTTTCCTTTTTCTATTCCTATTATTATTAGTTGTTTTTTCAGTGTCCAGATTTCTTAGATGTTTTGTGTAGGGAATTTTTTAGATTTAACATTTTCTTTGACTGATTTATCAATTTATTTAATCATATCTATGCCTGAGATTCTCTCTTCTATCTCTTGTATTCTGTTGCTGATGCATGTGTCAACAGTTCCCGTTCTTTTCCCTATGTATGCAATCTCCAGGCTTGCCTTAGATTTTGTTTCCTTCATTGGTTTTGTTTCCTTTTAAAAGTCTTGAACAATTTTATTAATTTCCTTCTCCCATGTGACTGTATTTTCCTACATTACTTAAGGGATTTATTCAGTTCCTTCATCTGTTTGAAATATTTTTCCTGCCTTTCTTTGAGGGATTTATTTTCTTCCTTTAAGACTTCTATCATTTCCATAACCTCAGATTTATGCATGTTTTTTGCACTTCAGGTAGGATAGTATCTTCAGGTTTTGCTGTGGAAGGATAGCTGGTTTCTGGGGTTATATGCCTGGGTTTAGCTCCTTGTGTTCTTATGCGGACCTCTAACCATCTGCTTATTTCTAGTTTTAGTAGTCCTGTTGGTCCTTCTGCTGGTCTTGTCCCAGGTGGGTTGGCAGACCAGGAATCAAGAGCATAGAGGGCTCTAAGTTGGATGCTGCGTATCCTGACAAGGGCCTCCTCAGGATGGAGGACAATGGGGGTTGTGTCCCTAGTACAGCTCACCTCTGTTGTCTCTCTGCTGGCTGGGTCCCACGCGGGTCAGAAAGATGGAGTCATCAGGGAACAGAGCTCTGAACTGAGTGTTTCTCAGGCCAGATACAGGCCTCTTCTGGATGGAGGATGATGAGGGTTTGGTCTCATTAACAGGTCACCTGTGCTTTTTCTGGTAGCTCACTGTTGTCTGTGTCTCAGGTGTGTCAGACAAATGAATTCAGCAGCAGAGAGGGCTCTTATCTGAATATTTCTCAGTTCAGACACAGGCCTGCTCTGGATGGAGGATGATGGGGCTTGTACCTTACCAAGAGCTTAACTCTGTTGAGTTTGCTGACTCACTGCTGTCTGTTCCAAAGGTGAGTTAAGCAGATGGGCCTGGTAGCAGCAAGGGCTCTCCATCTTCTCTTCTATTAAGAACTAGAAAATTCTAGAGGTAGGAGCTGTTCACATGATAGCATATTTTTCCACTACTAAGAAAAAGTTTCTTACTGATGAAGTTGTGTTTTGCTACTTATAGTAAAATTTTAAAGTGTGTCTTTCTTTCTTCCTTCCCTGTTTCACTCTTCAATCTTCATAAATCAGACTTCCTCCTAAATAAATTTCAACAATCACCATTACAAGGTAAGAAATATGCTGACATAATCATACATTTCCATATTAAACATATTTGAAAAGCATGTTATTTGCCATCTTTTCTTTCCTTCTTTAAAACACTACATTTCTTGGTGTTCAGGATAATAAACTCTGACTCTTACACTATAGTCACTTCCACTGTGAGTTAATTTTTACTTAGGGAGATGTTTAAAGCTTAGAGAATGTACTCCATTAAAGTATGTTCTTTCTCTGCTTCCTCAAATTGTATTTTTGGTGGTCTTATGTGACACAGTATTAGTTGTATCATTATGCTGAATATGTCTCAAGATATGTTCTCAAACTTTACATCATGTAGGAGAAACTGTTCTCCCTATATTTAAATAATATTCACCCTAAAAATAAATGCCACAATTAACCACTTGAGTTATGCTACTCAAAAAAAAAAAATAGTGAGGTGAAGAATGTTTGCCATTTGTGAAACTCATTATGTTTTCTTTTTCTGTGGCCATATAATTGGAAAGGGTTTACGTTTCTTGTGCTCTATGATTCTTGGTCTCAGAGTCAAGGCAATTAGGAACAGCCTAGATATGGCCGTGCAGAATGAGTGAGAATTGAATGTGTGTTCACTGCTGATTGCTGTAAAATTTGAGAGTTATTTGTTATTTTTGCATAATGAAGCAGGCTGACAGAACAACTGTCTTTACATTTCATGTATCTGATTTTTATGAACATTAACACCATGTTTATATGTTCCAAACTATTACACATAACTCACCTATTATTTTTCTTCTTGATTTCTTATCTACTGAAAGTATTTCCATTCTTTCCATTGATCAAACTTTCATTTTCTTCTTCTTTGAAAGACCTATGTCAATCTTTTAGAGAAAAATATAGTAGGTTTATATGTACAAATTTGTCAAATCTTGTTGCCATGTCATTGCTAAAACCTCACTAGGTCTTAAATGCAAAACACCACAGTAATATCTTTTTGATTTATTTGATTCTATTTTCCTCCCTTATAATTATACATTTTTCCCATTGAAGCCTAAATAATTACTTAAATTTTCTCTTCAAACAATAATACACTCACAAGTGGTTTGCTATTTGATATAGAGTGAAAGTTTAGACAGTTTTAATGTTGTCTAGAGAACTTTTACTTTGTGCCTTCTTGATTTCATTTCCACACATTCTCTCATCTTCCTCACTGTCCATCCAGAGGCCCCTAGGTTCTTCTTCAGATATGATGAGCACCATCCTTTCCCATATTAAATGCATAAATTTCTCTATCAATATAAAATTTCCAACAGATCCATAAACTATCTTTCAATGTTTTTCTGTCATTATATTATCAGTTACTTCATGTAATCATATATGTCTATCTGATAAAAATTTCACCATTAACTTACAAATTTCTCTACCAAATCTTCCAAAAATAATTGATTATTTTTATATGAATTTTCCCCTGCGTTTATATCTATTTACCACACATTCACACATGTATTTGGTTCCTGTGTTGCTAAATCAAGAACATTAGAAATCTTGGAACTGAAGCAACGCATGTTTTCTAGGTACCATGTAGTTTCTGAAAATTGAATCTGGAGTATATATCATTTGAGTCTTTCTGCTTCTGGGTTAACTCACTCATTATGATCATTTCTAGCTCAATCCATTTTTCCACAAATTTCGGGAATTCCTTGTTTTTAATAGCTGAGTAGTATTCCATAGTGTCTATGTACCACAGTTTCTTTATCCATTCTTCTACTGAGGGACACGTAGGTTGTTTCCATGATCTGGCTATTATGAATAAGGCTGCTATGAACATGGTTGAGCAAATTTTCTTGCAGTGTGCTGGTGCATCTTCTGGGTATATTCCAAGGAGTGGAATAGTTGGGTCTTGAGGAAGCTCTATTCCCAGTTTTCTGAGAAAGCACCAGATAGATTTCCAAAGTGGTTGTACTAGTTTGCATTCCCACCAGCAATGAGCAGTGTTCCTCTCTCCCCACAGCTTCTCCAGCATGTCGTGTCACTTGAGTTTTTGATCTTAGCCATTCTGATGGGTATAAGATGGAATCTCAGAGTTGTTTTGATTTGCATTTCCCTGATGACTAAGGAGGTTGAGCATTTCTTTAAGTGTTTCTCAGCCATTTGATATTCTTCTATTGAGAATTCTCTGTTTAGTTCCAAACCCCATTTCTCAATTGGGTTATTTGGTTTGGTGGTGTTTAATTTCTTGAGTTCTTTATATATTTTGGATATTAGACCTTTGTCAGATGTAGGGTTGGTGAAGATCTTTTCCCAGTCTGTAGGCTGTCGCTTTGTTCTGTTGACAGTGTCTCCAGCCTTACAGAAGCTTCTCAGCCTCATAAGGTCCCATTTATTAATTGTTGACATTAGGGCCTGGGCTGTTGGCGTTCTGTTCAGGAAGTTGTCTGCTGTGCCAATGTGTTATATCTGCATACTAGCCCAATGGGCATGTCCCACGAAAGCCTTCACTTACCAGGAAACTGGGACAAAGGGGAGGACATCCTATTGGGATTCTAGATGAGAGAACCATGTGAGAATAGCAAAGTAGAAGGATCCAGTGGGTCCTAGAAACCTACAAGTAGAACATTATTATAGGCAGATTTGGGCCAAGTGGTCCCGCTCAAACTAAGGCACTAGCCAAGGACAATACAGGTGGAAAAATTTAAACCCCTACCCAGATCTAGCCAATGGACAGGACAGTCTCCACACTTGAGTGGAGAGTGGGATATGACATTCTCATGTACTCTGGTGCCTCACATTTGACTATGTCTCCTGGAGGGGGAGACCTAGTGGCACTCAGAGGAAGGACAGCAGGTCACCGAGAAGAGACTTGATACCCTATGAGCATATACAGGGGGAGGTAATCCCTCTCAGGAACAGTCATAGGGAAGGACAATAAGGGGAAAATGGTAGGGAGGGGAGAATGGGAGGATACAAGGGATGGGATAACCATAGAGATCTTACAAGAATAAATTAATAAAATAAATAAAAAAATTAAGAAAAAAAAACAAAATTGAATCTGGGTCCTTTGCAAGACTAGCCAGTGTTTTTAAATGCTGAGCCATTTCTGCATCCCTTATCCAGATCTTTTGCAGTTTTCTCCAAAGTACTTAATATAAAATAATATAGTAAACAAGATTAATATAGTATAATATATATTTTTATGTCTCTCATCCTACTTGATTTTAAGTTATGTGGCAATGTAAATCTTTTCAGTTGTGTTCATCACTCTGTCATTGATACCAAGAATGGCTTAATAAACTTTGACCGGTAAAGTTTTAATTGATGATGCTTAAGAACTAATTAATTAAAAGGCTCTGATTATCCCAGTTGCTTCAATTTCAACAACAGTTTGCATAAAGCTTTTAGTGTTTTTTAAACCTGTAGAATGAAAATAAATGAATTTATAGACTTTATGTGAAGGTTCTTTTTCGTTGTTTTTGTTCAAAGGCATGAAACAGCTTTGGCCATCAAGGCATCAAGCTAGGATGAGCAATAGATTGCCATCTTTTCTGCCCCTGACTATATAAGAACACCACCACCACCAAGGTCTCTTTTTGCCCATTGACAAGGGGTTTATATGAAGATTGTAAAAGCAAAAACACAGATGTAGTATTTATCCCTAATCTGTAATGATATGCATGATCAATAAATACTTACTGCAACAAAAGAAGATGAGTTGTAAATAATACTTAACATCCATACAGGGTACAACAGAAATATACACCATTAAATTCTTACCCCAGCATTACCAACTGGATTATCTCACATAAACCCACATTCTTTACTTGAGATTTCTTAAATATAAATAAAGAAAATATAAAAAGCAAAGATTTATGTTTACAAAGTGTACAGCTTGTCGCTTGCACACAAGCAGTTTGGCAGCAATTGCAGAACCTTCATAGATCAGTGCTACATGCTCTGCATGCATGCTGTGGATTTTTGCTTTGAGTTTTAGTGGGACCTTACCAGTGGGAGTGGGAGTGCCCCTTACTTTTGTTTTGATTTTGATACAGCCTTTTTCTCTGTAGCCTTGACTGTCCTGGAATCATTTTGTATACCAGGCTGGTCTCAAACTCATAGAGATCTTCCTGCACCTTTCTACTCAATTACTGGGATTAGAGAGGAATGAAGAAAAATAAAGAAATGTAACAAATTTTAGTAATTAAATTTCATCAAGAAGTAAGGTTTTTGAGATTTATAAGGTAACTATTATTATTGTTTTAAACTTTTATCAAAATAATACAAAGATAGACAGGTAAGTTTGTTACCAAGAATAAGGCTAATAAGTAGAAAATCTGGGATTTCCACACAGTTTCTTTGGGTACTTGCCCATGCTTGTCTATTATGTCAGTAAGTATGTTTGTTCATTTAATGGAGCTTAAAGTCTGAATGTCAGGAAGTTGAATATATAAATATAGTTATACAGGTTGTAAGCAACACTCCAAGCTCATATGTAAAGGTTCCTTCTGTTAGATCCAAAACTACCCAACAAGAATTCAAGTCAAAGGGAATTCAAGTCAAAGAAGAGGCAATGAGGGATTTTCCTTTGTCAAGAAAAAAAGTTTTGGTTGAGTAATAACATGAAAAATCAAACCTCAAATTATTTCCCTGCCACCATGAATTATTCAATCACACTCAGGGTTGCCATTGTGAGACTTTGTCTTCTCCTCTCTGTGGGAGTCTTAGGTTTTTTAGTTTCTTAGACAAGCAGAGTTGCTGTTCAGGGTTGGCCATCTTGTGTAATTGTTCCTTATAAAGGGTTGGCAATGATTTTCTGAATAGTTGTAATAAGCCTGAAGAAAGCATAATTTATTGCCTAAACATATAAGTAATACATTTTAAGCTTTAGCTTCTCATAAGTAAAGACAGAAAGAAATAACTTTTCATGGGTTATCTCTAATGTTTTACATAAGTTAGGTGTTTTGAGTAAGGCTTTGAACACAAGGCTGTGGGCCTCAGTGAACACAAAGCTGTTGGCCTCAGTGCTAGTTGAGTTTTCTCAATAGTACAAACTAGAGCCATTTGGGAAGAGGTGAACTACTATTGTATATTAGTATTCATTTAACTCGGTTGTGGACATGGTTATGGAGGCATTTTTCCATATTGCTGATTGATGTAGGAGGATCCAACCCACTGTAGGCACAAGCATCCCTGGACAGGTAGGCCTGGACTGTAAAGAATGTTAGTTGACCAAGCCAGGGGAAGCAAGCCACATTACACTGTGGTCTCTGCTTCACTTCCTGGCTCTACATTTTTTTTCTTGATTTCTTGCTCTGACTTTGCTAATTGATAGACTATGATCTTGGAGATGTAAAGTAAATCTGTTCTTTCTTCCCAAGTTGTGTTTGGTCATATTATTTTATTATAACAGAAAACAAACTAGAAAAATGTGGTGGTTTGAATGAAAATGTCACCCATAGACTCATATATTGGAATGTTTGGTCCCCAAATGTTTAACATATTTGGGGAGGATTAAGAGAGGTTGCCTGTTAGAGCATGTATGTCAATTGTTTTGAGAGACTAATTTTAGTTTTATTTCTCTACTGAGTACATTTGGTTTGGAGCTTCCTGTTCCCAGCCATAACTCTGCTGTCATGGACTTTTTTCACTTTAGGGATGTAAACTGAACAAGCTCTACCTTCAGTTGTCTTGTACATGACGTTTTATCACTGTAACAAAAAGTTACTAATATGAACAGCCTCCAGTCATTCCATATTTCCACCTTGATTTCTGTGCTACAGCATATAGCTAATAGATTGCCAAACATAGGAGAAAAAATATAGAATGAGCTTTGTTTTAAACTCAAGAGTCAAGCTGCCATTGTAACTCCATTATAACAACTTTATTTCTGTTAAACCTTTAAGCTCTGCTGAAAAAAAAGGAAACTTTCAATATTTTGGAAAGCGTTTGATGAAAATTACCCACAATTTAAGAAAATAAAAACCAGCAAGATGAACATTCAGAGATTACCCTTATATATGAATATCCATGGTCCTGTCCACATCTGTGTATGGCATTTGCTTGATCTTGTGATTGTACCTGTCTATGCATGGTAAGATTTTTCTGCAGATGTGATACAATGCTTTGCTTAATATTTTTCTTCCTATATTGAAATTAATTATTTGGCATTTGTCAAATTTGATATAAGTTTGTTAAGTTGATTTCTCCTAGGTTATAAGATCTTTCATATGGCAAGACTGAACCTAAAGTTGACCACAAGAAAGACTTCTGGGCACCTCTGGTGAGAAATGATGTACATGGGTTCCTGTAGTAGCTAGTGGCAGATACTGTGGCTTTCTTCCCTATTGTAGTTTGAGTGTGTTTTGTAGGGTCTGTGTGTGAGAAATCCTCAGACAGTAAGAGGAGATACTAAAGCAAAGGAGATGCCAACCTTGGATCAAAAATTGGATAAAAGAAAGGAGCCAAGAGATGATTGATCACAAGCAGCTGAAACTGCCAAGTCTGTATAATTGATGAATTAATGAAGTAGAATCTTCATGTGGGTGCTCTTGTTTACCTTCTTTGAGTGTTGCAAACAGATATCTAATTACAGAAACACTCTTCAGCTTCAAGTTAGAGTCAGAGTATTTTTGCTCAGTTTAGGCATGGCAAGCCTGCTTTTCATCCTCCCTGTTTGAATCCTGTTCTAAATGAGCATCCTGATCTCTGCCTCCTAGCAGTGAGGGTGGCCTCTGCCACATCTGTTTCCTAGCATTGGTCAGACATTCTATAATATGCTGTTTTTAGTCTGTACACACTGGTAGTTTCAGCTTTAGCTACAACCTCTGAACTCTTCCAACTTTTTTGCTGTTATGTGCTAAAATACTAAGTGTGTCCCAGTCCGTGCTAGGTCACACTTTCTTTTTCAAGATTCTTTTTGGGTAGCTTGTACTTGTTAGTCTTATGTAATGTGCTGAGAGACTTTTCATAGAAACAAGTTGGGTGACACTGTAGCTGACTGTAGATGAAAGTAGGCCTGGAGGCCAGAAGAAATCACACCTTGTATTAAGACAGATGATAATTAATGCATCCCTTTCATTTTTGATGCTCTGTAAAGCTCTATGGAATGTCCCTGTGTCTTGGTCACTCTCCTACTCAGTTTGGTATTAACCCAATACTGCTTTCTGGAATGAGGAGAAATCCTATGTCCTGAGGCAAAGAGATTGCAACTTACTTATCCTCAGATAGCTGCTATAAATTTCAGCAGTAGCAAAAAGCCTACAATATTCTGAGCTGTGAGGTAGACTCCCAATATTTATTTTATTTATTTATTTTTGGTTTTTTTGTACTATTAGCATGAGGTGCTTCTAATATTAGTAAACTCCACATCCCAAACCAAGTAATTTACATTTTTCCTGTGGTTTTCACATCATCCAGCTTTGCTGATGTGAATTGTTTTCATGTCCTTGAAAGCATTGTTCTTTCATTTTATATCCAGATCCTAAAATTCATAACACATCATTTTATCCCCCACCCAAATACCCTTACTCTCCACATGCAATCTTTCTCCTATGAGGGTGCACATGAACTTCATTTACTTTCCAGTTTCCCTTTCCTCCCCTTTCCCTCCTTTCGTGTCTTACCTTCCCCTTCTCTTTTTCATATGCAGAGCCAAATGTGAGGAAATGCTGATGTCTGTAATCCCATCACTTGGAAGGCTGAAGCAAGAAGAATGTGAGGCCCAAGCTAACCTAAGAGTTAGTATACAGCCTTGTTTCAAATACATAGAGGAAAAACTAAAGAAAGGAAAATAAGATGTGCAGAGAAAAGAGAAAGGAAAGAGAAGAAAAATTGGAAAAAAAGAAGTGAAGAAAGAAAGGAGATTTAAGGAGGAAAAAAGGATGCTACCCATCTACCTAAACCACCAAAGTTTAAAAGACAACATCTAAATTAAAATCTGTCTCTTGTGGTTTGAATGTTTACATTCCAGAGTGTACTTTCTCATAATCCTGTGTAATTGGAATAAACAACCAAATCTCAGGAGATGTGTTGCCTTTGAAATTGTCATCTCCTTGTTTTAGTATTAACCATTGCCTGGATTTTGACTTATCTTTGCTTTTCACTAAGCATGCAAAACATTTCTCTTTTTCCTTAAAGGCTCCTGGAAGCTCTATTCCATCAAGATTATATGCAGCTACTCAACAATGCAAACACTATTTTTTCAGAGAAAGAAGCATCTTAAACAGCATCTGTGGGTTGACAAGATGGCTCAGCTATTGCTCTATAAACCTAATGACCAGAACTAAAACTGTAAAGAGAGAATTGATGCCCAAAAGTTGTCCTTTGGATTCTATATACATGTGTTGTCTCCTGAATATAAAAAAAATATAATAATAATAATAATAATAATAATAATAATAACAACAATAATGATGATGATGATGGTAGCGGTGGTGGTGGTAAAAGAGAGCATTTCAGTAGACATGTGATCAATATGAACAGATTTTGTCAATTACAAAATAATAAATATTAACAATGACTATAACATTTTATAGAATAGGAGATGTAATTCTTGTAAAATTATAAGAGCAATAGAAAAATGTATATATAATAGTAATGTGAAGGTGCATTTGAGTGTGTGCAAATCTGCTCCAATAAAGCAATTGACTGGCATTTTGATTAAAATACTCAAGTGTCTTGTTTATGTTTTACACATTGTTTAAAGAAAACCCATTTATCCACTGACAATCTGTTCAAGGTCATTATTTAATATGCCACATTGAGAACAGTTTATAAGCACAACATAGTGAACATAAAAACTCATTGATTAGACACTAGACAAGAGAAGTAACAGTTTGTGTGACAGTTAATAATAATGTTTCACTTGTCATTGTAAAAGGGGTATGCAAATATCTTATAGGTCATTAAATTCCTTTCATCCAATTGCACTCATATGCCAGCATTTGATTCAGCTCTGATCCTATGGCTGTTCCTGTCACTGTGGTTATTAAGTAGATACTGAGAAAAACATAACCTTTGAAATTTGTGTGAAGACTGGGGCATAATAAATTTCATAGATAACTAAAAAATGATGAGTCATTAAAATGAAGCTTTCATAGGAAGAATAATTGACTACTGAGTTACGACTTTTATATGGCCTATGTAATTATTCTTATTTGTGTGTGTGTGTGTGTGTGTGCGTGTGTGTGTGTGTGTGTGTTGGTTGTATAAGTGGTATGAGCATGGACATGCATTTATTTGTACAAAGGACAACTTGTTACTTCTCTCCTACTATGTAGGTCTCAGAGATGAGATTCATGTCTTCAGGCTTGATGGTAGATATCATTATGTGCTAATCCATCTCACCAGCCTAGATAGAAACTTTAAAAGCTTTCTGTGTTCACAGTCTCTTACTAGTTAACATACTAATTTTGTATCCATATTCACTTTTATTTCCTATCTCTATTGATTTTTTGTCTTTGTTATAATTTAGATTTTATTAGTTAATGTTAGAATGGGTATACAATAGATAACACTTTATATAAGAGGAAATCCCTAGCTATCATCACCTGATATGTTTATTAGCAATTATATTTGTTGGTTACAGTAATTTATTTCTTTTTATTAATTTGTTCTTGTTATATCTCAATGGTTATCCCATCCCTTGTATCCTCCTATTCTTCCCTCTCTCCCATTTCCCCCTTACTCCCCTCCCCTATGACAGTGCCTGAGGAGGACTTCCTCCCCATTTATATGCTCATAGGGTATCAACTCTCTTCTTCGTAGCCTGCTATCCTTCCTCTGAGTGCCACCAGGTCTCCCCCTCCAGGGGACATGGTCAAATATGAGGCACCAGAGTATGTGTGAAAGTCATACCCCACTCTCCACTCAACTGTGGAGAATGTCCTGTCCATTGGCTAGATCTGGGTAGAGGTTTGAAGTTTATGGCCAATGAGTGAGTTTACCCAGAAGCAGAAAGTCTCAAATGGTATACACTCACTTATATCTGCATACTAGCCCAAGAGGCCTGTCCCATGAAAGTCTTCACTTACGAGGAAACTGGGACAGAGTGGAGGACATCCTATTGGGACTCTAGATGAGAGAAGCATGAGAGGATGGCAAAGTAGAAGGATCCAGAGGGTCCTAGAAACCTACAAGAAGAACATTATGATAGGCAGATTTGGGCCCAGGGGTCCCGCTCAAACTATGGCACCAGCCAAGGTTACAGTAATTTTTAAGCTATTATTTGAAACTCATGGTTTTAGATAATAAGAAACAAAAATTCACTGTGTTATGAAGCTACAGATGTCCCTTTTTACTTTGTTAAATAGTGATCTAAAGGTGTATGAGGAAATTGTTGTAAAATATATTAAGAACTTCAAGAATGTTAAAATATGTAACAATGTATGTTTTATTTCAAAGAAGAATGATATGAGTTGGGCATTAAGAGAATATACCCAGTGTGGAACTGAGAGAATAAACTATTTGAAGGACACCTTTGCCTGCCATAAAACTTGATGTCAGAATTTTATAATGTATAGAAAGCTCAGTTGGAGAGATTGAATAAGTATAACTTTTTGAATAATGGATTCTTCTGTGGAGAAGACAGTTATATGTAGAATACTTTAAGAAAATTAGTTTTGATCATGGAAAGGTAACTAAATCCCACAAATTAAAACTTGATATTAAGCCTTTTGAGAGCATTAGCTATGCCATTTTGGGCAGGTGTATATTACTTGGTATATACGAGACATAATGATTGTGAAATAATAATGCTGTTACTGAAATTATTATTTTATATTTCCTTATGCACAAAAGGAGCGAGGCTGAGAGAGAGAGAGAGAAAGAGAGAGAGAGAGAGAGAGAGAGAGAGAGAGAGAGAGATGGAGACAGAGACAGAGACAGAGAGACAGAGACAGAGACAGAGACAGAGACAGAGAGAAAGACAGAGAGAGAGAAAGAGAGAGACAGAGAGAGAGACAGAGAGAGAGAGACAGAGACAGAGAGACAGAGACAGAGACAGAGACAGAGAGACAGAGGAGCAAATCAGAAATTTTAATATTTTATACAGTGATCTTTCTTAATTCCTGAGGAATAGTGGAACTTATCTTATTTCTTTTTGGTTTTGGAGTCTACTTTTTGTGTTTTTCAGTTGATATTTTGCCTGGCTTGAATAAAAACATTTCCTTATCAGTCTTGTTAAGAGAGCAATGTCATGCATGAGTTTGTTTTCAGTTGCTTTCCTGGCCACTGAAGACAGCCCAGTCTCTGTTTTATGTCCAAAACTGGAAGGGAGGAAAATATGCCCCTTTCCTAGTTTTTCATCAAATTATAGTTGTAATTTATCCCATTTGCCTTCTACCACATGCCTTCTTTTTGCCATCTCTTACTCCTAAAAAAGCATCTGATTATTTTATTTTAATTATTTGCTATGCAAGAAAGGTTTAAGTACTATCAAAACAAAAATGTATTTTCTAGTCCAAATTTTACATTAAAAAACTTCACCTGTTTATGAATTGAGGAAGACATGAGGTAGTAGCTTGTCACAGAGAAGTTCAGCCGTGATATCTGATGGTCTGCTGGGTTTTGTGATTGAAAAAGGCCTGTTCTTTTTTTTAAAAAATTATGAATAAACAAATGACATGTTTACACAGCATCTTTTAATATCTCTAAATAAGAGTGGGCTTTAAGTTTCTGCTTCTTAGTATGTTTTGATATGATGTGAGGCAACTTCTAAATTGTTGTAAATGTTTCCAATTTTATAATAATGGTGGCTTGAATATAATTGCCCTAAGATTCATGTATTTGAATATTTTGTCTTCCGTTGGTAGAACGGTTTGGAAATGAATAGGAACTGTGACCTTGTTAAAGATCTGTCATTGGGCATAGGCTTGATTTTTCAGAAGATGGAGCATTTCCAGTGTGGTCTCTTTGTCCTGTTTGTATATCCAAATCTGAGTTTATAGCTACTGCTTCAGCACCATGTATGCTTACCTAATACCATGTTCCCCACTATGCTGATCATGGATTCTATTCCTCTGGAATTCTAAAACATAAATAAATCCTTCCTTGTATAAGTTTCCCTAGTCATGGTATTTCTTTTAGAAGTGGAGTATAATTTTCTTTAAGAAATAAAAAACTAAGAGGAAAATGCCGTTGAACATAGCTGGTTCATTGAAATAGGTTATGAGGAAAAATACTGTAATGAACTTGTCTCAAGTACCATGAGTTCCTGCCCTAATTTTAATATGCTTCTTAAGGTGTCACTAAATGCTGCTTTTACACTGCTAGTCATGGTATTTTTGTCACACAAATTTTAAAGTCACTAATACAATAATGTTCATGTTCTTTTTGATGCTTTTCAGTTCTTCTAACACCTCTCTCTCTCTCTCTCTCTCTCTCTCTCTCTCTCTCTCTCAATCTGTGTGTGAGTGTGTGTATGCATGCACATGTGTGTAATGGTAATTTCCTATCACAATTACTCCCATATGTTTACTTTTTGACGAAGAAGCTCCCTGACAACGCTAGGAAAGCAATATCCTGAACCCAATAACTCCTACATTTACTTATAGCCTATTTCTAGCTGCTAGTCTTGATGAGCATTGATGAGAAATTCCTCTAAGTGGTCAAAACAGGCTCAAAACTCCAGTTAGCTATTAACAAATATTCCTGCCATCTGATTTCTAATTCTTGTCAGAAATGGATTATATATATATATATATATATATATATATATATATATATATATTGACTCCTGCTCCTTAAAACATATCCATCTCAAGTATTTGACCCTGTTTGACACCATTTGTGAACTAAGCACTCTTTTCCTTCTTTTTTTTAATAGTTTTGATTTCCTTTATGCTAATTAATAGTTTTGAGAATTCTTCCATTAGTATATAAGTAAGAAAGATGACAAAGTTAGTGTAGTAGGTAACTTGTTTAAATATTTAGAATCAAGCAATCAAAACATGTATAAAAAGATAATTTCAATCTTTGGGAAAATGGTAAATTTTACTAAGAAAATTAAGTGTTCTTTTATGAAGTACAAAAAACTAACATGAACATACTCTTAGGATTTTTCTTAATAAAGTAGTGAAATCAGTAAATGCTTGATATGGAAAAACAAATCCTCTAATTTGTTAAACCTTGCTATTGTATTGCATTTTGAGAGTTATACCTTGTTTCCTCAATATATTTACACCCCACTTCTTATATTTTTATTTACATGTATATTCACATGTATACAGAGAGACATATACAGGCGCCAATGGAGGCCAAAGATGAGCAATAAGAATCCTGGAGCTGGAGTTTGGGGCAATTGTCAGCCACCCTATACTGTCACTGGGAACCAAACTCTTGTCCTTTCCAAGAGCAGCTATCACTTTTTGTCTTTGAACTTTCTTGTCACCCTCCCACACTGATATTTTTTTCACTTTAAGATAATAAAACTAAATGCATTCCTATAAGCAAATAGGTGGAGATATCAGCACAGCAAAAGCTGGGCATTTTCATTTTCTTAGTGGTGATTTTGAAGAGAAAATATTTTCTTCTTGGTGAAATACACTTCGTCAATTATATCCTTTACAGTTTTATCTTTTTCTTTCCAAGAAATATTTCAACTGAGGCTCATGTGAATATATTTGGTGTTTGTTTTCTATATGACATTATAATTTTACATAATTGTTTGTTCACTAAATCATAATTTCTAATTTATCATCACAGGCAATCACAGAGTATCTCTATGTAGGGTTTTCTCCCTCCTAGTATTTCTTCTAAGTGGGACCACACTATATGTCAGTGTGTGTGTGTGTGTGTGTGTGTGTGTGTGTGTGTGTGTTTGTGTGTGTGTGCATGTGTGTGCATGTGTATTTATTTGTGTGTATGTGTATGTATGTATGTGTGTTTCACTTACATAAGAATGCTTTAAATACTTGCGTCTTTTTGGACTTCAAAGTTTATCTATTCAGAATGACTGGGACCTTAGTTGTTTCCATTTGACTGTTACTGATGAAGTGACTTTAGACTTTTGTTGCTAGGATTCTAGATTTCTTGTTAACATTAAAAGGAGTTTTTAGATCTATGAGAAGTTACTTATGTGATTGGGTTTGTATGGAATCTTAATGCAGTTCTGATTTGAATTTTCATGATAGCTAAGGGTACTATTTCTATTTACTCGTTTGAAAATGTCTTTTATATTCATCCGTCAACGTGTTTTCTTGTTGCATAGATTGTTGATAGAAAATGTTATAAATAATAATGAACTGATATTCTTTCAACTTTCAACATCCTGCCCCTATCTGTGAAAAGGCAGGGTTTTTTTTTTTCTTTCCTTAATCTCTTTCTTCTTAAGGAAAATTTTCTTCATAATTTCATGGCAGATTTATTTGTGAGGAACTATGTCATCCCCATAAAGCAGAAACTGCTTTCATTTCATTTTTATACATGAAAAGCAATACCTTTATATTAAACTATAAATATATTTAGAAAAGAGAGTGCCTTATGATGTAGAAGCTATGAATGTGCATTTTAAACTCTGCTCTGGTAGATTTAAATATGTTTATTTCCATATTGTTCTAAATGAATATGTTTTCTTAATTGTTTAATGGCTATTATTGATTTTAAGGAAGTTTAATTTTTGAAGGGATGAGAATGATTTAGAATTTTTTACCATTTGTTATGCATTAATAAGCACTGGGGAACTAGCTCTCTTCATGAAAAAAATCTGAGTGTTTTTATTAGAGACATCTTCTTTTCTAATTGGTACTAGCCATTTTCCCATGTAGTCAGATTTGTATAAATGAATTATTTGAACGGAATTCATTTTTAGAATATCATAGAAAACTTGATAGTTTTTTCTTCACAATTTCTATTTTCAATAAGTTCTCAAAATGCAGAAATCTTTTGATATGTAATCTTAAATAATTCTACTCTTTCTTAAGTTAAAATTAAATCTTTTTCTGTTACATTTGAAATGTGTCCTTAAGATTTCATTTAAATATCTCTAATAAATTTAGAGCTAAATCAATTTATATCAGTAAAACTTGCAGCACACAATGTTCATGGAATACTCACTTTGGGCTGCTTGTTAAGATAGTTCAAAGCTCAAAGACAAGTCTTAATGCAGAGTGTTAATGTTATTTTTAAAAAACAGTGTTTGTTTCCCAGTATCTCTTTTAACCCCGTTATCCACAAAGAACTGAGACTCTATTATATTATTTTAGCAAGATTCACAGCACAAGAACTGAGCAATTATAACTCTATTCTTTACCCACTAAGCTAATTTGGCTTTCTTCCAGTGTGCATCCCAGAGATACTTGCTCTTTTTAGATTTTGTTGGTGAGCTCTCTTTCCTGGTCTCTCTTGGACATCTGCGCATGGCTGAAATATCCTATTTCTACTTCTAATTACTCCTCTTCTGGCTGACTGGAAGTCCAATCCTACTTTATTCCATGCTCAGCAATTAGTTGTAATTTGCTTTATTGGCAAGCCAGGGGCAATTATGGAGCAGTGTTTACACAGCGTTGAGACAGGAGATTCTCAGAACAAGGATTACAAACAGATGTGGGGGAAGGAAAAATCATCATTTGCATTATACAATAACTTTATGCCTACAATCAGTGTTTCTGAATCATAGCATCTGCAGAGAATTTTCTTCCTTTATACTTCCCATACATTTCAAAGAAAGACAAACCATTATTGTGTCATCCCTGAAAACATGCTATCTGGTTAGAGTTTAGAACAAAGCTGTCTGGAAGGAAGATGGTTTCTATGGAGAGAATATCTTGTGTAAAGTATGGATATGTTTCCTGTATATTAAAAAGCCTATAGAACAGGGTAGAGTAGAAGGTGGGACACTTGTCAGGCAGAAATGTTTCTTGGATAGAGCCAGGTGTGGGAGATTCATCCCAGAAAATGTGAGGAGGACAGATATATGGTACCTGAGCACAGGTAACCAGCCATCAGGCAGAATGTAGATGAATATCAATACAGTCAACTGTTTTTTCATGGGCAACACAGAGTTCTCCATCTTTCTGTCTCTGTCTCTGTCTCTGTCTCTCTCTCTGTCTCTCTCTCTCTCTCTCTCTCCACTCTTTATTTGTTTTTTGCATACAGACTTATTTTTGTTATCTTAAAATGTCTCCAAAGTCTTCAATTGAGATAAAATGTCTATATATCACTTTACTTTACATATGAACATTTTATTCAAATAATTATAATGGTTAATTGCACAGTTATTGGAGACCAGGTTTTCAAATTATCACATTTAAACCTCTCAGCTTGTGCAGGATGATGGGCAAGTTTCTTCTGCTTCTGTAGATGTAAAAACATGTACATTCTTATATGTCAATTGTTGAATGAAGATTTGTAAATGGAACTTTCCCATACTGCCAGTATTGTAGTGCCCAATCTTGTTAGAAGGTTAACGTTTACATGTCATTAATTAATTAATTATATTAAGTGATAAGGCAATCTTAAACAAGTCTGATCTCTGGTAGATGCTCTATTAATCTTTAATAAAAATAAAATGTATAATCCTTCCTAAGCTTTGACTGGGGAAATAGGACTTTATCACTTTTATTTATAGTATTTACTATTTACAAATGATTTTGGAGTATTGATTATGATTTTACTATTGTGTCATAAATTTTTTATATCTCTTATTAGAAAGAAAATGATTAGAAGAAGATCTGAAATTAATTTTTCCTTTTTCTATGGAAGAGGTTGTTTAATCCAAGACAATGAATGATCGTTGACAAGGAAGAAAAGGAAGAGAAAGAATTGGAGAGATAAGGAAGAAAGAAAAGAAAAAGAAAAGTAGAGAGAGCCTTCTGTCATTAGATCCCAGCTTTCTACCTCTTTGCTTAATGCTCAAAGTCCATTTATTGTCCTTTGCTTTATGACTAGAGTTGGTTAAGCATTCCTGAGACATTTTTTCCACTCTGCTCACTGACACTTTAATTATTTGTCAGTCCTGATTTCCCAAGAACCAAATTCTCTAGTGCTGAAGGAGGAAGCCATTTATTAGATAGGGCTCAGAGGGTGGGATGACTTCAGATTTCTGCTCAAACCAAAAATCCCTGCCTCTTCCTACAGCAATTACAGTTATGCTTCAGAACAGCAAGACAATGCAAAAAGAATGAAGATAATATCTTTAAATTATCTTTTAATTGCCATATAATATCTAAGCCTAGTACTATTCATCTAGTTGAAAATATTAAGAGTTTGTATCTTGAACAAGTTGACAAGTGTGATTTCTTAAAACTTTTTATTGATCCTTTGTAAATTTTACAACATGTATCACAATCCCACTCATTTCCTCATCCTGTTTTATCTGGTCTATGCCCCTGAAACCTCCCTACCAAACGGGGGGGGGGGGAACGAACACAAGAATAAACAAAATAAAACATCTCCTTTTGGAAGCTGTAATGCATCACAGTGTGTCACACAGTATGCCCTTTTGTGCACAGATCTTTGCTTTCAAATATTAATTTCAATGAGTCCTTGGCTGGTTCAAGGTATATGGCTTCTGCTACACTATTAGGAGTGGAACCTCACTGGGACTCCCTAGGAAAACCTAATGTTGCCCTCTGTGATGGAGATCTTGCAGCTTTGGGTCTGGCTTTACACTCCAGAAGTTCATAGATGATGTAGATATTAGGATGGGACAACTCAAAATACTGGATCTGGGCTTGGGTGGTAGCTGAGTTTATCAGGTGTCCCATACCCATCCACCAGAACAAGCTCCTCAGCACTGCCATGACAAGCTCACCCAAAAGCTATAGATGGAAAACAGTAGGGCTAGCTCTCTCACTCTCACACCCTCAGGGCTAGCTCATTTATATCCAATCCAGTAGAGCCAGCTCTATTGTAATGCCTAAGCAGGGCACATTAAGTAAGTGGCTAGAATAGCTCTCTGACTCTTATCACCTTGGAGCTAGCTTTCCACTTACTGCAGCTAGTGAGGGGAGAGGTGACAGGAGGCCATCTTTCCCATGCCCATGCCCTTACACTGCAGATGAGTGGCTGGGCCAGCTCTTTTTCTTTTCAGGGCATTGGGGTTGCTCACCTATGCTGCTGCCACCATTGTCAGCTTTACTTTGCCTCCCAGATAAGGTACTAGGTCTGCTTTTGCAAGTGCTGCAGTTGGTGAGGGATGTGGCCAGATCTTTAGAATGCCACAGGCAGTGAGGTCCTAGTCAGCTCTGTACAACCCTTGGACATCAACATAGTCTCAGACAGCAACCCAGACCAAAGACATCCTCATGGCCTTTAGTGGTAATGTGTGCTATGGACATTGCTACAAACCCCTGTTGCTGCATGGCCACAGATCCAGATATGGCTCTCAGTGATAATATGTATAAGGACTTCACCATGGTCTCAAGTGGCAGGGCAGGCTACTCACATTAGGCTATTTCTCTCCATCCTTTTGTCTTCAGTTCTACCTCTCTTTATAATGCCCAAATCACTTTGTTTTCTCTCCCATCTCTCCACGATGTACTTGCACAGTATAGTGGCTCCTGGTATAGGTCACCCTTGTGCTCGCAAACTACTGGGTGTCCTCTGCCTGCTAGTGCCAAGTGGCTTGGTCACTGGCAGACCTCTGAGTGATGGTTATTTTTTATCAATTTAAATGCAATCTAGAAATATCTGAGAAGAAAGTCTCAAGGACAGATTCTCTCAGTTAGGTTGGCCTGAGTGTTTGTCAGTAAGTATTCATTAACTGAGCAGGTAAGATCCAACTCTTACATAGGTGGTACCATTTCCTGGACAGTTCCCTGGCCTTTATAAGAGTAGAGAATAGTGCATTTGAACACTCATTTTACTTTCTACTCTTGAATATTGGATAAGACTATGGCTGGGTTTCTCAAGTGCATGTTAGTCTAAGTTCCCTTCAATATGATTGTAACCACATGGAATTGTGAGCTAAAATACATCCCCCACCTCTAAATTGCCATTGCCAGAGTATGTTATCATGGAAACAGGAAAGAAAAGTAGAACAGCAGCCAGCATCAGGACTCAATATCTCTTCCTACCTTCCTTGTTTTCTTTCTTTTTCTTTCTTTCTTTCTTTCTTTCTTTCTTTCTTTCTTTCTTTCTTTCTTTCTTTCTTTCTTTCTTTCTTTCTTTCCTGCATGTTGTTGGATCTGTGCATGCATCAGCTGCTATGCTCTGATGACATTTTCTTCCTCACAATGATGGTTTAAATGTGGACAAAGTGGTTTGGATTATTTGTTGTTTTATTAAAAAATATAGTTGATGGCAGTTAATAATCTTTAAAAAAACTTGCTCTAATTTAATATAATTTCAAGGTACAATCAAAGTCACAAAAATAATTCTAAGACATTTCTTTCTTTCTTTCTTTCTTTCTTTCTTTCTTTCTTTCTTTCTTTCTGACAGCTACCATCTAGAATTCATCTAATCTTTCCTGTATTAGGTTCTTTGGATTTTTGCTATTCACATTCTGAAGTTAGAATGGGAATTAGAAATAGAAGATAGTAAAATACTCTTGCTTGAATTTCCTTATTTTTGAATGGAAATATTTAAATTGCAAACTTAATTAGTGCTATTATAAATACAGTAGAGGCAATCATATAACAGTGTACATTCAGCAGTAGAGAAAATCTGGGAAATGTGTTTATAGATTAGAAATGTGTGTGTGTGTGTGTGTGTGTGTGTGTTTGTGTGTGTGTGTGTCCATATGTTTTATGTTTGAATAAGAATGCTTTCTATTGGCTTGTGTTAAAAAAGGTGGTCTCTATTTGATGGAAATGTTTGAAAAGGATTAGTCAGTGTGGAACTTTAAAGGCTTTGAGCTTTCAAAAGACTTCTGCCATTCCCAGTGTGTTGTCTGTACCTCCTGTTTGCAGATCTCAGATGCTGCTTCTGAGTCATGCCTGCCTGATTGTTTCTGTGCTCTCCACCATGGACTTCTAGCTCTCTGTAACTAAAAGCCCCAAACAAGTTCTTCCTTCTACAAGTTGTCTTGGTCATAGTATTTTAACACAGCAGAAGAAATTTAATTGATAGCGACTTTATAATTATGGTCATAGATATATTTCACTTTAAATTATTTTATATTCAGTATTTGGTAAACACTGAATTATAATTCTATACAATATAGCCATTTTAAATTAGTTGCAGTATTTTAATCTGCAAGCAACTAATTAAAGAAAACAAAGCATAGGCTTCTATCTACAGAGTTTCATTAACATTTAATCCTAAATAAGCCTCAGCACTACTGAGCTAATCCTCACATTTTAACAGGTGTGAGATTATATTAAATTACCATTAAAAGTCTCTTTTGTGAATGGCTACAGTAAGAATATCTGGATGACACTGTTTAAATATTCTGCATGATGTCCTTGCAGGCTGTTTTGTTTTCAGAAAGCATGCACAAGACAAGATCCTGATTTACTCATCCATTTTATAAAACCTTAAATCAGCATGGAAAGCACGCTCAGCATTCTGAAATTCTGTTGACAGATATTCCTAAGGAAAGGCCAGTCACTCAACACACTGTCTGGGCTCTCATACTGTGTTAGCTTTGTCATGTCACATTTCCTTCCTAGGACATCAGGGTAGCATTTAAATAATACCCTTTCTATGACTGTAAATCCACATGTCTCATTTGAATGTTCCCCTAAGAAGAGTTGCCTCTGCATACAAATACATAAAAGACTTGTGACTGTATTTGAAATCTGTTCGTAAATTGTGCTTATTCCTGGTAGATTATTGTTGAGGTAGGGTGTAATAGCCCATGCCTATAATTCCTGCACTTAGGAGATCAGGTCATTGAGGGTTAAAGGCCAGCAGTTGCTCTAAATTGGGAATTTCTCACCACCTCCAAAAAAGAAGCAGCAGCAGTATAAATAGGAGAAGAGGGCAAAGAACTTATTAAACCGATTTTATAATTTCTGGAATACAAAAGAAACATATTTATAAGATAAAATGGATCATCTTGGTAACTTCCAAATAATGCCTTATCCATGTTTCCTATGAGAAATAAATTATTAGTTCATGTTATTTAATATGAAATCACTACATTACTTTTTACTTTTTTTTAAAACTTCTTTTCTTTTATTGAAAATACATCATGATTATGTTTTCCCTTCCCTCTACTTCACCCACTTCTTCCTCAGCTCCCCTCCCTTTCTGATTCATGCTTTTTCTGTCTCTCATTACAACAAAATTGGCTTCTAAGGGATAATAATTAACTATAACAAGGTAAAACAAAAACCACCATATCAAAGTTGGACAAGGCAAACTACAAAGGAAAAGAGGCCAAGAGAAGTCACAAGAATCAGAGACCCAATCATTCTCACACTCATTAATTCCATAAACATACTAACCTGGAAGCCAAAATATGTGTGCAGAGGACCTGGTGCAGATCAGTGCAGGCCCTGTGCATGCTGCATCAGTCTCTGTGAGTTCATATGAGCTCTGCTAAGGTTGATTTATAAGACCTTGTTTTCCTTGGTGTTCTCCATCCCCTCTGTCTCTTAAACTCTTTCTGCCTGCTCTTCTTTGGGGGTTCCCTGAGATTTGGGAGAAGGAATTTTATAGAAATGTCCCATTTAGGGCTGTCTGCTCCAAGTTGTCTCACTCTCTGTGTAATGTCTGGCAATGGGTCTCTGAAATTTTTTCTCATTTGCTGCAGAAGTAGGCTTTTCTGATGATGGTTAAACGGCACAGATTGGTAAGTATAATGCAATGTGTTTAGAGCTCATTTTATCACTATGTTTATTTTTTATTCTTAGAATAGTATTTTGTTTTAGTCTAGGTTTATGGGTTACCTAGTCTTGGTTCTTAATCACCCAAAAAATTGTCTTATATGGGCTTCATCTCAATTCTAGAAAGTCTTTAATTTCTGCCTTGACCCATGCCTTATATTGGTGAGTTTTCCAGTTTCCATGAGTGTATAAGTTTTATGTGGTTTCTGTTGTTGTTCCTTTTGTTGATATCCACATTTTATCTGCAGTGGTCAGGTAATATTCAGGATGCTATCTTAATTTTTCCTGTATCTGTGGTGACTTGTTTTGTATCTGAGTATGCGGTCAATTTTGGAGAATGTTACATGAGGTGCCACAAGAAACCCATATTCTTTTATGTTTGAGTGCAATATTCTGCAAATATCTGTTATATACTTTTGGTTTATAGTTTTGATTAGATCTATCACTTCTGGTTAGTTTTTAGCAGGATTTTTATTGGCTAAAGTTGCATATGTTCCATTATCAGGGTGTGCAGGTCAATATGTCCTTTAAGCTCTATTAGTGTTTCTTTTACAAACTTGAGTGCCCATTGTGTTTGGTGCATAGATGTTACTAATTGAAATGTTCTCTTGATTGTAAAGGTTGCCTTTTTGGTTCCTGTCCAGTTCTTAATTTTTTAATTTCTAGATATCCTTCAGTTTCAGTTTTATTTATTGATTCTCTTTCCACTTTCAGGTCATGACCACTTTCATTCATTTTTATGCACCTTGTTGCTTCTTTGTGTTTATATAGATTTCACTAAATGATTTGTTTGTTTTCCCTTTGAAGACCTCTATAATACAGACAAAGTTTGTCTTGATTATTTTTATTGTGTTTCAGTTGTGTTGGAATATTCAGAGCCTGGTATAGTAGTGTTCCTTGGCTCTAGTAGAGACATTTTTCTTGCTTTTGTTTATTTTATTTTGTCAGAAAACAGGAATCTAAGGAATAATAATAAAATAAATATAGGTAAAAACAAAAGAAATAAAAATATGAAAAAATAACCAGAAAGAAAAAGAGCCAAAGAAAAAGCACAAGAGACACATATGAAGAAACAAACATGTTTATACATCCAGGAATTCCATAAAAGCAGATTTAAATAAGACTGTTGCCTGTGGCCTGTCACAAATTTGGAAAAATATATGTGTGTGCGTGTGTGTGTGTGTGTGTGTGTGTGTGTGTGTGTGTGTGTGTGTAGTTTTGCTTTAATTTATGTCACTTCAAAGAAATCTGAACATAGAGTTTTCCTAACCTTGATATTATAAAGTATCAATCATTGCTGACAAAAACTACTAATATCTATCCTTTTCTGGGTGTTATTCATTCATTTACTTAAAAATGGTGGTACTCAGAGTCTTATCTATGCTTAGGAGATAGCTACCTATCACTGAACAGTATCTTTACCCACTGTGTTTAATTTTTATTACATAAGCATTTGTCAAAATGGGTGACAGCATTAAAAACATAACTCAAATATTTGAAAGACATGGAACCGAATGCTGCCTAGTTCTTCTTTTAAAAGAAATATCTCCTCTGAAAATCAACTTTACATTCGATGTTTTATAAAAAAATATAAGAAGTTGCTGGAGTATTATAGGGTTGGTGTGTTGGTTAATATTTTGAACCTGGGATAGTCTAGAGTCATTTGAGAATAGAAATCATTTTTTATTATTTATTTTTTAAAATTTACTGGAATTTATTCATATTACATCCTGACTGTAATCCCCTCCCTCTTCTACCCTGTTCTACTCCTCTAGTGCTCAGAAAAGTGGGACCTTCTCAGCCACCCTCTGACTACAGCCTATCAGATATCATCTAGTTAGCCTGCATCCCCTTCCTTTGTGTTCCTGAAAGGTCTCTCTGCCAAAGGGCAGTGATCAAATGTACAACCAGCAGAGTTCCTGTCAGTGCCAGTACTCCACTCCCCCTCCTTCTCGAAGTAGAGAATGAGCTGTCCATTGGCTACATTTGAGCAGCAGTCTAGGTTCTCTGTGTGCAATGTCCTTGGTTGGTACATCAGTTTGTGCAGGAATCCATGGGTCCAGATCCACCAGCCTTGATAGTCTACTTATAGAGCACCTGCCAACCAACCACACACACACACCCTGTCCTTCCATCCCCTGAATCTTAGTAACAGCACATGCTGGGGAGGATGTGGAGAAAGGGGAACACTCCTACATTGCTGGTGGGAGTGCAAACTTGTCTAAGCATTTTGCAATCAATCTGGATCTTTCAGAGAAAATTGGGACTAGTGCTACCTCAGTACTCAGGTATACCACCACTCCTCAGCATATGATCAAAAGATGTTCCACCATATAACAAGGACGTTGCTTAACTATGTTCAGAGCAGCTTTATTCATAATAGCCAGAATCTAGAAATAACCTAGATGTCCCTCAACTGATGAATGGATAAAAAAAAACTGTGGTACATATTCACAATGGAATGCTCGTTATCTATCAAAAAAAGGAAATATTGCAATTTGCAGGAAAATGGATGGAACTGGAAATGATAATCCTGAGTGAGGTAACCCAGACACAGAAAGACACACATAGTTCATACTTACTTATAAGCGCATATTAGACGATTATGGATGTACACTGAGAGAAAAGGAATCCTTAATTGAGAGAATTCCTCCATTAAATTGCCTTATAGGCAGACGTATGATGAATTTTCTTAACTGATATGGAAATGCCAACCCCAATTTGGGTTGTTTCACACATGAGTGGTCCAGGAGCACATAAAAAGTAAATTGAGGGGGTAAGAAGGATAAAGCCAGTAAATAATATTTCTCTATGATGTTTACTTGCATTTTGGTTCCTGCCTTGAGTTTCTGCTTCAACTTTCCTTCATGACAGACTCTACGGTAAAGTTAAAAATGCCTTTTTCTCTGCAAGTTACTTTTGATCATGATCTTTATTACAGCAACAGGAAGCATATTACTACAACTGTGGCAGAAGAAAATGAGTCAATCCATGTTTCTTACATAGCAGCTGACAAATGCACACCATCGATAAGGAATCTATCAATATGATCGATGCCAATAGCGTTATCACCATCTATCAAGAACTCTTTTTTATTTCATTTTGCTCCTATTCTTACTTAACAAGAGTAAAAGGAGATCATGAAACATAGTTAAGGTTTCTTCTATGGAGGAAGGTCCACAGCAAAAGCTCAAGCCCTTAAAATACCAAAGCTACCAAATAACACTGAAGAGGTGGAGATTGTGGTATGAACTCTGATGTTTTAGTCACAAGAGATTAACATGGTCTCTGAATTTTTCAAATTCACATATCTTTATGTATGTAACTTATTATATACTTATGGAATGAATTTCTTCTATATCAAATGTTAAAGCATTTTAAAACACTAGTCAATCCATTTCTGAAATTAAAATCTGTGTGATGTAAAATAAAAACATTCAGCACTTTTAGAAATCAATTTGGCATTCTTCATAATGAACTTAAACTCCTGAACCTATTCATACCCCCAACACTCAACACACTAAGACATCATCATATAGAAATAACTCAATACATAGAAGAATCTACATAGCTACTTTATTATTTTCATTTGTCATAGAATGTTTTCACTTTACACAGAATGTATAACAATATGAAAATAATGGAAGTTAAATATTATTTATAAAGTAATTATCATTAAATTATATAATAATTTAGAATTATAATAATTTTAAATATCAAATTCAAAATCTCTAGTATACATGAAGATATTAATCACATATAAACAACAACAAAAAAACCCCAAATGTTCCCTTTCCTCCCTCAATATTTTGTGAATTTACCTTAATACATTACCAGTTTATCTTTAATAAAAAGTTATGCTTTAATATTCTGGGTTAAAATGAGTCAACAACCTTTATTTCTCTTCACTAATAAAGTTTTAGAACTTATCTGGTTCTCTTCTTCATTAGAGAAAAGTGTTTAAGAGGACATATGCTTAACGGATAACATCCAGGAGTTTCCTGTTTGATCAAAACTACCTTTGTAATGAAAAAATAAAATAAAACTAAGTTTTCTGTTCCCATCCTCTCAGCTTTTAGGAAATCAATACAACTCTGAAATCACCCACAGAACATGTATTCTACTCCATAAGGTGCTAGTGAATCAATACAGGCAAAGAAAAATTATTTTATGGGAGAATAAACTTATACTGTATTAAATGTAACAGCTCAGTCATAGTCCACAGGGCATTTTAAATGTGTTTGGACAGAAAGAAGGTGAGGTGGGTCTAGCAAGTTTCTTTGCTTCTTTCTTATGTATTCTTTCTGGCTGAAACTATGAAGGTATCAAGACACAGTATTTTAAATTCCTTAACCAAAGTTATGTAATGAATGTATTGGGAATTACATGTTTTCCCTTCCCTTTCTTAAAATATTGCCCTTAGTTGTGCATTGCATAAATTCAGATGATTGTATTTCCGGTACTGACCCTTTGATATTCTTGGCACAATCTATTGATCTCACTGATGACTTCTCATTG
Source organism: Acomys percivali (assembly GCA_907169655.1). NCBI lineage: Eukaryota > Metazoa > Chordata > Mammalia > Rodentia > Muridae > Acomys > Acomys percivali. Next base: position 67,448,290 of record OU015749.1, read on the forward strand.
GAAGAAATTTCAAATTTAATTTACAGCATGCAGTATATACTTTTCCTTACTACCACACCAGGAGTTAAAATAACTTATTCTCAAAATTGAAAAGCAATTTTTACTAGCCCACTTATATTTTAGAGTGAAGTAACCTTTATAGATAGTTTTTGTTTTGTTTATTTCACTATTTAGCAAAATCAGGCACAGTATATAGTATACTAGCTGACTATTTTATTGAACTATGTAAAAGGCAACCAAAAGAACAAAAATTGTTTTCTCCAAAAAGTTCTATCATGTTAATTGAGAAGGATGTTATGTCTTCTTAAACTTGTACACTAAAGTCTCAACTTGTATTTAAAGATGGTTAAATGTCATCATGACACTCAGGAAGTAGTACAATAGGAATAGTGTCCTTAGAAGGAAACTATGTACACTCAAAGAAATGATTACATGTGAGAGAAAAGAAAATCAGAAGTTACTGTCTGAAAACCAAGAAGATATGCCCTGTCAAAATCAATTCAGCTTGACCTCGAATTGGTGTTTCTAAGAAGTGCAAGAAAACATTTTTTGCTTTTTATTCCATTAGATCTGTGATATTTTATTATCTGTGATATGTTATTATAGTAATCCATGTCTTGTAACTATTGTTAGACTTGTCATACAGCTTATGTGTATGGAATACTGGATAATTATTTAATACATGAAAATACTTATGTTAAAGCAAAATTTTAAAACAAATTGTTCTCTCTATGTGTGACTGCATTTGCTGAACAGATCTATGGTTCATTTTGTCTGTTAAAATAAAAAACTTGAACAAATCCATTTATATTGGTGATACCATTTCCCCCCCTCAGACTGGTTAGAAACAGTGATTGCTTACAGCATCCATGACCATAATCATTGAGTTGACCTTGAGTTGATGTGCTAATTCTAGATCTATTCCAAAATTTTTGGAATGCTGTTTTTCCTTGCTTAAAAAATGTATGATCAAATATTGTATTTGATATTTTTACTGTTGTAATAATTAATTAATTAATTAAACAAATCCAACCAAAGCAATGTAAGAAAGGATGGAATTGCTTTGGCCTACAGTGTGAGAGACTAGTCCAGCATGGCATGGAAAGCATGGGTAAGCTGTAAAGAAATTAGGCCCCCTCTCCTCCCTCCTGCCTTCCCTCACTGCCTCCCTACCTTACCCCCCATCTGTCTTTCTTGGGATGATAGGATATTGACTGAAATTGATTATGTTAACTGTTCACAACCTTTGCACCTCAATCAAACCTTCCTGAAATTAACCTCACATTCACACACCTGTGCTCTTCTCTGAGATAAGTTTACATTCTTTCAAATGAACAAGATTAACTGTCAGGGACACAATATCCTTAATGGAAACATAAGTTGAAATTTTAAGTATCCACCTATTTTGCTGAAGGTGTTGGTAAGTTGTAGAAGTTCCTTGGTGAATTTTGGGGTCACCTATGTATACCATCTTATCACCCACAAATAGTGATAATTTGACTTCTTCTTTTCCAATTTGTATCCTCTTGATTTCCTTGAGTTGTCTTATTGTTCTATCTAGGACTTCAAGTACTAGAGTGAAGACCTATGTGAACAGCCCTTTCTTGTCCATGATTTCAGTGTAATTTATGTAAGTTTCTGTTTAGTTGGATGGTGGCTATAGGCCTGCTGTATATTGCCTTTACTATGTTTAGGTATGTGTCTTGTATGAATGGGTGTTGAATTTTGTCAAATAATATTTATGCATCTAAGGAAATGACTACGTTTTTTTTTTTCTGTTTGCTTATATGATTGATTACCTCAATGGATTTCCATATGTTTAACCATACTTGCATGCGTGAGTAGGAAGCCTACTTGTTCATGTTGGATGAGATTTGTGATATGTTCTTGGATTCAGTTTGTGAGTATTTTATTGAGTATTTTTGCATCAATGTTCATTTAAAAATTTGTCTGAAATTTTCTTTATTTGGTAAATCTTTCTGTGGTTTAGGTGTCAAGGTGACTGTGACATCATAGAACAAATTTGGTAATGTTCATTTAGGAAAACAGCACCTTTCATAATAGCCAAAAATAATATAAAGTATCTTGGTGTACTTCTAACCAAGAAAGTGAAAAACATGTATGAAAAATAAAAGACTTCAAGTCTCTGAAGAAAGAAATTGAATAAAATAATATCAGAAGATGGAAAGATCTCCCATGCTCCTGGATTAGGAGGATCAACATAGTAAAAATGGCCAACTTGCCAAAAGCAATCTACAGACTCAGTGCAATTCCCATCAAAATACCTACATATTTTTTCAGACATTAAAAGATGAATTCTCAACTTCATATGGAAAATAAAACAAAACAAAAAAGCTCCCAAAAGCTAAAATAATTCTGCACAGTAAAAGATCTTCTGGAGTGATCTCCATCCCAGATCTCAAGCTGTACTATAGAGCAACAGTACTAAAAATCAGCATGGTACTGGCATAGAAATAGATAGATCAATGTAATCCTACCAAAGACACAGAAATAAACACACACACATACACACACACACACACACACACACACACACACACACACACACACACATACACACACTCCTATGACCACTTGATTTTTTACAAAGAAGCCAAAATAATACAATGGAAAAAAAGATAGCATCTTCAACAAATGGTGCTAGTCTAACTGAAGGGCTAAATGTAGAAAAAAGCAAATAGATTTATGTTCATATTCCTGCACAAAGCCAAAGTCTACATGGGCCAAAGACCTCCACATAAACCCAGATACACTAAATCTGTTAGAAGAAAAAGTGGGGAAGAGCTTTGAACTTATTGTCACAGGAGACAACTTCCTGAAGAGAACAACAGCTCAGGCTCTATGACCAACAATTATAAAAAGGGACTTCATGAAACTGAAAAGCTTCTCTAAGGCAAAGAATGAAATGTCACCATACAGATTGGGATAAGATCTTCACCAACTCTACATCTGACAAAGGACTAATATCCAAAATATATAAAGAATTCAAGAAATTAAAAACCACCAAAACAAGTAACCCAATTAAAAGATGGGTACAGAGTTAAACAGAGAATTCTCAACAGAGGAATATTGAGTGGCTCAGAAATACTTAAATAAATGTTCTATGTCCTTAGCCATCAGGGAAATGCAAATCAAATCAACTCTGAGATTTCATCTTACACTCATCAGAATGACTAAGATCAAAAACTCAAGTGACGATGTCCCTCAAGTGAAGAACGGATAAAGAAACTGTGGTACATGTTCACAATGGAATGTTATTAACTATCAAAAACAAGGAAATCATGCAATTTACAGCAAATGGATGGAACTGGAAATGATCATGCTGTGTGTCGTAAGCTAGACCCAGAAAGAAACACATGGTATATAGTCACTTATAAGTGGATATTAGCCCAACATAGATGTTCTGTGAGAGACTCCACCCAGTAGGAGGTAGGGACAGATACTGGGACTCTGGGCAAAGTGCTGAGAGTTACCTGGAAGATTTGTGAGCGTGGGAGGTGGGGAGGGTTATCAGGAGCTCTACAAGTAGAATATCATGGCTGACAGATCTGGATCCAGGAGATGCCTGCACAAACTGATGCACCAAACAAGGACATTAAAAGCAGAGAACCTAGACCTGCTGGTCAGATGTAAAAAATGAACAGCTCATTCTCCACTTGGGGAATGGGGGTGGAGAGCAGAGGAGTACCTCTGACAGGAATCCTGCTGTCTGTGCATTTGATCAGGGCCCTTGTGTAGAGAGACCCTGTAGGAACACAGAGAATGGGGATGCAGGTTATTGGGATGAGACCTGATAGGTTGTGGTCAGAGTGTGGGGCATGAGCACCCTGCCTATCAGAGCTGTAGAGGAGGGTAAGAGGGTGAATAAAGAGAGGAAGAGTAGGAACAGGAAGATAAGAGGGAGGTGATTACAATCAGGTTACAATATTGATTAAATTGTTAAGAAATATAAAGGAAATAAACACTTACAAAAACATATTTTTCACAGGGATGTGCTAATGATTTCTTCTCATTAAAAATAATTTTTTAATCAGGTTAAATAAATAAATAAGCTGGAGATAATTTTACAGCCCAGAAACAGAACAGAAAATTTAAAAAGGCTTAAGATTGTGAAATACTAATCTCTAGGGAATAGGGTGGACAAGGCACACAGAAATTCAAAGTTTAAAAGAAAATACAACTGAATCTGATCATAAATTGTAGAATGTCCAGAACATAATCTAAAAAAAAATTGATAGGGTTGTGGCCTGTGCTAAGTTAAAGCTTATTAGGACAAAATTAATCAGAGATAAAACAGAACTGAGCCATCTGTGTACTTAAACTGTCAATATTTGACCTTGCTCTGATGTGTGCAGTCCAATGGGTCAAGAAGGAGTAACCTAAATCTATATGTCACAGGGAAAGGCATTAAAAAAAGAAATATAGACAAACAAAATAGGAACTTAAATTACTTCTTTGTACGTATTAAAGTATCTAAGTATGCAAAAAGTAATTAAAATTTTCACAAAGGCCAATATACTTAAATAATTTTGATTATTTTTAGATTTTTATAAAGTTGAAAATCAACTATAGAGATAAAAGGATCTTATCTGTATGTCGTAAGTATATATACCATTTACAGAAATGAAAGGATGGGTTATAGCTCTAATTTTTAAAAAAATATGTAACAAAGGAAGATAGAGACACATTAACTCTTAGAAGTGTTAACATAATTATAAATAATGGAAACACTTACATAAAAGTAAGAGAAGAAAATAAATACAAAATACCTCTCAAAACTGCACAAAGTAGAAAGAATTAAGTCTTGAAATTCACCATAATCTAGCATACTTTGAAAATAATAACAAAACACTAAATTTAATATATAAAGATGACATATAATTTGAAAATATAAACATTAGGAAACATCATGTTAGGAAAATAATGTTGGGAAAATCTGAAAAAATGAATATATAAAAACATTCCTAAATTAAAGAGCAAAATACGTTATCCCACTCTTTACTCAATGAATTAAAAAGAAAAATAAAACTATCCATGTAAAGAGCTAATGTTCAACATGTGGAAGGAATAACTAAAAGTCAAATGGCTAATAATCCTAAGTGTATATTAATTACCATGGCAATAAATTAGCTTATTAAATGTAGTAGTTGATTGAAGATATTTGATGAAATAAGCAAATAATTCTTGGCCTTGGACTCTGTCTCCTGAAATAGGGCTTCTGCAGCCCTGAGTCCCTGGGTGAAGCAGGTGATAGTTTGTTACATTGACTCTTTTTCCCTGGCCCCTAAAAGGAGAATATATATGTCTTTTAGAAATTGGAGTGTCCTTTTCTTTAATGATTAGTAAAATCACCTATGATCATGTTACCAAGACAGCTAAAACTTGGAGAGGGTCACTTTAAACATCACTGGAAATATCTAAGACATCCTGAACCTCAAAAGAAGAGACCAGAGCTGGAGAATGATTTAATCACAGAAATAATGATTTCACGGGCGAGGGCTCAAAAAAAGACCCAAAGCAAAGAGTTTGAGTGAATTTCTCCATATATCCACATGACAGGAGGCAGCTCACATTACCTTCATGGGGAAAAAACTCCCTATTAATAAACATTCTAGACCTTTCCTTACAGAGTTATTAAACCACTGTTCATTTTTATATATGTTTTTCTTTTATAATGAGCTGGCAATAATGGAAAGAGTTTCCCTGTCCTCTGAAAGCTATTATACCAGCATACTTAATCTGAGGCTGGAGCTCATGAATATCTCCAATTATAGCCATTTCAAAGGCCTTAGGACCAACTTGCAGTGGGTGTGCAGCATGGAAGCCCCTTATAAGACTCAGCCTTTAACCCCTGGAATCCACTGTAGGTGCAGAAAGTAAACTCAGAACTGATTAAAATTTGAAATCCAGATGGAAAATTGGGTGTGGCAGTAAAGCACACACATTTAATGTCATTAGAGGGAGAAATGGGTTGGTTTTCTTTTTCCTTAAGGCTATACATACTTTTAAAATATTCAAAATTAAAAGTTGGCAAGGTCATTTGCAAAATCGGGAGCTAAAGCAAATGTCACAACTGTATTATAAATGTGTTTAACAAATTGGGAGATCTCATTTCAGATATGACCATGAAATAAAAAAGGAGATATTTCCAGAGCAAATATACAGAAAGAAAATATACAAAAACAGAGATGAAGAAAGAAGATACTGTTAAAATATTTTCGTAAAAACCAACTTTTGAACACCGAAATAACTACCACAAAGTTTGGGTTTTGAAAAGCTGTCAACCAAATGGTGTTAACATACTAATGTGGACTTTAGGAAGAGATGAAAATGAATACAGTTATTCTTGTGAATTTCTTCTTGGACTATAGACACTGAAGAATTATAGGCTAGCTAAACAAAGGAACATAAGCATACACAGTTTTCTAACTAAAGTTGTTATCTTTCATTGAGTTAATACAAAAGTGAAAATATGTATGCATGGGGTCAAATTACCTCTAAACACACACACAAAAATCAATTTTAATGAAGTTTCCTTCATCATTATTTCCTTTTTTATAATTGTTTTGTGTGATATCTGTGAATTCATTTCCTAATTCAAGGTCTTGGGATCACTCTCCTGTGTTTCTTTTGTCATTTAAATTTAAAACTTTTAAAAAATGTTTTGTGTTCATTGTTATATTTGATATTAAATATGTATCTGATTCATTCATTTGCTTGTAAAGGATACTAGAGCAAGGATAAGAATTGTTGGATTTTTTTAATCCATTAAGAAAATGTAAATGAAAGCAGAGCATGGTAACTCACATCTGTAATCTCATCACTTAGGTTGAAGTGGAGGGAAGAGATAAAAACTGTGTGAAACAAACTTGGGTTAAGGACTCACTTCCTGGTCTGCAAGACTGTATGCAGGAATGACCTAAAAAGAGAGAGAGAAGAAAAGGAAAGAAAAAAGAAATTCAAAATATATAAGAATACCTTTAGGTAGGTTTGTAGTTATGCATTAATAATATATTAAAAAAAGAAAGAAAGAAAATCTACTGGTGAACTTATACTAAAATATTGATCTGTTCTGAATCAGGGTTTTGCAGAGGATAAAGGAGTCTAGAGAGAATAACACTGCCAATCCGGGAAAGCTAACTATGATCACTTTTCAGAAAGCAGAAATTTTATATACAAAGAAAAATTGTGAACATTTTTAATTTATATAAAAATGAGACAATACTGATAACGTTTATTAAAGTCTTACATTCTCAAATTGACTCAAGTAGATTATTAAACCTAGCAAAAATATATTAATTAAAAGTGTCACCTAATAAATAATTATGGGCATATATTTAACCATAATTAAAATGTATTACTTTATTGGAATAATTATATGCATGCTTTTCATATCAGAATTTAAACAATTTATATAAAATATTATACTATTAATGTCACCAATTTAAAGGCAATGATTTGCTGAGTTTAGGACACTCACAACAAACCTAAAAATTTCTAAAATATTTTCATCAACTACAAAAATGTAATCTCTATTATGTTATTTCATATATATTCTGTATGTGTTGTATTATTATACCCTACATATGACTTATTGGGAGAGTTTATTTTCATTATTTATCTTTTGGCTTTTTGAAATAAAGTTGCATACAAGTTTTTAGTTTTAATAAAGCCACATTTGACATATTCTCTCTTTTCTTTTTTCTTTTTTCTTCTTATATGGATCTTATGGGAAGTGACATTGCCAAACTCACAGTCACCAGGACTTACATCCTGTGTTGCCTTATGGGCATTTTGCCATCTTAACTCATAAGGTTAGGTGATAGAGAGACAGCTCAGAAAGTGAAGACACTTTCTACCATATCTGACTTTGATCTCCAAGGCCCTCATGGTGGGACATTAGAACAACATGCCACCACTTGTCCTCTTGGCCCCACATGTGGCCCATGGCATATGTGTATACACATTAATTATAGTGTTAGCTTTTCCCGTATGATATGGAATGTCCTTTCACTTTTCTCCCCTGCTGTCTGAAATATGGGAATAAGATTTGAAAATATTTTTCACTCTGTTGATTACTGACTGAACTAATTGATATTATCAAAAATAAATTTTCTGTATGTGCTAAATTCTGGGCCATCCAGTTGACTTCACTGGTCTACAGTTTTATAATTATGCCACTATAAACCTCTTATTATTGCAATTCTTTCCTGAGTTTTAGATTAAAGACTGTGTGAATTACTGAGCTATATTATTCTATTTCAGATTCATTTTCATTCTTTGCTCTCCTTGCAGATCTATAGAAAATTGTAGATAAGTGTGTCTACTAATGTAAAAACAAGCTATTGACTATAGCGATGCCTTGAGCCTCAGGCAGGTCCAGTGCCAGCTATGTGACACCAACTTCCATGGCTGGGGATATTTCTTCAGACACATGCTACATTCTATAATTTACCACTCAATGTGTTTTACATCCCACTCACCATCAGAGCTGACTTTTCATTGACTTGGTCCTTTGATTCCTTAGCTCCTTGGTCTGTTTCCCATTTGTTGGTTCATATTGAGTCTGTTGTAAATGGATTTGTTGTTTGGATTTTCCTTATAAGTTGTTCATTATAGGTACATAGAATGAAAACTAAATTTTTTATGGCAATCATATACTCTGCAACTAGGCTGATTTCATTTACAACTTAACAGCTTTTTTGTGAAATCTTTAGTGTTTTTTAAAAATAGACTCATGTGTTTTCCTAATAAATATACATTCAGTAGAATAATGATAATTAGTAGTGGAACTTGACATCTCCACCTTGTTTTTGATATTGAAAATAAATACCTTTCACTTTTATACAATATTATGTCAATAAAAAGATATTGAATTTTCACAAATTTCTTTTTTGCTTTTCATTGATTTGTCTTTTATACCCCTTAATTTTTTTATTTTTAATAACTTTTGAATGTCCTGAATAATTCTCCCTCAGTAGTTCTGTGAAATTTTATTAAAATTGTGTTTTATTCAGTTTGTTACTATTCTCTTAAATTTTTTGTATCAATGTTATTAAGACATTTCAATTATTTTCACTTTTTTATTGTTTTCTTTTTCAGTTTTTTTGGACAGTGTTTCTCTGTGTACCCTTGGCTGTCCTAGACTCACTTTGCAGACCAGGCTGCCCTTGAACTCACAGCAATCCCCCTGCCTCTGCCTCCTGAGTTCTGGGATTAAAAGTGTGTACCACCACACCTGGTTTATTGTCACTTTTAAATAATAAGTTTTTATATATTAGAATATTTTAGCCTATAGTCTACTATTTTTAATAAAGGTAAAGCTATCTTATACCATGTAGCCTTTTACAAAGTATGTGGGAGAAACAGTTAAAGAATATTAAAGTATTTTAATTAAATTATTTACTCATTCAATTTATATCCAGATTGTATCTCCTCCTCCTTCTCCAGTCCCCTTTCCCCTATTCCTCAGAAAAGAGGATCAACACCTACCCACTCTAGCATATCAAGTCCCATCAGGACTGACAATGTCCTCTTCCTTTGTGGCATGGAGAATACCAGAGGTAAGTGATCAAAAAGGCCATGTCAGAGGCAGCCTTTGCCCACATTACTAGGTGAACCACATGAAGTCTGAGCTGCCCATCATCTACCTCTGTGTAGGGGGCCTAAGTTCACTCCATGCATGGTTCTTGGTTGGTTTTCTGTCTCCACAAGCCTCTCTGGGCCCTGGATGTTGGTTCTCTTGGTCGTTTTGTCCAGCTGCTATCACCTCCAGTTCCTTCTATCCTTCCCCATCACTTTCCACAAGACTAAGCTTTGTGCAATGTTTGGCTATTAGTCTCAGTATCTGTTTTGAGCTATTTCTGGGTGGTGCCTCTCAGAGAACAGATTTGTTAGGCTCCTGTCTGTGAACATAGCAAAATAGCATTAATAGTGTCAGTTCTTGGTGCTTTCCCATGGGCTGGGTCTCAAGTTGGGCCAGGTATTCATTTGACATTCCCTCAATACCTGCTCTACCATCATCCTGCACATCTTATAGGCAGGGAAATTTTTGAATAAAAAATCTTTGTGGACGTGCTGGTGTTCCCCTCTTCCACTAAGTGTCCTGTCTAGTCTTCAGTCTCAAAGATCTCTGCTACTAGGTGTCTCAGCTAGAGTCACCTCTTTATCTCACCAGAAGCCTACCTATCTGGCACCAGATTGTCACAGAAATCACTCTGCCCATGTTTTTTCCGCTTACTGTAGGCCCTTTGTGCTCCCCTCCACTTCCAAGGTCTTATCTCCTTACTCATTTCTCTCTATGCTCCCTCCTCTATGGTGTTCCCTCTCTTCAACCACTTCTGATATCTATTCTATTTCCACTTCTGAGTGAGAGTTAAGCATCCTCACTTGGGTTCTCTTCGTTACTTATCTTCTCTGGGTCTGTGAACTGTAGTGTGTTTAGCTTGTACTATATGGCAAAAATCTGCTTATAAATCAGTTCATACCCTGTGTGTCTCTGTGGGTCTGGGTTATCTCACTCTGAATGATTTTTTTCTAGTTCCATCCATTTGCCTGCAAGTTGCTTGATTTCCTTGCATTCAACAGCTGAATAATATTCTATTATCTAAATGTACCACAGTTTCTTTATCCATTTTTGGTTCAGGGAGATGTAAGTTGTTTCCTATTTATGAATAAAGTTTATTATGAATAAAGTTCATAACATATTGAGCAAGTTTCCTTGTTCTATGTTGGAGCATGGTTTGGTTATATGCCCAGGAGTGGGATATCTGAGTCCGGAGGTAGAGCTATTCACATTTTTCAGAGAAAGCACAGATTGACTTCCAAAGTCGTTGTACAAGTTTGCACTCTTACCAGTATTGGAGGAGTGTTTCTCTTTCCCCCATCCTCACCAGCATGTGCTCTCTCCTGAGTTTTTTATCTTAGCCATTCTGATGGATGCAGGATGGTACCTCCGTGTCATTTTGATTTGCATTTCCCTAAAGACCAAGGACATGGAGCATTTATTTAAGTGCTTTTGGTCATGCAAAATTTTCCTGTTAAGAATTCTCTGCTCATATCTGTAGCCCATTTTTAATTGTATTATTTTGTTTGATGTTGTTTAATTCCTTGAGATCTTTTTATATTTTAGATATTAGCATTTGTCCAGTGTAGGATTGATGAAGATATTATCCCAATAAATAGTCTGCTGTTTTGGTCTAATGACAGTGACCTTTGCCTTGCAGAAGCTTTTCAGTTTTAAGAGGTCCCATTTATTTTGATCCACTTGGACATAAGTCTTGTGCAGGGTGATAAATATAGATCTATTTACATTTTTCTATATGTAGACATCCAGTTTGACCAACACCATTCATTGAAGATGCTATCTTTTTTCCTTTCTAGGATTTTGGCTCCTTTGTCAAAAATCAAGTATCCATGTGTATGGGTTTATTTCTGGGTCTTTGATCCAATATTAATTATCACCCAGTCTATTTCTCTGCCAGTACAATTGAGATTTTATTACTATTGCTTTGTATTATAGCTTGAAGTCAGGCAAAAATATTACTTTCACTCAAATTTCTTTTAGTGTATAGGATTGTTTTAGGTATTCTGGGTTTTTTGTTTTTTTTTATATGAAATTTAGGATGTTCTTTCAAGGTCTATAAAAATTGTTTTATTATTTTGATGGAAATTTAACTGAATCTGTAGATTGCTTTTGGTAAGATGAACATTTTTCTGTGTTAATCCCACTGATCCATGAGTATGGGACATCTTTCCATCTTCTGATATCTTCTTCAGTTTCTTTCTTCAGACATTTGAAATTCTTTGTCTTTGAATTGCTTGGTTAAGAGATACACCAAAATATTTTCTATTATTCATGGCCATTGTGAAGGGTGTAGTTTCGCTAATTTCTTTTCAACCCATTTGTCATTTGTAACAAGAGGGGTACTGATATTTTTGAATTAGTTTTGTATACAACCACTTGATGAAGCAATTTATTAGCTATAGGTGTTCTCTGGTAGAATTCTAGGGGTCACTGATGTATACTAGTGTATCATCAGCAAACAGAAATACTTTTACTTCTTCCTTTCCTATCTGTATTCTTTTGATCTTCTTTGGTTGTCTTATTGCTCTGGCTAGGACTTTAATTGCAATATTGAAGCAATTTCAGTGAGATTGCTGTAAGGACTTCCAAAGAAGACCTAAAAATAATATTTCTGAAAGTAGTCCACAAAATAGAAACAGCAGGAACATTGCTAAACTCATTCTATGAGAACAGAGTCACCCTGATATCTAAACCACACAAGGAGCCAACAAAGAAAGAGAATTTCAGCCCAAATGATCCAAATAACTCAACAAAATACCTGCAAACAAAATCCAAGACCACATAAAAAATATCATCCACCATGATCACATAGGATTCATACCAGGCATGTAGGGGTGATTTGCTATAAGAAAATCCATCAGAATAAACAATGATATAAACAAGTTGAAAGAAAAAGGCATGATCATCTCATTTGATGCCAAAAAAAGCATTTAACAAAATCCAACACCCTTCATGTTAAATGACTTGGAAACATCAGGAATATAAGAAACATATCTAAACACAGTAAAGGCAATATACAGCAAGCTTATCACCAACATTAAGGTTTTTTTAATGATTGATGTATATTTTTTACTTTTTTGGGGGGGGAATATTTATTTATTTTTAAATATATTTTATTTATTTGTTCATATTACATCTCAATTGTTATTCCATCCCTTGTGTCATCCTATTCCTCTCTCCCTCCCATTTTCCCCTTACTCTCCACCCCTATGTTTGTGAATGAGGGGGCCTTCTTCCCCTATATATGCCCATAGGGTATCGAGTCTCTTCTTGGTAGCCTGCTATTCTTCCTCTGAGTGCCACCAGGTCTCTCCATCAGGGGGGCGTGGTCAGATATGAGGCACCAGAGTACATGTGAAAGTCAGACCCCACTCTCCACTCAACTGTGAAGAATGTACTGTCCATTGACTAGACTTGGGAAGGAGTTCAAAGTTTACTGCCCGTGTTGTCCTTAGCTGGTGCCATAGTTTGAGCAGTACCTCTGGGCCCAGATCTGCCCATCATAATGTTCTTGTAGGTTTCTAGGATTCTCTGGTTCCTTCTATATCCCCATCTCCCATGCTTCTCTCACTTAGAGTCTGAATAGGTTGTCCTCCCCTCTGTCTCACTTTCCTGGTAAGTGAAGACATTTATAGGACATGCCCCTTGGGTTATTGTCTCGATATAAGTGAATATATACCATTTGACTTTCTCTGCTTCTGGGTTAACTCGCTCATTATGATAATTTCTAGTTCAATCCATTTGTCCACAAATTTTTGGAATTCCTTGTTTTTGATAGCTGAGTAGTATTCCATACGGTAAATGTACCACAGTTTCTTTATCCATTCTTCTACTGAGGGACACTTAGGCTGTTTCCATGTTCTGGTTATTATGAATGAGGCTTCTATGAACATGGTTGAGTAAATGTTTTTGTTGTGTGCTGGAGAATCTTCTGGGTATATTCCAATGAGTGGAATAGCTGGGTCTTGAGGAAGTCTTATTACCAGTTTACTGAGATAGCACCAGATAGATTTCCAAAGTGGTTGTACTAATTTGCATTCCCACCAGAAATAAAGGAGTGTTCCTCTCTCCCCACATCCTTGCCAGCATGTGGTGTGACTTGAATATTTGATCTTAGTCATTCTGATGGGTGTAAGATGGAATCTCAGAGTTGTTTTGATTTGCATTTCCCTGATGACTAAGGAGGTTGAGCATTTCTTTAAAAGTTTCTCACTCATTCGATATTCCTCTGTTGAGAATTCTCTGTTTAGCTCTAAGCCCCATTTCTCAATTGGGTTATTTAGTTGGATGGTGTTTAATTTTTTGAGTTCTTTATATATTTTGGATATTGGACCTTTGTCAGAAAGAAGGTTGGTGAAGAAACTTTCCCAGTCTGTAGGCTGTTGCTTTGTTTTCTTGACAGTGTCTCCTGCCTTACAGAAGCTTCGCAGCATCATGAGGTCCCATTTATTAATTGTTGCCCTTAATGCCTGGGCTGTTGGTGTTTTGTTCAGGAAGTTGTCTCCTGTGCCAATGTGTTCCAGGGTCTTCCCCAATTTTTCTTCTAACTGACTTAGTGTCTCTGGCTTTATGTTGAGGCCTTTGATCCACTTGGATATGAGTTTTGTGCATGGTGACAAATATGAGTTCAACTGCATTTTTTTTTACATGTAGACATCCAGTTAGACCAGCACCATTTGTTGAAGAGGCTATCACTTTTTCCATTGAATAAAACTGGATTCATTGTTTTGTTGTGTTATTGCTCTGGCTAGAAATCCCAGTATTATATTGAGGAGATATGGAGAGACTGGGCTGCCTTGCCTTGTTCTCGATTTTAGAGGAATTTCCTTAAGTACCTCACCATTTAATTTGATGTTGGTTATTGGCTTGTTGTATATAGCCTTTATTATGTTGAGGTATGTGCCTTGTATCACTGATCTACCAACAACTTTAAACATGAATGGGTGTTGGATTTTATCAAATGCTTTCTCTGCATTTAAGTAGATTATCATGTGTTTTTTTTTTATTTTCAGTTTTTTATATGTAGATTACATTGAAGGATTTCCATATATTAAACCATCCCTTCATGCCTGGAATGAAGCCTACATGGTCATGGTGAATGATATCTTTGATGTGTTCTTACATTCATTTTGCATGTATTTTATTGAGTAGTTTGGCATCCAAGTTCATAAGAGAAATTGGTATGAAATTCTCTTTCTTTGTTGGGTCTTTGTGAGGTTTAGATATCATTGTGACTACAGCCTCATAGAATGAATTTGGTAAGGTTCCATCCATTTCTATCTTTTGGAGTAGCTTGAAGAGTATTGGTATTAGCATATCCTTGAAGGTCTGGTAGAATTCTGCACTAAAAACGTCTGGCTCTGGGCTTTTTTTTCTTGGGCGTCTATCAATGATTGCTTCTATTTCTATAGGGGAAATAAGACTATTTAGCTTGTTTATCTGTTCTTCACTCAATTTTCGCAAGTGGAATTGATCAAGAAAATCATCCATTTCCCTTACATTTTCAATTTTTGTGGCATATATGCCTTCAAGTAAGATCTTATGATTCTTTGTATTTCTTCAGTGTCTGTTGTTATGTCTCCCTTTTCATTTCTTATTTTTTTTCATTTGGATATGGTCTCTCTGCCTTTTAGTTAGTTTAGCTAATAGTTTGTCTATCTTGTTGATTTTCTCAAAGAACCACCTCTTTGTTGAGTCTTTAGCCTGTTTTCTTAGTTTCTAATTTATTAATTTCAGCCCTGGGTTTGATTATTTCCAGATGTCTACCCCTCTTGAATATTTCTGATTCTTTTTTTATCTAGGGCTTCCAGCTGTGTCGTTAAGTTGCTTATGTGGTATGTTTGCAATATCTTTATAAAGGCACTTAGTGCTATGAATTTTCCTCTTAGCACCGCTTTCAATGTATCCCACAAATTTGAGAATGTTTTTTTCTTCCTTTTCATTGAATTTCAGGAAGTCCTTAATTTCTTTCTTTATTTCTTCCTTGACCCAGGTGTCATTAAGTAAAGAGTTGTTTAGTTTCCATATATGTGTAGGCTTTTTGTTATTTCTGTTGTTGTTGAGTTTTATCCTAAGACCATGGTGATCTGATAGGATTCAAGGTATTATTTCAATCTTCTTGTATCTGTTGAGGCTTGATTTGTGACCTACTCTTTGATCAATTTTGGATAAGATTCCATGGGGTGCAGAGAAGAAAGTATATTCCTTTTTGTTTGGGTGAAAGGTTCTGTAGATATCTGTTAGGTCCGTTTTAATTCATGGCATTGGTTAATGATGTTATTTCTCTGCTCAGTTTCTGTTTCCATGACCTATCCTTCAGTGAGAGTGGGGTGTTGAAGTCTCCCCACTATTATTGTGTGGGGATCGATGTGTGGTTTAAGCTTCATTAATAGATCTTTTACAAATGTGAGTGCCCTTATATTGGGAGCATAGATGTTCAGAATTGTGATGTCATCTTGATTGACTTTACCTTTGATGAGTATTTAGTGTCCTTCCTCATCCTTTTTGATTAATTTTGGTTGAAAGTCTTTTTTTTTTTTTTTTTTTTTTTTTTTTTAGATATTAAAATGGCTACGTCTGCTTGCTTCTTGTGGCCATTTGCTTGGAATAATTTTTCCAGCATTTCACCTTGAGATAATGTCTATCTTTATGGGTGAGATGTGTTTCTTGAATGCAGAAGAAGGTTGGATCTTTTTTATGCATCAATTCAGTTAGTCTGTGTCTTTTTATTGAAGAATTGAGACCATTGGTGTTGAGAGATATTAATGGCCAGTTACTTTTAAGAGTATTAATTTTGATGTTGATTTTTGTGGTAATATTTTTGTGATGGTGTAGTTATCTATTTCCTGTGTAGTTTTGATTGTAGCTTGTACCTTTGGGATAGAGTTTTCCACCTAGTACCTTCTGTAAAGCTGGATTTGTGAATAGATACTGTTTGAATTTGTTTTTGTCATAGAATATTTTGTTTTCTCCATCAATGGTTATTGGTAGTTTTGCTGGGTAAAGTAGTCTGGCTTGGCATCTATCTTTCTTAAGGTTTGCAGGATCTCTCTCCATGCCCTTCTGGCTTTTATGGTCTCTGTTGAGAAGTCGGGTGTAATTCTGAGAGGTTTGCCATTAAATGTTATTTGTCCCTTTTCCCTTGCAGCTTTTAATATTTTCTCTTTATTCAGTATATATTGTGTTTTGATTATTATGTGATGGGCTGTTTTTATTTTCTGGTCTATTCTATTTGGTGTTCGGTAGGCCTCTTGTATAGTAATAGGCATCTCTTTCTTTAGATTGGGGAAGTTTTCTTCTATGATTTTGTTGAGAATATTTTATGGGCCTTGAATTCTGGCCTCTTCTCTTTCCTTTAGGCCTATTATCCACAGATTTCTTCTTTTCATGATTTTTTTTTTTTTTTTTTTTTTTTTTTTAGTTTCTTGATGTTTTGTTGCCAGATTTTTCCAGATTTAGCATTTTCTTTAATGGTTGCTTCAAGATCTATGATTGTATCCTCTAGACCTGAGATTCGCTCCTCCATCTCTTGAATTCTGTTAGAAAGGCTCACCTCTGTGTTACTTGCCTACCTCTCTGAGCTCTCACATTCCTTTTTTTTTCTTCTGTCTGTGTGTTTATCATTGAATCTATTTTCATGTTCATATCTTAGTCTATTTTATTTATTTTGTTTATGTGATTGTATATTCCTGTGTTTCTTCCATTGCCTCTTTATAGACCTTCAGAGCTTGAACTGTTTTATTGATTTCCTTCATTTCGTTGTTTGTATTTTCCTGAAATTTTTCCATTACCTCTCTATAGTCCTCTTTTATGTTTGCCACATGTTTGGCTGTGTTTTCCAGCATTTGATTACAAATTTTATTTGTTTACTTCATTATCATCCTCATTACTAAGGATTGAAGATCATTTTCTTGCTTCCGTTGTGTTTGAATTTTCCGGGTTGTTTTCTTTGGGATAGCTTAGATTTGGAGATACTATATTGTCTTGGGGATTTTTTTTTGTGTGTGTATAATTTTATGCTGTTTTTTAGTCATCTTGCCATCTCTGTCTTTGGCTGGTAGCTTCAGGAGTTGGGTGAATGGAGTCTGGGGATAGATTCATCTATTTTTCTCATGATTTCCCTAGGCTGGAAGCTCTGATGCTTCACTGGTCTGGATGGCAGGAGTATAGCCCTGTTGTTTGGGTCTCTCCCATCCAGTGATCCCCATATCCCCTTTATTGTGGGTCCTGTAATTGTCGAGGGTCTCTGAATGTGTGTTTGGTCAGGCCAAAGTGTCCACACCCTTCTAGTCCACTTATAGCACTTGAGCTCTCCAGGGACTGAAGCAGGTTGGATGGAGGGGTTCTTATGGCCACTCTACTCCCTCTCTCCCCAAGATTTCCTGAGTTCCAGAGCTTTGATGCTTCACTGGTCTGTGGTTTCTGGTAGTGTTTCAGGGCACAGACTGCTCTCAGAGTCCAGGTAGTGTTACGGGGCACAGACCGCACACACACTGAGTCCAGTTCACGTCTTTGGAACCAAATGGGTCTCTGAGTCTAATCCATGCACTTAGTCCAGTTGGCGCTGAATCCAACCAGGGTCTTGGGCCCAAACCACACACTGAATTTGCACACTGAGTTCAGCTATAGTATCTGGGCCCAGACCAGATGACAAACTCAGCTTGAATCTCTGGGCCCAATTTGCCCACCAAGCTCAGCCAGGTACTCTGGGCCTAAACACATGCTGAGTTTATCCAGTCTCAGGGCCTGCACTGCCAACTAAGTTCAGCCAGTGATTCTGGGCCCAAACTAAGTGCTGAGATCAGTTAGAGTCTCTGGGCCCAAATCGCACACCGAGCTCCGCTAGAGTCTTAGGGGCCAAATTTCACACCAAGCTCATCCAGGGACTCTGGACCCAAACTGCATGCCAAGTCCTGCCAAAGTCTCAGGGCTGGACCATGCACTAAGCTCATCTAGAGTCTCTGGGCTCAAATTTTCCATCAAGTCCAGGTAGGTTCTTTGGGCCCAAACCATGCATGGAGCTCAGTTAGACTACGGTACTGTACCATGACACAGACTATCTGCATCCTGATCTATATCCTGATCTATCTATATTGCATATATTTTATGTTTACAGCTTCACATTAAATAATTTGATGATTATATAGCTAATTAAAGATAATTATATTGGAGTCTTGATTATAATGTCTTCTTTTATTTATGTATAAAATGTGTTTCCCTGGCTACATATACACAAAGTCATGGTGTTTTGTGATACAATATTTGAAAACTGTGACGAACCTATGGCAAAACCACTCTGAACACTTCTTACATTATCTGAAACACAAATAGTTCCAGCTACTCAGCTTTCTCAGAAAATTTAACTCTACTGTATCTTTTCAAAATTGCCAAGGACTTTCAATGATCATTCTAAATTTCATTGAACAGGATGTCATCTTTACTCCAGGAAATAAACTCAACTTCTCCAATATTATTTAGATTTTTACTTATTGAACTCTTCTTCACTCAATGACCCTGTGTAGAATGGGACACTGAAAAAATGTGATTACGTCTAAAATAAAATAATTAGTGTCATATTCTACTACCCCTACTCTGTCTCTCTGGCTCTATCTCTTTTGGTATTTGTGCATATATGAGAATAATGAATATAATTATTACATGAATCAGCTATTGTCATCTTTTATACTTAATTTCAAACAAATACTTAGTAAGAACAACCATAGCAGCTTCTAGTCTTTGAATTTTGAAACTAGAGTTATCAAGTTTTTACTATATAATTACTACCACTGAGAATGGAAAGGAACAAATTAAATAAAATTTTTACTATCTGTAAAGAATGCTAAATATTGTTCTCTAATAGCATGAGATGAGGCTGCTCGATATAGCCTCTGTGTACAGCTTCAGAAGTTCTCCTAACATGTAATTTTCAGCAACATATTGAGGTTAAGTCCAAAGTACAGTTTTCGGCTATATCACAATGCAGCATAAATATAGGTGTGTAAACATATTTCTAAAGAGCTTTTGTTGCTTTTTGCCAAAATCTGAAGATATATTTGGTCTAGTCACACACACACACACACACACACACACACACACACAAACACACACACACATATATACATACATAATTACTTGGCCATAATATAGTGTATCCAAATATCAATTTGGCCCAGAATTTATAGTCTATGTACTCTTTCTAATGTTCTGTAATTTTTTTTCTGAACATGTCTTAAATATAAATAGGTAATAGTCATTCTTAAATTATACTTCCTAGTCTTTCTAAAATCCTTATCCACAACTGTTTACTTTTTTTTTTCTTTCTGAACACAGTGTTTAATTAGTGCTGTCTATATACATAGCTGTGTATTCACATCTATACTAAAATCTTAGCCAATGTTGAGTCAATTTCTAGATAGAGGTTATAAAAAAAAAGTTGAGGTAATGATTGTGGGAGCATGAGGGGTCAAGGACTTCACAAGAAGACCTACAGAGCCAACAAACCTTTGCCCATGGACCTCAGAGACTGAACCACCATGCATGGGCTGATCCTAGATCCCCTGAACGTACATAGGAGAATTTCAGCTTGATCCATTTGCGGATCTCCCGCAATTGAAGCAGGGGTTCTCTCTCACTCTGGTGACTCACTTTGGATGCTGTTCCACTAACTGAACCAAATTCTGCAAAAACTTAATATACTAGTGGGTTGGTATCCATGGAGAACTTCCCTAGTCCCTGAGGAGAAGGAGAGAAGAGAATGTGAGGAATAGGCATATGAGGGAGGGTTGGGAGGAAGCAGGGGGGAGGGAACAATCAGTATGCAAAATGAAAAATAAATAAATGTAAAAATAGAGTGAGAGAATATATGAGCCAGAGATGAAGAGGGGTACCATGAAACACTCTCTTCTGGAAATGGCACAATTTGAATGCATAAGCTCACAATAGTCATGTTTGCCTACAGGTGAATGACACACATTCTAGCCAGTTAAGAATTCTAGCAAAGATGAGGAGGGCTGAAAATGACACTCTTACTTTAAGAACTATTGGCTGTTAATGTTTCTGGAAGAAAAGAAAGCCATTTTTCTCTGGAGGGTATCCACTGGTAGACTGAAAGTTACATAAAGGTTGTGGTAGTAATCAAGATGGACCCCAAAGCAAAAGCCATTTAGTGGCACAAAAATTATATGAATGCTTAAGTTATGGACTCTAGTAGAGAACTTAACACTAGTATTCTGCTAAATAGATATAGATATATTCTGTCCCCTAAGTTATCTTTATACTCCAGATGTATACAGCTTTCAAACCCAATCAGACAAACTTTATATTTTATTATATTAATAAGGATTAGTACAGAAACCAACAACATTCAAATATACAGAAAGAAGGACACTTTAGAGTATTCAGCTCTAAATGTTTATACCATACCTCTTGTTCACATTTCTCAGGGTAAGAGGGTAAAAAACATCAAAACATCATAAGATCTAGATAGAATAGACAATATTTGCACATGCAAACTCATTAACTGAGATTGAATACACATGACTTGTATGAGATCAAGTCACTCACAATCCTACCATGAATGAAGAATAGCCTCATGTACTCCCTTTGCTATATAAAGAAATATTGTTAATTGTTTTCTACCGGGAAATGGAGAGTTGCTTTCTTGCCCCAGGAGGCTACCAATACTAGAAAAGACAGCCCTACACCTATGTACAATAAGGAACACTGATTGTATTTGGTATGATGAATTTGAAAGAGAGAGACAGAGACAGAGACATAAACACAGAGACACACAGAGAGATAGAGAAAACATGAATATGAGGTTTAGAGTAAAATATCAGGGTAAAGAGAAAAGGAAAAAAAAATAGAGGACAGGAAATGGGGCTTGGTTTTGATGCAAACACAGAATATGCATGTATGAATACTAAATAAAATATTTAAAAAATAATGCCATTCTCAACTTAGAAAGAAAAGAAAAAAGTCTTTTTTTGGTTTTAATCAGATAAGTAATTTGTAGTCCCCCATAGGATATTATTCTGGATATTCAAATATTTCTTTGGGGTCTATTCAAATAATAGCATGACTTATTTTCTTTTTAAAAGAGTATAATGTGACCTGTCTAGGAAAGCCAGTACCGATAGCACTGTAGAAAAGTTACTGCTAAGAATAGCATTAGCAAGAATATGGACAAAAATAATCTAGATGCCAATTCCCACAGAAGTGTAAAAAATAAAACTAGACTAATTTAAAAAACTAATAAGAGCCATAGGAACCAATGAAAGATCTACAGCCACTGTGGCAATGTGACACCAAAAAGAGAAGAAAATCAATATGTAACACAGTAGGGAATTCATAGCATTTTGATCCACTCTTTCTTTACTCCTTTACTCCTGAGTTTGATTCACTGGGCGGTGATGAGCAGAATTCTAATTTGTAATTCATTTCTACCTTTCTGAAAGAAAAAAAAATGTTTACAGAATTCTGAAGTTGTTTATAAATTAAGCTTACCTATCTGATGTTGGAGCTAAATGGGGAGTGATACCTGGTTTAGAATACAATCTATTAGAAGCTGCTTTTAAAATGGTGATACTACACCTGAAAACTACATAGTGACTGCAGATTAGTCACTATATTGAAGGTCAAGAGATTATAAGTAGAAAACTACGAGGAGACAATCAACACCCTGTAAGCTGTGATTAAATTTTGAGAAAATATAGCATTTAAAGAAAATGACTAAAAATATCAAACCACTAAAAATCCAGCACACCCATAAATAGGATACATGTTCCAAAACTTTCAAATACACATCATTTATGCCTTTATTCTTGGAAGAAATCAAAATCCATGTTTTCCCTAATTTGCCACACCGTCTTTCATAGATGGAGGAAGGTAGCTGCTTTGACAAAATTAATACAAGGTTTACAAAAATGGTGAATATTGTTTATTCTAATAAACAACAATAGTGTTACCCAAAGTTATCCTTGAAGAATACACATTGTGTTACATATCAATTTATGACAAATGTGTTTTATCCCAATAATACACTCTGAGATCAGGCTGTGTTCTGAGCTACATAACTCACTTCTGTATTTTTCTGAACAATTACAAGCATAATTTGACTCCAATTTTTTAATTAAGATTTTTTTAGAACCTTATACTAAGGCAGGAAGTGGTGGTACACACTTTTAATCCCAGCACTTTTCCAGGTAGATCTCTGTGAGTTCAAAGTCAGCCTGGTCAACATACCAAGCTGCAGTACAGCCAGGGCTGTATACAGAAACTGTGTCCATATTCTAGCACCCAACTCCAGTAGAATTCCATTGCTTTACTGGTGAACATGCAGTATCTTGAACCCCAGAACCCACACCAATATTTAGACCTTCAGAGGCCATAATAATTCCTAGAACACCAGAAAACACGTGCTCTATGAGAAGTCACGCTACTCTCTGGAACCCCAGAGGTTATACCACCTGAAAGAAACCCAGAACTGCAGAGGCAACACTAGCAACCAAAACATCAGGGGTCACTCAGGCCATCAAAACCCCAACTGAGATAACTACTGGACCTGAAAACTCACCAGCCATCAGAACCACAGGGCACTCAGGCAAGAAGACATGAAAAGAAAGAGAAACCAAGAGAAAAAATATCCACACAACAAAGTTAATTTCAGAAACTGGCACATAAACCTAAAACTACCCTAACCCTAGATGTCTAGATTCCATTGTAAGAACATAATAAAAAAAATAGCCAGGGTAATATAGTGCTGTCAGAGCCCAACTACCCTATTACGGCAAGCTCCAGTATCCCAACATAACTGAAGCTCATGAGAATGGCTTTGAAACCAAATTATTGAAGATGATAGAGACCCTTAAAGAGGAAATGAGTAATTCAAGGAACACATCAACAAATAATTGTAGGAAATAAATAGAACCCTTAAAAGAATGCCAAGAAAAAACAAACAGGTGATGGAAATAGATAAAACTATTCAAGACGTGAAAGTGGAAATAGAAGCAATAGAGAAAACACAAGCTGAGGCAATCCTGGAGATGGAAAACCCAGGTAAGAGAACAGAAATTAGTGTTGTGAGCATCATTAACACAATACAAGAGATGGAAAAGAGAATTTCAGGTGTAGAATACACAAGAGAAGAAATTGATACAGTGATCAAGAAAATGTTAAATCTAAAAAATTTCTGACACTAAGAAGAGATCTAAGAATAATAGAACCTCAGAACAAAACCCAGAAAATATTTTTATTAACTTAATCTCTTATGTATTACCTCACACTGTTCACTAATACCACCTCCTCCAAATAACACTACTTCCTCCCTCACCATCCACTCCAATTTTATTTACCTTCAGAAAAGGGCAAGCCTCCCCTAGGTATGAAAAATAAAGATGGCATATCAATTTTTATTGATATTAGGCACCTCTCCTCATGTTAATGCTGGACAAGGCAACCCAGTAGAAAGACAAGGGCCCCAAAAGCAGACAAACAAAGTAAATTTTAAACAATATCTAGCAATAAATCTTGTGCTACAGAAGGTGTTAAAGGAAAACTAACCTAATGGAAGTTTATCATATCCACAAAAAACAGGCAACAAATAATCTCATACCAGCAAAACAAAAAAAAAGATGGCACACACACATACACATAGACACAACCACACACTTCTACTACTATTGCTACTACTACTACCACCAACAACAACAAAAACAACAAAACCAACATACGCGAAATTCTCAATCTTTTGTCATTGTTATCTCTCAATATCCATGGACTCGATTCCCCAATAAAAAAGGCACAGACATCTTTAGCCATCAGGCTAATGCTGATAAAATTGACTGTGAGATTCTATCTTCCACCTGTCAAAGTGGCTATACAAATTTGCAATCATACTTGCAATGGAGGACTTTTCTTGCTCTATATCCTCACTAGCATTAACTGTTACTTGTGGTTTTAATCATAGCCACTTTGGAAATCAATATGGTAATTTGTCAGATAATTGGGAATTGTTCTATCATAAGAATCAGCTATACCACTTCTGAGTATATACCCCAAGGGTGCTCTACTCTACCAAAAACATTGGTGTACCTATGTTCATAGTTACTTTGTTCATATTAACCAGAAATTGGAAACAATCCATATATCTCTTAAGTGAGGAATATTTTAAGAAAATGTGGTACATTTACACAATGGAATATTATTCATCAGTTAAAAACAAAAACATTATCTTTGCAGGCAATGGATAGAATTCAAAAAGATCATCCTGATTAATGGAAGCCAGACTCAGGAAGACAAACATGATTTGTACTCCTCTTTAAGTAGATAATAACTGCAAAATAAAGGATAATAATGCTACAATACAGAGACCTATAACAAGAAGGGGTCAAGGGGGGGTTCAGGGATATCCCTGGCAAAGGGAAATAGAATAGATGTTGAGCATGGATTCAGGGCAAGTGAGGAAGGGAAATGGAAGTAACAGGAAAGTAGAAGAGAGGAGGAAGCAAGTCCTGCAAGAGACAACTGGAATTGGGGGCCAATTTGCAGCAAGGTAGAAAGATAGTACAATGGAAACTCCCAGGAATCTATATGGTGTACAGAGATTGAACCAGCCATCATCTATAACTAGCCATGTCTTGCAGTGAAGGGTTTCATGATTAAAGGCATATTGTATATTCTGCCCCTCCAAAAAATTACCTGCAGTGTATGTATGGTCTCATAATTATGCCTTACAAGTATTTATCAATTATTATTAAATGTATCCTTCTAAATATTTCCATACAATGAAAAAGGTCTTTGGAGACTGACTTTTATAGTCCTATTTCTGTTATGCAAAGAGAAAAGTTGATTTAAGAGCTAAATGTAAAAATTATCCTTTAAGATATATTACCTTTCCCTTATTAAAAAATGATTGCACATATAAGAAAAATTGATAAAAATATGAAATAAAGAAAATCCAGCATTGATTTTCCTTAATTCAATTGAAAAATATATGAGTTTAATGACTAGTTTTCAAGTGAAAATAGTGGTTGCTTTCTTAATAAAATTCATGATATTCTCATGAACACTTCTAGTCTATATGACCATCAGTTTCTACACACTGAAATGCTGAAGTCGATATGCTGTTTTCATATGATGATGGATGTTTCTACCAATTTTCAATTTTATGGCTTGATGGTCAACACAACATTCAACTCATGATAAATACTTCAGGTTTCATGGCTACTGGTAAAGAATAAAAATGAAGGAGGGAAACATTGGTAAAAGCAAGCAAATATAGGATTCAATAAGTTTTGATGTTATATGAAAACAAAGGTCATTTCTCCCTGAATGGTAAGTAGAGAATATATGCTCATTTAGGTTCATAGAGATAGAGGCAGAGAGAAAGATATACAGCAAGAGGGAGATGGAGAGAGAGAGAGAGAGAGAGAGAGAGAGAGAGAGAGAGAGAGAGAGAGAAAGAGAGAGAGAGGAGACATCTTTAATGTTGTATAGTAATTTTCTCTAAGAGAGAATGGGGGTGTCTCATGAGACACAGGAAGTGAACAAATTTTACATGCATGGGAAAGCTGAACCATATAAGATTTATGAAGACTCATTCCTGGGCATACAGGCATAGTATACTCTTGCTAGGAGATAAGTCTTCAAGCAGCAGTGTACAGACCCATACAGATGGCAGCACATTGTGTACAGAGCTCCAGAGTTGCTAGTCTATGCATACTATATCATTTTGTTGTGAGGTTTTTGGTGGTGAGGCTGCATTTGGATCACTCTTACTCTTGTAAGTAACCCTAATTCCATATCCCTATTAATAACCAGAGTAAACTTCCTGCTTCACTAAGTTAGACATTGAGAGACTTTTTACTTTAGGTGAGTTGACAATATCCGGGTGCGTAGACTCATTCTTGTGCATGTATATAGAAGTAGATATACATAAGTGTGTGTGTGTGTGTGTGCGTGTGTGTGTGTGTGTGTGTGTGCCTGTTGTATCACTCAAGGAAAAGTTCCAAATGACACTTACCATTAAACAACTGTGTAAATAAGAGGATAACCTCACAGAGATTAACCTGTACTCTTTGTTCTCACCATTTACCTTTTCTTGAGACAGTGACCCATTCTCACATCTGGGTAAGCTTAGCTATATGGCTAGCAAGTTTCCCGGGACTGTGCTGTCTCTGTTCCTCATCTCACCATAGAAACACTGGAATGACAAATACACACTACCATGTTTTCAGATACTACCTGTATTTGAAATCAGGTCCTTATAAATGGATGGCAAGGGTTTTACCAACTGAACTACCTTCTCAACCTCAGGATTTGACTGAAGGAAGATGATGGAGATAATATTCGACACAGAATATTACAGTGAACATAATCTCACGTTAAACTTTGTCATCATTTTTCTTAGAAATGGAACTGTAGCTCAGTTGTAGAGAAGCCACTCCCTAGGCACATGGTTATGTACACAAAGCTAGCATTATTAAAGGTATATTTTTTTCAAAAACTAAGTTCAATTTTAAAATGTTAACAGTAAATCTTTACCACAGTATTGTCAAATATTTTCTTTATTTCATAGAAATTAATCCTCACATTTGCCATTATTTGGACCATAGTACAACATTTTTCTTTTTCCTTTTGTTTACAACACTTTTTAAAAAATAGTATGCTAGAACAAACATAGTATTATATAGATATGACTTTCTGTTTCCATCACTTCTACTAATATACCATGAATGCCTATGATTCTTAGATTATTAAATAAATAGAATATATAGGATAGCAATCTAGCATGATAGCATTACACTAGATATTAAGAACTATGTTTGAATTCCAGAGAATACCTGATGGACCTTACCTCAAGATTATCCAGGTTAACCTCCCTCCCTGTCCCGCACAGGCACTGTGAGTTATTCTCTGAGTTCCAGCCTAAGGACCATAGTTCTACCCAATTTCCTGAGGAAGCTTATAGTGGCCACTGAGACAAAAATTTCCATATTCCCATTCAAGTGTTTATCTACCTTCCTGAGGAATTCTAGAGGCACCACAATCACCCATCAAACACCAAGGACAACCAGATGGCTAAAGGCCAGTATAAGAACACAACCGACAAGATTAAGAGGAATATGACACCATAAGAAGCTAGCTATCCTACAAAATAAACCCTGCATATACTAACAGAGCTGAAACATAATAAGAAGACCTTTTATCTATTCTTGTGAATACGCTAGAGGCCAAGAAAGAGGAATCAGATAAATCTCTTAAAGAAATAAAGGAAAATACAATCAAATAAACAGAAGCTTTTAAAAACAAAATAAATAAATTCCATAAAGAGATAAAGTGATCTAGGTCCTAACCTCTGTGCAGATGTAGTAGATAAGCAGCACAATCTGCTAGTGGGTCCCATAATATGGGGAGTAGGTACTACCTCTGACATGGAGTCTGGTGCCCACTCATTGATCACTTTGCCCTGTTGGGGCATACTTGCCAGGTCACAGAGGAAGAGGATGCAAGCAGTCAAGATGAGACTTGATAGGCTGAAGTCAGATGATAGGGGAGGAGGGCTCCCCGTTCCTGCGGACTAGGGAAAGGGGGCAGACAGGTGCAAGGAGGGAAAATGTGACCAGAAGGAGATGAGGGAAGAGGCTACAATCAGGATGTAAAGTGAAATAAAAACAAGTAAAATAAAATATGATTAAAATAAAAATAAAGAAATAAAGGGAAATACAATCAAACATGTGAAGAAAACAAATAAAACAGTTCAAGACCTGAAAATGGGAAATAGAAACAATAAAGAAAACACAAATTGCACAAATCCTATAAATGGAAAATGTAGGGAAAAGAACAGGAACTATAGACTTAAGCATCACAAACAGAATATAAGAGATGGAAGAAAGAGTGTCATGCATGTAAGATACAATTGAAGAAACCAATGCATTGGCCAAAGAAAATGTTAAACCTAAAAAGTTCCTGACACAAAACATCCAAGAAATCAGGGCCAATTTGAAAAGATGAAACTTAAAAATAATAAGAACAGAAGAAAGCAAATATTTCTGGATTCAAGGACCAGAAAATTCATAGAAGAAAATTTCTCTCACCTAAAGATAGAACTGTGTATGTGTTTGTGTGTGTGTGTTTGTGTGTGTGCAAGAAGTTTACAGAATACTAAATAGAGTGAATCAAATAAGAAACTTCTCCTACAACTCAATAATCAAAACACTAAATGTACAGATAATAGAAAGAATATTAAGAGCTATAAGGGGAAAAGTCAATTAATATATAAAGGTAGAACTAAAAGAATTACATGGAAATCCTCAACAGAGAATCTAAAAGCCAGGAGCTTCTGTATTGCAGACTCAAGGAGACCACAGATATCAGCCCAGACTTCTATATCCATTAAAATATCCAATCACCATAGTTTGAAAAACAAGATGTTGCATGAAAAATATTTAAACAATATCTATGCACAAATAGTGTCCTGCAGAAGATACTACATGGAAAATAACAATCAATGTAGGTTAACTATGCCCAAGAAAATATAGGAAATAAAAATCTCCACAACAGCAAGACCAAAAGAAGAGAAATACATACACACACACACAAACACACACACACACACACACACACACACACACACACACGTACATGCACACAGAGAGAGAGAGAGAGAGAGAGAGAGAGAGAGAGAGAGAGAGAGAGA
>OU015749.1:67477602-67598055 GCA_907169655.1 Acomys percivali
AGAGAGAGAGAGAGAGAGAGAGAGAGAGAGAGAGAGAGAGAGAGAGAGAAAGAGAGAGAACCACCACCAACATAAAAAAAAAAACCTACAGGCTAACAGAATTGATGTGAAAACAGGATACATCATTCTGTTGCATATAAGAAACACACCTCAGGCACAAAGATGGACATTACTCCAGAGTAAAGGCCTGGAAAAAGGTGTTACAAGCAAATGGACCCAAAAATACAGCTGGAATAACCATTCTAATATCTAATAAAATAGATTTTTAGCCAAAATTAATCAAAAGAGATAGGGAAAGACACTTTACATTCATCAAAGGAAAAAAAATCCATTGAGGGGATATCTCAATTCTGAATATTATTCACCAAATACAAGGGATCACACATTTGTAGAAGAAACATCATTGTAGCACAATCGCACATTGAACGCTTCACATTAGTACTAGGAGATATCAATACCCCACTTTCACCAATGAACATGTTATCAAGACTGACACTAAATGGAGAAATAATGAAGGTAACTGATGTCATGAATAAAATGGACCTAGAAGATATCAGCTTAACTTTTCACTCAAATACATGTGGTTCTCAGTACCTCATGGAACCTTCTTCAAAAATGACCATATACTCTGTCAGTAAGCAATTCTCTACTGAGAAAAGAAAATTAAATAACCCATTCATCTTCTCAGGTCACCATGAATTAAAGCTGGACATCAATAACAAGAGAAACAATGGAAAGATTACATATTCATGGAAACTAAATAATTATCTATTCAATGACTATGGGGTCAGAGATGAAATAAAGAAATTAAAGATTTCCTAAAATTAAGTGAAAATGAAGGTACAACATATCCAAACTTCAAAAGTCTGTACTCCAGAAAATTGGAAAATCTAAACGAAATGGACATTTTTCTTCTAGGTTCCATTTACCAAAGTTAAATTAAGAACAAATAACAATTTAAGCATTCTTATAACCTCTAAAAACATAGAAGCAGATATTAAATTTTCCCAATTTAAAAAAACAAAAACAAAAACACAGGACCAGAGGGTTTCAGCTCAGAATTCCACCAGACCTTCAAAGGAGAGTAAATACTAATACTCCTCAAACTACTCCACAAAATAGAAGGTACATTGTCACACTCATTTTGAGGCCACAGTCACCCTGATACCTAGACCACACAAAGAACCAACGGAAAAAAAAATTCAAACCAACTTCCCTTATGATGCAAAAACACTCAATAAAATACTCACAAACAAAATGAAATCCATGAACACATTTAAAACACCATCCACAGTGTTCAAATAAGCTTCATCCCAGGCATAGAGTAGTGGTTCAGTACACAAAAACCCATGAATATAATCCACCATATAAGCAAACTGAAAGAAAAAACGACATGATCATCTCATTAGATGCCAAAAACTCCAACACTTTTTCATATTAAAAAGTCTTTAGAGGCCAGGAATGCAAGGCACATACCTAACAACAGTAAATGCAATATACTGCAAGCGTATAGCCAACATCAAACTAAAAATAAAGGAACTTAAAACAATTGTATTAAATATAGGAACAGGAAAAGACTCCCACTCTTTCTTTAACTCTTCAATATAATACTTGAATTGCTATCTAGAGTAATAAGACAAGTAAAGTAGATCAAGCGGTATACAAATTGGAAAGGAAGAATCAAAATAGTGTTATTTTAAGATGATATGATAGTATGCATTAGTGAGCCTACTAATTCTACCAGAGAATTCCTAAAGCTGATAAAAAAAAAAAAAAAAAAAAAAAAACTTCAGCAAAGTGGTGGGATACAAAATTAACAAAACAAAACAAAAACAAAAACAAACAAACAAAAAAAACAGTAGCCCTTTTACATGCAAATGATAAAAAAGCTAGGAAAAAAGTTATTGAACAACACCCTCCACATTAGCTACAAATAATATGAAATATCTGATATATCTCTAATTATGCAAGTAAAAAAGCTATATGACAAGAATTTTTAAGTCTCTGAAGTAAGAAATTGAAAGAGATATCAAAGATGGAAATATTGTCAATGGCCATTAATCAGTAGGATTTACATAGTAAAAATGACCATTTTACCAAAGTCAATATACAAAGGCAATGCAGTTTCCATCAAAATTCCAAGATAGTTCTTTACCAACCTTAAAAGAATCTTAGTTTAGATAAAAATCATCCTGTACAATAAAAGTACTTCTAGAGGTATCATCATCCCTGATTTGAATCAGTTCTACAGAGCAATAGTAACAAAATTGCATGGTTTAGCATAGAAATCAGACAATGGAATCAAATCTAAGACTCAATATCAAATTCATACAACTATGGGCAGTTGATTTTGACAATGAAATCAAAACAATACTATGAAAAACAAAGCCACTTCAATAAATGGTGCTCATCTAACTAGGTGTATCTACATGGAGAAGAAAGCAAATAGATTCATATTTATCACCCTGGACAAAACTCAAATCCAATGGATCAAAGAACTTAATTTGAAACCAGATACACTAAATATAATAGAAGGGAGAATTGAGAATAGCCTTGAACTCAGTGGCACAGGAGACCACTTCCTGAGCAGAGCACCAACAATTTAGGTACTAAGATCAATAATTAATAAATGGGACTGATGGCACACAGTAGAATGGAGAGAGATCTCCACCAACCCTACATTTGACAGAGGGCTACTATCTAATATATATAAAGAAATAAAACATAGACAATTTGACTCCATGAAACCAAATATCAAATTTTTTAAATAAATGGGGTACAGAAGTAAACAGAGACTTCTCAACAGAGAATGGCCAAGAAACACTTAAGGAAATATTCTATGTCTTTACTTAACAAGGTAATGAATATCAAACCCACCATGAGATTCCATCTTACATCTGTCATGATAACTAAGATAAAAAAAAACCTCAAAGGGCTGCACATGCTGACAAGGCTGTGGATAACTGTTCCATTGCTGGTGGGAATGAAAACTTGTACAATTACTTTGCAAATCAATTTGGCACTTTCTCAGAAAATTGTTAATAGTGATACTTCAAGACCCAGATATACCACTTCTGGGAATATATAGAAAAAAAAAGATGTTCTTGCTGAACTTGTTGAACTATGTTTATAGCAACTTTATTCATAAATATAGCCAGAAACTGGAAATAATCTAGATGCCCCTCACCTGAAGAATGGATAAAGAAACTGTGGTACATTTGCACAATAAAATATTACTCTACTGTTAAATATATGGATATATTAAAATTTTCAGGAAAATGGGATGGAACTCGAAAAAATTCACCCTGAGTGAGGTAACCTAAAATGAAAAAGACATGCATGATATACACTCACTTATAAGTGGATATTAGCAATAAAGTAGAGGATAAGCATGCTACAATCCACAGGCCTAAAGAAGTTAAATTATAAGGAAGGACCAATGAAGGACTTGAATCTCATTTAGAAAGGAAAATAAAATAATAGAAATTGGAGGTGGATCAAGGGAGGGAACTGTGTAGGAGAAGGGATGAGGAGGTGAGCAGGGCTGTGCGCTAAGAATACAGACAGCAAGGGAGAGATGTCTTGGAGGGAGAATGGAATTTGAAGGCAGGGGGAATCTCTCAGCTTTCACAGAGAGATGGGTTAGGGGAGCACCCAGAAAGTCTAGAGGGGTCACCTTAGCTGAAACTCATAGCATCGGAGGGGGGCGTATGGAATCTGATGTGGCTACCTCCTGCAGCCAGGCTGGATTTCCTATGAAGGGAATAGAACACCAACCCCCAAAAACCTTCAACACAAAATTTGTCCTGCCTAAAAATATATATGGATAAATATTGAGTAAAGATTGAGGATGTGGCCACCTGAAAGCTGGCTTTATTTGAGACCCACCCAATGGGAGAGAAACAAGTTCTAACACTATTAATGTTACTCTGCTATGCTTATAGACAGTAACCTAGCATAAGTTCTGTAAAAGGCTTTCCCCAGCAACTGATAGACAGAGCTCAGAGAGTCCTATGGAAGAGTTGGGGGAAAGATCATGGGAGCTGGAAGGGTCAAGAATTCTACAAAATACCTTCAAAGTCAACTCACCTCCACCCATGGAGTCTCATGGAGACTGTACCACCAACCAAAGAGCATGCATGGACTGGTCTTAGGCCTTGTTTACATATGTAGCAGATGCACAGTTTGGTTTTCATGGAGATCTCCCAATAGCTGGAGCAGGGGCCCTCTCTGACTCTGATCCCTCCCTTTGGATCCCATTCCCTTAACTCTGGCTT
Organism: Acomys percivali; assembly: GCA_907169655.1. Taxonomy (NCBI): domain Eukaryota; kingdom Metazoa; phylum Chordata; class Mammalia; order Rodentia; family Muridae; genus Acomys; species Acomys percivali. The sequence continues at coordinate 67,481,880 of OU015749.1, forward strand.
CAGTGGGAGAGGATGTACCTACTTATGCAGTTTCTTATTGTGTCAGGGCAGGTTGGTACCCATGAGAGACATCCTCCTTCTCCGAGAAGGAGAGGCAAGAATGGGGAGATGGGTGTGTGAGGGATCACTGTGAGGAAAGGAGAGGGGGCTGCAATCAGGATGTAAAGTGAATAAATAAATATTTTTTAAAAAGAAGAAGAAATAGAGAAAAGGAGAGGAAGAATGCAAGGTAGAAATTCTGCTAACATACCAACAAGAATAAAGGAACTTAAATCATCTGGAAAACCATGAAGAATTTAAAGATAACATCCATAGAGAACAATATTCTTGAATATTTCTAATTTCAAAATTACTCAGCAAGTGTCATTTATATTTCAAAAGTATATCTTGAAATAGCTAAAAATAAGTATTACAGATATTAAAGGAAGTGGTAGAATTCTGTATAAAGCTACATTTATTGAAGAAAATGAACACCATTATAAAGGCATTAAATCAAGTATTCACTATGTTCTATTGCTTTTATTTTTTTAATTGATTAACATGTTCTGGCAATAGTTATAATATCAAAGTTCTTAAAGTAAAAAAGAAAAAAACAGAAAGACTATGTCACATTATGTGCTTATGTTCTATAGCACCAGTCTTTTAAATTATTGAAACTTTCTTACCATATCAGACAATTATATCTCATGAGTTTTGACAAATTGTGGAGATTTGAGAAAAGACTAGATGTAAACAATAATTATCCTATTTTTAACAGTTTCAAAATTGTATTATACATACAGTGCATTTATTGCTATTTTAAAATTTGGGGCATTAGAATATAGTTTCATCATTTGTTCCCTTTCCTCTACTTCATCCTTCTAGTGCTCACATATAACCCCTGGTCTTTTTCAAATTCAAATTGAAATATATTTATTTAGAAATGTGTATATCAATAATTAACTAAAATCATCAAAAGAGAAAAGGCAATGAATATTATATGTTTTTGAAGATTAAAGTTCCAACAAGTAAAAAGCATATAAGTTCACTGCAAACTTACAAACCTGAAGTAAAGAAAGTATATAATTGATTTTTTTGTGGACTTTAATTACTCTTATTATTGTTAGGCCCAAAATCTGGAGGTTAGAAAAAACAGCATTTCTGTTTTAAAATTTAAATTTTTATATATTTTTTAATATATTCACTTTACATCCAATCATAGTCCATATCCCTTTCTCCTCCTGGTTCCCCCTTTTCTCTCCATCCCTTCTCTGCACCCCTTCCACCATATGCCATTCCCTAGTCCTTAGAGAGGAGGAGCCCTCCCTCTTCCCCTACCAACTGATTCCAGCCTAAAAAGTTTCATCAGGACTGCCTGCATCCTCTTCTTCTGTGGCCTGGTAAGGTGCCCCATCAGAGGGAAGTGAATAAAGTACAGGCAACTGTGTTTCTTAATTAATGAAATTAAAAAAAAAAAAAAGGAGGCCAGGACTACTCCTAAGGGGATTGAGGTTTTTATTTATAGATATAAGGAAAATGCCTGCAAAGTCAGAGAGATCTGGGAGAATCTGGACTGAACATTACTGGCAAACTGAATTGGGCCATGTGAGGAGAGGGAGGGGGGGAAAGGACAGATAAAGAAGCCAAGAGACCAGGAGACCAGGAGGACAGTGGGCCAAGAGGCTAGTGTAACCAAAAGGATGTGGTTGTACAGGGAAGAGGAGCTTTGGAAATGACAGCTAGTCAAGTCCCTGACGGGACCTTCATGGAAGGAGGTACTGAGGAGCCAGGACTCTGTAACTAGTATGGACTGAGAGAAGAGCAGAAGTCCTCTTAGATAGATTAGTAAGCACCTCAGTTAGCCTGTTCTGAGGTTTGAAACCAAACACTTAGTAAGTTGTGAAGCCAGTTTCTCCACTAAAGGATCCATTTCCCTTATCATTGTAGGAGAGGGCTAATGAATATCTGTGATTATTAGAATTTATAAGCATGCATTAGCTAAGGGCATGTTGGCCTCCAGGCTCCCTTGGTATCACAAGTATCAGTTACACATTTCAGAGACCATGTTGTCCTCCTGGACATTTGTGATTATCTCAGCCAACACTTACTCTAAACTTCTCCAACACAGAAGCTTCCCCTTGGTTCTCATTCTACTTACAACACTGCTATTTCAGTGTGTCTCTCTGCCTTTTATTCTTGATAATATCTTTCTCCTCCCTGTTACTCTCACAATTTCTCTCCTGTCCCATTCCAGTCTTCTAGCTATGATCAGTTTAGTACTTGGCCCCTCTGTTTTGGACTATTCCATATGCCTCTGGCTGTAATCTCCCTTATAACTACAGTAACATCCTTCACCTAAACCTACTTTTGAGCAGTAATGTCATCAGTTTATACAGTTATATTAATTCAGAATCTTGTTTTAATAAACCATTTCGTTTTGCTTAAATTCTGAATGGAGACTGTGTTTCCATTGATGGTGCATTCATTACAGGAATAAACTTCTTACCTGCCCTTCACCATGTGTACTTGTAATATAGAAATACAATTCTTACTTACATATATATATGTGTGTGTGTGTGTGTGTGTGTGTATGTGTGTGTGTTTGAATGACACACATATAAAAGGCACTTAAATTAAAATATTAAATTAAAATATTCACCTATTTTTACTTCTTCAGTGGAAATTAGCTCATAAAAAGTTTTATATACACATCACTTGTGAAGTATTCCCAGAAAATTTCACAGAGATATCATTTTGCTTAATGAAGCAAATAGTTTTAATTTGTTGTGCTGAGAATGAAATGTTGCCCAATTATGTGAATAATACAGCTTGATGTATATATGTACCTATATATGCATATATATATTCAGAAATTTATTTGTATTTATGGTGAAAATCACAGCTACTTTTGAAAGCAAAATTAAATTTTTAAGTTTTGATAGTTACTCATTCACTGCTAATTATATACATACAATTTAGTATTTTACATTACTGGCATATTATTAACTTGTCTCATTGACCTAGATCTAAACATTTCTCAGAGAATTAAAATATAGTCACATGCTGTGAGTTATTTTGTGTTATATTAAATAGTTTAATGTGTTTTTAAAACAAAACAAGGCATTCTTTTTCAATGTTATTCTCAATTGTCTAATTGTGAGTTGATTTAAAAAAATAGTGTCTTTAAAATGCACATCTTCAAGGGCTTGTGAGATGGCTCCGTGGTTATGAGTGCAGATGGCTCTTGTAGAGAATCTGAGTTCAGTTTCTTAGGCCCTCATCAGGTAGATCACAATTGCTTGTAAATCTAGGTCCAGGAAATCTGACACCCTTTTCAGGACACTACATGTGCCTCCACTCATGCATACATATCCATTCACACAAAACACAGACACAGATACACATAATTTAAAGAATAAGATCAATCTTAAAAAAATGTATGTTTAAATATACTTACATGGAATGTTAAACTTGTTTAAAAGTACATTTAAAAAAGACTTTTACTCCTCCTTCCAAGGCTCAGTGACTCTTGTGGAAGAGCGGGTGGATAGGAAGTCATATCCAGGAGCTTTCAAGGCAACTAGTGTTTTCTGGACACAACAGGAGAGTTGCAAATATGAACTCATAGGTGCTGTGATACATGTATAAGACACAAGAAGCTCATGACAGACAAAAATCTCAGTAAGGGGAGGGAAGCTAGACATGAAATTTCACCCACACCACAGAAGTTAATGACAATTGGTAGCTGTTGAGAAAGAGGAAGTTGTTTTTCTTTGTTTCCCTTGTAGGTCAACTGAGCTCCACTGGAAGGTCAAATAGCCAAAGGCATCTGCACAACACCAACTGGACTCAATGTGTTTTTTAATAAATTAACGACACAATACTGGATGAATAAGAAAGGGAAGGTAGACCTGGCCCAAGATAGAGGTGGAAGATGAATGTTACCAAAACACATTGAATGAAATTTCTCAAAAATAATAAAAATATATTTTTCATTATCTGTTTTAGTTTAGGTTTTTTAGGATTTGAAATTGATATAATACTAGTAACTCCCAGTGATTCATTTATGATTAAGCAGTATGTATTGTGAGTATCGAGCCTGGTTAGACAGGGAGCTTTTCTAAGTTAACTACATTACTATTGGCGAGAATATGAGGCATCCCCTCTTTTCTCTCTTGCTTACTGAAGGGAAATTCATCCTTGGCAACCAGTTTTTTCTTCCAATATGGTAGATATTATCAATGATGAAAAGTACTGGATTTCAAAATTCTATAAAGTTGAGTATATAATAGTTCTTTAGGAAATAATTGAGTAAGAAATTTGAGATGGTTGGAGTTTTATTTTTTTATTTTGGTGTGTGTGTGTGTGTGTGTGTGTGTGTGTGTGTGTGTGTGTGTATGTATGTATTTCAGACTATCAAAAATACAAAAGTGGCTGTTGGACTGTGTAGAAGATTAAGGAAACAAACTGTTTGAACAAAGGTTCTGAAATCACCTTAAGGATTGTGGTTAGCAGAATTTTCTGACAGATTCTGGGGTAATTGCTGCCTTCTGTGACTATCTGCATAATATTTTCTTTTGTTCAAAATGTATCTAGAGTGCTGAGACTGGTGGTGGAATAAATTTGAAATATAAGAGCCAGATGCAATTGGGAAGTAGAGGGAGATCACGGCAGGAACAAAAAGCCTTGGGGGGCTTCTGTAGGACTTAAGAAAAGTCTGGCATGCAGATCAGGATACTGGGTCCTCAATCATACATCTATAGTACACTGGTCTTGACAGTCTTTAAAGATGCAAATTAATTTCTTTAGTTAAATTTACAGAGAAGGATGCACTCCATCTACATGATTTCTGCCTTATTGAGCCTAATAGAAGAGCAAGCTGTGAAATAATCAACCTTACTCTTAGAAGCTGCTAGACTAAAATGTGTTGTTTTAAAATGTGGAGCAGGTTACTATTCTTTCAGTTTGACATGTTATTTGAGGTTATCTAGCATCTAATAGGTAACTGCTGCATGAAGGCATTCAATTTGAGAAACTTAATGCGACATATCTGGTGTGGTAGAAAATAAGTTTAAAAAAAGAGAGGAAGGGAGGCTTGAAAACCAAGACTCCATTCAGAAATTATTTTTCTGTCACTCTACAGTAAGGAAGAGGAGACATATGCCAACAGGAGACCACTACACTTGAGTGCATGTATTTATTAGTAAGAAAGTACTGCTAATAGCTTTTCTAGGATGGCATCTGTGCGTGAGTGTGTATGTGTGTGTGTGTGTATGTGTGTGTGTGTCTGTCTGTCTGTCTGCCCATCATCTGTGCCTGTCCTTTTGTCTCTTTGTGTGTATGTGCATGTTACATGAATATACACATATCTGTGAATATTATCTCTATCATATATATATATATGTATATAATATTATATATATGTATATATTACACAAAAAAAACTTCATGGTTTATATATGTTAAACTCATTTAGAAGTGGTCCATTATATTGACATTTCTTACTATATTCACTGAATCTCATAAATTTCACTATCAACACCAACACAAGTATTGTAACACCATGTCTGTTACTTGTTAGAAGATGTTTATTCAAGGACAAGAAGCTTGGGATCAATTGTATTTGGAAGTTGCTTACTGGATTAATATTCATGTGTACAGTTGCATGACCACAAATAATTTATCTTGTTTAAAGAATAACCATGAAGTACTTGTTCGCCTAAATATTTCAATGAAATGCCTGAAGAAACTCATGAATTTAAGACAAATATATTTCAATAAAAAATTAAATGAGGGGAGGAGGCCACAGATGCTCTCTGGAGCCACAGAATGTGGGACCTAGGGATAACTGGATGAGAGAGATCCACACAGTGTGGACCATGGGTGAGTCAGATCTCCAATCATCCAGTGCCCTGTGGAGGATGACAGACCAGTCACCTATACAGGTGTAGGAAAGACTGTAAGTTTTGTCACAGGTAAAAGCAGTCTTGGTGGGCTTTACCCTTGGGCACCCCATGGATAAACCCTTGTAATAGACTGAGTGGAGCCATCCTGGGCCTGGAATTCAGGAAGCAGACCTGGGGAATCCACCTGGACTATTGTTTTTTTAATCAACCCTCAATGGGAGAAGGAAACCACCCTTCGCACATGACACAGGCAGGCAGGGAGGAGAGAACAACAGGTTGAGACTGGGCTTGAACCCACGTGGATCAGTGAACAGGCTGGACCAGCCCGCAGGCCAGGGACACCTAAGGACCCATCCCATGGAACGGATACTAGAAGATTCACTCTTTTTTTCCCTTTTACCTTTTTTCCTTCCTGGGTAAGCTAGTTGGGTTGTATAATTAAGTTTAATTGTTAAGAAATAGAGCCTACAGACAGCCCCCACCTGCAAGCTGCGATCTGGGAGCTGTGGCCTTGCTTAGCATTGAAAACTCTGTATTTGGGACTGAAATCATGACAGGAAAGCATCAGAACTCCTGGCCTAGGGATATCTCAGGGAAACCGGTGGATCAGTCCTCAGACCCCTGTCCCATCCCATGCCAGTCTACAGAAAGCCCAGGTACAAAATGGGGGCCCTGGTAGCTGTAGGCCCCTTGCCCAGCCACAGCAGTTGGGTTTGAGACTGAGGATATACATTCACAGCTGCAACAGTAGATATTACCAGGGGTCATGGACCATAACCGCTGTCTGAGCAGGAATGGGCAGAAGCCTAACTGCTTGCCCCAGAGGACTGTCCTGTCACAGTTGGTGAGAAGGGACCCAGCCTAACCAGGCAACCCAGCCTAGCAGGGACTCTCATGCTCTTGGAAGAGGACGGGCAGGCCAGAGGGAATAGAGCAAAAATCTAGCCAACCAGCATCAATCAGAAGGCAGTAGCTTCTCTTTCCCTGGCAGGCGGAACCTAGGCCCCACTACCTGGTTGGAGCAGGCAGAAACCTAAACAACTTCTAGAAGCCAGCAGGGGTTCAGGTACTCTAGGGTGATCTGAGCCTAGGACCCAAAGCCCCAGGGCCTGAGGGGAGGGTATTCAAAGCCTAGCCAGAGACAGGATAACTGGCTCTACATATACTACCTCAAACCAATACTGGAGCTCCAGAGCAAGAGCAACTACCCAGGCTAACCCATTGGGGAGCTCAGGGTGTGGTGCAATGTCTTCAGGAGCCAAAACCAGGTAACCTGCCTGTCCCATGGAAGAGTTCCCTGACCACCAGAAGCACAGGCCCCTAGCCTATAATCACTCATCTACAAACTGCTCTCAATGATCAGTAAAGGACTCCAGAATCTACCTCCTAACATCAGATACAGCAAGATGGCTAAAGTGCAGTGTAGAATCATAAACTACAAAAACCAAAACAAAATGGCATCTTCAGATACCAGCTATCCCAAACAAAAGAACCCAGGGAACTCAAGACACAAGAAGCAAACTGGTGTAGCCATTTTAATTCATAATAAAACAGACTTTCAACAAAAATTAATCAAAAGGAATGAAGAAGGACACTTCATACTCATCAAAGATAAAGTCAACCAAGATAACATCACAATTCTGAACATCTACTCTCCCAACACAAGGGTACCTACATCTGTAAAAGAACTATTAACAAAGCTAAAATGACACATTGATCTCCATACATTAATAGTGGGAGACTTCAACACCCCATTTTCACCAAAGGATAGGTCATTGAACAGAAATGGAACCAAGAAATAATGTCACTAACCAACATCATGAATCAAATTAATCTGACAGATATCTACAGAATTTTTCACCCAAACAGAAAGGATTATACCTTCTTCTCAGCATCCCATTGAACCTTCTCAAACATTGATCACATAATAGGTCACAAAGCAAGGTTCAACAGATACAAGAAGCTAGTATCCTATCAGATCACCATGGTATAAGGCTGGACTTCAACAACAACAGAAATAACAAAAAACCTACACACACATGGAAAGTAAACACCTCTCTACTTGATGACACTTGGGTCAAGGAAGAAATAAAGAAAGAAGTTAAGGACATCCTGAAATTCAATGAAAATTTTGGAACAGCATACCCAAATTTGCGGGACACATTTAAAGTAGTGCGAAGAAAATTCATAGCATTAAGGGCCTTTATAAAGAAATTGGAAACATCCAAGGGGAGTAGACATCTGGATATAATCAAACCCAAGACTGAAATCAATAAATTAGGAACAAAGAGAACAATTCAAAAAGGCAACAAAACCAAGAGCTGGTTCTTTGAGAAAATCAACAAGATAGACAAATTGTTAGCCAAATTAACTAAAAGGCAGAGAAACACTATCCAAATCAACAAAATCAGAAATGAAAAGGGAGACAAAACAACAGACACTGAAGAAATACAAAGATTTAAAAGATCCTACTTCAAAGGCATATATGCCACGACATTTGAAAGTGTAATGGAAATCGACAATTTTCTTGATCAACTCCACTTGCCAAAATTGAATCAAGATCAGATAAACAAACTAAATATTCCTATGGGCCCTACTGAAATGGAAGCAGTCATTAATAGTCTGTTAACCAAAAATAATTCCAGGGCCAGATTGTTTCAGTACAGCATTCTACTAGATCTTTAAAGAAGAGCTAATACTGTTACTCTTCAAACAACTCCAAAAGATAGAAATGGATGGAACATTACCAAACTCATTCTATGAGGCCACAGTCACTTTGACATCTAAACCACAAAAAGACCTAACAAAGAAAGAGAATTTCAGACCAATTTCTCTTATGAACAGTGATGCAAAAATATTCAATCAAATAGTTACAAAACAAATATAAGAACACATCAAAGTTATCATTTACCTTGAACAGATAGGCTTCATTCCAGGCATGCAGGGATGGTTTAATATTCGGAAGTCGATCGATGTAATCCACCATATAAACAAACTCAAGGAAAAAACCACACTATCATCTCCTTAGATGTAAAGAAAGCATTTGACAAAAATCCAACATCCATTCATGTTTAAGGTTTTTGAAACATCAGCGATTCAAGGCACATATCTAAACATAATAAAGACTATATAGAGCCAGACAATAGCCAACATCAAATTAAATGGAGAGATACTCAAGGAAATTCCTCTAAAATGAGGGACCAGACAAGGCTGCCCAATCTCTCCGTATCGCTTCAATATACTTTTTGAAATTCTAGCTAGAACAATAAGACAGTAAAAGGAGATCAAGGGGATCCAGATGGGAAAGGAGGAAGTCAAATGGTCCCAATTTGCAGATGATATGATAGTGTATATAAGTGACCCCCAAAATTCCAATAGAGAACTCCTACAGCTGATAAACACTTTCAGCAAAATGGCTGGATACAAAATTATCTCAAAAGACTCCATAACCTTCCTATATACAAATGACAATTATGCAGAGGAATAAATTATGGCAGCACATGCTGGCAAGGATGTGGAGAAAAAGGAACACTCCTTCATTGCTGGTGGGAGTGCAAACTTGTACAACCACTTTGGAAACCAATCTGGTGCTATATCAGAAAACTGGGAATAGGGCTTCCTCAAGACCCATCTATACCACTCCTTAGAATATACCCAGGATGTCCTCCACCACAGAACAAGGATATATGCTCAGCCATGTTCATAGCAGCCTTATTCTTAATAGCCGGAACATAGAAACAACATAAATATCCCTTGGTCAAAGAATAAATAAAGAAACTGTGGTACATTTACACTATGAAATACCACTCAGCTATTAAAAACAAAAAAAAATCCTGAAATTTGTAGACAAATGGATGGAACTAGAAATGATCCTATTTAGTGACTTAACCCAGACTCAGAAAGAATCACTTGGTACATACTCACTTATAATTGGACACGAGCCCAACAGGGATGTTATCCACTCACTCATATCTTCCGTTCCCCCTTCCTCCCTCTTTCACACTATACCCCTCCCTTAGACCTCTGACAAAAGGGGACTTCTTCTCCCACCACATGATCACAGTCTCAATCAGATAGCCTGCCTCTCCTTTCTCTGTATGCCATCAGGCCTCCCCACCAAGAGGAAGTAAGCAAATTTGATGCACCAAAATTCGTGTTAGAGACATTCCCCACTCTCTCCACAATGCTGTAGAATGAGCTGTCCATTAGATAGATCTGAATAGGGGATCTAGGTTTACTGCATGCATTCTCGTTGGTTGGTACAGCAGTTTGTGCAGGCCGCCCTGGGTCCAGATCTGCAAGCCTTGATGGTCTTCTTGTGTGGCTGCTGGACCCTTTGGGTCCTTCTATCTCCACATTCTTCCATACTACTCTTACCTGGAGTTCAACTGTGAGTCCCAGCATCTGTTCTGACTCCTGCTGAGGGCATCAGAGGATATCTATGTTGGGCTAACCTGCATGTCTTTCTGGGTCTGGGTTATCTCACTCAGGATGGTGATTTCTAGTTCCATCCATGTTCCTGAAAATCTTAAGATTTTCTGAGTAGTAGTCCTAATTAGCTGAACAGTATTCCAATGTGTAATCCATTCTTTGGTTAAGGGACATCTAGATTGTTTCCAGATTATGGTTATTATAAATAAGGTTGCTATGAAAATATTTGAGAAATGTTCTTGCTGCATGGTGGAGCATCTTTCAGGTATACACCCAGGAGTGGTATAGCTATGTCTTAAGGTAGCACTATTCCCAGTTTTCTGAAGAAGTACTAGATTGATTTCCAAAATGTTGTACAATTGTGTACTCCCAACAGCAATGGAATAGTGTTCTCCTTTCTCCACATCCTTGCCAACATGTTCTGTCACTTGAGTTTTGATCTTAGACATTCTGAGGGGTGTAAGATGGAATCTCAGAGTGGTTTTCATTTGCATTTCCCTGATGACTAAGGACATTGGGCATTTCTTTAAGTGTTTCTTAGACATTCAATTTTGCTTTGTTTACAATTCTGTTTAGCTCTGAACCAAATTTTATTTTATGTCTTTTCAAAGTTCATTTTTAAAAGAAAGGCAGGACCATACATTTATTATTTAAATTGTTTGTGATGCTTTTTATTTACTAATACATAAAGTTGTATATAAGTAACCTTTGATCATTATATAATTTTGTGAATATTTTTCAATGTTCTTGCTCTGGAATAATTTGATTTTATTTATGAATGACATATATTGATATCTGAATTCAAATTTTATTATTTTAAATTTTTATTTGTGTGCATGGTGTTTTGCCTATATACAGTAATCCACTGTGTCCCTTGTTCCTTCAGAGATCAGTAGAAGTTGTTGGAGTCACTTGAACTAGAGTTACAGAGCACTGTAAACCACCATGTGGTTTCTCAGAATTGAACCATAATCTTCTGCATAAGCTAGTGCTGTTAACTCCTGAGCCATCTCTCTAGAACCTTGTATTCACTAAGCTTCAAACAAAAACACTTATGTATAATTAAATTTTTCTCATTTTAAGATTATGGTCTGTAAAGTTACTTCGAAACACTTTCTCATGGTAGATAAAATCCAGGCATGCTAGACATGCCTAAATGGAATATAAACTTTGAGGTTAATAATGAGTTTACTTTTTAATGAAGAAATCCACAAATGTGAAGACTCACAACTCTCTACAAGCTGTATTGGAAAGGAGAAAGTGTGTGTTTCATAAATAGGAAGATATTTAAAAAGCTAGTTACTGGTGGCTTAACATATACTGAAGAAAAAAAATGCTAGAGTGTTTGATAAGCAAACAAAAGACCAAGAAGATATAAAATTGTGGAAATTCTGAGACTAGCTAACACACGGAAGAGATTACATTTTTTGGTGTCTCAGGAGACAGAAGATTGGGTTGGGTCTGGTGCATTGTCACTTGTAACTTGTTACTAGCTCCCTCTGAAGTCTTTTAAGGAAAAGGACCCAGAATGCAGATAAAACAAGGACCCCAGTTTTCTGAATTTATCTGATATTAAGTATAATAGCCTTTGTCCTTTAAGTAACTCTAATTTGTAGTATAAGCTTGAAAGTATGAGTACGTACTTGAATTCTTCATTACTAGGTAAGTAAATTGTTATTGGATGCTCTGTGAAATAAATGGAAGAAAGGGTTAATTGAGCAGTGTTTGATAGAGAAATTTATTTAAAGGTTATTTATTTGCAATAGAAAGATATAACAGGTGTGAAACAGGCTACATATATAACTGTTTACTAACCAGGGTATGAAATTCTTATGAAAAGCAGAGTTAGAAAGAGATTAAAAAAAATAAATAAACAAACAGGGCAGAGAATAGAATTACCTTTGGTATTTGAGGTAACTCCTGAAGTTAATATCTGAAATTTGGTCTTAGAGGACTTACTGTAATGAAGTTATGAAGGGCTTTCTTCACAGCAAAGACGACACTGTGAAGAATGTATATATATATATATATACATATACATATATGTATACATACATATATATATGCATGCAAAAACAAAATGTGTATACACAAAATGTGGACACAGAATGTAGAATAAAGTCAAAATCAGAGAAAGTCAGGAGATAATTAGGAAACGAATTTCAACACTTGCTCCCAAATAAATGCTTGAAACTGAGGCTTTGTTTCTAAGAATCTTGATTTGAAAGACATGAGTGCTAACAGAGCATTAGAGTAAGATCATCTATTCAAAGTTGGTTAGTGGAATGGTGTTTGATAGGCAAAGTGAAGGGTGGGTTCTAATAAGCAGAGAATACTTAATATGCTACATATTGTCCTAGACACTTTCAAGAGTATTACTTTAGTGCTTATGAGAATTAAGTAAGAATGTCTCAGAAAAACTAGAAATATTCCATCCAATTTCCATATATTTAAGGAGTATGAATTTCACTGCTACACTTATTATGCTGTTTCCACTTTAGTATTCTGAGTGAACTTCAATGGGCTGCTTCTGAGCCCTGGTTATCTCACAGACTTATCATTATGCTGGGGAACAAAATCACATAAAATACTAACACCTAATATTCATGTCTATGAGAATGGTGATGACAGTATGACTCCATCACAGTGAAAAATACTAAGCAGGATGACTTGTAAAGGTTTATTTGAGTATTTAATGTTTGTTAATACTGTATCAGTGTTACTTTTGAAGTTTACTAGAAACAATCCATAAATATCTCTTTGTGGCAAACTAATTAGAAGTTATTGCACATTATAATAACTCATACCATTTTAAAAGTAGACCATGAGATATTTTACAGGTGCTGCCATGAACTCATTATATATGACTTAGAATATTTGTATCACGTATCATCACTTTGCCATCATTCTGACCAGCCCCTATTCCTGTAGCAACCACTGATCTTATTTCTAATTCTGCATTTTTTTTTACCATAAAGAACACTCCATATATTGGATTATAGCATTAGATTTGCTGTATATCTTTTAATTTGCCTAATAATTAAAAAGTCTTGTTTCTATTAAGTGATTAGATAATAGTTATACATTTATATAATATATTTTGATTAATCAAACCCAACCCAGGTGCCTCTCTGCTAATATCTTTCCTCACTTTTCCCACTACATTTTCCTTCGTGTGATTATTTATTTATTATTTATGTGTTTATATGTTTATTAATTTATTTTTAATACCCACTGAGTCCATTTAGTGCTGACTATATCAGCATGGTTGAGGAACCATCCATTGCCATGCTTAACCTCTCAGAGCCACCACACCTGAGGTAGCTACCATGTTGCAAAACTCCTCAGACAGGATCAGAATTCATGAATTCCTCCTCCATCCGGGCAGAAATTATGGCTTACCTGTTCTTTCTTTTCAGAAATTCTATTCTGCATCTTTCCAAAGTTTCTTTAGTTAAGAAAATCAAGAGAGACATTACAAGGCAGGATCAGTTCACACTTCCTGAAACTGTAGAGTTCATCTGACAATTAATGGTGCTTGTGTCTCAAGAATAGATGTTAAGATAACTCTACAAAGTAAATTTCACCTAGAGTGCATTTCTACCTTACTATCTAAAATAACATCTAAAATTAAAATTTTGTGATATGCATTGTTGTAATGTTAACTACAAGTCACTGCCTGAAATTTTTAATCTGCAATTGACTATAATGAAAAATTTTAAGACTATTATATCAGTAAAGGAAATATGCTACATCTAAGAAGCAATAGCTGAATCTATGCTTAATGCACACAGTTACAATTTATAGATATTTCTAAGCATAATTAAAATTTAGATATCTGCACAGATTACCATGCTTTTAATGTTTATACTTTTATACATTTTTATGAATTTTATGTGCCCTTATTTATTTACCAGACTTTCTGTATTTATTCTATACTTGAGTTTAGATATTGTGAGTACTGTTTATAACATAGAGGTATAATATCTCTGCTTTACTCCAACTTACAGCATATTTAAAAAATACCTTAATATAAAAATATTGTGGTTTCCCCTTCTGAATTATAACATTGTTGCACTAGTTTTTTATAATTGGCAGTAATATATGTATTTACTCCACTCTTTTTATCCTCTGATACTTCTATTTGGTATTTCAATTAAACCTAATCCTTATAATCCAATTCCCATGAATGTTTACTAGCAGCTACTTTTTGAACTTCCCTCCCCCCCCCAACGGCCAAATAATAATAACATAACAGGACAGGATTGTAGATGCTGCAGCTTTAAGAAAGAAGAAATATTTGACCTGGAAGATGATTTAGTGGATAGGGGCACTTGACACCAAGTCTAACAATGGAGTTTGATCCTCCAGATCCACACAGTAGAGCTAGAAAAAATGACTCCAGCAAATTGTCTTCAGACATCCTGATATATATTACAGTATGTACCTGCCCATGTATGCATACATACACAGATATGCACATGCACACTTGTGCACATCACACAGCACACACACACACACACACACACACACACACTGAAATAAACTGAATAAACTTAAGAATGAAGAAATGGAAGTGAATAATGATCTGCCTTTGCATAAAATGATTTCTTTTTTTTCTTTTTTAAATTTTTTTTATTAATTTATTTTTGTTACATCTCTATGGTTATCCCATCCCTTATATCCTCCAATTCTCCCCTCCCTCCCATTTTCCACTTACTCCCCTCCCCTATGACGGTTCCTCAGAGGGATTACCTCCCTCTGTATATGCTCATAGGGTATCAAGTCTCTTCTCGGTGACCTACATAAAATGATTTCTAATGATGGGATGGATCTTTAATATGAAAACTGTTTCCTGAAAGAGAAACAATAGTAAATATTCTCTGAAACGTTTGTTTCCTTGCCAAATTTTGTTTTATGGAAAATATGATGACTTGTAGAGCATCACAAATAAGAATTTATAATAATAATATCAATGCCAAACCTTGTTTTTCCCAACAAATAATTTTTCTCTTCTATTTTTAGTTGCACTGACAATTCCTGGGAGGGAGTTTGAGGACTGTCATGGTTTGCACATGTATTTGTGAATTCTTCCATAAGCGAGATTATGAAATAGTATTTAATGTTTTGGAGACTAGATTCACTGGCACATATGCAGTCACTGTATGGCTGAGCTTAGAGTGCTTTTATTAATTTGACAAATTTATGAATGTATTATAAAATGTTAGTGCAAACTTAAATTTTACAACCAGCAACACAAGATTCAATTGTGTTGTAATCATTTTATACTTTTCTATTCCTTTCCACTATCATGATAGTTCTACAGAATAGTTTAACAGTTAATGATATTCTCTGAGTTTATCCTTTAATGCATCTACTTTAAAACCATAGTATGGAAAATGTTTTGTTACTTAGGCCAAGAAGGCAGGTAGGTTAATTTCAGATTTTCACTCTTCCTTCATTCCTCGAAATAGAATTCTATAAACTTATCCCTAGCTCTTCAAAAGACCACCTGCAGTAGCATCCCGTCCTCCAACACCCATCTGTTGCAGAAAACACATATCTTTTCCAACTTTCATTTTTCTACACATTGTTTTACCCCAGTCTCCAACGGAAACCCTCAGGCCACTCTGGTAGTGGAAGCAGGGAGCCTAACTGCAGATCTTCCCCACTCTCTCCTCTCCTCCTAATGCAGTTCCTTTTCTCACCTACATCTTTGTAGCAGCCACCTGCTGTGGCTACCCCTTCATTCTGTTGCCATCTTCATCAGATCATGAAATATGATGGGCAGATCTGGGCCCAGGGGTCCTGCTCAAACTACAGCACCAGCCAAGGACAATACATCCAGTAAATGTCAAACCCCTACCCAGATCCTGCCAATGGACAGGACATCCTTCACAGTTGAGTGGAGAGTGGGGTCTGACTTTCACACAAACTCTGGTGCCTTATATTTGACCATGTTCCCTGGATGGGGAGCCCTGGTGGCACTCAGAGGAAGGATAGCAGGCTACCAGGAAGAGAGTTGGTACCCTATGAGCATATACAGAGGGAAGAAGTCCCCCTCAATCACAGTCACAGGGGAAGGGAGTAAGGAGAAAATGGGAGGGAGGGAGGGAGGAATGGGAGGATACAAGGGATGGTATAACAATTGAGATGTATATGAATAAATTAATAAACTCTATTTTAAAAAAGAAAAAGAAAATCTTCTCCAATATTCATCATGCTCATTGCTTTATGCTAGTCCTGACATCCAGCAGGTTTTCTCTGGGAGCACACCAGCCAAGCCTAAAAGGATGAAAGTAGGCCAGTAAAACAAGTAAGCAAGCTTTGGATTTTCACTCTTCCTCTTCTTTTTCATACCCATATCCACATCTTATTCTGAACTCTATAGCAGATGACATATTGTGGCCTCCCCTTCCTCTCTACCCATTCACGGGACTAATTAGATCCTGTTGGAACATCGAACATTCTACACACTTGTGGGCTCTGTCAGTATCCCATTCTAGCTTACTTCTATTTGAAAGTGTCAGCTTCCAATACCTAGAAACACATTTTACATGGTAGGCACACCTATGATTATCCCAGAAGAATTTCCTACCAGGCAACATGCAGGCAGCCACCACACTGTCCTTAAAACCAGAGAAATGGAAAGATCTCACATTGACATTAATCAGTAAGACTAATACAGTTAAAAAAAATGGTCATCCTACCAAAACCAATCTACAGATTCAATGTAATTTCAATAAAAAATTTTAACAAGGTTCTAAATGAAATGAAAAATTTCAGCCTCATATTGAAACACACACACACATACACACACACACACACACACACAGAAAGAGAGAGAGAGAGAGAGAGAGAGAGAGAGAGAGAGAGAGAGAGAGATATTAAAACAGTCTTGAAAAATAAAAGAACTGCTAGAGGTATCACCATCCTGAAATTGATTGTACTACAGAGTTACAGTAATAAAGACAGCATGGTACTGGCACAAAATCAGACACATGTATCAATGGAATAGAATTGCTGACCCAGACATAAATGAACACAGCACATACATAAGAGCATTTGATTTTTTGGTAAGGAAGCCGTAAATACACATTGGGGAAAAAAGACAAAATTTTCAACGAATGGACAGCCGTATGCAGAAGAATCCAAATATATCCATACTGGTTACCTTGTGCAAAACTCAAGTATACATGAATCACAGATTTCTGCACAAAACCAGTCACCTTGAACATGATAGAAAATAATGTGGGCTGTATCTTTGAACTATGGGCACAAGAGAAGACTTTTTAAAAAGAATAGCATTATCACAAGAACTAAGAGGAATAGTTAGTAAGTGAGACCTCATGAAACTGAAAAGTGTCTGCATGGAAAGGGAACATCATTCAGACAAAGTGGCAGTCTGCAGAATGGAAAAAGATTTTGGCAACTGCACACCCGACAGAGGGCTAATATCTGAAATATATAACAAACTCAAAAAACTGGACATCAAGAAAACAAACAGTTCACTTAGAGTAAAAATGTTAACATAGGCTTTTCCAAAAAAGATGCCTAAATGGTTCGGAAGCACTTAAAAATACTCAATACCTTTAGTCATCAGGCTATTGCAAATCAAAGTAACATTGACATTTCATCTTACATCTTTCATAATGGCTAAGATCAATGAATGACATGTCCTGCTGGGAAGGATGGGGAGTAGAGACACCATTCATCCATCGCTGGTGGAAGTTCAAACTTTTATAGCCACTATGGAAATCAAAATTCAGCTATACAACTCTTGGGCATATATCCAAAGGTCACTTCAACCTCCCACAGACATAACTGGTCAACTATGTGCACTGCTGCTGTTTTCATAACAGTCAGAAATTGGAAACTACCTAAATGTTCCCTATAAGAATAATGGATGAATAAAATGTGGTAAATTTATACAATGGACTATTACCCAGCTATTAAACATGTGAAATAACAGATAAATAGATGCATCTAAAAAAATCATCGTGAGTGAGATAGTCCAGACACAGACAAATGACTATGACATGAAAATGTGGTTATTAGTTGTGAAGTCAATGTTAATGAAGCTACAATCCTTAGAAACACGGAGGTTGAATACAGAGTAAGGGATTAGGTTGGGGTGGCAAATAGATCTCATCAGAAATGGAAATATAATAGATAATTATCATTGATGGGGCACAAATGGAAGTATCAAGTGATATGGGGAGAGGAGATGGGGATGAGAGAGGGAATATGGATGATAGAAGAAAAGGCTAAAATTAAGGCACAAATGAGGGCTAGTTTGGAAACCTAATACAGCAAAAGCTTCCTAAAATACATACATACATGAAGGTGAACTAAAAAAAAACCACCAAATAATGGGAGAGACAGCATTAAAAGGCCATCTGTTGTTACCAAAGCAAGCTTGCACTTCAGGGATTGGATTACATCTAATTGAGTTGTGGGTCAAAATTTTCTCAAACAGTCTAGGTTGTTGCCAAGATAATAGGTTGTTTTCCACAAGCTAATGATAAAACCCTATTGCTAAAGACAATATCTATGCCACTTACTGAACATGGAGAACACGTTCTTGTTGGTTTCTTTGGTATAGAAGCATTCTCTGCATACTACCATAGAAGAAACATAGCTGTAAAGCCAGAAAACAGCCACCAAACCTTTGATCTACAACAGAGTCCTTCCTACAAGGTATACTAGTACAATTGTGGAACAAAAATTGTTAGGGTAACCGACCAATATCTGATTTGATGTAAGTCCCACTGTATAGGATGGCCCCCGTAACTGACATTGCTTGGGTGACCAAGAACCTGATACTGTCATTCTATTTCTGGCAGTGGCCTGGGTTCCATATCTGTTGGGCCTCCGCATGGTAACACAAAGACCTTAAGACCAAATGTCCTGTTTCTCACTCAGAGGTGACTTAGAGCACTCAGGGTAAGGCCCATGCACTGGGTGAGGTTCCCAGTCTCTCCCAGGAAGGTGGAAATGAGTTTTTCACTGGGGATTACAATTAAATTATTTATTAATTTATTTATTTTTACAATTAACTCTTTTAAAATGAGATTTTTGGTATTAGATGGCAGTAGAAACTCGGGGGTTCCCAAAGCCCAAGGTGATAATAAAGCGTTACATCACTTAGTTAAGCTGAATGCAGGTGGACACCTGAATCAGGTGGGAAACTGGCCAGAAGGCAGACCTAGTGAAATTCAGTCCCAGCAGGTGCTTTGCTGGTGCTATGCACTGATCTTGTGGTGACTGAGGGGGATTCACAGCTGCCAAAGCAGCTCCAACATCACTGCTTGACTAGGAGCCAAGCCCTGGGCATCTAGTGGCAATTCTTCCCCAGAACAAATGAATCTCAGATGGTAATGATTGAAAAATAAAATAGGAAAGCAAACAGGCCAACCTTTATTTCATGAATTAAGGGTTTATAAACCTTGGGCAGTGGGCTGTGGTTTGAAGGTGAATGTGTCTGATTTACTGGGGCTAGAAATGCCAGAGATATTTAATCTACATGTAACAAAACTGCCCTACCATAAGAATGAAAAGCAGTATTTAATTGTCCTATGGATGTGTAAAATTTACAAGTATAGTTAAAAGGTCATTGGTTGGAAAACCATACACCAAGACATCTTATTAGCATAGGGTGGAAACCTCCAGCAATCCCCAGGTGCTTGCGGAGCATGTTCAGTTCTGTAATCTTCCCTGAGAGATATGTGAAACTCATTAGGTGACCTAGGGACCCCCAGATCAGGAAAAGAGGAGACTCTGATGAGAAAAGGATTTTTAAATTTTGTAGCTCAGAGGTTATCTGGAAACATCAGACTTTGACTTTACAGCAGAATCCTACCTGACACTAAATAACATAATGTAATACCAAATACTACTCATCAAAAAAGCAACCAAAGAAAAAAACAAACAAAAACAAAAATAAAAAACCTCAACTGACTTCTAAAAACATTCTGCTATATTCAAGATCAGGGATTTGCTCAGCCATTGTCACAGAACTTAACTTGAAGTAGATAGGAACAAACACAGAGACATACAACAAGACATTATGCACTAAAGAAGAAGTTTCCTTACTCCTAGAGCTTGGGGAAACCAGCAGAAAAGGAGTTGGAAAGAGCCACAGGAGATGGAAAGCACACCCGTGAAACAAATGACCGTGTAAAACATGATTGATGAGCCTACGCATTTTAGAGCCTGAAGCAGGATACACAGAGTCTTCAACAAGTCTGCAGCATTTGGGACCTGAAGTTCAAAGAAGTAGACTTATGCCCTCATTTCTAATCCACAAGCAGTCCACTTGCAAATCAATGTTTAGTTTCTTTTCAGGGAGTTTCACAGGAGCAACAAGCTACTCTTAAATATAGGCTGCATATCCAGCCATAGATGGCCAAAAAAATTCCAGACTCAATGGTACCTTTGGTGTTTTCTTTTTTCATAATCTTGAGAAAAGGTTCTTTCTTTTGTAGTTGATGTTTATCTTATTATTTTTATTATATTATATTTATATGTTTTTTCCTTCACCCTTTCCACACTACAGCTTTTTGCCTTTGTATTATGGATTCTAGTTTAGTGTTTTTATCAGATTTTTTAGTGTGAGAATGAGATAATTTGTTTCTTGTGCTTTTTCTTATACTCTTTTTCTTCTCGGTTTGATGTTACTATATAATTATAATATATTAATTATAATATATTATATTATAATATATTATATTATATTCCCTAAGAACCCTATTTGTTTTCTACTGATAGACACAAAGGTATGGATATGAATGAAGAAGAGGTGGGGAAGAGCTGGGAGGATTGGAGGGAGGGCATATCTTTAACATGCCCTCACCAACCAGCTTTTTTTTTATTACATTTTTAAAATTTATTCATATTACATCTCAATTGTTAGCCCTTCCCCTGTTTCCTCCCATTCTTCCCTCCCTCCCAATTCTCCCCTTCTCTCCTCCCCTATGTCTGTGATTGAGGGAGACCTCTTCCCCCTATATATGCTCTTAGAATATCGAGTCTCTTCTTGGTAACTTGCTATCCTTCCTCTGAGTGCTGCCAGGCCTCCCCATCCAGGGGACGTGGTCATAAAGGGGCACCAGAGTTTGTGTGAGAGTCCGATCTCACTCTCCACTCAACGATGGAGAATATCATGTTCGTCGGCTAGGTCTTGGTAGGGGTTTGAAGTTTACTGCCTATATTCTCCTTGGCTGGTGCCTTAGTTTGAGGAGGACCCCAGGACCCAATTCTACCTGTCATAAAGTTCTTCTTGTAGGTTTCCAGGACCCTGTGGGTCCTACTATTTCCCAATTCTTCCATGCTACTCTGGCCTAAAGTCTCAATAGGATGTCCTCTCCTCTGACTCCTCTTGGTAAGTAAAGTTTTTTATGGTACATATCCCTTGGACTAGTGTTTTGATATGAGTGAGTATATACCTTTGTCTCTTTTTGCTTCTGGGTGAACTCACTCATTATGATAATTTCTAGATCAATCCATTTGTCCACAAATTTCATAAATTCCTTGTTTTTAATAGCTGAGTAGTATTCCATAGTGTAAATGTACCACAGTTTCTTAGTCCATTCTTCTACTGAGGGACACTTAGGCTGTTTCCATGTTCTGGCTATTATGTATAAAGCAGCTATGAACATGGTTGAGCATATGTCCCTGTTGTGTGGTAGGGTATTTCCTGGGTATATTCCAAGGAGTGGGATAGCTGGGTCTTGAGGAAGCCCTATTCCCATTTTTCTGAGAAAGCACCAGATAGATTTCCAAAGTGGTTGTACTAGTTTGCATTCCCACCAGCAATGAAGGAGTGTTCCTCTCTCTCCACATCCTCGCCAACATGTGGTGTCATTTGAGTTTTTGATCTTAGCCATTCTGATGGGTGTAAGATGGAATCTCAGTGTTGTTTTGATTTGCATTTCTCTGATGACTAACGAGGACGAGCATTTCTTTAAGTGTTTCTCGGCCATTTGATATTCCTCTGTTGAGAATTCTCTGTTTAGTTCCAAGCCCCATTTTGCAATTGGGTTGTTCGGTTTTGTGGTGTTTAATTTCTTGAGTTCTTTATATATTTTGAATATTAAAACCTTTGTCAGATGAATGGTCGGTGAAGATCTTTTCCCAGTCTGTAGGCTATTGCTTTGTTCTACTGA
This sequence comes from Acomys percivali, assembly GCA_907169655.1. NCBI lineage: Eukaryota > Metazoa > Chordata > Mammalia > Rodentia > Muridae > Acomys > Acomys percivali. The sequence continues at coordinate 67,504,363 of OU015749.1, forward strand.
CAGTGTCTCCTGCCTTACAGAAGCTTCTCAGCTTCATGAGGTCCCATTTATTAAGTGTTGACTTTAAGGCCTGGGCTGTTGGTGTACTGTTCAGGGAGTTGTTTCCTGTGCCTATGTGTCCCAGGCTCTTCCCCACTTTTGCCTCTAAGTGAATTCATGTCTCTGGTTTTAAGTTGAGGTCTTTAATCCACTTGGACTTAAGTTTGGTGAATGGTGACAAATAGCAGTCTAATTGCATTTTTCTACATGTAGACATCCAGTTAGAACATCACCATTTGTTGAAGATGCTATCCTTTGTCCATTGAATGTATTTGGCTTCTTTGTAAAAAATCAAGTGAGCAAATGTGTGTGGATTCATCTCTGGGTCTTCAATTTGATTCCATTGATCCACCAGCCTGTTGCTTTGCCAGTACCATGCTGTTTTAATTACTGTTGCTCTGTAGTACAGCTTGAGATCAGGTATGGAGATTCCTCCAGAGGATCTTTTATTGTATAGGAATGTTTTTGCTATACTGGGTTTTTTATTTCTCCATATGAATTTGAGAATTGATCTTTCAATATCTTCAAAATATTTTGGAGGTATTTTGGTAGAGATTGCATTGAATCTGTAAATTGCTTTTGGTAAGATGGCCATTTTTACTATGTTGATTCTCCCAATCCACGAACAAAGTAAATCCCTCCATCTTCTGATGTCATCTACAATCTCTTTCTTCAGAGGTTGGAAGATTTTTTCGAATATAAGTCCTTCACTTGCTTGGGTAGATTTACTCCTAGATATTTTATATTGTTTGTGTCTATTGTGAAGGGAGTAGTTTTCCTAATTTATTCTTCTGCCTGTTTGTCATTTGTATACAGGAAAGTTACTGACTTTTTTGAGTTTATTTTGTATCCTGCCAATTTGCTGAAAGTGTTTATCAGCTGTAGGAGTTCTCTGGTGGAATTTTGGGGGTCACTTATATACACTATCATATCATCTGCAAATAGGGATAATTTGACTTCTTCCTTTCCCATGTGGATCCCCTTGATCACCTTTTGATGTCTTATTGCTCTGGCTAGGACTTCAAGAACTATATTGAAGAGATATGGGGACAGAGGGCAGCCTTGTCTGGTTCCCAATTTTAGAGGGAGTTCCTTGAGTATCTCTCCATTTAATTTAATGTTGGCTGTTGGTTTGCTGTATATAGCCTTTATTATGTTTAGATAAGTGCCTTGTATTCCTGATCTCTCCAAAACTTTAAACATAAATAAGTGGGTGTTGGGTTTTGTCAAATGCTTTTTCTGCATCTAAAGAGATGATCATTTGGTTTTCCTCTTTCAGTTTGTATAAATAATGAATTTCATTTATGGATTTCCTTATGTTAAACCATCCCTGCATGCCTGGAATGAATCCTACCTGGTCATGGTGAATGATGTCTTTGATATGCGATTGTATTCACATTGCGAGTATTTTGTTGAGTATTTTTGCATCAATGTTCATAAGAGAAATTTGTCTGAAATTCTCTTTTTTTGTTGGGTCTTTGTGAGGTTTAGGTATCAATGTGACTGTGGCCTCATAGAAGGAATTTAGTAATATTCCATCCATTTCTATTTTTCGGAATAGCTTGAGTAGTATCGGTATTTGCTCCTCTTTGAAGGACTGATAGAATTCTGTGCTGAAACCATCTGGCCCTGGGCTTCTTTTGGTTGAGAGACTATCAATAGTTGCTTCTATTTCTATAGGCGAAATAGGGCTATTTAATTTGTTTATCTGGTCTTGGTTCAATTTTGGCAAATGGTCGAGAAATTTGTCGATTTCCCTTAAATTTTCGAATATGTGCCATAAATGCCTTTAAAGTAGGTTCTTACGATTCTTTTTATTTCTTTGGTGTCTGTTGTTATGTCTCCCTTTTCATTTCTGATTTTGTTATTTGGGATAGTGTTTCTCTGTCTTTTAGTTAGATTGGCTAACGGTTTGTCTATCTTGTTAATTTTCTCAAAGAACCAGCTCTTGGTTTTGTTGATTCTTTGGATTGTTCTCTTTGTTTCTAATTTATTGATTTCAGCCCTGAGTTTGATTATTTCTAGGTGTCTACTCATCTTGGGTGTTTCTGCTTCTTGTTTTTCTAGACCGTCCAGGTGTGTTGTTAAGTTGTTTATGTGGGATGATTCCATTTTCTTTTTAAAGGCACTTAGTGCTATGAATTTTCTTCTTAGCACTGCTTTCAATGTGTCCCACAAATTTGAATATGTTGTTCCATCATTTTCATTGAATTTCAGGAAGTCTTTTATTTCTTCCATGACCCATGTGTCATTAAGTAGAGAGTTGTTTAGTTTCCACATGTTAGTATGCTTTTGTTATTTCTGTTGTTGTTGAAGCCCAGCCTTAGACCATGGTGATCTGATAAGATAAAAGGTATTATTTCAATCTTCTTGTATCTGTTGAGGTTTGCTTCGTGATCACCTATGTGATCAATTTTAGAGAATGTTCCATGGAGTGCTGACAAAAAGGTATAATCCTTTGTGTTTGGGTTGGAAAATTCTATAGATATCTGTTAGATTCATTTGATTCATGAAATTGGTTAATGAGGTTATTTCCCAGCTTAGTTTTTGAATCAAAGACCTATCCTTGAGTGAAAGTGGTGTGTTGAGGTCTCCCACTATTAATGTGTGGGTATCGATGAGATGGACAAGCTTTGTTAATAGCTCTTTTACAAATGTGGGAGCCCTTGTATTCGGAGCACAGATGTTCAAAATCGTGATGTCTTCTTGGCTTACTTTACATTTGTTGAGTACAAAGTGTCCATCCTCATCTCTTTTGATTAATTTTGGTTGAAATTCTATTTTATTAGATATTAGAATGGCTACCTCAGCTTGTTTCTTGTGACCATTTGCTTGGAATATTTTCTCCCTACCTTTTTCTCTGAGGCAATGTCTGTCCTTGTGGTTGAGATGTGTTTCTTGAATGCAGAAAAATTTTGGGTCATGTTTATGCATCCACTCTGTTAGTCTGTGTTTTTTTATTGGAGATTGAGACCATTGACATTGAGTGATATTAATGACCAGTGATTGGTAAGTCCTTTCATTTTTGGTATTTGTAACAGTCGAGATTTTGTGAGGTTGTGATTTTGCAATGGTATAGTTACCTATTTCCTATGTAGTTTTGGTTGTAGTTTGACCAGCTGAGGTGGAGTTTTCCTTCTAGTAACTTCTGTAAAGCCAGATTTGTGGCTAGGTACTGTTTGGATTTGTTTTTGTCATGGAATATCTTGTCTTCTCTGTCAATGGTTATTGGTAATTTTGCTGCATATAGTATCTGTGTTCTCTTAGGGTTTGCAGAACCTCTGTCCAGGCCCTTCTGGCTTTCATGGTTTCTGCTGAGAAGTCAGGAGTAATTCTGATAGGTTTGCCTTCATATGTTACTTGGCCTTTTTCTCTTGCCACTTTTAATATTTTTTCCTTGTTCTGTATATTTTGTGTTGTTATTATTATGTGGCGGGAAGATTTTCTTTTCAGATCTATTCTATTCGGTGTTCTGTAGGCCTCTTGTATGCTCATATGCAAGGCTGCAAGTCTCTTAAATCTGTGGAAAGGCTTGTGCTTGTGAAGGCATGTAAATATCTTTGTGGAAAATTGCCCACAAAAATTTAAGCGTCTCTGGAATCACTTCCTCTTTTTTGTACCATGGGGAGTTCAACATTATATCAGGGGAATTTCCAAATTCATTTCCCTACCATTACTTAAAGCAAAATGTCTTAAAATGTCCCAAACAGAGGGCCTAGAATTCTGGAATGAGTTGCTTCAACTCACACCGTGGGTCCTTCCTGTCTGCAAATATATATGCTCCAGATGTCTGGAACCATATTGCTTACCTCACTCATAGCAGAGAAGTCCAGGAAGGCTGTCTTTTGTACTGCTCCTTCTTCCGCATGATAGCTGCCAGTGACAATGCATAGGAAACCTCCAAACCTCAAAATGAACCATTAGAGAAAAAAACACAGGAGAACAAATGACAAGACTCAAATGAGGTGGAAGACCCTGAGGATTGTCCAGTAGTTGGTTAAGCTATGTTAGAAAAAGCAAGTGATCTAATTAGAGAAAATTTACTCCCTAAACCACAGCACCTCTTTTCTCTCTCTGATCTTCCTCCTATGAGCATTCATTGGCTACAGAGGATAAAGGCCTGCAAACTGAGACAGAAGTTCCTAAAGACACCAAGATATAGCCTCCCCCAGCAAAGAATAGCCATGTACCAGGCATTGAAAAAATTCTGTAATCTCAGAGACCCTGGGGACAATTATCCCTAGCCACTTCAGCCACAATGGCCCAAGGCTTCACACCTCCACCACTACAGACTTAAAACAGCTGTGCCAAGCTATTAATGAGGACTGAATTCATGGACCAAACCTATTTTCCAAATTTAAATAGAAATCTTTTAACTCCCTAAGACGGGAAAGATATATGTGAATCTTTTCTCCCCATTCCTCTGTTGATACAATGGGAGGCCCTATTTAAAGTGAATATTAGATACAAGGTAGAAAAAAATAAAACAAATAATCAACAGCACTAAAGCAAGCACACCTCCCTGCCCTGCTCAATTGACAAATTAGAATTATACCTAGCTGTTTGAACAGTGTAACTTCTCCATAGAGATTTATCAGGCTTTACTCCTTGTTGGCTGCTTTGAGCAGGTACACTTATGTGCTCCCAGACCTGGGACAGTCTACTTTCCTGTCCACATGACCTGCGTAGACTGCTCTACTGGACCTCCTAAACAAAGCCCAACTGAGACCCTTCCAGATTTTTATACTAAGAGTACAAGCCAGGTTAAACAAACAGAAAACAGAAAGATAATAGACTTTGCAGCCAAAGCAATAATTCTAAACAATCTTATCTGGGAAGGAACGACTTCATAACATAGGCTCACACACCAGGGACTAATATATAAACATTATGACAAATAGACCATAGCTACCTATGATATTGGGACTGGCCTGTATCAGGACTCCTCCCTTGTGAAAGCTCCTGTAGCCACAACATGGTCTAATTAAGAATGTATTAAATACGGAGAGACCACACACTAGAAGGGATATTCCTCCCACCCCCAATTATTCAGCTGCCTTTAAGCCTTCTAAATCCATCTGTCCCTGCTGTAGAAAAAGCTTTCCTTGGAAAAAAGTTTGCATATTCAGCTATGACAAAGAAGGCAAGATCCTGACACTTTTAACTTCCCTGAAGGGCAGCATTTAGCCACAACCATAAGAGTGAAAAACCCACCTATATGTTGGGTCACTAACGTAATAGAAAAATCTCACCCTAAGCACTCAATAAAAATTGGCAATAAAAACTATAAATAACTGATAAACACAGGAGCAGATAAGACCACCCTAGAGCAAGCTGAAGTTCCCCCCCCCCCGACCTTCCTACCATGGAGCAGGTGGTCTCTCCCAAGCAGTTATTACCTAAGACTTTCATAAATAGAAAGATCAGTATGAACAAATGGGCACGTTAGACTCATAGTAGCTTGCATGGCCACTAACTTACTAGGTAGATATATATTAGATTTAATTGTGGTCCTTAGTAGTGGGAAACAGGAATAATGCCTGCAGATAGAAAAACATCAAAAATATCAATATGAATAGAATCTCAAATTCTAATAGCCATTGCTGAATACCTTGCTCCCTGGCCGGAAGGGATTGTGGATGATTTTATCTGTATTGAACAATGGCCTCTAAACAGGGAGAAATGAATAATTTTACAACAATGAGTTAAATACCAGTTAGATATAGAACACATCTGTCTCCCTAGAAGCCAATGGAATACTCTGTCTTTGTAACTAAAAAGAAAACCAGAACTTGGAGACTTCTCCAGGACTTCAGAGCAATCAATAAAACCAAGAAAGTTTGTGCTCACCTTAACATGGCCTCCCCCCTTTGTCTTGCACACCTGTAAATATCCCCAATATTAGTATCAGACATTTAAGATTGTTTTTTTTCAATACCACTTCCTGAACAAGATTGTAATTCTTTTTACTTCTCAGTACCTACAATCTTTTAGGATCATCCGATAGATTTGACTGGATTATGCTTCCCCAAAGCATTGCCAACAGCCTATTTGCCAGGAAGCTGTAGCGTATGCACTAAAACCCCTTATTAAATCAGTTCTCATTATATATCGTGAATGACCTATTAAAGTGGCAAGATAAAAGAATGAAACATTAACTCTAGAAGATCTTAAATAACAAGCAAAAAAGGTCCTAAAAGAGAGAGTATTTACTATAGCAGAAAATAAGATTCTGCTCATTTTCTCCATCACATCCTATGGCCTGAAATCACCCTAACCTCAGTCCAGCCAGTTAAATTAGTTATGGATTTCCCCAATCTGTCAACCTTAAATGTCATTCTAAGCTTCTTAGATGATATCAGTTGGCTTAGACCTTGGTTCCCAAAATCAACCAGCAAAAACAGCCTCTATTTGACTTACTTAAGGAAAACAAACACCACTCCTCTCTTTGCTTTCTGACACCAGCAGCTAAGCAGGCCCTTTGTTCTAATAACAAATATATTGAAAATGCCTCCCTGTCAGCATCCAATCTAAGTCCTTATATTTTATTCCTCTCCCACTGTAATTGGAGCCTGATGTCCACCTCAGGGAATCCTAGAATGGCTCCATAGACCAATAGGGAAAACGCATTGAATATTAACCAAAGTCTACATTTTATTTACCATGATAAGGACAGGAAGAGAATGCATCTTATCTTACATAATGAAGGCAAGGCATCTGATGTGATCATTTTACCATAACCCCTCTGAGACATTGAGTGGCTGTTAAGAAACCACATCTCTTTTGGTAAGCACCTTATTGGAGTCCAAGGACAGATAGATAATAACTTTTCCAAGGATAAATGACTGGCAACCATACAACTTTTTAGATGGTTCTCTCCTTGTTTATCCTCCTTCTTCCCTATCCCAGTGGCCCTCATGGGATTGACAGATGTGGGGAGGGATGGCAACACAGAGCCACCTATGTGATATATCAAGAAGACATTGAATCCAAGTCATCTGTTCTCCCTCTCAGAAAAATCTCCCCAATTTAAAGAACTATGTTCCATCTTTCAGGGCTAAACACACTTAAATGAACCATTTAATCTATATTCAGTCAGCATTTATGCAGGTAACCTACTTCAGTGCCTGGTCTACTACTATGTCAGAGTTGATGGTATCCCTCTGTGCCCACTAATATTAAAAGTTTCAGAACACATCAAATTAGAACATGTCCCACTTTTATAAGCCATATACAGTCACATTCATTTCTCTCCTAGCCTCTTTATGATGGAAATGTCTTATCCATAAAGATTGTCATTACTGGGCCTTTACTATGTCACCATCACTGCTAAAAACTCCATCACCTTGCCAATATCAACTTAAAAGGGACAAAACTTATGTTCCTCAACACCACCCAAAAATACTGTAAATGTATTCTCAAAACTTGTTCCTCTTGAGAGCAGCGGCGGCACAAGCAGCATCAGCGACACCAGCAGCAGCGACTGAGGTTTGCAGCTCAGAGCCTTCCAGTGGAGGAGGTTAGTGTGGTGGCTGGTGGGAGTTGCTGCGGGAGAGGGGACAATAAACAGCATTTGGGTCGCGTGGTGCCTTGTGACCCAAACTGGACTCGGCGGACAGTTCAGCCCCAGAGTCCCGGGTACAGCTCAGGGCGCAGTGCTATGGAGACACTGACTCAGCGCAGCAGACAATTCTGCCCAAGGCAACAGCTTAGCACAGCCACGGCTCCCCTGCTGTGATGCAGGCTGGGTGGAGCGCTCAGGTCCACCAAGGGCACCATCTCAGCGCAGCCACAGCTCACCTGCTGTGACACAGGCTGGGAGGAGCACTCAGGTCCACTGAAGGCACCATCTCAGCGCAGCCGCAGTTCACCTGCTGTGACGCAGGCTGGGCAGAGAGCTCAGTCCCACCAAAGGCGCTAGTGCACATCAATGAGCAGTTCTGCTCAAGACACTAGCTCTACTCAGAGGGCAGTTTTGGGGCACTGATGCAGGCTGAGGTCAGCACGCAGATTCAGCCCAGAGGCCCTAGCTGGACTTGCTGGGCAGATTAGGCCCAGAGATTCTTCCTGAGGTGTGCACACAGGCTCGGCAGCCCCAAGACTCTGGCTGGACTATGTACGCAGTATAGGCCTGGAGGCCCGGGCTGAATTCAGCGTGCAGCGTGGGTCCATAGTCCCTGGCTGAGCTCGGTGCACAATTCTGCCCCAGAGACTTGGGTGGAGCTCGGCGTGCAGCTTAGGGCCACAGTCCCTAACCGTGCTTGGCAGACAGATTGGGCCCAGAGTCTCTAGTAGAGCTTTTGGCACAGTCCCAGCTCTAAGATTCTGGTTGGACACAGTGTGCAGTTTGAATCCAAATTCCTGGCTGAGCTGTGTGGATGTTTTGGGCATGAGTCAGTAACTGACCACAGCACGCAGTTTGGCCAAACACCCCTAGCTGAGCTTGGTGCGCAGTCCCAGCCCGAAAATTCTGGCTGGACCCTGTGTGCATTCTGATCCCATAATTCCTAGCTGAGCTTGGCAGACGGTTCAGGCCCTGAGATTCTAGCTGAGCTCGGATGGTGGTTTGGGACAAGTGTCCCTATCTGGACTTGGCAGGGAACCCAGAAGGCTGTGGATACCTTGGCCTGACCCAACGCTCATGCAGAGACACAGAACGATTGCAGGAATCACAGCACAGGGGAGCTGAGGATCACTGGCTGTGAGAGCCCAAAACGCCAGGGCTAACCTCCTGCCAACCACAACAGTGAAACATCAGAACTTCCAACCTACAGAAATCATGAGAAAACAAGTGAATCTATCATCAGACTCCCTCCATCCAACTCAGGAAGCTACCCAACGAAAACAAAGCTGGAAAGATGTCTAAAGGACAGCGTAAAAGCATACTCAAAAAACCCCAAAACAACATGGCGTCTCCAGTTTCCAGCTATCCCAAAGAAAACAACCCAGAGAGCTCAAATACAATGGAAATACAAGAAAATGACCTCAAATCCTTAATAAGGAGCATATTAATGGAGGAAACAAATAAATTCGTAATCAAATACAGGAAGACGCAGCCAAACAGGTGAGAGACATAAAAAACGCACATAGAGTAGAACTGGAAAAATTTCAGGAAAATGCAAATAACCATATGGAAGAAATAAATAAAACGGTTCAAGCTCTAAAGACCTATGAAGAGGCAATGGAAGAAACTCAGGAAAATACAAAAAATCAGATGAAAGAAAAAAAATCATTTCAAGATCTGAAGACGAAAATGGATTCAATGATAAACACACAGACAGAAGAAAAATGAGAACGTGAGACCTCAGAGAAGAAGGCAAGCAACACAGAGATGAGCTTTGCTAACAGAAATCAAGAGACAGAAGAACGAATCTCAGGTCTAGAAGATACAATCACAGATCTTGAAGCAACCATTAAAGAAAATGCCAAATCTGGAAAACTTCTGACACAAACCATCCAAGAAATGCAGGACACCATGAAAAGAAGAAATCTGAGGATAATAGGCATTGAAGAAAGAGAAGATATCAGACTCCAAGGCCCAGAAACTATTCTCAAAAAAATCATAGAAGAAAATTTCCCCAACCTAAAGAAAGAGATACCTATAAACATACAAGAGGCCTAGAGAACACCAAATAGAATTGACCAGAAAAGGAAAACTGCCCGTCACATAATAATCAAAACACAAAACATACAGAACAAAGAAAAAATATTAAAGCTGCAAGGGAAAAGGGCCAAATAACATTCAATGGCAAACCTATCAGAATTACACCAGACTTCTCAGCAGAGACCACAAAAGCCAGAAGAGACTGGACAGAGATCCTGCAAACACTGAGAGACCACAGATGCCAGGCCAGACTACTTTACCCAGCAAAACGATCAATAACCATTGATGGAGAAAATAAAATATTCCATGACAAAAACAAATTCAAACAGTACATATCCACAAACCCAGCTTTACAGAAGGTACTAGAAGGAAACTCCATCCCAAAGGGTCAAGCTACAACCAAAACTACTCAGGAAATAGGTAACTATACCATGGCAAAAACACAGCTACACAAACACTCAATTGGAAACAACATCAAAATTAAGACTCTTAACAGTCACTGGTCGTTAATATCTCTCAACATCAATGGTCTCAATTCTCCAATAAAAAGACAGTTCACCATTATCTGAGAGCCTTGAGCTCAGTGCAAAAAGTAGAGCTCTCTTTTTGTGTGGGGCTTCATCTTTACTGCCCCAGGAACCCTGGATCTCCACATCCTCTACCTGAGGAATTTCCCATAGTCATTAGGGAATTTATAGGTCCAAGTCTCTTTCTTCTAAGAACCCATTCACTAAGCACCTAAAATTCTTGGAATGCCTCTCCATGTAAATGAAGCATCTTAATACCTTAGTCCTCCAGCCAATGTTCTATATCCAATCTGGAAATCCCTACCACACACCTAAGTTCTATTTAACCCTCATTCACTCCAAATAAAGCTGATATGCTTCCCCAAATTTGGTCCCAGAGTCATAATTTCTGTCTGCATACACAGGGCTTTCAAACTCCTCATTGCTTCCCACTGCTCATTTGCCCTCATGGATTGATCTCAGCCAAAGATACTCAGGGGAAGGGAGGGTCTCAGCTAAGTGAAAAAAAAAACTTAAATAGTACTTATTGTATGAGTATATTTATATTCAAAACATCCTGAGTGAACAAAATCATAGAAGCATAACAGTGATAGTCCACAGGCGAATTTGAACAGTGAAAGGAATAGGGCGAGAATACTGAGTGAATATTTTGCCTTTAGATGAGGTGAGGCTTGAGGTCTAGAAGTAGAAAGTGGTTATGGTTACATATCATTTTGAAAAATTTCAAAAGCCTTTACATATACAAGTAGTTAAAGAAGTAATTTGAACTTATTTTATCAAAAGAGAAAAATAGATACTTCCACAATGTACAACTGAAATAGGTGGCAGTGATGCTTGTGACACAAATAGTCATTTTGCTAAATGTGTCAGCATGCAAGAAACTGCTGTAAGAAATGAATGTTTCATGGGACATCTGATGACCCAAGACCTCATCAAAAGGTTTCCAAGACCCTTTGCTCACATGGGCGTTTGAATAGGGGTGTACTCCATCCTCACTAAAAGTTAATATTGAGTTCAAAATACACATTGAAGAAGGTGCTTCTTTATTATCTCATTCAACACATTCCCAAGGGAAATAATGTGAGAGGAGAGATGGTTTGTTTATAGTTTAGAAATTCGTCTCCATGGTCTCCTGACTCTGCTACTTCCAAAAAGTAGTGAGGCAGAATGTTATAGTAGGGTATATGGAGTGGATGAAAGCTACTTAGTCATAGTGCCAGAGAGGAGGACAGGAGCCAAGGATGAGATACAAGCCCCAGGACATGCTCCCTCCCATATGCACTTTCTTTAACTAAGTCTTATCTCTTTTTTAGCACACTGTAATAGCCAATTCTGTGATGAACCCACAATTAGGTTCATCTATTGTCAAGATAAGAACTCCCAAGTGCCAATCATTATTAATCATTGCTGCATTGAGGACCAAGCATCAACACTGATCCTCTAAGCATTATTCAGTTCTAAAAGGCAAGAGTGATCTGTGCCTGACTGTTGTATTTCTCTTTAAATCAATATACTGTATATATAAAACCTGAAGAATCTCATTTTCTTAAGTAGCTCACATTCGTTCTGTTAAGTGGTAATTCTTCATTTTAAAGTTAAAGTGGATCTAATTTCATTTTTACATCATTAAATAATCCACCTACTCAGATTACACGATTGTTTGTTTTGCTTCAAGGGCAATGATTTGACTATAAAGCTGATCAGGCTTCTGTATTCTAGTCCAGCTCCAAATGAAGTTAACATTTACCATAGACTCTTATTAGCACCATCTGACAGCATGTGAATGTAATCTGCTAAGTTAATATAACACTTTTGAAACTAGACATAAAGTCACTTCTTGATATAATAAAGGCTACATGTGACATACATGCAGCCATCACTGACTGAATAGGAAGTCCCTCTAAAATAAGAACAGGGTCAATACTGCTTTTCTCTTCATTTTTATAAAATAGAGAACTTAAAACAGAGTAACTGGAGAAAGAATCATAGGGGGAAACAATAAAAATGAATGTCTCAGGTCATTCCTTCTTTTAGACAATATAATCTCATGCATAAAGTATACTGAAAAACAGCTCCACACAAAGATCTGACAATGGCTGTCAAGAAAGTAACAGTATAGAACAGCAACACATATACAAAACACAAATTCCATGAAACGTAAGTCAGATAGGCAGTGAAGAGTCCAGCTTGAACCGAGGACAGACAGCAATATCAGATCACTGTGTTTGGCAGGGGGACAAGGGGAAAACTGAGTTGTCCCTCTGAAGAGTCCAGCCTGATCAGCCTGACAGCCTGATCAGCCTGACAGTGAGCGTGTGTTTAAAATTTCCACTTCCCCAGGAATGTATTTACTCCCCCCAATTGGGAAAGTCTCCAAATGTTTTTAGCTCACAGTCCCAAGAATAACTTCCTCTTTTCTCCAACCCACACCTTTTTTCTCCCACCTGTGCCATTACTTAGCCAGTTGTTTTAAAGGTAGAGTAACCAATCATGTTTGTACTAATCATCTCTGCTAGTTCTGATTCTGTAAGGGTATAAAAATATCATGCTTCTGCTCTTCAGAGTCTCTAGTCCAAATGAGCTTGGTAGACCCCGTCTTGTCATCTTAACAAATTCCTGTGTGTTTGTTTTGACAATGGACTCAACTCTCATTGGGGACTCTGGAATTAGATGGACGATGTCTCCGCAGATCTGAGTATTGCAGTAGTAGTAAGTCACACGAGCTTAAACAATATTGAAAACACATGGAACATTCCTAGGTAAAAACTTAAGATAGCAAATACTCTGAAAATAAAAACTATAAAGTACCAAACAAGCCATTATAAGGGAAAAAAGAAAATGGAAAGGCATCCCATCTTCACTAATGAACAGAGTTTACATTGTCAAAAGGGCTATTTACCAAAAGCTATGTACAGACTCGATGAAATTGCCAACAAAGTGATAATGTTGTGAGGCCAATTATGAATAATGCACTAAAATAATCAATAACCCAAAGCAGCTACAATAATCTCATTTTAGTAAAGAGATCCTTGTATAAAATCTTGTATAAGAGAGCCTTGTATAACTCCTCTGAGAAGTTTAGCCAATTAGCTGATGGAAAAAGATACAGAGACCCACAGCTAAATATTAGACATCGCTTGGGGAATCCTATGGAAGAGTTGGGTGAAAGATTGAAGAAGCTAGGGGGTCAAGGACCCCAAAGAAGAAATACAGAGTAAATTAACCTGGGCCATGGGGCTCACAGACAATGAAACACCAAAGAATATAAATCATCTGGATCTAGACCCCCTACACATATGCAGTGCATGTGCAACTGGATAAATAGGTAAATCCCCTAATAATGTGAATAGGGGCTATCTCTGACTCTGTTGCCTAAATTTGGTTCCATTTTCCACAGCTGGATTGCCTTGTCAGGCCTCAGTGGGATTGGATATGCTAATGCTGCAATGACTTGAGTTCTCAGGATGAGTTGGTACTCCTTAGGATCTTCTCCTTCTCTGAGAGGAAGGAAATGGATGAATTGGCCAGGAAGAGAGCATGGTGGTGTGACTCGGAGAAGAGGAAGATGGAGGCTTGTATGGAGCTGTAAAGTGATTACATAAAGAAATAATAAATAAATAAGTTAATAAAAATAAATAAATGGAAAGAAAAAGTAGAAAAAAAAAAGGATGCGATAAACATCATAATATGAAGTTATACAAGGAAGTTTCAGAAAGTCAAGAATGCTGTATTTACTCTCATAAATACTCTACAAAGGATAAAATGGACAGGAAAGTAAAAGAATTACAAGAATATGTAAGGATAATGAGAAAGGGAGACTAAGAATGGAATAAAAGTATAATAGGAAATGCTAATATGCTAAAATACATCCTGTGAATTTATGAAAATGTCATAATGAAACCCATACATACAGTTACGTAAGGCAATCAAAGAAAGATCTTATGAAAGGTGTTCAATGACACTGCTTTTGATTCTTCTAAAAGAAGATAAATAAGTAGATAGAAATTTAGTTATATATACAATAGTCATATGATAAATAAGCACTCATCAACTCTGTAATTCACTTCTCCGCACAGAATTAGACAGATAGTATATTTCATTAAGTAATATGGATAAATATAAATAATTATTTATTGTGTATATTCTTAGATACAATGTAACAACAGTTTATTCATGAAGTAATCTATCTACCTATTGAGAAATGGAATGGTAACATATTTTATATACATAATGCAGTTCTATTCAGATGTAAAATATAATTAAGTTATTTTGTCCCCAAGTTCCCAAATGAATGTTTACAATGTGTGAGTGTCGGATTACAGCAGATTGAATTAAAATGGCATGTAGTATCCTTAGCATTCTCTATCTACAAAGTATAGTTTCTAATATGATTAAATCAAGCTTATTTTACTCTATTAATAATCATGATTTCATGTCATAAGTCAAAGTACAGACCAACCAAAATCTGATGTCCTCTATTGTATGATTTCTTAAAGCTTCTTCCCCCCAAAAGCAAGAGTTTCTGTTATATAATTTGTTACAATAGAAACAATCAATTAAATGGTTATTTGTATACATACTCACATACTTCATTTAAACTATTGTTAGATGGATTATTAAAGTCATGTCTTTTTTTTTTCTTGAGACAAGATCTCATATAGTCTTGAGCTCAATATGTGGCTGAGGATGACCTTGAGCTAGCAGTCCTCCGGTGTATACTTCTCAAGTGTTGAGAATAATGACCATCAGACACAATATATATAGTTTGTTAGATAAAATTCAGAGCCTTGCACATTATATACATTCTAACAACTGAGTTCCAACCTTGCCTCTTTTTGCTATAGATTTTGATGATTAAATGTTACCAGGGACATTACTAAGATAATAGATAAAAATTTGTACTACAAATTAGCCCTGTTTAGATCTAAAGTCAATTTACATTTAAATAATGATTTATTTTATTTTTAAGTGTATGTGTACATTTATGTATCTGTGAATGTCTGTGCAAATGATTGCAGATGCTCCCACCATCCAGAAAAGGGAGGCAGATCTCTTACAGCTGGAGTTACAAATAGGTGAGAACTTCCTGTCTGGATTTTAGGAATAAAATGTGTGTCTTCTGAAAGTGTGTGTTTATACTCTTAACAGTTAAGGAATTGCTTTGAATGTAAACTGTTTTCTTTAACATTACTATATATAAGTGCATTTTCTCTCATATTCCACATAAGTTTATTTAACTTAACAAATGAATGTACAATTATGAGACCTCAAACATGGTATCAATACTACTTAGTAGAGTCTCTTTCTCTGCTTCTTGCTCGTTCTCTAATATTCTTTGCCGTTAGAAAATCCCAAATCCATGGACAGCTAAAATTCTTAAGAGTTGACACATTTACTTTTTTCTGTGTGCAGACTTGAATTTAAGTATAAGACTCCAAAGGATGACATAGCTATTTCCAAAGGCAAACTCTAAAACATTGCAATAGGAGAATACTCTACTGTAAAATAGTGACCCAAGTGCTCATCTATCTTCTTCCTCTAATTCCTTCAAGGTGTACAGACTCTCCTGATAAGTCTTCAAAGACCAAGTCTTCTGAATATGTATGAGTTTAGAGAAAGCACTCTTGAGAGAGTCCTTATTTCACTCACCTCTGGGGAAGCACTCTTGTATGAAATGTGGCTACTTGGGGCTCTTGACAGCCACTAATCCATCTTCTATTGGCCAAATTCTTCTCTCTTCAGTTACAGTAGCACTCTAATAACCAGCTTCACTATAAATCTACTGCCCTTTCTTCATATTATATCTCTAGTTCTCAGAAAGCAAAAATCAACTACAATCTTTGTTCTGATTGTTTTCTGAAGAGCATTGTTCATCATTTCAGAATCATGTTTCATACCAACATCTGAAGTAATAGGTCAGCCTTATTCCCTTTAAGATGACCTACATTCTGCCCACATATGTGACCAAGAAGAAATAAATATGAGTTTCCATTTATTTAGCATGTTTGGGTTCAATATAACAAATATGATTGTAGGCTCCCATTAAGCTCCTTTGCTACTTTACTATGTGAAAAATGGAAAATCATACACACACACACACACACACACACACACACACACACACACTTGTACCAACATATATACACACCACATATGCCCATGCATACATATATGTATATACACATACACACATACATGCACACAAACACATATATACACATAGTACACATAGTTTTATTAAGGAGAACTTAAAGTGTAATCACAGTGAAATATTATAGAAAAAAGTGTATGTAAAATGCTTTCTTTCTTCTACTGTTCTGAATTTTTAATATGTAGCTTTAGAAAAACAATGTTTAGATTTTGCAGTATTAGTTACTTTTTAAAAAAAATTTTTATTTAGTTTTAATTTATGTGCATTGGTGTAAGGGTGTCAGATCTTGGAGTTACAGACAGTTGTGAGCTGCCATGTGGGTGCTGTGAATTGAACCCGGGTCCTTTGGAAGAGCAGGCAGTGCTCTTAACCACTGAGCCATCTCTCAGGCCCAGTATTAGTTACTTTTAAAAGGATAACATATCCAGACACTTTTATTCTTCAAAACAAAAGTAATAAACTATGAACATAACTGACTCTATATTTCTAGACCTGCATTTGTCCCATCATTACTAACATTAAACGTTTAATGTTTTATCTGAATCTCTTCAGAAATATCAGATAGAATTCACATATTTGTTAAATAACTATATAAACCTCTTTCTTACTCTTCTCTTGGAAGACAATATAATAGTGACAAAATAGTGACAAAATAAGTCACTTTCATCTGATTTTTAAGTGAATGTATTTTATTTCAATATTGGAAGCAATGAAAATCTTTCTCAAAATGTGAAGTTAAACAGAGGAGAAAAACTCAAGTGAGGCCGTGTGGAGACTGGAACAAGACATTTTGAACAATGTTTTATAATTTGCTAATGTTAGTCAGCTGGCACTGTTTTTTCTTAACTTAGGCCTATAATAGAATAACATCTAAAGTGTAAAGAGAAAATATTCAAAATAAATTAAACAGTGCTTAGTACTGCCACCTCAGCCTTTTTAAGTTGCTCACTCATTTATTTTTGTTTTGTTTATGTAACCTGAACATCTAAGCTGGAAAGGATGGAAGAGGTCATACTTGTCTTTGTTGATTTAATAGTCCAAGTTTAGGGAAAGTGTGGCAAGGTAGTTTATTATAATATGAGGTATTATCAGAGAGCATTAAGCCCAAAAAAGAAAGATATATTCCTGAGCATGGCAAAGAAAAATATATTCATACACACATAGTGTTTATGTTTCTTTACAAATTCAATTTAGACTTTTCTCATATAAGAACTTCTCATTTACCTCATTTTCTCTAGGGATTGGGGGGCTTATCTGACTCTTTTAAAGAAACAACTATATCACTTTTTTATCGGGTCATATGATTGATTTTCCAACCCTAGAGACAGTGTTTGACCTACTTTATTAGTTCTTGAAATCAGCCTGAATTGCTTTCAAGTTAAATTTGCTCATTTGAAATAGACCCCAGGGAGATTATTGACTGGCAGAGATTATTTCAATCACATATGTCTTTTATGATTGTATAACAACAGTTCAATAAAACAAAATAGCTAAGTCTATAAATTTTGTAATAAATGAGTTACTAGCAACACTGGGCTTTGCTGGCCCATTTTTAGTTCTTAAGACTTTGTACAAGTTTTGACTATATGTATTCCCATCATACTCCCCCCATGCCCATAATTTTTTCACACATCCAGTTTTGTGTGTTGATTTTATTTTCACTTACGAAGTCCAATTTATGCTGCCCCTGTGCTCATAGACATATGGACTACCACTGGAACACCTGAACCTACCGGAGCAATAATTTTAGAGAAATAGACTCTCCCTCTCCCAGCAACTATTAGCTGCCACTAGTACTTCTGCTAGGAGTGGGAAGGCATGTCTAACTTTTTTTCTCCATGCTGGCATTCAGTGTGACTTGATCATGTATGGGACTTGAAAAAGCCATTATAAACTCTGTGAGTTTATATGTGCAGCTGTCATATTGTATTCTTAGGATGCTGTTTTCTTGTATTCATTCATTGCTTCAGGCACTCACAGTCTCTCTTCTACTACCTATTACACAATAATCCCCAAGGCTTGAGAGGAGGTGCCTACAATCTACGTATTTCATTCATGGTTGAACATTCTACGTGCTCTTATACTTTACATCATTAGAAGTTGTAGGTCTGTATTTTAATAATCATCCATTGCAACTAGAAGTTTCTCTGATAATGATTGAAGAATAGATTAATATACAGTTATAGTAATATTCAATATTACATTAGTAGACATGTCTTAATATGCTATTTTTCTTTACGAATAACTATATATAATCCTACTTGTGTATATATATATATATACCATATAGATAGATAAATGGACATATATAACTGTCATAAAAAGTACCCAATCCTTACAATTTTATTTCCAAAAATACGTTTACAAATTCATTCACTTCAAAAGTTCCAAAATATTTGAAAATAATCAAAGTGTTATGTGTTTTATATTTAAATTTTGTTTTGTTTTGTTTTTCATGAAAGGGTTTCTCTTTGTAACCTTGACTGTCCTGGTCTCACTTTGTAGACCAGGTTAGTCTCGAACTCACAATGATCCACCTTCCTCTGCTTCCTGAGTGCTGGGATTAAAGGCATGTACCACCAACCCCCAGCTTGTATTTAGATTTTTAAAAATATCTGTGGAACATAATAAGAACCTACTTTCCTTTAGATAGAATTCACAGCTTCTTTCAATTTTTTTCTGAGTTTTTTTTCTTATATTTAAAGGCTTTTCCTCAATATGTGTAAATTATTCAGATCCATGTTAACAATTAGGAAAAAAGTAATCAGACTATACTCACAAATGAATAATCTGAGAAAGAGTTACAAAACCAAGATGAATTTGTTTATACATGCTAAAGATAGCCAAAACATGAAATGTTAGGAGTTGAGTCAATCACTGTATTTTGTATTAAATATTAAAGTGCTTAGATTTTAAATATTTCCATGATGCTTACTATTATCTAATAAAACAAACATTGTGCTTGTACTATGAAGGTAAAATATATGGCCTAAGAATGATTCCCTAAATCATGTGGTATTGGAGTTGGTCCAACATACATCTCTTTACCATGAGAATATTAAAAGGGCTCTTTGTTTTGTAAGAAAATGAGGAGAACTATGAATATATGGCATGATTTCCATAAAATAAGTAAATTTAGGATAATTATTAATATGTGTCTATATTTAATATAGTAGTATTTTTATTTCGCTGGTTTGTTATTTTTATTTCTTTCTGATAGTGTTTTATATTTATGGATTCATTTTAATAGTGGCTATAGGGTTTCATATTATTGTTATGAATATATTGTGATATTTTTGGAGTATGACTTTTAACAATTTTTGAGATTTAATTAAGTATAAAAATGATAGTGAGTACACATCACCCTCTGTATTCTACTGAAAACTAGGACTTCTTTGTTTTATAAAACCGTCATGTCATATCATATCTCCACATATATTACAAATCCAGTGTTCACCTGTGATGCCTTTTATCTAAGTTATTGATTTACATCCTTTCTAATTCATTTACTTGCCCATTCTAAACAGGACCTGATTGTAGTCTTCATAGCTGAAGTATCTTCCATTCATTCACTTTCTCTAGTTTCTCATCACTCCTATCACATGAATGCGCACGAGGAGAAGAGATAATTTAAATACTAGATCTCCTATTATATCTCTTGTTGGTTGGGTCACACAAGAGGTATTCAAAGCTCTCTCATCTTACAACACCCCAAGAGTTGGGTGACAGATACAGTTACCTCCTAGTTTATAATTTGAGAAATAACTTGTTCAAGGTTAAGGCGGAAAACATTTTCCCAAACTTCAGACTTTGCATGACACTTCTCTGCTTATGTTGTCTATGTTTGAGGGCAACTGATTAACACTGAAGGCACAAAGGGAAGTATGATTAACATGTTTTAAAAGATGTAGAAATAAACTAAATTACTTTGCAAAAATTCTCAAGACCAATGGACCTGTAATATTTCTGTCAGCCTGCAATTTCATATTAACTCCTCATGTGCACTACATTTCTTCAGGACTGGATGGAACATTATTCAGAGGTCCTTTCAGGGCAATTTTGAGGACTTGATCCATCTGGAAGAAAGACTAGGAAATGTCAATCGTGGAGCATCCCAGGGAACAATTGAAAGGTGCACATGTACACATAAATATAAGAAGAGGAAACTGCACTGCAAACAAGATGGGGAAGAAGGGACTGAGGAAGACACAGAGAAAAAATGTACTATCTGTTTGTCTATTTTAGAGGAAGGTGAGGATGTGAGATGCCTTCTGTGTATGCACCTTTTCCACCAAGTGTGTGTGGATCCATGGATCATCACCAACAAGAAGTGCCCCATATGCAGAGTGGACATCAAGGCCCAGGTGCCCAGTGAGAGTTAACTCAACATATTTGTAGGTGCTGTTAGTTGACTCTTCATGCCATCCCCAGATTCTCCCTTTTTTCTCAGCTGGTGAAATCACCTGCACACCTCTCCTGGCAAAAGCAAATTTGAGGAACAGGTAACAAGACTCTTCTAGATGACTGCATGAAGAAATGAAAGAAGGAAATAAATGTACTGATGCAATAGACCAACGAATCCTACTGCAAATTTGGTATCATTTGGTATTTTGAAATCATAAAGTTAAAAGCAGAGCATGTTGCAAAATATCAACAAATTCCCGTATGTTGAAATACATTAAGTGGTTTATATGAACAGAGATATATACATTGTGCATTTCTTTAAAATATCTTAAGGTTGAGCTTTGCATCAATCTTAAAACAAAAAATCTAAGATTTGTAATTATCATCTTAAATTCACTTTTCAAATACTACTTTGGTCACAAAAGCTGTTCTAATCAAATGGAACTATGGTAATGAAGATCATAGATGCAATTAGACTGGCAAGCCACGAAGTCACAAGACTCTGTCTGTCTTCACCCTCCTTGGGCATGAGAGCCATGTCAGATTTGTTCCTGGGCATCATGGACATGAATGATGCACTTGGCATTCTTGAGCTTGTACATCAGGCCCTTCCTTTATTTATGGAGCCATTGCTTAGACCCAGTGCTCTCATTTCTTTTCTTACATTTTTAAAGTCCAATGGATTATTTATAAAAGTAACGTTGTGCTTCTTAGTTATTTTTTTGAGAGACAAATCTGCCCCTGGTGTTTCCTTGGCTAAAATTTCATAAACTTTACAAAAGCAAGTTTTTTTAAGTTACTTGGAAATGTATGTATTTGTTATTCAAATATTTACATTCCAAATCTGTCTTATTTCACTATGAACTTTCAGATCTCAGAGAGTATTTCACAGGAAAGAACATTGATGAAAGTATCTTTTCATATAATATATTACTAACAGGATTATTACATATTACACACACACACACACACACACACACACACACATATAATCTTTAAATGTTGACAGTTGCAAAGAGTGTGTTTTGTTTTGTTTTACTAGTAGTATCAGAAACAAAAGTGTTTTGTAGAGGGCAATTGAGGCCTTACTCTGTGATAGAGCATGCACATTTTTATCTCTGTATATTTTTGTGTCTTTTTTTTAACTTTCTGGAATTATTCTGTCTTCCTGACTGTCTGTTTTAATTCTTCCCTTTTAATTCTTGTGGGCCCTCATCTGTAGGCCTAGGGGATACTCCTTCTTGGTAAATTTAGTTCTGGGACATAAGTGAGCATAACCCCTGCTGGCAACTACCCACCAGGCCCCAAATGTGTTAAAAAGCTAGTTCATTGCAGGGACATTCAAAAGCAAATCCTAAGCCCAAAGGTGTCAAGAGCTGGCTCTTTGAATAAAAACATAACAAAGGTTCCTTGGAGACAAGACCCTGGAGGTGTTCTGGAATTGTCTCTTGCTATTCAGGAGGTTGGGAAGTTGGTGAATGCACTCCCTAGTTTCTACCTCCACAACCCCCTGTCCTTGTCTTTCTTTCATCGTTAAGCTTAGTGAATTAAAATTTAGCTCTTCAATTCCTGACTGTCTTTATTTTAATCAAGTGTGGTTGGTTATCTGGTCTTTCACAAGTCAGAGGCTCTTTTACCCCGCCGTAGGGATTCGAATTCCCATTGTCTCAATACTAGTAGAGCATGGCTGCCCTTTGCTCCTTCCCGACCCAGAAGGCCTTCTTCATGAAGGTTTCTCAGGACAGAGCCTCCTTGAACTAGCCTCCAGTAGGCTGAAGAAAACAATGCACCCAGATTCTCAGCCCAGCCTCCCAGAAAAAGAAACCCAGATTTGGTGCCCAATGAGGGGTGACACCATGTCCTACTGCTGAACAATAAAAATACAGGTCATGACAAAGGATAGTGAGTTTTCCCATGCCTTAAAAAGACTTAGGGGCCAGCAAAATCTTTATATCTATTCTTTTTACTTTTCTCTTCTGGTCAGAGATAAAGTTTGTGGAATAACTGAAGCCTTTTTGTCTGTGCAACTCTCTGATATAGGCTGAAGATTCCCTACCTGACCTCTGGACTCAGACTGCTCATCTGGATGTGGCGGTGACTTTATAACCTTTCTGAACAAAAACTGGCTATGCAGCAAACATATAAAAGCCATCCAGGGCGGTTGCCAGTTCTGGAACTGTGGCTAGGCTTGTTTTGGTGATGCGGTGAATCCCTCTAACAAGAAATTTTTAGAGAATACTGACCGTCCTCAGCAGCAATTCCTATCTTTTTCTATCACCATGGGAAACAGTTCATCACATAAGGAAGACCCTCAAATTAAGGCCATATGCAAATTCTTAAAAGTATGGGGCATAAACATTGACAAAAAGGAGATCTCTTCATTTTGGGAAAATGTAATCCAAGTAGCAGCCTTCCTGTCCACAATATATACATATGGTCCGCGAACATAAGTCCACAATTCTACCAAGAGTTTCAATTTCTTCACATAGGACAACATATGTAGTGCAACATAAAGACTATGGGGCTTGAACTTTTTTCAATTTGTGACACAAAATAAGACACAATTCTGAATCTTAGTTTGCTTATATTTAATGTATGGAAATATAGTTCTATTATTTCTACAAGGGATCAAATGCCAGGATGTGGAAACCATTGTCACCCAATCACAGCAGCCTCTTTTTTTCTTTTTCCCTTCATCTACATCAAGTTTTTACTCTGACTATGATTTAAAAAAAACACTGATTTTTATAAAAGTGGGATGTTGCTTTGGGTTATTCTATGCATTTCGTTAATAAACACAACCTGCTCAAGGGCAAAGAATCTGCTGACAGATGCTTATAACCTTCAGCAGCTTTAACCTACTATGTACTGAATGTTTACATTCCTCACAAAGCTCCCTGTCATAAAAGCCTATCTTTGAGAGGAAATTATGCCACGTAATGGATCCACATTTTCATCAGCAGAGCTAGAATCTGACTTTGTCTACAATGCAAGAATACATTAAGAAGATCCATGGGACAGATCTGCTTCCCCAATACATATCTAACAAATGTATAGCTTAATCCTCATATGGGACCTTGGACCACAGGAGCAAGGGCTATCTTTGGCTATGTTCTCTACCCCTCAATCCCTTCCCCCTAACTGGGATGTCTTGTCTTGCTCCAATAGAAAAAGATGCCCAGTCCTACTTGATACGCCAAGGGAGAGTGAAACCCATGGGAAGTCTCCCCTTCTCTGAGATGAAAAGAAGGGGTAAAAGAGAGGAGAAGGGGAGGAGTGAGGAAAAGAGGAGGAGGAGAGGAGAAAGGAGAAGTTCTTATTGTGATGTAAAGTAATAGTTATGATTCTTCTTGCTGTCAGGAGTTTATTGTATATGTGTGTTATAATATAAATGTATACGTAAAAAGAAAAATAATTGAAAAAAGAAAAAAAGATGACTATCTGCAGGGGAGGGTTTCAGTGGAATCTTTTAATGATAACCTGCTCTTGTTTTTTTCATGTATCAGGACTACAAGAGAAAACTGTGGTTTATGTTGCAGTCTGTGGTGCTCTCTCATAGCTGACTAAGACCTGACAGTAACACCAAATAAGCAAGAAATGCTGAGCACCTCACTGATTCAGCTTGTTTAACTACATTCTGCTTCCTGAATTATCTTCTGACTAAAAGTAGAAGCAACATATTTATTCTATTCCTATAGTGATCTTATGTTCTCTATGCACCTGGAAAGACCGTGCTTACAAGTGGACTTTGGGGCACATATGATTTATAAAAGGACCAGTCTTAAATAATAGAGACTGCCTGACTATCCTGCTGAGACCACTTCAGAAGCATGTACATAAGAGGTGAATGACAGCTGACATTGATGATGCATATCACCTAAATAGTTCATAACTTACAGCGGTAAACATAGAAGCATTACCCTTCAGTCTGTAGCTTGACATTTATCAGTGAACTATGAAGGTAATAATGGCATGGTCTTTTGTAGGACAACCCAATGAACTAGGTTTACCCCCTCCTTAAAAGACACTTAACCCCTAACTTTAGATGAGAGGAAAAACTTCCTCATCAATTAAGCACTTAATATCTCAATAACAAGAGCCAAAAGGGCAGAGAGCTGTTACCTGAAATTATGTTTGGTTATTTATACCTAACAGGACTTAATGTCATTAAATAAAGTTTAAAAGTTGATGACCATGCATACAGAGTGAATTGCTGCCTGTAAGGAAAAGACCTAAAAATGTCTACATTTCTTTATAAAATAGCATTCTTAGGAAGATATTCTGGTGGGAACTTTCTTGCAGTAATTTCTAGTGACAAAAACAGCTCAAAAACAAAAAAAATGTCTTCCTGTACTCTCCCTAGGGATGCTGAAAGTGATTGGGCAGCACTCAAGACTGCTGGAAACAGATTAGAGAGCTAAAGAGCTCCACACAAACCTGATTTTGTTTTAAAAAAAAACTGCATTTCATTTATCTTATTGTCTGTGATTGTTTAAATCAGGAGCCACACAGTGGAAGTCTCAGAAAGAGAAAGTAGTGAACAGGAAGAGGCTTTTATGTATGCTCTGTGGTCACCATGGAAACATAAGATTCTGCCAATTAGATGCAGCCTTTCTCTATTTACAAGCATATCTATTTATTCTTTTTTTATGTTATGCCCATTCCTGAAATGCCTGCACTGTAGTGATTTGGATGAGAATGCCCTTTTAGGTTTACATATCTGAGTGCTTGTTCATAGCTTTTTGGAACAATTTTGGAGGAATTAAGAAGTATGACCTCATTGGAAGAGGTTGGAGTGGTGGAATTCATGGAGGTTTCAGAAGCCCATGCCATTCTCAGTGAGCTACCCCTTCTTTCTTTTTCACTGTCTCTGTCAGTGTCTCCATTTCTCTCTCACTCTCTCCCTATCCACACTCCTCTCTCTTGCTTTTTATTTCTCTGGGTGTCTAATGTTTGGGGAAGGATATAAGCTCTTTGCTGAAGCAATAGCTGAGAAGTCATGCCTGCCTGCCTGATGCCGTGCTTCCTACCATGGTGATCATAGACTAATACTCTGAAATTTTAAGTTACCAATATTTTCTTTTCTATAAATTTTTTGATCATGCATTTGTTCATAGCAATAAAAAGTAACTATGAAACCCACAGACATGTATCCTGCATAGAAACATATATAAAGTGCTTGTATTTTAGAAGTAGAATGTGATAACTTCTTTGAAATAAAGAAAATTTCATAGTATGCACAAGAAAAACATTAATTGTCACACCAATATCACATGCAACATTGTTATTGAATATACAGTGACATACACCTGTGTTCATCGGTGATCAACAAAAAAAAAACAAGACATTCCTCTTCTGGGCTATTTGACCTTCTTCTGACTATGAAAGCTTCTCTAAGGACTTCATTCTATAAAGGGAAAGAAAGAAAAGCAAACTAGAGTCTATCCATGTGAATAGCTGCAGATGTTTGAGTAATAGCCCAGGGTCTAAAATTTGTTACCTTGGAAAATTTTGAAATCCACCAGAATCAGTTCCTCTTTGATTCAATCACTTGGTTAGAGTGGGATGTCAATGTGTTTTGTGGATCATTTTACTATAGAGACCACTTGAAGGCAAAGGATGTTTTTAAATGTTTCTGCTCTGTGCTGCAAAGAGATTCGACCTTTCTAAGAATCAATGCTACAGTTACCTTGGATTTCCATTACTTTCTAGTACATTTAGATTGTCTGGGTTTGTTTTGTGTTTTTAAAAGTTTGATTTTATTATTCATTTATATATACTGTGTGGGGTGTGTATTGTATGCACACATGTGCTTTGATTTCAATCTCCCTGAGTCCCTGAGTCGACTAAGTGTTTGTATGATGAGTAGCAATTTTCTCCAATGTTAACTCCATTTTGGAGTGAAGTTCATTAATATGCAAAACCCTTGATAATCCACAGAGCCTGCATGGAGCTCAACAAGTTTTACTGACTCCTTAAGATAATGAAGTAAAACCCCTAAAGCTGCAACAAGTTCCCATAGAATGACTTATGCTCTAGGCCTCTCTTTCTTTGAGCAGTAAGGACTGAACAGAGACACTCCAAGAACCAGCTAAGCTTCTGGAAGAAGCAAAGACACCGTGCTTCCTAGGAGAGGCTCAGACTAACTGAACAACTAAGAAAGGACACCCTCTAACATGGTGAGCTATCTCCAGGCTGTACAGCATACTCCATATTCTTATTTTTCCTGAGCTGTCACCTGTATGGGGGGCAGGGGGGGGTAGTAATGCTGCTGTCTTTCAGTTGTTTCTGTTCCTTTAATAAAACCTTTGCCCACATTTCTGTAAGTAACCACATTAAAACTCACTGGTTCATAAAAATAAAACACAGCACAGACGCTAAAGCAAGTGCTAAAACAAAGTAAAGATGCCTCAACTCACAATTCCTTCAAACATCCTATAGAAAGCATAGATAATGCAGAAAAAACAAAATAAATGTCATACTGACAATAAACTGGTAGGACAAGTATGAAAACTATTTTTGTTTGTTTTGTTTTTTTGCAAATGTTAAAATTATTGAAAAAATACATTTGGGGGAAGAACATACAATTACATTAAGAGCACCACTAATATTATTCCCACATTGGCAGGGAATAGCTTGCCTTGAGATAACCTCAAACAATCAGATGCCCTGGATGCCAATAAGATGAACAAGTAAGTGATATAGAGATGCAAGAGAAAGAGAAGCAGAAGGAAGTATGCAAAACAAAAGGAGGAAGAACCAAAGACTTGAGGGTGGTGAGGAACTGCCTGGTGATCCTACCTACAGCCATCATGAAGTTGTGACCGGTGCTGCCACCAAGGACCATGTCTGTGTTCATGGCCCTGTCACAGAGGGAATTTTTTAATGCCAAAGTCCAGGTGGATGTCTGGTTCTGGGCTGCCATGTGGAGCCATGTTGTTTTCTGAGGATTATGTAGAGCCAGCCTTACACCTTGTTTGATTCTTGTGAAAGAGCTAACCCCAAAAGTGGGAGGAAAGCTGGACCTGCCTTTCACCAGCACAGCACTTGGAAGAGCTGGCTCTGAGCCTTGCCTCAGCAGCACAATAACACTGACCCTGGTGGCAGGAAGTTGGGGAAGAGGTGAGCTGGCCCTGGGTGCATCATGTAGGAGAGCTAGCCCCACCACTTGTATGAAGGCTAAGAGGAATGAGGGATGCCCTTGCCCCTCATATTGCTTGCCTCCTATATCAGACAGGAGATATGGCGCTGGTGGCATGAAAGCAGGAGAGCTATTCCTGCCCCTCACTGATTGAGGCATTCTGGAGAGTGGGCCCTGTTCCTTAAGTCGGAAGCAAAGTAGAGCTGTCCCTGCTTATGGGGGTTTTAGGTCAGCTAACCCCAAAAGCATGAGAGATAGAGATCTGGCTCTTCCTCTTGCCAGTGGCATCTGTGAGTGAGCTAGCTCTATCAGTGTTGGAGAGCCCTCCCTATGGATGTAGGTATAAAAGAGATGGTGGGCTGGCTATCTCAGCTACCAACCAGACAAAGAACCAGAGCATTGTATCTTCTGAACCAAGAGTTGTCTAACTGAAATGTGGGCTGGAGCTTGGAGTCCCTGCTATGTGCCCTCCAGTCCACTTCAGAGCCTTTGCTACTCAGCCCTCTAGACAGTCTATACTGCACACCACCACCTTATTCCTCCTTGTGTATCTGATCTTGATTCAACTTTGGCAAGTGGAATCCATCAGAAAAATTGTCCATTTCCTTTAGATTTTCAAATTATGTGGGTTATAAGTCTGTGAAGTAGGACCTAATCATTCTTTGCATTTCTTCAGTGTCTGGTGTTATTTCTTCTTTTGATTTTTGTTCTTGATTTGGATAGTGTCTCACTACCTTTTAGTTAGTTTCGCTAATGGTTTGTCTATCTTGTTGATTTTCTCAAAGAACCAGCTCTTGGTTTTCTTGATTCTTTAAATTGTTCTCTTTGTTTCTAATTTATTGATTTCAGCCCTGAGTTTGATCATTTCCAGCCATCTACTCCGTTTGGGTGTTTCTGCTTCTTTTTTATCTAGGGCTTCCAACTATGTCACTGAGTTGCCTATATGAGATGTTTCAAACTCTTTGTGAAGGCACTTAGTGCGCTGAACTTTCTTCTTAGCATTGCTTTCAATGCGTGCCACAAATTTTTGTATGTTACACCTTCATTTTCACTGAATTTTAGGAATTCCTTAATTTCTTTCTTTCTTTATTCCCTGACATAGTTGTTATTGAGTGGAGAGTTATTTAGTTTCCATGTGTACATAGGCATTTTGTTATTTCTGTTGTTGTTGAAGCCAGCTTTACTCCATGGTAGTCTGATAGGAAATGGCATATTCTTTCAATCTTCTTATATCTGTTGAGGCCTGTTTTGTGAACTACCGTATGTTCAATTTTGGAGAATATTCCATAAGGTGCTGAGAATAAAGTAAGATCTTTTGTGTTTTGGTGAAAAGTTCTGTAGATATCTGTTATATCCTTTTGATTCATGACATCGTTTAGCATCATTATTTCTCAGTTTAGTTTCTGTTGTGTTTACCTGTCCTTTGGTGAAAGTGGATGTTTGAGTCTCCCAGTATTAATGTGTGAGGATTGGTGTGTGGTTTGAGCTTTGTTATTATTTCTTTTACAAATGTGGGTACCCTTGTATTGGCTATATAAATGTTAAGGATTGTGATATCATCTTGGCTGAGATTTCCTTTGATTAGTATGAAGTGTCTTTCCTGATTTCTTTTGATTAATTTTGGTTGAAATTCTATTTTTATTAGATATTGTAATGGCTACACCATTGTTGTTTATTGTGTCTGTTTGCTTGGAATACTTTTTCAAGCTTTTTATCCTGAGGTAATGTCTACTATTCTGGATGCAATGTGTTTCTTGAATGCAGAAGATTGTTGGGTCTTTTTTGTGCATCCATTATGTTAGTCTGTGTTTTTTTTATTGGAGAATTGAAACCATTGATATTGAGAGATCTTAACGAACAGTGACTGTTATGTCCCTTGATCTTGATGTTGGTTCTGGTAGAGTGTTTGTGTATTATGCTTTGCAGCAGTGAAGTTATCTATTTCCTGTGTTATCTTGGTTGTAGTTATCATTTTTGTTGGAGTTTTCCTTCTAGTAACTTCAATAGAGCTGGATTTGTGGCGAGATACTGTTTGAATTTGGTTTTGTTATGGAATATGTTGTTTTCTCCATCAGTGTGTATTGAAAGTTTCATTGGGTATAGCAGTTTGGACAGGAATTAGTGTTCTCTTAGGGTTTGCAGGAACTCTGTCCAGGCCCATCTGTTTTTTATGGTCTCTGCTGAGAAGTCAGATGCAATTCTGAATGGTTTGCTATTATATGTTCCTTGGTCTTTTTCCCTTTCTACCTTTAATATTTTTCTTTGTTCAGTACATTTTGTGTCTTTATTATTATGTAATGGGAAGATTCTTTTTTCTAATGTAATCTATTTGGTGTTCTGTAGGACTCTTTTATGTATATGTGCATGTCTTTCTTTAAGTTGGGGAAATTTTCATCTATGATTTTGTTGAATATATTTTCTGGGCCTTGGAGCTGGGCATCTTCTTTTTCTTCAATTCCTATTATCCTTAGGTTTCATCTTTTCATGATGTCCTTGATTTCTTTAATGATTTCTTTGACTTAACATTTTCTTTCAAGGTGGCATCAAATTTTTCTATTGTATCTTTTATACCTGAGATTCTTTCCTCCATCTCTTGAATTCTGTTAGTGTAGCTTTCCTCTGCATTTCCTGTTTTCTTCTCTAAATTCTCTTGTTCCTCAAATTCTTATGTCTGTGTTTTATCATTGTTTCCATTTTCAGATCTTGAACCATTTTGTTGATTTCCTTCATCTGATTGTGTTGCATTTTCCTGAATTTCTTCTAGTGATTTCTTCATTTCTTCTTTATATGTTTCCATTAGGCCTCTCTAAGGTCTGCAATCTGTTTGGCTGCATCTTCCTGTATTTCTTACATATTTAATTCATTTCCTCCTTATCATCTTCATTACTAAAGATTTGAGGGCATTTTCTTGTGATTCAGTTGTGTGTGAATTCCCAGGGTTCAGTTCTTTTGCATTACTGGTTTCTGGGGATGCCATATTAGTCTGGCTTTTTTTTTTCTTTTTGTTTTAGAGTGTGTGTGTGTGTGTGTGTGTGTGTGTGTGTGTGTGTGTGTGTGTGTTTAAGCTGGCCTTTAGTCATCTTTCTGTTTCTGACATTGAGAGGTAGTTTCTGGTGTTCTTCACTGGTTGTTGAGAGTATTTCACTGGTTAGTGTCTATAGGTCAAAACCCCTCACCTGTGAGGGTCATGAAACCCTTCCCTGGATCAGGAAAGTGACATAGTTTCAGTTCCAATGGACTTTGCTACACACCCTGGTCTCCCCACTGGGCCAGAAAAGGCTGGTGCTGGTACTCTGCAGTCCAAGGTGCAGTCTGAGATAGGGTAGGTACTATCTTCCTTTAGATGGACTTTGGAGACCCTGCCTTTGGCCATTGGGGCTGTGGAAACTCTCTTCAGTCCACCTGAGAGTGTGGGAGCTGCCTGTTGGCTTAGGTTTCCCTTAGGCTTAGTTTTGGCCCAGCCATAGCACCTCATTTCAGTTTGACAGAGACAGCAGACAACATGTTGTAGCCAAAAAGTGTCTATATGCACCTATTTCCCATACATATGCCCTGGGTCCCTCTGTGGACTATCAGGGTGATTTAAAGTCAGATCGTTACCAGTTCCACAATCTGGGCTCCCCCCCTGGGACAACAGCCACTGAATTTGGTGCTCTGTAAACCACAGTTCAGTCAGAGAAATTGCAGGTACTGCCTGATTAGCTGTACTAGACTTTGGAGACCTTACCTGTGGATACAGGACTGTGGGACTTTCTGTGGACTGGTGGGTCAGATCCACCCATTTCCCTGGGTTCTCCCCTCATCCAAGAGATCCAGACACTGGCACTTCACCACCCACTGTTCATTACCAGATACAGAATCTGAGATATAAAGCACAGCTGCAACTGGCAGGCTGCTATACAACTAGTCTCTGGCACTAGGTACCCATCCTCAGTGGACCAGTTGCATGGCCCAAGGCCCGATTCAACTGTGCTTTGCACTGTGTGGACACCTCATCTAGGGCTCTCCAGGTCTTCTGGTCTGTAGCTCCCAGCCAGATCATTAGGCTCCATCCTGCCACTCAAACACCGAGGGTAGTTAGCACCACCGTCTTGGATTCTTTCTGAACATTCTTAATTTCTTTAATGAAACATAAAAGATGGATGATGTAATGGTATAAATCAGTACTATGGAGGAAGACAGAAGATAGCTATGAGTTTGAGGGTCAATGAGTGGTCTCAAAAGCTTAAAACCAGCAAGAATAATTACAATACTGTGTTAACATTTAGTAATTACAGTAACCAGAAAAAACTGTCTTCATCTTAATATGTTTTTATATTTAAAGCCTTTAAATATGATATAATGATATATTTAGAAACTGTTCTTTACTTATGTTGAATTCGTTTGCCATGCACCTGTTTTATAAACAATAAACACAGTTTTACTAGCCATTACAGGACTAAAATCATTACATCAACATTATTTTTGATGAAGACCGTTCACATATCATATGCTCTTTAAGGTGAAACGTAATCAAGAATGTGTAAGGCTCATTTTAATTAACTATGTATTGTGATGCAAATACTTAATGCAAGAAATATTCCATAATATAAAAGAACAAAATAGTCCATCCTGGAAAAATTGGGAAATTACAGGGAAAATTGTAGTCTTACATCCTAAAAGCTAATGCACAAGGTAAAACCCTGCTCCCATGATTACTTTATATAACCCTAATCCCTTAAGTTTGGGGAAATGTTATATCTTTGATCTAATAGCAGGAGGATCTAAAAAAAAAAAGTTTTCTCCAGCAAGCAGCAAAATGGAAAGCAAAGCTTAAGGAAGAGTGAGAAGTAATCGGCAGTTGTTACTGGCTCAAAAATGGAGAAGCCACATAAGAAAGACCAAAGAGGAGGACCTCTAGGTGCAGAAAACAACAGCACAGGTCCACATCAGCAATCCATGTATGAACTACATGCAGTTGTTGATGGGCACAAATAAGAAGTGAATAGTTGATGGGAGTTTATAGGCAAAGACACACCCTCTTAAAACTGGTTATGAATATTACTCAATCTGGAGATATGACAAGGTCACTAGACCAAGCTTGTCAACAGAGGAGAGTAAGTAGAGTTATTTTGGGTTCTAATACCACTAGACTATGTCTGCTTATGAATTATAAAGTTATATAACAGAAATAGACCCGTCACATTCAATCCACTGAGGGAAAACCACCTTGAGTGAGAAGGTGACTATGTAAAATCAAGGCCAATGACTTCAAGAAAGAACAAAACAACAATAACCACCCCTCTCCCTTCAAAATCCACAAAATAACAGACCTGTACACACTTTACTGTTGGGATTCTAACTTCTCAAATTGTGAGATAACAAAATTTAGGTTTTTACATGGTCCTCATTGTATTTTGAAATCGAAAACTAGCAAAACAACATGTATTTACTGTTTTAGGGATGAGTTCATATTTTAATGGAGAAAATGTAAAACTGGGAATTTTTAAATCATATCTGAAGAACCCAAGCAGTGGACTTTGGCATCATAATTAATTGATTATTATGTATCAAACTAAAATGAGTTATCCCGTTTTAGAATTCTTGTTCATTATTGCCTTAGTGATTGTTCTATTCCCATGAACAGACACCATGGCCAAGGCAACTCTTATGAGAGAAAATATTTAATTATGGCTTTGTTTACAGTTTCAGGGGTTAGTCCATTGCTATCAGGGTCAGGAACAGGGCATTACAGCACTGATATAGCATCAGAAGCTTTGACATGCTGATTTGCAGGCATCAAGCAGAAGGAGAGCAATCCAAGGCATGACTTGTGTTTATGAAACATCAAAGTCCACTTCCAGGGACACATCTGCAACCAGGACACACCTCCTCATCCTTCTCAAACTGCTCCCTGCATTTGATAAAGTAAGATTCTGAGGACTATTCTCATTCTGTTTACCACATCACAATACAAACCTTCTACTAATTACAATTAATTTAGTTTCATAGACAAAGCAGGATATAAGATACTCTTTCCACAAACACATAAGATTGTTTTTTATAAATCATGTGAGTAATAGAATATCATAAGATTTACTAAGTCCTTAGGTTTTTAACATTTTAGATACCTGCATATTTTCATGTTTAAATGTGGAAGCAAAATTTATCGTAAAATAATAAATACTTAAAAATATTTTGAAAATATTGTCTATAATTTTCTTGTATTTCCATGAAATTCTAGTTTTATTTTAAAAGTTTTAAAACAAAAATATGTTAAACTAATATTTAACTTGAAATCTTACATAAATCCATATACATTGAAATGGAAATATCTTTATATTTCAAGAGAAACAGTCTATTTCATGAATAGTCTTATCACATCTGTTGTAGGTACTGCTATTTTTATTCAGAACTTATGTTCAATTTATAATGATACCAATTATCATAAAATAACTTTTGATAATGATAAAAATACGGAAATTAGAGGTGGGTCAACAGAGAACAAGATTCAAGAAAGAATGTATAATTGATACAAATAACAGAATGGAAAATGATCTCAGACTTTACTAACAGTTCAAGTGAAATTTTAAAAAAAGGCAAGATAGACTTGATTTCACGGAAAAAAATGCAATATTTAGTCCTCACACTACAATAAAATGCCTCAGTTAGAGGGAAAATTCTTTCATTCAGGAAACAGAAATCTAAATTATGAAGCCAGTTTTTTAATTCAACTACAATCAAGACGAGAGCATTACTGGCTAACAAGTACAATGTGTCTATGCTTACAAACTGAAATTAGAATCCAGCCTAACACACACAAAAGTTAGAGGAGGTTGTGTTTGAAACAATGTACTTTATAAGTACATTCCTGAGTTAAAAGACGTCAGAAAGGGAACATTGCAAAGAGTTCTCTTCAAATACAGACTGGTATAAAATTCTACTTCTTGATGAAATTGCCTATTTTCTTTTTTTTTATTTATTTTTTTTTTATTTTTTTATTTTTTATTTTTTATTTTTTTAATTAATTTATTCTTGTTACATCTCTATGGTTATCCCATCCCTTGTAACCTCCCATTCTCCCCTCCCTCCCATTTTCCCCTTATTCCCCTCCCCTATGACTGTTCCTCAGAGGGATTACCTCCCCCTGTATATGCTCATAGGGTATCAAGTCTCTTCTCGGTGACCTGCTGTCCTTCTTCTGAGTGCCACTAGGTGTCCCCTGCCAGGGGACATAGTCAAATGTGAGGCACCAGAGTACTTGAGAAAGTCAAATCCCTCTCTCCACTCAGGTGTGGAGACTTTCCTGTCCATGGGCTAGATCAGGGTAGGGGTTTAAATTTGACCGCCAGTATTGTCCTTGGCTAGGGCCTTAGTTTGAGCGGGACCCCATGACCCAAATCTGCCTATCATAATGTTCTACTTGTAGGATTCTAGGACCTACTGGATCCTTCTACATTGCTATTCTCCCATTGTTCTCTCATCTAGAGTTCCAATAGGATGTCCTCCCCTCTGTCCCAGTTTCCTGGTAAGGGAAGGCTTTCATGGGACATGCCCATTGGGCTAGTATGCAGATATAAGTGAGTATATACAATTTGAGTCTTTCTGCTTCTGGGTTAACTCACTCATTATGATCATCTCTAGCTCAATCCATTTGTCCACAAATTTCGGGAATTCCTTGTTTTTAATAGCTGAGTAGTATTCCATAGTGTATATGTACCACAGTTTCTTTATCCATTCTTCTACTGAGGGACATTTAGGCTGTTTCCATGATCTGGCTATTATGAATAAGGCTGCTATGAACATGGTTGAGCAAATTTTCTTGCTGTGTGCCGGTGCATCTTCTGGATATATTCCAAGGAGTGGAATAGCTGGGTCTTGAGGAAGCCCTATTCCCAGTTTTCTGAGATAGCACCAGATAGATTTCCAAAGTGGTTGTACTAGTTTGCATTCCCACCAGCAATGAAGGAGTGTTCCTCTCTCCCCACATCCTCTCCAGCATGTGGTGTCGCTTGAGTTTTTGATCTTAGCCATTCTGATGGGTGTAAGATGGAATCTCAGAGTTGTTTTGATTTGCATTTCCCTGATGACTAAGAAGGTTGAGCATTTCTTTAAGTGTTTCTCAGCCATTTGATATTCTTCTGTTGAGAATTCTCTGTTTAGTTCCAAGCCCCATTTCTCAATTGGGTTATTTGGTTTGGTAGTGTTTAATTTCTTGAGTTCTTTATATATTTTGGATATTAGACCTTTGTCAGATGTAGTGTTGGTGAAGATCTTTTCCCAGTTTGTAGGCTGTCGCTTTGTTCTCTTGACCGTGTCTCTAGCCTTACAGAAGCTTCTCAGTCTCATGAGGTCCCATTTATTAATTGTTGACATTAAGGCCTGGGCTGTTGGTGTTCTGTTCAGGAAGTTGTCTCCTGTGCCAATATGTTCCAGGCTCTTCCCCACTTTTTCTTCTAACTGACTTAGTGTCTCTGGTTTTATGTTGAGGTCTTTAATCCACTTGGATTTGAGTTTTGTGCAAGGTGACAAATATGGGTCCAGTTGCATTTTTTTGCACATAGACATCCAGTTAGACCAGCACCATTTGTTGAAGATGCTATCCTTTTTCCATTGAATGGAATTGGCTTCTTTGTCAAAAATCAAGTGACCATATGTGTGTGGATTCATATCTGGGTCTTCAATACGATTCCACTGATCAACCAGCCTGTTGCTGTGCCAGTACCATGCTGTTTTAATTACAATTGCTTTATAGTATAATTTGAAATCAGGTATGGAGATTCCTCCACAGCACGTTTTATTGTACAAGATCGTTTTTGCTATTCTGGGTTTTTTGTTTTTCCATATGAAGTTCAGAATTGAACTTTCAATGTCTTTAAAAAATTGTGTAGGTATTTTGATAGGGATTGCATTGATTCTGTAGATTGCTTTTGGTAGGATGGACATTTTTACTATGTTAATTCTCCCTAACCATGAGCAAGGAAGATCCTTCCATCTTCTCATATCATCTTCCATCTCCTTCTTCAGAGTTTTGAAATTTTTTTCAAACAAGTCCTTCACTTGCTTAGTTAAAGTAACTCCTAGATATTTTATATTGCTTGTGGCTAATGTGAAGGGTGTGGCTTTCCTAATTTCTTCCTCTGCAAGCTTGTCATTTGTGTATAGGAAGGCTACAGACTTTTTTGAGTTAATTTTGTATCCAGCCAAATTGCTGAAAGTATTTATCAGCTGTAGGAGTTCTCTGGTGGAATTTTGAGGGTCACTTATGTACACTATCATATCATCTGCAAATAGAGATAATTTGACTTCCTCCTTTCCCATTTGGATACCCTTGATCTCCTTTTGTTGTCTTATTGCTCTGGCTAGAACTTCGAGTACTATATTGAAGAGATATGGAGAGAGTGGGCAGCCTTGCCTTGTTCCCGATTTTAGAGGAATTTCCTTGAGTATCTCCCCATTTACTTTAATTTTGGCTATTGGCTTGCTGTAGATAGCCTTTATTATGTTGAGGAAAGTGCCTTGTATCCCCGATCTCTCTAAAACTTTAAACATGAATGGGTGTTGGATTTTATCAAATGCTTTCTCTGCATCTAAAGAGATGATCATGTGGTTTTTTATTTTCAGTTTGTTTATATGGTGGATTACATTGATGGATTTCCGTA
Organism: Acomys percivali; assembly: GCA_907169655.1. Taxonomy (NCBI): domain Eukaryota; kingdom Metazoa; phylum Chordata; class Mammalia; order Rodentia; family Muridae; genus Acomys; species Acomys percivali. Next base: position 67,541,870 of record OU015749.1, read on the forward strand.
TATTAAACCATCCCTGCATGCCTGGAATGAAGCCTACTTGGTCATGATGAATGATATCCTTTATGTGTTCTTGTATTCGTTTTGCAAGAATTTTATTTAGTATTTTTGCATCGATGTTCATAAGAGAAATTGGTCTGAAATTCTCTTTCTTTGTTGAGTCTTTGTGAGGCTTAGGTATCAACGTGACTATGGCCTCATAGAATGAATTTGGTAATGTTCCATCCAATTCTATGTTTTGGAGTAGCTTGAAGAGTATCGGTATTAGCTCGCCTTTGAAGGTCTGGTAGAATTCTGCACTGAAACCATCTGGCCCTGGGCTTTTTTTGTTTGGGAGACTATCAATGATTGCTTCTATTTCTGTAGAGGAAATGGGACTATTTAGCTTGTTTATCTGTTCTTCACTCAATTTGGGCAAGTGAAATTGATCAAGAAAGTCATCCATTTCCCTTAGATTTTCAAATTTTGTGGCATATATGCCTTCAAAGTAGGATCTTATGACTCTTTGTATTTCTTCAGTGTCTGTTGTAATGTCTCCCTTTTCATTTCTGATTCTGTTGATTTCAATACTGTCTCTCTGCCTTTTAGTTAGTTTGGCTAACGGTCTGTCTATCTTATTGATTTTCTCAAAGAACCAGCTCTTGGTTTTGTTGATTCTTTGGACTGTTTTCTTAGTTTCTAATTTGTTAATTTCAGCCCTGAGTTTGATTATTTCCAGACGTCTACTCCTTTTTGGTGTTTCTGCTTCTTTTTTTTCTAGGGCTTCCAGCTGTTTTGTTAAGTTGCTTATGTGCGATGTTTCCAATTTCTTTTTAAAGGCACTTAGTGCTATGAGTTTTCCTCTTAACACTGCTTTCAATGTATCCCACAAATTTGGGTATGTTGTTCCCTCATTTTCATTGAATTTCAGAAACTCCTTGATTTCTTTCTTTATTTCTTCCCTGACCCATGTGTCATTTAGCAGAGAGTTGTTTAGTTTCCACGTACGTGTAGGCTTTTTGTTGTTTCTGTTGTTGTTGAATTGCAACCTAAGAGCATGGTGATCTGCTAGGATACAAGGTATTATTTCAATCCTCTTGTATCTGTTGAGGCCTGCTTTGTGACCTACGATGTGATCAATTTTGGAGAAGGTTCCATGGGGTGCAGAGAAGAAGGTATATTCTTTCTTGTTTGGGTGAAAGGTTCTATAGATATCTGTTAGATCCATTTGACCCATCGCATTGGTTAATGATGTTATTTCACGGCTTAGTTTCTGTTTCAATGACTTATCCTTCAGTGAGAGTGGGGTGTTGAAGTCTCCCACTATTATTGTGTGGTGATCGATGTGTGTTTTAAGTTTTTTTAGCAGATCTTTTACAAATGTGGGTGCCCTTGTATTGGGAGCATAGATGTTCAGAATTGTGATGTCGTCTTGGTTGACTTTACCTTTGATGAGTATGAAGTGTCCTTCTGCATCCCTTTTGATTAATTTTGGTTGAAAGTCTATCTTGTTTGATATTAAAATGGCTACGCCTGATTGCTTCTTGTGACCATTTGCTTGGAATATTTTTTTCCATCCTTTTACCCTGAGGTAGTGCCTATCGTTATAGGTGAGATGTGTTTCTTGAATGCAGAAGAATGTTGGATCTTGTTTATGCACCCATTCAGTTAGTCTATGTCTTTTTATTGGAGAATTAAGACCATTGATGTTGAGAGATATTAACGACCAGTGACTGTTAAGAGTCTTAATTTTGATGTTGTTTCCAATCGAGTGTTTGTGTAGTTGTGTTTTTGCCTTGGTATAGTTACCTATTTCCTGAGCAGTTTTGGTTGTAGCTTGACCCTTTGGGATGGAGTCTTCCATCTAGTACCTTCTGCAAAGCTGGATTTGTGGATAGGTACTGTTTGAATTTGTTTTTGTCATGGAATATTTTGTTTTCTCCATCAATGGTTATTGATAATTTTGCTGGGTAAAGTAGTCTGGCCTGGCATCTGTGGTCTCTCAGGGTTTGCAGGATCTCTGTCCAGGCTCTTCTGGCTTTTATGGTCTCTGCTGAGAAGTCTGGTGTAATTCTGATAGGTTTGCCATTGAATGTTATTTGGCCCTTTTCCCTTGCAGCTTTTAATATTTTTTCTTTGTTCTGTATGCTTTGTGTTTTGATTATTATGTGACGGGCAGTTTTCCTTTTCTGGTCAATTCTATTTGGTGTTCTGTAGGCCTCTTGTATGTTTATAGGTATCTCTTTCTTTAGGTTGGGGAAATTTTCTTCTATAATTTTGTAGAGAATAGTTTCTGGGCCTTGGAGTCTGATATCTTCTCTTTCTTCAATGCCTATTATCCTCAGATTTTTTCTTTTCATGGTGTCCTGAATTTCTTGGATGTTTTGTTTCAGCAGTTTTCCAGATTTGGCATTATCCTTAATGGTTACTTCAAGATCTGTGATTGTATCTTCTAGACCAGAAATTCGTTCTTCCGTCTCTTGGATTCTGTTAGAAAGGCTCGCCTCTGTGTTGCTCGCCTTCTTCTCTGAGGTCTCACGTTCTCGTTTTTCTTCTGTCTGTGTGTTTATCATTGAATCCATTTTCGTCTTCAGATCTTGAACTGATTTTTTTATTTCTTTCACCTCATTTTTTGTATATTCCTGAGTTTCTTCCATTGCCTCTTTATAGGTCTTCAGAGCTTGAACCGTTTTAATTATTTCTTCCATCTGGTTATTTGCATATTCTTTAAATTTTTCCAGTTCCACTCTATGTGCTTCTTTTATGTCTCTCACTTGTTTTGCTGCGTCTTCCTGTATTTGATTACGAATTTTATTTGTTTCTTCCATTAATATGCTCCTTATTAAGGATTTGAGGTCATTTTCTTGTATTTCCGTTGTATTTGAGCTCTCTGGGTTGTTTTCTTTGGGATAGCTGGAAACTGGAGACGCCATGTTGTTTTGGGGTTTTTTGCATATGCTTTTACGCTGTCCTTTAGACATCTTGCCGGCTTCGTTTTCGTTGGGTAGATTCCTGAGTTGGATGGAGGGAGTCTGATGATAGATTCACTTGTTTTCTCACGGTTTCCGTAGGTTGGAAGCTCTTATGTTTCACTGTTGTGGATGGCAGGAGGTTAGCCCTGGCGTTTTGGGCTCTCACAGCCAGTGCTCCTCAGCTTTCCTGTGCTGAGGGTCCTGCAATAGTTCTGGGTCTCTGGATGAGCATTGGGTCAGGCCAAGGTGTCCACAGCCTACTGGGTTCCCTGCCCGGTCCAGCCAGGGACCCTAGTCCCAACCCACCGTCCGAGCTCAGCTAGTATCTCAGGGCCTGAACCGTCTGCTGAGCTTAGCTAGGAATTCTGGGCTCAAAATGCCCACAGGGTCCAGCCAGAATTTTTGGGCTAGGACTGCGCACCAAGCTCAGCTAGGGGTGTTTGGCCAAACTGCTTGCTGTGGTCAGTTATTGACTCATGCCCGAAACATCCGCGCAGCTCAGCCAGGAATTCTGGATTCAAACTGCACGCTGTGTTCAACCAGAGTCTTAGAGCCGGGACTGTGCCAAAGGCTCTAGTAGAGACTCTGGGTCCAATCTGTCTGCCAAGCACGGTTAGGGACTGTGGCCCTAAGCTGCACGCCGAGCTCCACCCGAGTCTCTGGGGTAGAATTGTGCCCCGAGCTCAACCAGGGACTATGGACCCACACTGCACCCTGAATTCAGTCCGGGCCTCCAGGCCTATACTGCGTGCATAGTCCAGCCAGAGTCTTGGGGCCGCCGAGCCTGTGTGCACAGTTCAGGAAGAATCCCTGGGCCTAATCTGCCCGGCAAATCCAGCTAGGGCCTCTGGGCTGAATCTGCGTGCTGACCTCAGCCTGTGTCAGCGCCCTAAAATTGCCCTCTGAGGAGAGCTAATGTCTTGAGCAGAACTGCTCTTTGATGAGCGCTAGCACCTCACAGCAGGTGAACTGGCTGAGCTGAGAAGGGCCTTGGGAGGAACTGAGCGTTCAACCCGGCCTGTGTCACAGCAGGGGCGCCGTGGCTCCACTAAGCTGTTGCCTTGGGCAGAATTGCTCGCTGTGCTGAGTCAGTGTCTCCCCAGCACTGCGCCCTGAGCTGTACCCGGGACTCTGGGGCTGAACTGTCCGCCGTGTCCAGCTTGGGTCACAAAGCACCACACGACCCAAATCCTGTCCAGTGTCCCCTCTCCCGCAGCAACTCCCACCAGCCACCACACTAACCGCCTCCACTGGATGGCTCTGAGCTGCAAACCTCAGTCGCTGCTGCTGGTGTTGCTGACGCCGCGCCGCCCGTGCCGCCGCTGCTCTGATCCGAGAAAATCCGCACTCCTCCTGTGTGTAGGGGCACGCAGGTCCTCCGCACCCTGGTCCTTCCGAACCGTGGAGCACTCCTGCTGCCGTGGTGTCGGGATCCTGGTGTTCTTGGCTCAGAAATCTGTGCAATTCCCCGAACTGTTCACTGGAGCTTCCAAACACGGTCCACACTGCTCGCCGCCATCTTGGATCCCCCCGAAATTGCCTATTTTCTTTCTCCTTATTCTCTCTATAGACTAACTTCATTTTCATAGAATCAGCGTATTTCTGAAACTCGTGAGTCCCTTATGAGCCTCAGCATGTCAACACCTCATGTCCTTTGAAAGTAAATGAGGAAATTTTAGAGTCCGTACAGTTGTAAAATAAAGCAAACTTTTGGAATGCATAAATCAATTGGGTAATCATCACATATATTAGGAAAATAAAAGGTTATCAAAGAATGAATGTAAAGATAGGATGGAGGATTAAAGAGTACCTAACCTCATATCCAGGAGAATTGGTACAGGTGTTTAAAATGAAGTTCAGATGACATGTAAGAAATACATTGCTGAGACACATTAAAGTAGGACTGTCAAGGAAACTGGAAGGTAGGAAGTAACATTTCTTTTCTCACTTTAGCTATGTATTAGATATCTGTGTTCATAGTCCCCGATGATATGGGGCCCTGAGATGGTTGATCAGCAGGGTCAATAATCAAGAAGACAAGCTGGGAACAGAATAAAAACAGTAAAGATAGCCAGGAATTGCCAAAATCTTCTATATCAACCCTTCACTGTATGCAACCATAACTTCATTCTAAGATTCATAAGTTCTTATTTATTCACATCCTGTAGTTCCTAATTACTCAATGGAAGTAGATTTAGTAAAATGTAATTCACAGTCTTGTTCTGCTCTGATGCAGAGTCCTGAAGTCCAGAAAGAAATGGTGGCAATTAGGTTAAGCACACAAATTTGATCCTCTGTTAATTGAACCATAGCACTTAGGTAATGTAAATTATAAATATGTGCACATAAACACTTACATGTATATACTCTTACAAAACTATATAGATACATGTGTGTAAACACATGCCATCTTTGAGCTGTCTTCCATCATCCTTCAGGCAATTTATATAAGATTTTGAGCTTTGAAAGAGAATGCTTCCCATTTTAAAAAAAATATTTATTTATTATTATGTATACAGGGTTCTGCCTGCATGTACACCTGCATGCCAGAAGAGGGCATCATACCACATTATAGATAGTTGTGAGCTACCACGTGGTTGCTGGGAATTGAACTCAGGACCTTTGGGGAAGTAGTCAGTGCTCTTAACCTCTGAGCCACCTCTTCATGTTTCCTACCCATTTTTATAATATAACCTTTTACAAAAGTATGAAATTTCTCATTCTACATAATTCTATATTACTGGTGACAGAAATGGCTATTCATATTTTCATTTAACTTTTATCTATTTTGTGTACATACAAGAAAGAAAGAAATAATGTTCAAAAAATAAAAGCACTCCTACTTAATTATCTTTAAAATAAAACAAATAACTTGACTGATAGGGATGTTTACAGGTTTCCACATGCACAGCTGTATAAATATACGTTCTTAAATTTGTTGTACTATACATACAGTAAAAATAATTAAAAAGTTATCATTTTTATGTTACCAAGAACTGACTTAGTTGTTTTAAAAGGTCTTGTACCAGTAATAACCTAAAAGGATCTTCCCTCACTACTGGCATTTTTTTTAGGTGACAACACTGAAGCAAAATTATCTGGAACATAGGCTCAAGGTCATAAATTATGTGACTTATTTTGAACTTAAAGTCAACTCCTAGGGTTGTACTTTTAACCAATCAATTGTATTTTATTACTTTGATTGAGGAAATTGCACTAGAGAATATGGAAATCAAAGAACAATGTTCTAAATTTGTGCATATAATTCATTCAACTTGAGAAAAGATGCGTCTGGGTTGAGAAGTGAAGAACAAAAATAGATTCCTTCAATTGAGGATGCAATTTGAGGCCATGAGAAAAGTGTGTGGCAGAGATGTACTTTCAAGTTTAGCTTAAACGAAACTTTAAGAGTGGATGCCTAAACAAGATATTAAAAAATTATTCCTTGTTTTTAAATATTCAGATGTAACATATGAATTTATATATCATATGGTATACATACAAATGTACAAAAATAGAAAATGCTGCAAACTCAAGTGAGAAAAACAATTCTTGATTTCTGACACACACACACATGTATGTATTATGTGTATACATATGTATATGTATACATATGTACTCCTTGTTCCAGCAGAAGAAATCCAGCTGATTATGCCAGGATAATCATTCCTCAGAACTCATATCCTTAGAGTTTTGTTATTCTTTAATCTTCTTTTCCTGTTGGTTTGGTTAGTTGGGTTATAAGGGACGCATGATCAGTTAATTTGGAATAAAATATATTTTTAAGAAAATTGAGCCTACATATATATGTCACACATTCATATATATCAGACACACATACACAAACATATATATATACATATATATATGTGTGTATATATATATATTATATATATACATAAAAACTTTTACCATTAAAACAAAGCGGTCCACACTTTAGTTTTTCACAAAACTATTTTAGCTATGTGAACTTGAACCAATACATTGATCTTGTTAGTTCTTTATTTTCATACATATAGAATGAGGATTTAAATAATATTTTAAAAATAAAATATACTAATCTCCAATCAAACTTCATGAAACAAGTAACATTAAGAGCTTTAATGTTATAATTGTAAGCACATGGAACAGGGAATACAGTGAATTCAGGGAAAGGATATAGGTTATTATTGAAAAAGGTAATGAAGAAACAGTAATCAACTTACTCTAAAAACCAACATAATGTTTAATAATGTATAAACATATAGAGAATTCATATATAGACAGAATACAGAGTTTTAAGAAGGAGAAAGCAGAGATGGAGTGAAAGATCTAGAAGGAAAGAATGTAAGCTTAGATTTTTCAAAACCTACTTTATTCAGGGTTCTTAAACACTTCAACCTCACTTCTGATCTACTGGCCAGAGGAAGGGAAGAAAAACTGTTAATAGGAAAAATCCATTGTGGGCCTGTTTAAACCTTGTTTTACTTGGGCCAATTCCATTCTGCATTGTCAGGATACCAGAAGTCCAGTCACACACACACACACACACAACTAAACACCAACACAAATCAATAGAAGTGGCACAACCCATCAGAAACATCAAGGCTCTGCTGAATTGGTGTAAATCAGGTGAAGTGGCCAGAATAAGCCAAAGTAACACAAGAAGCTCTCTGGAATGTTTCTCTCTGTGAAGCAAAGACCAAAAGAGACCTGTGAAGCTTTGCATGGTGGCATAGCAATGCAAAAAGCATTGTCCTACTGTCACAGGGATTCTATTGATATTCTTTCCAAACATAATGCACTCTTCCATGTATCTTTCTCCAGCAAAACATCACATACCCTCTCAGAAGACATCCTTCAACAAAACACCATGTGACACAACGCAGTCTTCAAAGAAACCAGATACTTCCACTTCAGAGGCACACAAGATAAAGACCAAGTGTACTGAACCTAGAAATGTAAATAATATGAAGTAAATACTGTGAACACTGTCATGTATACTGTTTAAATACCCTAGATAAAATAAACAAATTTTAGAGAAAATAAAACTTACTCAAGAAAAAAAATAGAAAGTGTGCATGATGAGTGCATTAATACATGCAGTGAATTAGGAGATATAAGTTAATGCTATGAAGAAAAAACACCCATTAGATGTCTTGGCTGGTGAATTCCATCAAAAATTTAAAGAATTACCAATAGTTCTTCACAAACTCTACAAATGGCCAATGAAAATGCAACATTTCATCAGTCTGTCTAAAGGAGAAAAATCAAAGACACTACATGAAAAGTATGAATGAATAGATCTTATATGTGTCAAAATATTTTTTAAAAACATACTTGCAAATTAAACTTAGGAATGTGTAAAATGATTACATACCATGGCCAAGTGGGATTTACTTCAGTAGTGATAAATTCAACACATAAAATCAATATTAAAATCAAAAGAAATTTTATATATATATATATATATATATATATATATATATATATATATAAAGAAAGGGAGCATAAAAAAACTAAATAGTCTCCCATGTTAAAAATAGTAAATATGGTCCCTATCTGCCTGATATTCCTGGAGCACAGCAAACAGAGGCAGCAGAGATAAGCTCCATGATAGCCTGGACCTTCACTGATCCCTATCCCAAGGAGACCCAGATGGCAGAAACATTCACCTTAGAGTCCTCTCCACCTATCTTCAACCTGCCTGACTTATTTGAGGCAAAGCCAGCAAAACCAGCACAGGCCTATGTGACCTCAGGAACATTCAGGTCCACATGAATCACAACTACCAGAAGTGAGAAGCTAGGTTTTTCCTGAGCTCCATAATCAAGCCCATGGCTTTACCTGTTTCCCTAACGAGTCTTGCACAAAGTCAATAAGAACCAGTGCAATATGCCACCACTGAAGCCCAGCTATCCTACTACAAAAAAACCCTGGATATACTAACAGAGCCAAAGCACAAGAAGATGACCTTAAATCCAACTTTAAAGATGATGGAGGCCTTTGTAGAAGAAAGGAATAAACCTCTTAATGAAATACAGGAAAACACAAACAGGTAAAGAAAGTGAATAAAACTGATCACATCCTGAAAAAACTGTAAATAGAAGCAATAAAGAAAACACAAACTGAGTGACTCCTGAGGTTTGGAAACCTAGGGAAGAGAACAGAAACAACAGACACAAGCATCACCATGAAGATGCAAGAGGTGGAAGAGAAAATCAAAGGCCTAGAAGATACAAGAAAAAAATTCATACAACAGTTGCAAAAATTATGTTAAATCTAAAAGATTCCTGACAGAAATCATGCAGGAAATCTGCGATACTACGAAAAGACCTAACCAAGGGATAAAAGGAATAGAAGAAGACAAAGGGTCACAACTCCAAGAAATAGAAAATCTTCAACAAATCATAGAATAAAATTTCCACAACCAAAAGAAAGAGATGCCTATAAACATAAAGAAGCATAAAATATACCAATTAGGTTCAAGAAGAAAAGAAAATCCTCCCACCACTTAATAATCAAAACATTAAATCTACAGAACAAGGACAGTATATCAAAAGCTACAAGGTGAAAAGGCCAAACAACTTACAAAGGCAGCCCTATCAAAACTACAACCAACTTCTCAACAGAGACTCTAAAAGACAGATATACTAAAATTCTAAGAGACCAGAGATGTCAGTCCAGACTACTATACTCAGCTAATCTTTGACTCTTTATATATGGAGAAAACAATATATTATATGGCAACACCATATTTGAACAATATCTATGCAGAAAAACAATCATACACAAGATACAAGAAAAAACCCAAGCCAATGAAGTCAACTACATGAAGAAATCAGTTGAAATGAATAATCCCACACCAGAAAAAGCAGAAGGGAAACACATACACACTATATACCCAACAACATTGAAATAACAGCATTTAAAATAATTGGTAATTAATATCTCTCAACATTAATGGAGTTGATTCACCAATAAGAAGACACAGGCTAACAGAATGGATGGGAAAATAGGATTCATCTTACTGTGATGCATACAAGAAACACACCTCAACAACAAAGGTACAAATTACCTCAGAGTAAGAGGATGGAAAAAGATTTCCAAGCAAATGGACTCAAGACTATGTTAGAATACATATTGTAATATCTAATAGGATAAAATTTCAACCAAAATTAATCAAACGTGGTGAGGAAACAACATTGCCAACTCATTCTATGTCACCACATTCACACTGATACATAAACCACACAAAAGACCCAACAAAGAAACAGAATGTCAGACCAATCTCCCCTATGAATATTGATGAAAAATACTTAATAATAAAATAACAGTAAGACAAATCAAAGAACACATTAAAAACATCATCCATCGAGATAATCCATTCATGACAGAGATGCAGGGATGTTTCAATATTTGAAAATATGTCATTATAACCCATCATTACCACCTGAAAAAATGTATGATAACTAAATGCTGAAAAAGCCTTTGAAAAAGTTCAACACATTTTCATTTTAAACGCCCTGGAGAGATCAGCAATGCAAGGTGCACACCCAAATATAATCAAAGCAATACACAGCAAACCCTTATCCAAACCCAGATTAAATGGAGAGAATCTTAAAGCAATTCCAATAAAATGAGCTACAAGACAAGGCTGTCCACTCTCTCCATACCTCTTCAATATAGAACTAGAAGTCCTAGCTAGAACAATAAGACAATAGTAGGATATGAAATGGATACAAATTGACAAGAAAGAAGTCAAGGCATTACTATTAGCAAAAGATATGATGGTATATATAAGTGAGGCAGAAAATATTACTAGGGAACTCCTACAGATGATCAATGCCTTCAGCAAAGTGGCTGGATACAAAATTAACTAAAAATATCAGCTGCCCTCTTTGTACAAGTGATCAATGGGCTGAAAAAGAAACTAGGAAAATAACACTCTTCATAATAGCCACAAATAATATAAAATATAACTCTAACCAACCCAGTGAAAATCTTGTAAGAAAAGAACTTCAAGTCTCTAAGGAAAGTAACTAAATAAGTTATCAGAAGATGGAAAGATCTTCCATGCTCATGGATTGTAGGATTAGCAGAAGAATCTCTGTTTTGCCAAAACCAATCCACAGATTCAACAGAATTCCCATCAAAATTTAAACAACATTCTCTATACACTTTAAAAGAGCAATCCTCAACTTCATATGAAAAAATAATAAACCTAGGATGGCTAAAACAATTTTGAGCAATAAAAGAACTTCTAGAGATATTACCTTCCCTGATTTCAAATAGTACTCAAAACAATAGTAACAAAAAGTGCATGGTATTGATATAAAACCTAAATGGTTTATCAGCAGAATTGAACCAAAGACTCATTTATAAACCCACACACCTAAGGAAACTTGACTTTTGACAAAGAAGCCAAAACCATAAGAAAAAAGAAAGCATCCTCAACAAATGGCCCTTCTCTAACTGGATATCTGCAGGTAGAGCAATGTAAGTAGATCCATATTTATCACCCTGCACAAAACTCAAGTCTAAGTAGATCAAAGACCATGAAATAAAACTAGATACAACAAATATAACAGAACAGAAAGTGAACAATAGGCTTAAACTCATTACTACAGAAGACAACTTTTTGAACAGAAAACTAAAAGCTCAGGAACTAAGATGAACAAATAATAAATTGAACCTTATAAAACTAAGAACCTTCTGTAAGGCAAAGGACACTGATAACAGTACAAAACAGCAGGTTACATAATGGGAAAAGATCTTCACCAACTCTATATATGACAGAAGGCTAATATCAAAAATATATAAAGAATTCAGGAAATTAAATCCCAATGAACCACATATCCCAATTAAAAATGAAGTACAGAGCTAGAGAATTCTCAACAGAGAAATCTCTAATGGCTTAGAAGTACCGAAACAAATGCTCAACATCCTTAGTCATCAGGGGAATTCAAGTCAAAATGACTCGGAGATTCCCTCTCATAACAGTAAGAATGGCTGAGATAAAAAACTGAAGTGACAGCACATGCTCAGAAGAATATGGTGCAAGGAGACACTATTTCATTGTTACTGGAAGTGCCAACAACTGTAGAACTCAATCTGGAGGCTTCTCAGAAAACCGAAATAGATCTACCTCATGACCCAGCAATATCACTCCTAGGTATATTCCCAAAAGATGCTCCACCACAACACAAGGGCAATTGCTTAACTATGCTAATAGAAGCTTTATTCATGATAGCCAAGAATTGGCAACAACCTACATGTCTCTCAACCAAAGAATGGGTGAATAAAATGTGGTACATTTGTTCACTGGAAAACTACTCAGCTAGTAAACACAAAGATGGCATGCAATTGGCAGCCACATGGATAGAACTAGAAAAGATCAACCTGAGTGAGGTAACTCAGAGCTAGAAAGAGGTGTATGGCATGTACTAACTTAGAAGTGGATGTTAGCCATATAGTACTGGCTAACCATACTACAATCCATACACACAAATAATCCAAGGATGGGTGAATGGAGGGATGCTTGAATCTCACTCAGAAGAGGAAATAAAATAGACATCTGAAGTAGATGGAGGGAGGGAACTGGTTTGAATGGGGGATAACAGGGATGGAGATCAGGCATGGAGAAATCTTGGTATTAGGGATAGGAGGCACAACAAAGATAATGCAAATCTGTTTGTGGGGCATCTCTGGGCTAGAGAAGACTCCCAGGAGTCTCTTATGGTGACTTTGGATGACACACCTAGCAGGTGGTTTAAGGAGCTGAAGTTGCCATTTCTTCTACGCAGGTGAGACTTCCAGTGGAGTGAGGGGAACACCAATACATCCATAAAACTTTCCACCCAGATTTTGTCCTGCCTACAAAAAGTAGAGGTATTAACATTGAGGGAATGGCAAATCAATGACTTGCCCAGGTGGAGACCCACCCCATAGGAGAGAGCTAACTCCTGCCATTTTCATAGTACTCTGCTGTGCTTGAAGACAGGAACCAAGCATAACTGAGTTCCCAGGGCTTTCATCAAGCAGCTGATGGAAATAGATGAAGAGACCCAAAGCCAAACAATAATCTGAGCTCAAGGAGTTTTGTGGAAAATTGGGAGGAAAGCTATAGGAAGCCAGAGGAGCCAGGGACACCATAAGAAGACCTACAGAGCAAACTAACCTGGTCCCATGGGGGCACACAGAGACCTATCCACCAAGTAAGGATCATGCAGGAGCTGGACCTAGATCCCCTACATACATGAAGCAGATGTGCAGTGAGGTCACATGTGGGTCCACTTACAATGGGAGTAGGGACTGTCACTGATTCTGTTGCCTGCCTCATGATTTCTTTCCCAAAGTTTGGCTGCCTTGTCAGGACTGAGTAGGAGAGGATACACTTAGTCCTTTAGCCACTTGAAGAGCCAGGGTGGGTTGGTACTCCTTGGGTTACTCCCTTTGTCTGAGAAGAAGGAGAGGGGGAAATAGGGCAGTGGGATGTGGAGTGGGACTGGTAGGAGAAGATGTAGGGAGCTGAGATCAGGATGTAAAATGATTAATAAACAAACAAATAAATAAATAAATAAGGAAATGTAAAATAAAAAAAACTAACAGAGTAGAGGTATAAAGAGACATTCACAAGTTGATAAAGGGAATCTATCCATATTTAACAGCTTTCTGTCTTTCTCCTTTTTTTTTTATTAACATAAGTGTTTTCTCTTCAATAAATAGAAAATGAAGAACATGTTTGTTATTTCTACACAACATTACATTAGAGTTTCTATCCAAGTCCATTAGGGAAGATGATAATATGAAAATATTTGATATGATAGTATTAAAAGTATTAGTATTTATATGTGAGTTGGTCATGAATTTTACATAATCATCCTAAGAACTCTTTCATGCACCTATTCAGTGCTGGTAGATGAATATAGTGTAGACACAGGAAAGGCTATGACTATATGAATTCAGTTGTGTTATGTAATCTAAAATGAAATACATGAAGATAAAATTAATAATTCTATTCAACCAGAGCAACAAAATAAAAAACATAATTTAAAATAAATTTAATATAAGGAATTACATATATTCACTGTAAACAATAAATAATGATGAAACATTAAAAAAACTTAGAAACACTATATTCATAAGTTCTGTATTAAATATATTTAACATAATAATAGTTTTAACTTATTTTTATCTTTAAATATAAAGATCTCTATTAGAACTAATAATATTTTTGGTAGGAGCTTAAAACCTGATTCTAAGATTCATTTACAAATGAATTGGACATAAAAACATGAAATGCTTTTGTTTTGTTTTGTTTTGTTTTTTCGAGACAGAGTCTCTCTGTGTTAGTCTTGGCTGTCCTGGAGTACTTTGTAGACCAGGTTGCCCTTGATCTCATAGCAATCCACCTGCCTCTGCCTCTTGAGTGCCAAGATTAAAGGCATGCGCTACCACGGCCAGCTATGAAAAGTATTTTTTAAAGATAATTTTTATAGAATCTGATATTTTGACTTTCAAATTTATTACATACTAAAATTATTCAAAGCATATTACATATAAAGTAAAAATTACTAGAATTCAAAAGAAAATGCGTATTATTTGCCAAAATGTGGGAGAAAATAGGCAATTTCTCCTACTTTACATATGAAAATATATCAGTATAATGCCAATTAGAAAATTGTATAAAATGCAAAATTTAGTTACTAAATTATTGAATTCCATAGTTCAAAATAATTTAATATACATAAATATAAAAGTTGCTGTATAGATATTTTCCAAATATAAAACACCAGATATTAATAAGTACTTACTAGATAGACCCAATAATTTTGTGGATTAAAAAGAAGTCATGTACTGATATATGATACAACAGAGAAGAACCCTGAAGCCATTGTGATGGAGCTTATAATAAAAGGGCACAAATGTAATTGCGGTTATATGAAATGCAAAGCAAGTCCATAGAGAGAGAAATCAGGTTAGGGGATGTCAGTAGCTAGAGGGAAGCAATAGTGGGAAGTTATAGCTACTAATGACCATGAGGTCTCTTTAAGGTAGAGTGTGAACGTATTGTGGGTATAGTTATGATGACTGCCCAGTCTTGTGAATACATCAATGAATTTATTTGCTCAGCTAGAAGAATGTTTTGACACCTAATAATGGATCATTTAAAACAGAACCATAGAAGTGTGAAAGAAAATACCTGTATATTGCATACTCCAGGCTCAAACAGATTTCTAAATTCATGCGTTTCCTCATTAATATGTAACATGGTCCAGAGTTTAGATATCTGTCCATCCTCTGTCACTCATATGGCAAATCACTCTATTTTCTACACTTTCTTCAGGCTCTTCTTGAAAAATAAGAGTTGTAAAAGCATGACTATAAAACAACAGACTTCTTTGTTTCTGAGTTTTTATAATGCTATCTGGTATATTATTTTCTTTATTGTTTAAGTGACAAAAACTGGCTATTATTTCATACATCAGCATAATTAAGCAAATAAATGTCCTTTTCTCAATGTATTGTGTAAAAGTAGACATGGGAATTCCAAATACATAGAGAATTGAGTAAGCTCAGCTGTGTGGAATAAAAGATATTCAGATTCATTGCCTGATGTAATAGCCAAGATGATTTGTTTAAGTTAGCACACCAAGTATGCCCAAATAAAGAAATTTAATCTCACCCTATTGATTGTACCTTTGTAGAATTAAAAATAAAACCATCTTTAAAACTGCATGTACTGTGATCTCATATGCTGTCTTTAAACATGAGAAATTAATAAAGATAAATTAAGAGAAAATTATCATTAACTACATGGGGCACTTATGAAACTGGTTATTCCAAAATTACCTCCAACAAGGCCCCCTTGTCTTTTTGATACATTGCAGTTTATGAGATTGTCAAATTTAATTCTGTATATGTTAAAATCATGGCCTATAAGGATTCTCTAAATAAAAACTGTCGTGTTTTCTGTCTAGTACTGTGCTATAATAGATACAGTAGACCATCATTTGAATAAACTACTTTTCAGTGTCCAGAATGATAGGCTGCTGTGAAAAAATGAATCTCTGCATAGCTTGCTCTACCAGCATGGCCAGAGAAGACCAGTGTTTTGCAATTTAATCCCATTATGTGTTCATTTTGTATTAGCTTCAACTACTTAGATTATAACTATTATCATATAGATGTCATTTTCAAGGTAGTTTCCAGCTCTTCCATGGAATTTGTATTTGTACATACATAATAAGCTTCCATAAATAATTTCTGAACACATAGCTCTCTTTTCTCATAAGATTCCTGCTAGCCAGCAAGCATTGAGTCTTCAAGTAATGTTTTATGTAAAATTATTATGGAAAATATTAAACATACATATTAAATAACATCAAGAATTTAATGGATAGCCATTCATCCAGAAAGAGGATGAAATTATCACAGTCTATTTTGGAGAACAACAATGATAAGTAATTATATGTAACCAAGGATAATGACATTGTGCTTAATTATTGTTTTCTGTTGTTTATCACAAGTGACTCTTTTTACAAGGCCAAGAACTGACTTCATTAAAGAAAATGTCACTCTTCTTCTACTAAATGGTTGTATATTTTGAATGAGAACAGTTCCCTATGAAGCTGTGTGCTTCAATGTTGTGGTAAATTTATATGTATGGCCTATTAATGTTTATTGTCAGCCCTATACTTATATTTATGGTGTTATTTTCTAAGGCACCAGCAATCAATCAAGACAGACACCTATTATATTTTTAAATAGCATTAGTTAACCTGGGGCAGGACAGATATTAAGCCCTTAAATGACATCTCATATTGAGGCTATCCCACACCCTACCCTAATCCCATGCGATCTGCTTCTGATAATTTCTATCAAGCTATGTCCTATCCATAATCCAAAGTAGCTAATTATAATCATCTGGGCCAATTCTCTATCCACATGGGTCATGTGCTTCCCCTGGACCTAATCCATGGCACAGCCTTCCTCTACATACTCTAGAACTTTAATCACACCTATCCCAGTTGCCCTGTCCAGGAGTGACAGCTTTTTATCAAACAGGTATTAGCTCTTAGACAAGGTACAAACAATTTGGAGTATGTGAGTCTGCTCATTTGGGCAGAACACACCAACCTCCAGCACTTCAATACTTGGATCATGGCTGGTGGTGCCACTTTGGAAGATTGTGGAATCTTTAAAAGGTGGTGTTTCATTGGAATAAGAGGATCAGTGGAGTCAAACCTCAATATCCCCTTTATACCGAGGTCCCATTTCTTCTCATCTGGTCTCTGCTGCATTACTATTGTGGCAATGTGAACAGCCAACTCCTGATTCAATCTCAATCCCCTTCCCTATCATGATGAATGTTGGTCTCTCAGTCTCTTAATCTAAAATAGGCACTCCCTCCATTAAGTGGTTTATGATCAAATAGTCATATATTTTCATAGAAACAAGAAAAGTCAGTAATAATATGTAGAATTATAAATTCTGTACATAAAGCTTTTGTCCACACACTTGTAGCAGTCAGAATATTAACAATGAAGGAGCACTAAAGGCCAGAACTGAGAGCTGAGGCGTCCATCTCTCTGGTCATTATTATGCTCCTGGACTCTAAAAAACATTAGAAAAAATAGTTTCTCAAATTTACAAGGAAAATAATGGATTTACTTCACTCAAAATTCAGAAATAGAGCATTATTTTTGTAGACCATGCATCACATGTTTGTAATATAAAAGCATAAAAGCAACTCTTTGAGAGAAAGGAAGAGACTAGTAGAAACAAGGGTCCAAAAAAAAAAAAAAAAAAAAAAAAAAAAGGAATGAGCAATGAATATGGGCAAAGCACAATGATATAAATGTGGGAAAATGATATTTTATTATTTATGTCCTACTTATGATAAATAAAAATATGTTTTCATTGTATATAAGATGAATACTAAGTTTATATTTAGCAGTTAAATACTTTTTGATGATACATTTTGGGATCAGGTTCTTACCTAATTTACACATGCACCTGTCAACTCAAAGAAAATTTGTTTTTCTTCTGATCATTAGAAAACAAAATTCCTTTTTTTTTTTTTTTTAACATTTTTGTACTCTGTGGTGGCCTGACTAAGAATGCTCCCCACAGGCACATATGTTTTAATGTTTAGTCATCAGGGGAAGTGTGTCACAGGAGGTGAACTTTGAGATTTCAAAAGCCCAAGACTGGCCCAGTGTCGTCTATCTCCCTTGTCCTATGTACCAGATTGTAGCTTTCAGCTACTGCTCCAGTGATAGCCCTGTATGCCACTATGCTCACTGCCATGATAACAACGAACTCAGTGTCTGAAACTTTAATCAAGCCCCCAATTAAGTGTTCTTTTTTATAAGACTCGCCATGGTCAGGTTGTCTCTTCCCTGTGAGCAACAGTTAGTAAGATGGACTCAAAGTTTTATTTACTTGGAAGACTCTTTTTCTGGTCCCTTTACATATGTCATCTCTTCCTGTTTGTTCTAGATACCAACGTCATCTCAAGGACACTGTGACCTGTTATGCTCACTAATTTCAGCATACTTAGTCTAAGTCATGTTGATGTTATTTGTTGTTGTTTGTTCAATTTTTAGATTGTAATTTAATCACAACAGTTTTCCCTCCCTCCTTCACAGACTTTTTAATAGTTGCATATAATCTTACTAATTCTTTCTTTACTTTCCCTTTTTCAGTCTCTAATCAATAATCTATCTTTTTTGACAGCACATAATTACTGTGCTGTCACTTGTTGTGGGCTCTTCATCCTATAGTTTAATTCAGAAACATGCATATGTATGCATAGTTCATGTTAAGGTTTTCAGATATGCTCAACAATTAAGAATTCCTATGCTCTTACAAAGCACACAAGTTTGATCCACAGAATCCTTGTCAGACAATTCACACCTATCTCCAACTTCAAGAGATATAAATCCTTCTTCTCCTCACCAGGGCAATTGTAGTCACAGTCACATAACGACACACAGACACATGCTCAAAATTTAAAAAGAAAACTAAATATCTAAAAAGAAACGTATGTTTAATGCTTATTCCATATTGATGTTCCTATTTAACTTCATGTACATATTTAAGTTTTGAACTATATTAAAAAGTTCTTCTGATTTTCTCTCTCTGAAGTAGCATGAGAAAAGCTTAAATCAATGAACTGTTTTACCAGTAAATACATTGGAATACATAAATACAAATATAAATATAAATTAAATATGTCAAGACAATGTCAAGCTATTTATTCAAAACAGTAAAGAAAACAGAACAACAAGATACCTTATATTATTTATTTTATGAGAAGAGTAATAAAATGTCAGTGGAAACAATATATTATAGAATTGATGGAGTATTTACTTGAGGGTGGGGTCTATGTATAAAAATCTCCCCAAAACTGCCTTTCCCTGTAGTTTTAGAAAGAGCACAGTTTTCTCCAGTGTAGGCCCATCAAAGTTAGACATGCTTATCTAAAATTATTTTCTTCAGGAAGAAGTTACACTTTATTTATTTATTTTTTAAGTTTATTTCTACTGATAATGTAGTGACAGGAATCATTCCAGAAGCTAGAGTGGGCTTTTGAGTTCAGGTTCTCAGGGCTACTTAATACTCACCACAGCCCCAGTTTCCTATACAGGTTTGTTTGCAAATATAAGTGGACTTTTTCTTTTATTATTTTCAGAATTATTTCTACATTTTCACAGGCAACGAGAAAACTGGGAAACATATCACAAAAATTGATTCTTAGCCTGGTAATAGTTACCTTTCTATTTAATACATGATAAATATATACTTGTACACAATAAGGATCCAGACATATTGAAAGACTATATACAAAAAATGAGTAGTATTTGGAGGACATTAAAAATATGTGTGCATTGACTTTAGTCCACAATTGTTACTAACATAAATTATAAATAAATTTTCACTTTCATAAAGTCAATTCTCATGTTGAGATCTGCCCTGAACCTTAATTTCTATTCTACCCTGTACTTATCCATCCTTTTTATTGGGAAAATATAATTTATATTTTATGTACCCCATTTTTTTATTACACAAAAAATGTTTCACCTCTCATAGCAGGACCCACCAAAATCCCTATCTTCTTTATCATTGTTACCGATAATTCTAGGGCACAAGGATATAATCTTGTAAAAATTTAAGTTTTCTGATTAAACAAATCTTTGATGATTTTAGAATTTCTTGTTCATTATTTTTCTTACATACACATTTATGTTGTTAAACATATATACAATAAACAACCTACAGCAAGAAGAGCCATGGAATAATTAGGAATTATATAAATGTTACAGTCATAGTGTTTTGGTTATTTATATTTGGCACCCTTGAAGAAAGCATATTTCCTATCTTGGTGGTCTAAAATTCTGAATGTAAATCAATATCTATTATATCTCATCTTTATCAACTTAAAACATCTATCTTGACCTAAAAAATCTTAAGCCCTAAACAACTAAGCTTAATTGTAAAAACTAAACTATCTGGTCTTTGACTCCATGAGAGACTTGAGAAGGAATAAAATTAATTATCTGAGTAGATAGGAAGTGAAGGAAAGCAGCTTCCACAATGAGAAAATGACAGAGACAGTTTGCTACCCGAAGAGTCACGCAAAACTCTCTATAACTTTGGGGCATCATCTTCAGCTTTCTGCTGGCATATATCTGATAAACATATTTGTGAGGCAGGAATTACTGAGGCCTAGCAAACTCTTGACAGAGTTTGGCTGCTGACTGCCTGTATCCAAACTTGCCCATTATTAGGCAGAATTCTGTCTGTGGCAGAAGCGAGGATATTTTACACAGTGTCTGGTTTGCCATATTTGAAGCCATCTCCATAATGAGGTTCATTGATGCTCATCATCTTCTTAGAGGTCGGCCACTTGTTGCCAGGAGTTAACCTGTTTTATTGTCAATGAATCTTTGAAATAATAAAGTGCCATATTCTGTAGGTCTCTGAGGCTTTTAAGACCTTATCTAAATATTTTACCTCATCTAGCTATAGAATCGGATATATTTGTTAAACCTAGGATGTATAGTCTTGTGATAAAAATAGACTAGTAATTGACATGACCATGGTTTTGTCAACAAACAATTAACTTGTATTATTTAGTTATCTTAAGCAGCCTGCAATAGCACTTCCAATGCATTAGCGGTAAGCCTTATATTATAGTTGAGTTGCATGTGTATAATACTTCATCTTAGAGCATAAATGTGTGTGATGAATAATCATGAATTTGAATTATGTCTGTGTGTATGTGACTGGGGAAAAGTACAACCCGACAGTACTCTGTCCTCTCCTTCTAACTCTTTTCTAGGCATAGGACTGAGGTCTTTAGTCTAGGCAGAAGGTGTCTTTTTCTACTGTGTCACCTCTTCATCCATAGTCTCTAATTTACTGAAAACACAGATATTACCAGTGTTCATTTGTGTTTTAATTCTAACTTATCATCAGGAGAAATGAGATGTAATACAGTTTAGGGTAATTAGATTTATCCATACTGCAGAGGAAATGACTCCATATATTTGACTTGAAACATTTTGGTCTTGGTTTTGGTTTTGGTTTTTTGAGACAAAATTTCTCTGTGTAGCCCTGGTTTTCTGGACTAGCTTTGTGGACTAGGCTGGCCTTGAGCTCACAGTGATCCACCTGCCTCTGCTTCTCAAGTGCTGGGATAAAAGGAGTGTGCCACCATGCCTGGCATAACACATTTTTTTTTTAAGGATTAACAGTGTGTGCTTTCATAATTAGCACAGCTAATGAACTAAATGTTCATTCTTTTGAACAAATATTATCACTTAAGCTAGGAAGTATAGTTACTATACTATGGAGATGAATAAATTGCCTTTCAATAACCAGGATACTGGAGCAAAAGAATCACAAATTTAAATCTTTAAGAATAAAAAAATAACAAATTAGTATGAATTATTATTATCTTTATTTATGAGAGACTAAAAATATTTAATTATGCTAAGAAGCAAAAGTAACTTGGAATTTTTCTGGTAGAGTAAAATAAATTAGACAACGTATAGTTTATATAAAGTTGATTTATTCAAATTAAAGCATTCATGGATGCACTGATAAACACACTATGAATTTGTTCATTTAGTCAGCAAACATTGACTGCGTGCCTACTTCATTTTGAACACCAAGGAATAAAGACAAATACAATTTGTCTGCCCTTCAGATGTACATAACACAAAGTGATGACAGACATGCAAACATGAGAAACATTCTACTGTGTGACAGGTATGACAACTAAGTTATAAGTGGAATGTAGGAGACTCTAGAATACAAGGAGCCTCTATCAGTGTTTGGGTGAAATGGGAACAGGATATAAGAACTTAGTAGAAAGGAATTAGCAAATGCAATAGATAATTAGAAAAAATGAGCAGCAAATATTTCTGTACTTAAGACTATTGTGTTTGTGCAATTAACAATATATGAAATGTGTTAATATAGTCAAAGATTCTTTGAGGACATTAGATTCTTGTTTAGGTAAAGAAGTTCAGATACATCATGAAACATGGAAAATTAAGCCACAATGCCTCCATAAAGTTATTTCATTCTACAGTCTTAGTGCAACACTTTATTAGAGAGATAAGGGTGTGCATAGCACCACAGCATTAATATGCACAGATATCACAGCTGCAAACCTCACACAGACACCACTGCTAGCTGAGAAGTAAAAACAGAAAGACACAACAACTCAGAAATACTGGTAGACTGAAAAAGAAGAAATTACAGAGGTTTAGAACAAGAAAGATTTTAGAAAGGAAAATTAGAGGACAAAAATGTCAAATTTTACCAATTAAAAAGTGGAAAGCTCTAACAAGTAGTCTACAGAGTGTCTCTCAATACATCACATAAATAGGTGTTTGCCTAGAGAAAGTTATCCCATAATAGTCATTTTTGCCACTGCAAGGACATGTTGCTCTTCTATTGCAATTTATGTCATATAGCACCCTAAAGACTTAATAGAATTGGCATTCAGGACCCCTGAAATCCATAATTTCATATAAAAAAGCATACGACATGGTGTCTTGACGTCACATTTGAACAAGCGAATTCACACATCAGAAATATGTTCTTCAGTCAATAATTCATGACCTTTGCCCAAATGTGTTCCAGTTGTAGTCTTTTTTTCACAAAATACAATGGCAATAAGTCAATAAAGTATATTTACATAAAACTATTTCCAACTCTAACTTCAATTCTTGACTGAGAACAGTTTCTCAAATTCTTGGAAAAAATATGCATCTAAGTCCTTACATCCTGATAAGAAGCAGCTTGTCTCCTCACACAGCTCAGTAGCTGGACCTGTGCCTATTGATCTGCCCTCTTTATTCCTTTCCATAGAAATGAAGAAAACGGCATCCTCTGATCACCTGTCACAAATACAAGTGCACCCTTTATTAATGCTGCTGGAGCTTCTTTGTTTCATAGCCAGCATATGAGATTAGGAGACCACCCAAAAGAAAAGCAATCTTTCATAGGGTAAATTCAACAGAGACTTGTATTTAACTTACTGGGGCATGTTTAAAGCCTTCAACATATTTTTAATGCTTAATTAAGAAGCACCTAGACTTCACAAGCACTTACTGGACTGCCCAGAATATAGCTTAAGTTTATCCACAATGGTTCTAGAAAGTATTTGAAGAAAGAGAAGAAATCATCTGTGCCTGTATATACCACTCAAGGGAAAAAGAGTGACCCAGGAAGTAGGTTATGCACAGAAGAAGATCAGTTAGAAGACCAAAGTGGAGCAAATTCCAACTATATTAGGATGTCATAAGAGCAGATAGAGAATCATCTATATGTGAAGGAAGGAACTGAATACTCCTGGAAAATAAAGTTTTAGAAGGAAAGGATACTTGGAAACTTAATCTGGGAGAAATGCTGTATTATCTAGAGTTCCCTAGAGGGTTAACACTGATCAGCTCAATATATATTTAAAATGGATTTATTAGATTGGCTTATATAGCAGGGTGGGAAAAGCTCCAACAATGGCTAACTTACACCAGAGAGGTATAAACATTGATTTATTCACTGCCTAAGCCATTTTTCAATTTGGGTCAAAGGTCTCGGGGATTCCTGGAAAGTCACTGATCTTCAGTGGTAGAAACTATCAAAAGCTGCTTCTAATATGAAGGAAGGAAAAAGCATCACAGAGATAGTAGATAAACTTGCCAGAAAGAATAAAAGCTGATCATGCGAAAAAAAAAACAAACAAAAAGGCTTCTTTTCCCCACAACATTTTATCTAAAAAACTACTAGAAAAATGCTGTTTGCATTTAGGATGGGGTTTCCCACATCAATTAATTTAATCAAGACAATCCCTAGTGGACCAATTTGATGTAGATAATCTGCCACTGAGGCTCTCTTCTAAGATGATTCCATATTGAATCATGTTGACAATTAACTCTCCCCCTCGACTGCATGAGATAGATTAATATGATAAGACCAGAAAGCAGTGCAGTTAGCACATTGTGGTAAGGGAGTAGATTTCCACCCAGGTTGAGCCAGGAATTTCTAGTGACCTGACATTATGCTCCTATAAAAGGTGGATCTTTTCAAGGTTTGGTAAAGGACTGTACCATATACACATAAAAGAGGATTGTTTAATTAATAGTACACTATTTTACACATTTTACAAGAGAATGGCCCTAAAATCTCAGCTTATTCCACTGATAGCAAACTCAACTATCAAAACTACTGCAATGTGTATTTTGTTAATAAACTGAAAGCTACTTTTTTTTCAGCTAAAGATAACAGTTCACTAGAAAAGGACATACCTTATATGAATAAGGCCCTAGTTTCAATCTCCAGTACTTCAAAACTAAGATAAAATAAATAAAGTTTGTGTCTGGCAAGATGGTTACATAGGTACATGCAATTTTAAAAAAATTGGTGATCTAAATTCAGTCCACAGAACCAACAATGAAGGTAGAGTAAAAGAACTAACTCTACTATGTTGTCTTCTGACTTACACACATGTGCTATGTCATGCTGTCTCTTTATCTCTTATTATTAATCACACACACACACACACATACACACACACATGCACACTTTTTTAAATTTATCATTCAGAATTTGAGCTTTTCCCTCAGATTTTCATTCTTTAGTAATGCATGAGGACAGAACATCAATATAAATTTTTTATTGTTCTTTTCTTTTACCCTCTACTGTCTCCCTTGCCTACTCACAAAATGCTACATAAGACATAAATATGCATTTCTTTTTTTAAATTTTAATATTTTATTAGTTTTTTCATATTACATCTCACTTCTTAGCCCATCCCTTGTATCCTCCCATTCTTTCCTCCCTCCTACTTTCCCCCTAGTCCCCTCTCCTATGACTGTGACTGAGGGGGACCTCCTCCCCCTGTATATGCTCATAGGACATCAAGTCTCTTCTTGGTAGGCTGCTATCCTTCTTCTGAGTGTCCCCAGGTCTCTCCATCCAGGGGACTTGGTGAAATATAAGGCACCAGAGTTCATGTGAAAGTCAGTCCCCAATCTCCACTCAACTGTGGAGAATGTTCTGTCCATTGGCTAGATCTGAGTTGGGGTTCAATATTTACTGCAAGTATTGTGGTTGGCTGGTGCCATAGTTTGAGCAGGACCCCTGGGCCCAGATCTGCCCATCATAATGTTCTTCTTGTAGGTTTCTAGGACCCTCTGGATCCTTCTATTTCCCCATTCTCCCATGCTTCTCTCACCTAGAGTCCCAATAGGATGTCCTCCACTCTGTCCCACTTTCCTGGTAAGTGCAGACTTTTATGGGACATGCCCCTTGCGCTAGTGCCTAGATATAAGTTATATACCATTTGATTCTTTCTGCTTCTGGATGAACTCAATCATTATGATCATTTCTAATTCAATCCATTTGTCAACAAATTTCAGGAATTTCTTATTTTTAATATCTGAGTAGTATTCCATAGTGCAAATATACCACAGTTTCTTTATCCATTCATCTACTAAGGGACACTTAGGTTGTTTCCATGGTCTGGCTATTATGAATAAGGCTGCTATGAACATGGTTGAGCATATGTCCCTGTTGCGTGATGGAGCATTTTCTGGGTATATTCCAAGGAGTGGAATAGCTAGGTCTTGAGGAAGCCCTATTCCCATTTTTCTGAGAAAGATATGTGGCATTTCTTTACTCCTCCCCTGCCTAGTTCTTTGTTTCCTCATCCCTGTTGACCACTTCCTTTTTCCATGTAGTTATCTGTTTTACTTTTATGTTCCATATATAATGACTTTACATAATAGCAAAGATTTAAAACTAAATGCTAAAATAATTCCTTTCCAACACATCAACTTCAATGCTTATGACTTTGCTCTCTTGTGTTTTCTACCTCTGTTGCTGACCAAGGGCAATAGGAAAGCTAGTTTTAATTTTATATTATTATCACTGTTTTCTGTTTGTATGTAGAAGCTCTACTTCTTTCTTGATCACACATCTAGATTCATGACTAGATTACCACCTAGAGTAAAAAAGCCACTTCTTAATTTATTTCTTCTTCTTTTTTAAAAATTATGTTTCTTTTTTAAAGCATATATTTATATTATTACACATGAATAAAATAAACTGCCTCACCAGACATGAAATATGATAGATCTTGATCTCCATTCACAAATTTAGACCCAAACATCAAGTTTGCCAAATACAGATAGCCAAATCACTATGAATGTAAAATTTATATAATTCCTTACTATCTTGTGGTTTTTCCTGCTGTATATAATTTATTTTATGTAATGAGGGTGAATATTACTTAGGTACAAATTTTCTCATACTATATTCATGTAAATGTAGAAATCAAATCCCTTGCTCATACCTTCACCACGTCTCATACCTTCTAATGTGGCAGAGCTGTAAAAGGAATCATGAACTACAGAAAAATGACTGAAGCCAGATCATGAGTAATGAGCACAGAAAATCCAATGCTTAGTTGTTTTCCTGACCCCTAGGTTTACCCTGACGGAGCCCATTCAGGAATAAACTAAAAGAGAAAGTGAGATCAAAGAATCCTTACATTTTTCTGTTAAGGTCAGTTTAGGTTCTCCAGAGAAATTGAATCAAGCAGAAAGTGGTTAGTTACTCCCATAACATCGATGCCATTGTTATCTGAATGGACACATGTTGCTAGGCCAGTTGTTATGGTAGCTCACAGATTTTATAGCAGGACACGACGGTTCATTGTTTTTCTTGCCTAGTCGTAGCATGCAGAGAACAATTAAGCTCTAGGAATACTATCCAGAAGGGACGAATCTTCTGGATCAATACTGTCAGGATTTCTTTACATTATATGACTCAGATATGTGGTGACTCAGAAGCAGGTTCTTATCTTCAGTTTTTGAAGGGTAATCAAGAGCAAAAGCAGTAGCCTGTAATGTGTGGTGGACTGAGTTAAGTATGAATCCACTGACAAACAATTTGAATAGAAGTAACACACATCTGGCATTATTTTTTAAACTCAGTAGTTCAGTGTCTGGAAAAGGCATTGTAGCCCATTGTAGGGTAATGTCATTTAAACTCATATTTTTAACATAGGTAGAGGTATATACATATGTATATGTGTGTATCATAGGAAACTTCTAAATAGTAGTTTTCTGTACGGGTTTCTCAAAGTCATTAATGTTAGTAATACCTCTCCATATTCCATCTTTTACCCTGCTGTCTCATCATTCACTCTATATTTGGATGCTGTGTTGCCCTTTATGATCACAGTAACCACAGCAGATTGCAAGTTCTCCCTAAATCTCAGTACAAATTACAAATTTGTGAAAAATTACAAAGTTTTATGAATATAGCTCTCTTTAAATATGGTTCTTGTATTGACCCTTTGTCTATCTACCTCTTTTTAATACACTGTTATGCCTCTGAACCATGAAGACAAGTCCTCTTTTTCTATTTGCTAATTGATGTCATATAAACTCTTCTCTCACTTTGCTCTTTTTTCCTTTGCTATGGATGCAATCTTTGTTTCTTATATTCATTCTCATCCTTCTGTTTCCTCATGTTCTCAAAAGCAACTGAATTTGTGTGACAAATTTGGCAGCCATTCTTTAAATATGAACCTCTGTCCTCCATCAAAGAGTTTCTAAGATGGAGATATATTTAAAGCATGTTTTCTAAGAACTATGGCATTACTTCCTTCTTAGATTTTTTTTCTGTGCAGATCTGCAATGCATAGTGGTCAGTACCTTGAATTCTACCCCTATAATTTCTAGAGAAAGAGTTTCCTGTCAGAGCTAGACAGAAATAATTTCCTTGTGAGGAAACAAAAAAGCATTTCCATCTTGGATTTGTATTGTGCGCCTTTAAAATAAGCACTTTACTCCCTCATTTTCAGACATAATGATACTATAACCATTCTTAATATGCAGAAGGCATATATTTAAATCTCTATTACAAAAATAGAAAGGTCTTCTGTAAGTAACCCCTTCATAGCATATGCATATGTTATCCATCAAGGTAAGTCAGAGAGGAGACAGTGTCATATACATAATTAGTTATATTTCCATAGTATATGACAGGCTCCAAATTTGTTGATGAACAGCTACACATATATACTATTGCTCATTACTCACTAGTTTAGCATTCTTCTGTGTTGCACCTAGCAAGCTATAGGCTTAATTCATGATTTTCAAAGTAGCTCTCCCTCTTTTCAATATCCATAACAGATCATAGATCTGATAACAGTTTTGTTTTTGCATTAAAAATAATATTTTACTGAGCTTATTTTAATATTAAAGTGTTGTATGTTGAATTAAAAGAAGATAACAACTTGTCATATAATAATTATCATATCTATTTACTTATATAATTTAAAAATAATGAGCTCTGCATAAATATAGAATTTAAAACATCCATTTTATAAGAGAGTATAACTAATCGTACATTTGAAAAATAATTTGAGATAGAAAAATATAAGTTGGAACTATTTTTGTCCAGTTGCTTAGTTGACACATTCAAAGCCATTTCCATAAGGAAGTTCTTTGATGTTCATCATCTTCTTTGAGGTAGGCTGGGTATTGCCAGGATTTAATCTTCCCATTGTCAGTGAATCTTCAAAATAATAAAAAGATTTTTAAATGCCATAATCTGTAGGACTCTGAAGCTTTTGAAAACCTTGTCTATTTTACCTTATCTTTCTATAGAATCATATATTTCTGTTGTGCCTAAGATGTATAATCTTGTAATAAAAATAGACTTCTAATTGATATGACCATATTTTGATCAACCAACAATTAGTTGTATAAATTATTTATCCAAAGTATCATGCAATAGCACTTCAAAGAATTGAAAGTAAACCCAGTATTATAATTGGGTTATATGGGCATAAT
Organism: Acomys percivali; assembly: GCA_907169655.1. NCBI lineage: Eukaryota > Metazoa > Chordata > Mammalia > Rodentia > Muridae > Acomys > Acomys percivali. The sequence goes on from OU015749.1 coordinate 67,571,187, forward strand.
ACTTCATATTAGAATAGAAATATATCTAAATTGTATGAAGAATATTTTTACACTTGAGTTCTATACCACTGTAAATAAAATTAAACTTATTTTGCATCTATATGCAAAATTCTTTGCCAGTGAATTAAAAATAGTCTTTTGAGTGACAATTGATGCATTAAGTTGAGGAGTAGATTCACTAATCTACTTTTTCTTCTATCTTCCCTATATATATTTCTATATTCCCGCTTCTTACTTTTCAAACCATATCTCCAAATGTATGAATGGGAGATAATGGAAAAGAGAGACATCCATGATTCCTACCTTGTCTTCTCTCTAAATAAAACAAATAATAACTTATAACTAACTCCCATTGAAAATAACCCCCTATAGCCCAATAAAACAATCAGAACTGTCCCAAACCCTCTTAAAGGAAATGAGGTATCATTCTCTTAAGGTTCCTTCTGGCTGATTTGGAATGAATAACGTCTTTGTAGAGTCCTTTAATAAAATTGGGGGAAATAGTTAAACAAGCTAGGAAGAGCATTTATGATCCGATTTCTAAATGCTGAGAAGTTCCATGCTGAATTAGAGTCAGTACTGTGTGAGACAGTCTGAAATGCTAGACCAATTGGGATCTGTCTGTTCTGGTTAGGAAAAGCAACTGAAACACTTCATACAGGAACATGAAGTATGCACGATGTCAGTGACCATCATGCTGAGAGGAATGAATCCTGTCAGGTCTGATCCAGTGTCAGTTTCCAGTTCTTTTCTTCTGAAAACATAATTCCCCACAAGCATTATACAATCCTAAATGTATAATTGTATAAGGTGTGCAGGATGCACAGAACAATTAAACCTGGTTTTCTTCTCTTTGTTTGAACAGAAAAAAAAAAAGACATCTGTAAAACTTCATTCTTGCCATACTAAGAATGACGTCTAATAAAAATTTATTTGGGTTCTGTAGCCAACAAGAAGCACTGTCTACGCCAAGACATTAATGTCTCAGCCAGTCTCAGAGCTATTCCCATATAGTGTGGTTAGTAAAATAAGTTACCTTCATTTTCTGCAGTTTAAATTCTTCTGTCTGAATTGTATCCCCTCCCTCATTCCTACCAGACCTCCCCTCCCTCATTCATCCCCTCTCCCTCCCTCCTCTAGTCTTCAGAAAGGAGAGCCCTTCACCCATCACATCTGGCCTCAGCATATCACGTCTCATCTGTACTACCCTCTTCCTCTGTAGCCTGACAAGGCTACCCTGCCAGGGGCAAGTGATCAAAGTTCAGTGGCTAAATCATATGTCTGAAGTAATCCCTAGTGTCCACATTGTTGGACCCACAAGGAGACTGTGAAGAGGGTTCAGGTCCACATCATACATGGTTCTTGGTTGATGTTTCAGTGTCTGTATCGTGTAGTTGTCCTGTATTATGTGGTTAATATTCAGTTATGAGTGAGTATATATCATGCTTGTGTGTCTTTGTGGGTCCGGGTTACCTCATTCAGCAAGATCTTTTCTAGTTCCACCCATTTTCCTGCAAATTTAAAGATGTCATTGTTTTTAACAGCTGAAAGTATTCTATTGTGTAAAGATACAACAGTTTCTTTATCCCTTCTTTGACTGAGGGACATCTAGGTTGTTTTCATATTCTGGTTATTATGAATAAAGCTTATCTGAACATAGTTGAGCAATTGTTCATGTTGTATGGTGTAGCATCTCTCGGGTATATTCCAAGGAGTGGAATGGCTGTGTCTTCAGGTGGAATTATTCCCAATTTTCTGAGAAAGCTCCAGATATATTTCCAAAGTGGTTGTAAAACTTTGCACTCCCACCAGCAATGGAGGTGTGCTCCCCTTTCCAGCATTCTAGCCAGCATGTGCTATCACTTGAGTCTTTTATCTTAGCCATTTGGAAAGGTGTAAGATGGAATCTCAGAGATTTTGTGTTGCATTTCCCTGATAACTAGGGATGTTGAACATTTCTTTAAGTGTTTCTCACCCATTCAATATCCCTCTGTTTAGAATTCTCTATTTAGACCTGTACCCTATTTTTTTAATTGGATTATTTGATTTGGTGGTGTTTAATTTCCTTATGTTCTTTATATATTTTGGATATTAGCCCTTTGTCAGATGTAGGGTTGGTGAAGATCTGTCCCCAGTCTGTAGGGTGCTGGTTTTTTTTTTTTTTTCTGTTGATAGTCCCTTTGCCTCATAGATGCTTTTCCATTTCATAAGGTCACATTTAATAATGGTTGATCTTAGAGCCTGAGCTACTGGTGCTCTGTTCAGGAAGTTTTTTCCTATGCCAATGAGCTCAAGGCTCTCCCCCATTTTTTCTTCTAACATATTTAGTGTGTCTAGTTTTATGTTGGTGTCTTTAATCCATTTGGACTTCAGTTTTGTCTAGGGTGATAGATATGGATCTATTTTCATTTTTCTACATATAGCCATTGAAGATGCTATTGTTTTTCCATCATATGGATTTGGCTTCTTTGTCAAAAATCAAGTATCCATACGAATGTGGGTTTATGTTTGTGTCTTTGGCTTTATTCCATTGATCAATAAGCCAATTTCTATGCCAGCACCATGACGTGTTTATTACTGTTGCTCTATAGCACAGCTTGATATGCAGGATGGAGATTAATCCAGAGGTTCTTTTACTATACAGGATTTTTAAAGGCTATTCTGAGTTTTTTGTTTCTCCATAGGAAGTTAGAATTGATGCTTGAAGGTTAGAAAGAATTATGTGAGTATTGTTATGGGAATTGCATTAAATCTGTAGTTTGCTTTTGGCAAGATGACTATTGATGTTTCAAAGTCATTAAAAACTTGTGTGGGTATTTTTAGGGGAATTGCATTAAATCTGTTGATTGCTTTTGATGAAATGGCCATTTTTACTCTGTTGATCCTCCTGATTAATGAACTTTGGAGATCTCATCTTCTGAAATCTTCAAATTCTTTCTTTAGAGATTTGAAGTTTTTTCATACAAATCTTTCACTTTTTTGGTTAGAATTACATCAAGATACTTTATATCATTTGTGGCTTTTGTGAAGGGTGTAGTTCCCTTAATTTCTTTCTTAGCCTGTTTATCATTTGTATATAGGAGGGCTACTGATTTTTTGAGTTCATTTTGTATCCAGACACTTTGCAGAAGGTGTTTATCATCTATAGAAGTTTCTTGAAAGAATTTTTGGGGTCACTTATGTATACTATTATATCATCCACAAATAGTGATAGGTTGAAATCTTCCTTTCCTATTTGTATCACCTTTGTCTCCTTTAGCTGTATTATTGATCTAGCTAGGAATTTAAGTACTATATTGAATAGGTACAGCGAGAATTGACACCTTGTCTTGTCCCTGATTTCAGTGGCATTGATTTAAGTTTCTGTGCACTTAGTTTAATGTTGGCTATAGGCTTGTCGTAAATGGCCTTCATTATATGTTCATTTTATGTGCCTTGGATTCCTGATCTCTCCAGGGATTTTAACGTGAATGGGTGGTAGATTTTGTTGAATGCTTTTTTAGCATCTAAGGAGATGATCAAATTTTTTTCCTTCCAGTTTGTTTATATGATGAATTACATCGACGACTTTTCGTATATTGAACTACCTTTGCATACCTGGGATGAAGTCTACTTAGTCATGTAGACCAGTTTCTGAGTATTTTTGCATCAATGTTCATAAGAGAAATTGGTCTGAAATTTTCTTTGTTGAGTCTTTCGGTGGTTTAGGTATCAAGGTGACTGTGCCCTTATAGAATGAGTTTGATAATGTTCCTTCTGTTTCTATACTATGGAATAGTTTGAAGAGAATTGATATTAGCTCTTCTTTGAAGGTCTGGTAGAAATCTACAATGAATCCATCTGGTCCTAGGTTTTTTGTTTTGTTTTATTTTGCTTTTTGTTTTTGTTTTTGTTGTTGTTGTTGGGAGAGTTTTGATGACGGCCTCTGTTTCCTTAGATGGGATAGGCCTACTAAATTTGCTTACCTGATCTTGATTTAATTGTGTTAGTCAGTCACTATCAAGAAAATTGTCTATTTCATTTAGGTTTTCAAATTTTGTGGCATATAGGCTTTTGAAGTAAGACCTGATAACTCTTTGGATTTCCTCAAGTCTGTCATTATGTCTCCCTTTTCATTTCAGATTTTGGTGATTTGAATACTCAGCCTCTGCCCTTTAGTTAGATTGGCTAAAGGTTTGTCAATCTTGTTAATTTTCCAAAGAACCAGCTTCTGGTTTCCTTGATTCTTTGAATTGTTTTATTTGTTTCTAATTTCTTGATTTCAGCCCTAAGTTTGATGATTTCTAGCCATGTACTCCTCTTGGAGTTGTCTGCTTCCTTTTGTTCTAGAGTTTTCAGGTGTGCTGTTAAGTTGCTAGTATGGGATCTCTCCAGTTTCTATATAAAGACACTTAGTGCTATGAGCTTTCCTCTTAGCACACCTTTCATTGTGTCCTATAAGTATGGGTATGTTGTGCCTTCAGTTTCATTGAATTCTAGAAAGTTTTTAATTTCTCTTTTTATTTCATCCCTTACCCAGATGTCATTGAGTAGGGAGTTGTTCAGGTTTCTATGAGTTTGTAGGATTTTGGTTGTTTCTTTTATTGTTGAGTTATACCTTTATTCCATGGTGGTCTGATAAGATGCAAGGGATTGATTATTTCAATTTTCTTATATCTATTATGGTTTGCCTTGTGACCAAGTGCCAAGTATGTAGTCAATTTTGTAGAAGTTTCAATTAGGTCTTGAAAAGGTGTTTTCTTTTGTGTTTGGATGAAATGTTCTGTAGATATCAGTTAGGTTCATTTGTTTCATGATGTCTATTAGTTTCCTTGTTTGTCCATTTACTTTCTGTCTTGATGATTGGTCTATTGTGAAGAAAGGGATGTTGAAGTCTCCTACTATTAATGTGTATGATTTGATGTATGATTTAAGATTTGGTAATGTTTGTTTTATGAATGTGGTACTTCTGCACTTGGGGTATAGATGTTCAGAACTGAGCATCATCATGGTGGATTTTTTCTTCAGGTATTATGTAATGACCTTTTCCTTCTCTTTTGATTACCCTTTACTCTGAGTTAATGTCTATCTTTATTGTTCAAGTGTGTTTCTTGTGTGCAGCAGAATAGTGGATCCTGTTTTCACTCCATTCTGTCATCCTGTGTCTTTTTACTGGAGAGTTAAGGCCATTGATATTAAGAGATATTAGTGACCAGTGGTTTTTAGTTCCTTTTATTTTGATATTGGTGGCGGTAGAGTGTGTGTGTTTCTGTGTTTTGGATTTGTGGATGAGGAGTTATGTATTTCCTGTGTTTTCATGGGTGTAGATAGTGCCTTTGAATTGGTTTATTCCTTCTAGTGCCTTCTGTAAGGCTGGGTACTGATTAAATTTGGTTTTGTCATCGAATATATTGTTTTCTCCATCTATGGTGATTGAAAGTTTTGCTGGGTATAGTTTTCTGGGTTTGCACCTGTGGTCTCTTATTGTTCGCATGACTTCTGTCCTGGCCCTTCTGGCTTTCATAATTTCTGTTGGATAAGTCATATGTAATTCTGATGGGTTTACCTTTATATGTGACTTGATCTTTTTCTCTTGCAGCTTTTAATATCTTTCTTTGTTCTGTACATTTAATGTTTTGATTATTATGTGACGGGAGGATTTTCTTTTCTGATTGACTTTATTTGGACTTCTGTGTCCATCATGTATGTTTATGGGCATTTCTTTCTTTAAGTTGGAGAAGTTTTCTTCCATGATTTTGTAGAAAATATTTTCTGGGCCTTGGAGTTTAGAGATTTCTCTTCCTATTAATTTTAGATTTGGTCTGTTTATACTGTGCCAGATTTCTTGGGTGTTTTGTATGAGGAACATTTTAGTTTTAATGTGTTCTAGGATTGATGTATTGATAATTTTGTATCTTCCACACTTGAGATTCTCTCTTCCATCTCTTTTATTCAGTTGGCATGGCCTGTGTCCATGGTTCCTGTTCTCTTTCCTGTGTTTTTCCCCTCTAAGACTGCCTCAGCTTGTGTTTTGTTGTTGTTATTGTGGTTGTTGCCTCTAATCCCATCTTTAGGTCTTGAATAGTCTTAGTCATTTCTTTCTCCTTTTTGACTGAAATTTCATGTAGTTCTTTACATGATTTATTCAATTCCTTCAACTCTTTGGATTTTCATGTAATTCCTTATAGGATTTGTTCAATTCCTTCATCTGTTTGAATATATTTTCCTGTGTTTCTTTGAGGATTTTCTTTTTCTCTTTCAAGGCTTCTATCATTTTCATCACCTAAGATTTGAAGTCTTCTCCTTGCACTTCCTTGGTGTTCATATCTCCAGGGCTTGTGGTGATAGGATCACATGGTTCTGAGTTCTGTTGCTAGTCTTCTTACACTGTCCTCTTGGCATCTGGTAGTCTCTGGTATTAGCAGGTCTAAAGGTTGCTCCAGTGAGGTATCTGTCTGTATACCACATTGGCCAAGCAGTTTGGAGGCAAATAAAGAGAGCTTCAAGCCAAAGTTTGCTAGTACACCCCAGATGCCTCCTCTGGATGTTGGACAGTTGTTGTCAGAGCTTGAACCCAGTTCAGGTCAGCTGGATTCCCTGCCTGTATCCCAGTTTGGACAGGCAGGAGAAGAGTGGGGTGGTATATTTCCAAGGCCAAAACTTCTCAGGTGCCCTACACTCCTTTTACAGATGGCAGGGTTCTACCTATCTTCTCTGTCTTCTAGATGGGCTAGGTCAGTAAGCAGCTGGTGGGCTGTGAGAGATTCAAGCTTGGATCTGCTCATGTGCCCCAAGGACCTTTTTGAGATGGCAGCAAATGTGAGTCTTGATCTGCACCAGACTCAGCTCTGTCTATCTGCTCTGTATCCCAGATGGGCCAGTCTAGTAAACAGCCAGAGCCCGAAGATGATCTTGAGTTCTACAGGCCTTCTTCATATGACAGAGCTCTGCTTATCTGCTCTGTTTCCTGCTTGTGCTAGGCTGTTAAGCTGTTTGCCAGCAGAATGAGATTAGATCTCAAAGCTCCTCAACAGCAGCTAATGTGAGGTGTGTCCCACACAGGTCTGTGTGTCTGCTCTGTGAACTGGATGTATCAGGCCAATAGGCTGCAGAAGGGCAGGGTGAGATCACAACCAGAAGCTACTAGAATGACAGCAGCCAATGCCGATTGTCTCTGCTCAGCCTGTTTGCCTTGTGTCTTAGCTGTGTCAGAGCAGTATGATTTAGGTGGGAGGCCAGAGACAGAAAAAGGCCCAAAATTGCTGGTAGGAAGGTGCCTAATGCAGATTGTGGCCAGTACCTGGATTTATCTCTGACTGTACATGGCTGGTAAGCCATTGGGAGGGCTGTGAGAAATTTAAACTCCAAGCTGCTCAGAAGGTCCACAGGCCCTTTTCTGATGGTAGGGCTCTGCCTATCTGGTCTGTGACCCAGCTGGACTAGGCTGGCAAGTAGCTGGGGGGCTGACAGAGATCAAAGCATGAAGGTGCTTGGGTGTCCGACACTCTTTCTCTGGAGACAGCTAATATGGACTATGTCCAGTGCCAGAACTCAGCTCCGCCTGTCTGTTCCCAGTCCTAGATCAAGAAAGCAGTAGGTGGGCAGTGAGGTCAGGATCTACACATACATATCACAGTCCTTCTGAAGATGGTGGCTGATGTGGCCTGTCTCTTGTGGCCATGGGTCAGTGCTGTCTGTGCTCCGCACAATGTGGATCCCTCTCATCTGGAATTCAGCAGAACTGGTGTTTTGTAGCTCTTGGTTTGGACTTTAGGTTGCTGTGCAGTCCCGATTGTCCTGCTAATCAGACACAGTGTGCTATCGGCACCACCATCTTGGATCCCTTTTGCTTTTCTAGTTTTCATCAGTACCACACTACTTTGATTAAGGATTCTTCTTCAATATTATATCAGTTATTCATTTTTTCTTCTCAATTTAACCTTCAAATCAATTTATTGATATTCAGTAAAAAGTTTCTGAGATATTGAATCAGGTTACCTTAAATCTATTGATGAAATCAGTGGAAGTGAAGTACTGAAAGTGCTGAGATGTCTTAATTCATGAATATAATGAATCTTTTCATGTTGCTTTGATTTTTATTTTAAAATCTTACTTGTATATAAGTATACTTGTATACTTATAAGGCATAGACATGTTTTACTTGACATATGTCTCAGAATTTCATTGTGAAAGCTGCTGATGTAACTGTTACAGGACTTTTAATTTCAAATAGTACTTTTTCATTGATACTATATGGGAAAGTGATTCCTTTTGAATATTAAGCATTTGTTGTGCCCAAGTTATGGATTAGTGGTTTTAACCTCAGAATCTAAAAGTGTGCAGTAGGAAGATTGTCATGAGCCCAAGACAAGTCTGAGTGAGATCCTGTTTCTAAGAAATAAAAGCAGGATAAGCACATGAGTGAAAATGGATAATTATGCATCCTTCTTTTGCTGTTTCCATTTAAATTTTTATTGGTTTGTTACAAACTTTACATCATATACCCAAATCACACTTATCCCTCCATCCCTTCCCATCCACTTTCCATTCTTTTACCCTCCCCTTCAAAAGAAAAAAAATCATTGTGGAATCTGTAGTGTGTCAGAATGTGTCCCATTATATACCTTTGGTACACACTTCTTTACTTGCAAGTGTTCCTTGCAATGAATCATTGATATTTTGAGGCGTTTGCTTTCTGCTACACTATCAAAACTGAACACTCCCCAGGACTCTTCTAGGATATCTTGGTGTTTCTTTGTGCCATGGAGATCCTGCAGCTATGGATCTGTCCCTTCATGTGCCCCTCTGATTCATCTCACTAGCCCATGAAATTTTTGATTCAAAATTTAAATATCTATGTGGCCTAAAAGTAGAGATGTCTGTGAATGACTAAAAGTCTAAGAATCAAAGCCTTGTTCATCAGTAATAACTATCAAGAAATACCAATAACTATACTGAGATATATGTTGTAGCAGATAAAGTAACATATTAAGTAGAATGAAGATATTTTCTATAATAAGAAAACAGCACAGTAAAATAAGATCATCAGAGGACATTTTTATAACTGGAAGTATTTCATAATTAACAGATGATACTGGCAAGCTATATAGCAGCCAGATTATAGGTAGCCTTATGCTCCACATTAAGGACAAAGTGCTGTCTTCTGACGGAAGCATGACGATTATTTATCAGCAACAGTAGAACCAATGCCCAAAGGAAAAAGAAGAAGCTTGGCTTTATAAAAGTCAGAGGAAGAAAAAGAAAAAGGGTTGTTGGGAGATGTGCTTATATCTGTGAAAGTGGCAGAATCCAGGTGGTTATTAACATTTACATCTACTGTAGCCAGCATGGATTCAGTCTGAAGACCTGTTCTTCCCACACACCTGGCCCAGGCACATAACGTAATGTTAAGAGACATTTTACAGCTGGGGCTAGATGAGAGCGTAAGATAGGCATCTAGATACGAGCTCCCATGCTACGGCATAAAGAATTACTGTGTGTTATTAAATGGTATGAAGTCATTTCTTTTACAATATAATGTTCTTGTTCTTAATCCACCTTTGACACACATGTCATTCCATTTTTTTTTTTTTTTTGCTTTCCTAACAAGTGGTTATAAAGAAGACATCTCCTTTAACCCACTTACATTGACCACCTCCAAACTGCTCTCTCTCTCTCTCTCTCTCTCTCTCTCTCTCTCTCTCTCTCTCTCTCTGTCTCTGTCTCTCTTTCTCCCTCTCTCTCTCTTTCTGTCTCTCTCTGTGTGTCTATCTCCCTCCCTCCGCACTCTCTTTCCTATCCCCAACTCCCCTTTTCTCTCCAAATCCATTCCTGCTTCTCCTATCCCCTCTTTCACCTCTTCTTTCTCTACACATATGCTTTTATGCAGAAAAAATATGCATATTAGAGTAGCACAGACTACCTTAAAGTTTACGTGACTGTCTTTCCAGTCTAAATCCATAATGTAAATGTACTTAAAATTGATGTAAGTGCTCAAGTGAACAGCTGGAATTGTGATGATAATTTATAAGAATGGTTTACAAATATTCTTCAAACAGGCAAATAGAAAACTGGTTGACTTTGTGAATGGCCACAACACAACCACAACTCAGTGAGATCCATGTTCACCTCTGTCTTTCCTTCCTAATTTTATCTCAGTGTGGGCTGCTACTAAGACTGAAGTTCTCCATTTCCACTGTGAAGGTCACACTCTCTGCAGATGGTGCTCTAGCTCACCAAGAGGAACTTTACGTAAAGTTATGTGGATGATCAAACCTCAGCACCTGCCTGACTTCCTTCTCAATTTTCCCTTGGATGCCTCCATGCTTTTCATGACATGCAGAAATGAAAGTTAAAGTATAAGTGAGACATCAAGGAACAGTAATCTTCTATACCACTTCTATTTATCTTTCTGTATCAGAAGCTTTGCAAAAGAGACTTCTGCTGTAATTTAGCCACAATCACCACAGACTACAAGTGAACAGAAGGAAGACAGACTGATAGTGATCTGGAGCCTACAGCAGTGTCAATGGTGTGCAAACCCCACCCCCAGTGGTGGGATATAGAGATATGGAGGAATTAATAATGACTGATGATAAAAACTGTGCAATCTCACTTCACTCTCAGGCTTTATTTGGGGTTTGCATAAGGCCTTACTCCAGATAGAAGCCCTTGTAATTCACACATCAATTGTATATTTTTTGGATATTTAAAGGAATCCTTTTGAAGGTTTTTCTGCCAGGCACCTTGTATATTTGGGCCCAGGAATCAAATGAGCTGAAGTGCACACAGATGACCTTTACTGTTTTAGAGTTGTCATTCTTACTCAGCTTCTTGCTTACCAGTCATGCTTAGTGACTTTTGTTTCACCTTTCTTTGAGTCTCTTATCACATACACAGGTGCTGTCTGCTGAGCTACCCTAGGGATAACACACAGAGGGCTAATGATTTCTAGTTTCCATTTTTAAAGGAGATATCCTGGTAATATGTGTTATCCTTTTTCTTTTGCATATGAATTATAAAGTTAAAAACTCCTTTTCTAAATCTTAAAATGTACTTTTCATTTCCAGTATATCCCCAGACACAGTATCTCACAGTTTCTGTAAGCAAAGAAATAGAGGAAAATCTCTATGACATCCTCAAAGCACAAATGGTATGCTTGCAGGCAGATGGACACCAAGACCAACCATCCTATCAAAAACCCTTCAGTTTTAGTAAGCTTTGGTAATTAAGAAGTCCCCACTGTTTTATATATTTTAAGCTATCATACAGTAAAGCATACTTGCCAGTTTTTGATTTGTAATATGCAAATGCCTAGGAAGAGCAAAACATTTCATAATATAACTCAAGCTGCAAAAACCACAGCATTAAAAAATTCATGTGATCCATTGTATATTTTACAATCACTGTCGTGTTAAATTTTCTTCTCTGCTGATTAGCTAGAATGGAAGCTTTACAACATTCTGATCAAATTGTGAAATTCTGAATCCGTTGCAATATGGGCTCCTAAATGTAGCTTTATTCCTACTTCACAGTTCCACTTCCTTTAATTCAAACCGAGCACATTGTCTCCCGCTGAATACTGCCGATATTACAAATTATGAGCTTCTTTTGAAAAAGTGGATAGTGTTTTAGGGAGGGCAAGATTTAACCAAATGTACCAATTAGAAAAGTTCTAAATATAACGGACTCAAATGCTAACACTCATAACATATCAAGAATTATGAATCATGCTACTGCCATTGAATGGCACAAGTTTGTAGAACATGACTTTAAATTATTGACCCATAATCAAATCTGTGATGTGTCATAAGAATCGTCATCTTCTGGTTCACAATAATATTATTTTCAAAACGTCACTGAATGAGACAGTTGGAAGAAGATAGTTCAGGTGCAAAGGCAGGGGCCGACTTCAGTGTGAAAGACAAGAGTTAGCAGAGGCCCAAGCCACTGTGGCATGGCTGAAGTCAAATGAGATGCATGTCTACCAGAAAAATCCATGGAGAACTAGAATGGAAACGTGTCATTTCAAAAATGTTTACAAAATCACCTGATGGTAAGCATATTGAAAAATTCAAGATACTAAATGTATAACCTGTTACAGTTTTGTTTCATTCATCATTTCACAAACTTGTTTAATAGTCATCACCATATAATTTTTTATGGATGATATTAGAGGAAATGTAAAATTGTATATGGCAGATATAAATCTAAGAACACATTTTGGTGTGGGCTGTAGTTTTATATTTTAGTAGATAAAAGTTATTAAATATAATGGGTGAGGCACCAAGAAGCATATGTAACAAATTCTTCTCTCCCACCTATGTATGAGATACTCTAGAATATTAAATTACTTATAGTTTAAGGTGAATAATACTTGAGCCCATGATTCTGCATGAGGAGGCCTGCCAGGCCCTAGTAACATTCAATTCAATTCATGGCACCAGCAGAGGTGAGAAGTGTGCTTTTCCCAGAGTTCCATTGTCAGTCTCATGGCTCTCCCTGCCTTACCAAGGAGGGAGCCATCCAACATGAAGTAAAACCAGATGACTGAAGGCCAGTTTAAACACCATAAACTAGCAGATCCCAGCTATCCTTCTAAACTAAGACCTGGATACCCTAATACAGCTGAGGCACAGGAAGATGAACTAAAATCCAAATCTTACAAAAATTATGGAGGCCTTTAAGAAGGAAATGAATAAATTTGTTGAAGAAGTAAAATAAAATATAATCAAACAGGTAAAAGAAATGAATAAAATTGTGAAAAACTTGAAAATGAAAGCACAAACTGAGAATATGATGGAGATAGAAAACTAGGGAAAGACATAAGCATAACTAATAGAATGCAATAGGAGGAAGAGAGAGTCTCAGGCACAAAAGAAACAACAGAAGAAACCAATATATTGGCCAAAAAAATGTTACATTTAAAATGTTTTCCTGACACAAAACATCCAAGAAATCTGAGACATTATGAAAGACCAAACTTAGATATAAAAGGAATAGAAGAAGGAGTATATTCCCAGCACCAGGGCTCAGAAAATATTTTCAACAAAATCATAGAAGAAAATTCCTCCAACCTAAAGAAAAAGTTGTCTATAAACATGCAAGAAGCTTACAGAACACCAAATAGATTGGAACAGAAAATATAATCATCCAGCCACATAATACTCAAAACACTAAATGTATGGAACAATGAGGGAATATTAAAAATTGCAAGGGGAAAGGGCAAGCAGCATATAAAGCTATCAGAATTATACCCACCATTTCAAAAGAGACTCTAAAATTAAAAAGGGCCTGGGAATGTATACTACAATTTCTAAGAACCCACAGATGTCAGCCCAGACTACTATTCCTGGCAAAACATTTTATCACCATAGCTGGAAAAAAACAAGATATTTGACAAGACAAAATTTAAACAATATCCATGCAAAATTCCACCCTGACAGAAGATTGTAGAAGGAAAACTTCAAAACAAGAAGGTTAACTTCACCTAAGAAAAGACCAGCAAAACCAAAAGAAGGAACACACATGCATGAACACACACACACACACACACACACACACACACACACACACACACACAGAGTTCCAGTATAAACATCAAAAAAACAGACATTAAAAATCACTGGTCATTAGTAGCTCTCATTATCAAAGGACTCAACATCTAAATAAAAAGGAAAAGGATAGCAGAATTGGTGTGGAACTAGAAACCATCACTCTAATGCATACAAAAACCACACCTCAGCAACAAATATAAGCATTACCTCTTAATAAAAGGGCTGGAAAAAGGATCCCAAGCAACAGACCCAATAATTATATTGGAGTAGCCATTCTAATAACTAAAACATAATAAACCAAAAGGAATGGGAAAGGGCTCTTCATATTCATCAAAGGAAAAATCTACCAAACGACCTCTCAATTTTGAATAGCTATGCATCCACATTGGTAAAAGAAACATTGATGAAGCTTAAATTCACCACCTCACTTTCACCACTGGATAGGTCACTGAGACAGAAAATAAACAGAGAAATAATTAAAGTAACTGACATGAATCAAGTAGACTTACCAGATATCTATAGAACTTTCCAACCAAACATAAAAGAATACACCTTCTCATAACCTCACAGAACCTTCTACAAAACTGATGATATAGTTTCTCACAAAGAAAATTTAAATAACCCCCTGAAGTTATCATATTGCCATGAATTAAACCTGAAGTTCAACAACAGAAACAACCAAAAGACTACAAACTTGTGGAAACTGAACAATGCTCTAATCAGTAACCAGTGTTTCAACAAAGAAATAGAGAACAAAATTATAGATTTTCTGGAATTCAATGGATATGAAGGCATACCAAATTTATGCAACCCTAGGAAAATTGGTAAAAGGGAAGTTCATAGTACTAAGTGTCTTCATAAAGAAATTGGAGAGATTACATAGAAGCAATTTAGCAGCACACCGGAAAACTCTAGAACAAAAAGAAGCAAACACATCAAAGAGGAGTAGGCAGCAAGAAATAATGAAACTCAGGGTTGAAATCAATAAATTAGAAAAAATAGAACAAAACAAAGAATCGACAAAACAAAACTGGTTCTGTGAGGAAAATCAACAAGATAGACAAACTTTTATCCAAAATCAGAAATGAAAAGGGAGTTATAACAACATATAGTGAGAACACCCAAAGAATCATTAGATTTTACTTCAAAATTCTTTACTCCAAAATGTTTTAAAATCTAAATGAAATGGATGGATTTTCTTGATTCCACTTACCAAAGTTAAGTCAAGATCAGGTGAAGAAGTTAAATAATCCTTTCAACCCTAAGGAAATAGAAGAAATCATTAAAAGTTTCCCAATCAAAATAAGCCCAGTACCAGATTGTTATAGTACAGAATTCTACCAGCCTTTCAAAGAAGAGCTAATACTAATATTCATTAACTACATCACAAAACAGAAACAAAAGTAACAAAAATAACATTGCCAAACTTATTCTATGAGGCCACATTTACCCTGATACCTAAACCACAGAAAAGTTCAACAAAGAAAGAATTTTTGACCAATTTCTCTTAGCAACATTGATGCATAAATAATAAAATATTTACAAACTGGATCCAAGAACACATCAAAAACATGATCATTAATGATCAAGTTGATTCCATCATGGGAATGCACAGAGGCTTAATATACAAAAATCCATCAGCATAATCCAGCATGTAAACAAAATAAAAAGAAAAACCCACGTGATCATCTCATTCAATGCTGAAAAACCATTTGACAAAATCTAACACTTCTTCATGTTAAAAGTATTGGAAAGATCAAGGATTCAATATACATATCTAAACACAAGAAATGCAACATATTAAAACAAATAGCCAACATCAAACTAAATGGAGAAAAACTTGAAAATTCCACTAAAATCAGGGACAAGGCAAGGTTGCCCTCTCTCTCCTTATTTACTTAAGTCCTAGCTAGAGCAATAAGACAACTAAAGGAGATCAAAGGGATACATATTTGAAAGAAAGAAATCAAAATATCTCTATTCATAGATGATCTAATAGCATATATAAGAAGTAATCCTAAAAGTTATATTAGAGAACTTTTACAGCTGAGAAACACCAGTTGATGTTCCAGTATCAAATTGTCAACCATGAAAGCATACACACAGTAATATTATGCATATTGAGCAGGCTGTACTTATTTATTTAGGAATATATAAAGCACATATATTTCTATATTAGAATACTCAGAACATATAACAATTAACAAATATAAAGGCCATGGTTTTGAAAGAGTACAAAGAGGAGTATATGGGAAGATATGGAGGGAAGAAAGAAAAAAAGGGAATGGTGTAATTAACTTTCAGTGTCAAGCAAAATAAGAAAATGATTTTAAAATATATAGAAAATGATTTAAAGAGATAAAAAATTTCTGCTCAAAAATGAGCAAAAAATTAAGTGACCAAACCTTATAGTACCCCTCGCCCTCTCTCTCTCTTTGTGCTTAGTGCTGTTTTATATTGGAAATTTTCATTTAATCCCCACTCCCCACTCAATAGTTTTCTACCCTGAGCTTTGTGGTCTATAATCTGTTACTATTTTGGGGTAAGAACACACCTGGCTTACCTTCAAGAACTGGGTGTTAAGTGAGGCACTGGTGAGAGTGGCCAGTTTCTGAACTCTGACCTTCTTGGTATAGAGGCATCAAATTAGGTGGTCTGACTGAGGCTGACACTACCTCTATGGGTCTGTAAAATGGGCCAGTGCTCCAGAGAAGCATTGTTTCACTGTGTGCTAATTAGGGCTTTGTTCAGCCGTCCTCAGCAATCTGGCAGTCTTAAATATGACTGCTCACCTTTCCTGTTCTGTTTCATTCAGTGTTGAGAAAGCCTTTTGATTTGACATTTGATGGCCCCCTTTGTCTTTATAAACCCTGTGGGACACTTGGCTTTCTACCCAAGTCCTTGTGTATTTATTGTTTACTTTGTATTTGTTTCTTACATTAATTCCATTCTTTGCAGATTGAATAAGCCAGGATAACCATAGTTTCTCTGTTTCCTAATGATAGCTGGTATATATTCTCAAAATATGAATGATTGGATTACTGCACTCCACTGACTTGGAATGCACAGTAGAATTTTATAATAATATCACTTTATTGTGACTTTATGAAGGGACAAGTATTCTTAGTGTTTATACATGTTATTATAATTAGTAGCATGCTAGTGAAAGCAAGAAGGCTTTAAAAACACATTTTAATAGTGCTTGCTATGTTTGTGTATAAAGTCATACTATAGAGATTATTAAACTGTTATCAATATTAACAACTTCAGGAAACTTAAAGCCTTCTCCCGCTCATAAAGGCTGGTAAGATCCTACTGCAACATAAAAGATAGTAATATTCTTTAGGAATATGAAGTAGGTCTTTAATTTTCATCCTACTGTTGAAAACACTTAAAAATTAAATGGGTAATTTGATCAAATCATAGGTTTGGGACTTTAACACAAGCCTGAAAAACTATTGATCAAACAGCTACTAGGTACACCTGGAGTATACTATCTAAATATATCTTGATTGGAATTGGCTAATTAAACCAGATAAACAGGAAGTAAAAGGCTTAGTTTAAAATAAATTTAGAGATGATAGAAGTGATAACTCAGACACTTTGAGCAATTAGCAACTTCAAAGCCAGCATCACTAATTCCTGGATGCTTTCTGAACATGTGAGATTTCCTGCTGGTGTTTACTGTGCACACTTATTCTGTGGATCACATGTAGTGTAAAAAGGAAAAATTGAAATTATGGGCATATGATTTGCATATAAATTTTCTTAGAGATACTTTTTCTATTCATGGAATCCAAAGGGAAGACCTTTGATCCAGCTTGAGCCTCATGCTCATCATAGACCAATTGAATGATAAGAGAGGGACTTTTAAAGACGAAAGCGTATATATTGGGCAGACACTCCAACTGAGATCTGTAGCATTGATATACCAACATATTTTTAAAACAAAATAACATTAAATATCTGCAAATATAAACATAAACAAATAGTTCTAAGTGAGTTCTTAATTTATCACTCAAAGTAGCTCTGGATTTTATGAGTTTTGACACAATAAAAGTAATTTTGTTTACTACTACTCCTTGTTAAGATGTGAATTGAAAATGCAAGGGCTCACTATGCTTCCAGGCACTTTAGGTTCTCTGATGCAAACATAAAAACAACATACAATTTTAGATTAAAACCTTTATTTATACTGACTTTCATTTTCATGCCAACTCTTCATAAGTTTTTTTTTTCTGAAAAGAAGTGGAAAGGGGTTGACCAGATAAACCCAAAATATATTACAATAAATTCCTTTTACAGGAATTTTAAGTTCTTCCCTTTGTCTGCTGTTCTCTGGCACTACAATATATATATTTAATTCCGCATAAAATATTTTTTCATTTGAGAAGCAAAGCAGTGGACCAATCATGGGATAACCAAACTCTGGAACAATGATGCAGTTCCCAACAAGACACATGCCTCGCGTACATAAGCTGAAAGGATTCATGCATTCAACATAATGGACAGTGATAAAAGGAACTGATGGAGTTTTTATGTATTAGGTAAAGTCATTATGCTGTGAAATGCAAAAGGCAGCCTTGTAAAGAAAATACAGTTTCAAGATATCCCAGAAGAGATTTACTTTTTCATTTATTTAAATAAATAATGAAGATATAGGAATAAAATGAGCACAATGCAAGCCAGGAATGGATTAATTTTCAATGGGGCAGAATTTAAAGCCAAGAAACGGATCCAGGATCATACCTATGATAAATGGACATTCAACATCTGTTGGGATTTTACAATAAGCCTATTTCAAAGGAAAAGTAATGCTGAGTTTTTATTATCTCTGTTAAGATAAAAATAAACTCCTGCTAAAACGGGAAAAAAAGGAAAACAAAACAAAACTCAAGACTGTTAAGAAGAAAATATGTGGTTCTGAAAAACACTTTGTAAAAACAAGGGCAATTTACTTGTTATTCAATTCTGGAAGGGAAAATTTATTTTTCTTAAAACAGGAAACAAACATTAGAAGATAAAAAGTTTAGAAACAATGCTTAATTTAAAACACACACACAAATGCCTATCTTATAAGACTTCAACAGCAAAATAAAAGGAAATGGAGTTAAATTGCTTCTTGGTTTTTGCTGTTGGTTTTTTCCCTAGTCTACATGCCGTGGACTCTCATGGATGATGGTTCATTTAAGCACAAGACAACACTGGGGTTCTGCTCAAAGTCTCCTGTTGGGCATAAGATGTAAGTCCTCCTCTTCAAGGAAGAGTCTTGTACACATTAGCTCAGCTAGTACATATAAACTCTTTACCCAGACTACGCTTTCATTCTTACTATGTTTCTTTTTTTCCTTTCTCTCTAACTCTGTTTCTCTTTTTCCTTTTCCTTCCCTCTCTTCCCCTTTCTCATTTACTCCCTTTATGGCTCTTCTGTCACAAAACGTCTAATAAACAGACATAAAAGAGATGGTGGCCAAAGTTCCATGATAATAAAGCCACATCTTTCATATTTCCTTGAAAAGACATAGGTCCAATGGAGAGTCTGTAACTTCAGGGGATTTAGCCCCTCCCTCTCCACCTTTTCTGGCTAACTGTGAAAGCATGACATTCATACACCTAGGTTCTCATAACTGACTTGAAAACTTTGACTCATTATATTCTTTTATTAGAATAATATTTATAAATTATGGATCAAATGAAAACCTAGATTCTGTGGTTCATGATTAAAAATATATATATATAAAAAGTGAGGAAACAAATGTTGTAGGTACCAGCATACAAACGTTCTTCCTTCTGTAAGCTCTCTCTGGATTTGTTAAGATTCTTTTTATTTGCCATGTAATATGTTATGCTTGACTTTTGGGAAGTGGTATTTCGGTTCAAACTTAGAGCCTCAGAAATGCAAATAAGGTACTCTCTCAAATGAACTATATTCTTTCCCCTCATTTTATGATATTTTCCTGAGAAAAAAATAAAATGTGTTAAGTTATTATAATGAGTTTTAGCTATTGATTTATATTGCTCGATGACATTTTATTTTTTCATTGGGGTTTGTAAGATAACTGTTTGTAATAACTGATGGAATTTTCCTGAACTATTTATTAAGCACCATTACCATATATCCTTTTCTTTGTGATTGTTTGTTGTTTTCTTTTTAAAAATTTTTAAATTTGTTCACTTTGTACCCAAATTATAGGCCCCCCTTCCTCATATCATCTTGATCTAATCCTACTCTCTTTCCTTTATACCTTCTCCATCCCTACACTAGTCCTCAGAAATGGTAACCTTCCTTCCCTAATATCTGACTTCAGCCTATTGAGTCTCACTGGACTGCCTGTATCCTCTTCCTCTGTGACCTGGCAAGACCACCCAACCAGGGGGGAGGTGATCAACCTGTGGAGCCAGAGTCCAGGTCAGAAGTAGTGGGGTTAAGATATTTTTGGATCTAGATAAAATTTTTAAGTTGATAAAGATGAAATATGATAGGTATTGATTTACATTCAGAATTTTAGATACACCAAGATAGGAAAGACATTTTATTCAAAGGTTGCCATATGCAGGTAGCCAAAACACTATTTATATATAAACACATTTATATAATTCCTGAGTGTTTCATGATTCTTCTTGATGTAGGTAGTTTATGTGTAATAACATAAATGTATATGTAAAAAAGAAAAATAATAAAAAATGAATAAAAATAAATCAGGTTGAGTTGTTTTATGGTTAGTATTCCAAATGAAAAGCTAAAGATCTTGACTTAAACCATTGGTGGTTTGAATGGATGACTTTCTTGAACATAGGACAATTGGGTCAAAAGTTTTATTTTAACTTCTGTAATACTATCTTCATGCATCTTATCAACATATTGAAACTGTGATATAAAATTAATGTTTGCATTTTTTTATGGAGCTTTGCTATAGTTCTCTTCCCCAACAGGTTCTTTCTCAGTGGTCTAAAGATGATTCTTTCTGAGCACGGGCAGCTCTGAAATGAATTACAAATTCAGAGATGCTCTTTGTTAGTATGTAGAAGTCTGCAATACATGGGAGCTTGAATGGAAAGTTATTGGCAAAAACACATTTGTTGATCTAAATCTTCAAATGTACCATGTTCCCAAGACTACCTCTGTTCATTACACCATTGCCTTCAGTCATGTCATGACAAGACCTTACAGAAAATTTACCCAATCTTCTCCACTGCAAGGCTTTTGTAGTTAAAAATAAATAAGTAGTACCTACTCCTCATATTATGGAACTGACAATGAGACTCTGCTGTCTATCTACTAAATCTGAACAGAGTGTCTAGGGCCTCTCCATGCATGGTCCTTGGTTGATGCATCAGTCTCTGTAGTACCTTTTCCTCCACTCATATTTGTTGGCTCCATTGGTCTTGCACAGTTCCTGATCTTTCCACGTCCCTCTATTCTACAACTCTTCCAGAAGACTCATTATGCTCCATTCTGGAGTTTTGCTGTGTCTCAGCATCTCCTTGGATCTCTTGTTGTGTGGAGTCTTTCAGAGAACCTCTATGTTAGGCTCCCTTCCTGTTTCTTTTCTTCAACTGCTTACAATGTCTGTTCTATTTGCCATTCTGAGTAAGAATTAAACATTCACCCTAGGATCCTCCCTGCTATTTAGTTTCTTTAGGTCTGTGTATTATAGTGTGGTTATCCTATATTATGTGGCTAGTGTCTGCTTATAAGTTAGTATATAAAATGAGTGTCTTTCTGGGTCTGGGTTAAAACTCACTCAGGATGATTTTTACTAGTTCTATTTGCAGGCAAATTTCAAGTTTTCCTTGTTCTTAATAGCTGAGTAGTATTCCATTGTGTAAATGCACCATAGTTTCTTTATCATTCTTCAATTGAGGGACATCTAAGTTGTTCTCAGATTCTGGCTACTAGGAATAAAGCTGCTATGAACATAGTTGAACAAATGTCCTTGTATGGTTGAGCATCTTTTTGTATATACTGGGTCTTGAGGTAGAACTATTCCCAGTTTTCTGAGAGAGTGTCAGATTGATTTCCAAAGAAGTTGTATAAGTTTGCACTCCCACCAGTAATGAAAGAGTCTTCCCTTTTCTCCACATTCTTGTCAGCATATGCTGTAACTTGAATTTTTGTTCTTAGCCATTTTATGGGTGTAGGGTGGAATAAGAGTCATTTTGATTTGCATTTCCCTGATGACTAATGATGCTGAGCATTTCTTTATGTGCTTCTTGGCCATTCGATATTTCTCTGTTTAGTTCTGTACCCCATTTTATCTTTCGCTTTATATTGTTCAGTGACATTTTAATTCAAAATATGAAATCATTGAAATATTAAATTTGTATTTTGTGGCGTACACATGTATTTTGCTTTTAAAAGAGCTATGAAAATGTTAAGCAAAATTGCCTCACTTCTATTTTACTTTTTCATTAAGTAGGCACATATGTTACTGAAAACATATGGAACATATTCCACTTACCATCACTAGTATTTCATTCCATAAAATTAATTTTAATGTTAAATTGTGTTCAAAAATATGGGTTGCCACATGTCATTTTAATATATATTATATAATATTATTATATTAATTATATAATATATAATAAATGTTATATATGCTAATTAAGGTAAACATTTCTGCTTCCACAAGCATGTACATGCTCTTTTTAACTAAGAACTATGCTTTTGTGTTTTGTCCATATATATAAAGGTATATAGAAATTAAGTATAATTTTCCTCATCACTTTCCCTTTTTATTTTTTGTCTCAGAATTAGGAATTAACTAACAATAAAGTAAAATGATGAAGAAAGTTGAATGCTTAAATGTTTAATTTGCATCAGTTTTTACTTGTCTCAATGGAAAACATGTTCTTTGTGGCTGTACAATTTTGCAATCAATCACAGCTATAGTGTGTTTAATATGCACCTCTTTTAAGTGACATTGAATATCCATGTAATGTGGGGAACCTCAATTCTCAGTGTATGTGGAATGTTCATTGCTGTGTGTGAGTAAGATGTCAAAGAACTATGAGCATATACATGGAATCCATTTCCTCCAGTGGCTTTTACCTATAAGGTTCAAAAAAATTAAGTTATAATAAAGCATTAAGTCAAGCTTTGTCTCTTGCTAAATGCAGGCTGCTATGTCACTTACAGGTCACCTTCCTGTAAACACAACTTTGCTCTTACTAATCATTCATTCCTTAACTAAGTTTTGACAGTGTATTTTGCTGCAGAATGAACTCTATTTATTCCACTTAGACTCCTGTGGATGCATGACTATTATAATGCTATAGCATTATTACATTATAATGCCGTATAATAGGTAGTACTATATTATTTTCTTGATCATCTCTGAGTTAGAATATTTTATCTTTGTATGCTATCTTATGTTTCTTAAAATATAGTTAATGTATACAGATGTTCTAATATATTTGACTAAATTTAAAGCCATAAAATCAAACAATTTAATTTATTATAATTTTTGATATTGAGAAAATTTTAGGGTTTAATATATTTTGATAATATTCTTGTCTTCTCCCAATTTCTTCAGTTCCTTTTGTTGTGCTTCTGTTTTCTTACAGTTTGGTAAGGGCATTTTTTTAGAGAGGAGGGTATTGTTGTATTTTGTTTTTTTTAGGATTTTAGGGCTTTGTTGTGTTGGTATTTTTTTGTCTTTCTTGATAAAGAACTTAATGTAAGGTGTATAGAGAGGAGGATAAGAATTAAAAAAAATTTTTACAGAAAACAAAACTAGTGTTTTACACTATATTGCTTTTGACTATGAAAGAGAACTTTAAAGGGTTTTCAATGCAAGGTGCTATAAAATGTGTTTGTTTAGTTTTCATGTGTTTTTAGTATATTGACAATACTGTGGGAATGGGAAAGCCTGTTAAATTGTTAAAACCTTGTTATAAAGAATAGCCAAGCTACCATTTATTGACAATGAGTCATGGACCATATCTTTTCCTAGACATTTAGCAAGCAAAGTCCCTACTAATTTTCAAAACAAAACATTTAAACTATGACTAGATATCTCATTTTCCAGAAAAAAATATAGGTCCCTCAAGAAAATATTGTTCAAGAAACACTGATACTGAGGGAAAACATTCTGAATGAAACCTACTCAAAGGCTACTAAATTGCTTACCCAATCCCTTTAGTACCTGGATACAATCACTCATGGACCATTTGATGCATTCTACTCTTTTACTTTTCTTTGCTTTTGCTTATTGCCTAACTCACAGAATGGATAATTTTTTGCCATGCAAGTATGCAGGCCAGAGATTCAATTCCCCAGAAGTCACATTAAATCTGGGCAAGTGTGGCAGCCACTTGCATTCCAAGCACTCAGGAACCAGAGACAAGGGGTTACCAGAACAAGATGAATAACTTGACTGGATGGAATTGTGGGGTTCTAGGTTTAACAACAGAGCCTACCTCAATAAATAAATAAAGAGACATGATCAAGAAGCACAGCTCATATCAACTTCTGGCCTTCACATCACACAGACACACACACACACACACACACACACACACAGACACACACACCACACCTGTGTGCTCCCACACATACCAATGTACATATGTATTCATATACAAACCACACACATAAACATACACAAGAATAAAATATGTAGATATGCTCAATTGCTAAGTAGTGATAAACTTTTTCTCGGACTTGATCCACTTGGAATGAAGTAGTCCAAATCTGCCTTGTTCTTGTTTACAATAGTTCCAATCCACTTTGTACACTTTATGACCAAACATCCATTTCCCTTACTAGTCTATGCCTCTCTTTATTTACTGTTTTATATAGACCATAGTTAGAGATATTTGTCTTTCTCTGTTTCATATATTACAATTTTAAAAACAGTAGATTCATGCCATTTATTAATTTATTTATCAAAAATTTAAATTCTAGTACCAGAAATATTCTGAATCTATATCCTATGATTGGAAGACATCAGTGAATACACAATTATACCTCTTATTTTTAAGTGAAAAAAATGAGATACTGTCTTTTTTCCACATTAATGTTGTTTAATTTATTTAAAATAAGAATTTTACCTTTAAATATTCTGGTCTATTATGAAAATACTATTTTTTCAAATTTAATTTACTAATCTATATTAACCATTCATATAAGTGGAGTTCAGTGTGATATATTCACATACATACAGTATGAGCTAATCATGTCCAGCCTATTCCCTTCTCCACACACACTTAAAAAACTTGGGCAAAATCCACTCAAAATTGGCTACAAATCTAAATGTAAAGTTTGTGCATATGAAACTAGTAAAAAAAAAAACTTTAGGGAAAACTTCAAGGCAATGGTGTAGTCAACGACTTTCTAAGTATATGCACAAATGTACAGAATCAAAGCCTTAGTTAGTAAATGGTACTACTACTAACATTTTTTGATGTAGTGAATTGAGTAAGCACAGGGCTGATACACTGACCACTTAGTAATTTCAATGATGGATTTATGGGTTTTTGTTAACTGAAATGACTTGAGTTTATGGTGGAAAACTACCATTAAAATCAAAGTTAATACCGTTTGCAGTAGTGATGTATTGTGGTTAATATTAAATTCCAAGCCTGTACTTTTACTAATAAGGATTTGTTTTGTATTTAGTTAGTTCTTGTTGCAGTGGAGGAGATAATCTAGTTATAAACAAGAATAAATTTTGCCTGTCTAGAAATTTTTCAACTTTAAAAGTACAAGAACTGAATGGATGAACTTATCAGTGAATTCATCCAAGATATAACAGTTTCAATACTCTTAGTCTGAATGCTAAATAAATAATAAATTAATCAAAAGGGTAGATAAGCATATACATGCAACCATGAAAACATTGAGAATGTTCCTATTGCAAATTACTTCCATGTGATTAACATCAAAAACATTTATGCTCCCAGTATCATGTTTTAAAATCCAGAGATTTCTCATAAACAAACAGTGCACACTTTAGTACTGTGCTTTGACTGAGAGTAGCCCACCTGTGCAGTGCTACATTTGCAATATGCTGTACAGGCTGACAATTTAGAAGGTTATGTTCTCCTGCTGGAAAGAAATTTTTAGGTGAAATGGGAAGGGAGGGAGGGGGATTGGAGGAAGGAGAGAGAGAGAGAGAGAGAGAGAGAGACAGAGACAGAGACAGAGACAGAGACAGAGACAGAGACAGACAGATAGAGACAGACAGAGACAGAGACAGAGAGATGGAGAGAGAGACACACACAGACCTATCCTCAAGTATTACCTGCTCTGATATTATGGCTATTCTTGGATGGCAACTTGACAATATCTGGAATTCAGTAAAACTCAAATGACTGTGTACAACTGAGAGGATATTTTAATCATTTGAAATTGGAAGACACTTCTAATACAGATTTTTAAGGCTAAGTGATAAATATTTCACTCAGATCTTTTGAGCTTGGAAAGACTATGAAAAGAGAACAGAAGAAGGCGTCTTTGTTTGCTGGCTTGCTCTTACTCTTGCTAGCAAGTCCATTTTTTTCACTGGCATTAGCGCCTACTTCTTCAGGATGCCAGAATATACTGAAGACTAGTTGAGACATTCAGCTTCATAGATTGTGCAATGACTGAATAGTTAGACCTTCCATTAAGAGGCATCAAATTTTGGACTAGCAGGACCACAGCCTATAAGTTATTCTAATAAAAACCCTTTCTGTGTATATAGAGAAATTCATTATTTATATTAAATAGGAAACCCTACCTAATACATATGGTAAATAAAATTGGAATGAATCAATGATCTTTACAATTAAAAAAAGTGCTTTTGCACAGTATGTTGTCAGGAAATGCCTACAATGCTATATTATTATCTCGTGAGCACTATCAGATTAATTAACTTTTAATTCTTCATAGGCCAATGGAGACATTCAAACCCTTTTGCAAAAATTAGTAACATAGAAACCCTTGGATATTGATTTCTGTGCCCTAATAACACATTTTACCTGTGCTACAACAGCTAAAGCTTTGCTCATGTGCATTTCCTGTCCATCTGTGTCCCTACACCCTAGCTTCTGGGACAAAACACAGGAAAATCGAGAAGGTTTGTCTGTTATCCATAAAGATGCAAGGAAACTTATACCTTTCAAAGAAAGATAGAAAATAGACTCAGGTATTTCCCATAAATCAGTTAAAATATACATCTTATATCATGTTTGGCAACTGCATTCAGTCTCAGAGCATCACTACTCTTGGCTAGTATACAAAGATATAATTATACTTTGAGAAAAAAAATCATTGTATGTATTATTGTTCTTTGAGATTCTCTCTCTCTCTCTCTCTCTCTCTCTCTCTCTCTCTCTCTCTCTCTCTC
>OU015749.1:67599202-67694548 GCA_907169655.1 Acomys percivali
ATCTATCTATCTATCTATCTATCTATCTATCTATCTATCTATCTATCTATCTGCTTGTCTGTCTGTATAGCTATTTATTTGTTTGTTTGTTTATCTATCTTATATTTTCTATCATCTATCATTTTATCATATTCTCCTTTTTAGTTAATAGAATGTGCTATGTTTGGATATAGGTCTTAAAGTTTTTTTTTTTTACTATGAATTGACCTTTCCTTTATTCCATGTGATTGTTTGAAAGCAAATTTCTTTGATTCCAAATAATAATGCATCTATTTCTTGTATTAGTAAATTATTAGTCACATATTTTACATTGTCTTTTCCAATTTTTATTATAGCTTCATAGGTTTGTTTTTCACATTTAGATTCACGATCCATTTTGAGTTGAGATTTTCAGGTGGACACTCACTATCTCTTGTACTAATAGTTGTCCATGACAATTGCTGTTATTTTATAGTGTCTTTGTTCCTTTGTCAAATATTAACTTTCTCTATCTATATAGATATACTCCTGGGATTTCCTATTTGATTATAGTCACATTAGTTTCTTCTTTATCTAACCAATGCTACACTCTTTTGAGTCCTCGAACTTTCTAGGAAATTTTGACTTTGCATATTATAAGTCCTCCAACTTTTTGTTCTGATCCCCCAGTACTCATAAGGCTATTCTGGGTTTCTGATTCTTCAATATAAATTTTCTATTTCTTTTTAAATACCCACACATACTTTGCCAGAAACAAATGCAGTATGCAATGATCATATGGGTGACTAAGCATTAGTATGCTTTTAAGCAATTTTAGATACAAATGAGTACAATTTAATTTGGGGGAAGAAGAAGTATTAAAACACAGCTATTATTTCTCAATCATTAATTTAGGAAATTAATAGACCTATAAAAGAAAGATGTTTGCTTCTTCAATGCAATACTTTAAGAACAGGATTGCATTCTAGAAACCTCCACATAATAAACTTATTCTACTTCAACAGGCTTGGGGGAAATTTCTGCAGGGAACATATGTATAAAAAACAAATTTATGAGTATTTATACTATTAGCAATTGCTTACTCCCCTGTGGCTGCATTCTACTTTCTAACCCCATTCATAACACTAATCCTTGCTGTTCCAAGTTTGTGAAGGAGACTATATTAAGGATAAATCAAAGCCTGTGAGTGAGATTTAGCATCAATGCTTATTTGGCACTAAATCAAAATTATTTTTTACAGATGTCATTGCAATCTTGTGTCTATCTCACATTTGTGTTGTTTATATCCTATTTTTAAAAATCCAGATATGTTGGGTGACATTCTAAGGAAAGACAGATCACTCTCCAAGGTCCCTTTAGGTAATACTTGAAAATATGACTTTTTTTTTTGCATAGGGCATATTTTGAAAACCTGAATGTTCTATTAACTCCTGAAAATCTTCTGGATGAACATTTGGTGGGTAGCTGTAATTAGGAAATGATATTTATAGTCTAAATAACAATCAATTTTAAGTTTTTATTTTAAACGTTAAACCAATAAAAGATGTCCTCAATAAATGCACATTATAAGTTGTGTATGTTTAAGGTATTATACCACAATTTTATGGGAAACTTAAAAAGAAACCTAAAATAGTATTTAAATTATAAGTTATTTTATTTGAAAGAAATAGAAATCTATAGAATCTACCTAACTAACCAAGAAAGGTTATGGTGTGGTGGCATATTGCTTTAGTCTCAGCCATGGGAGGCTGTGCCTGGCAGATCTCAGCTACTTTAAGGGTAGCTTGATCTACATGGTGAATTAGTTCCATAATAGCCAAGTCTATGAAAAGACATTTGCAAAAAGACGTTGTTTTGGAACTAACAGAACTAGATCATGAGGGGAAGGAAGTGAATATGATTTATATTTTTATTAAATTTTTGTGACATTGCTCAGCAATTTATAGATATATGATTATACTGAAATAGAATGGGGAAATCTGCAGGATAAAATTGAAGTTTGATGTCCCTAGATAGCCATTTGTACATGGTCTATGTTGGTGGACTCCATTTCTTCAGCAGGGTTCTCACTCTACCTTATCTGGAAACCCCAGATCACGTAGCCCTCAGGGAAGTTCACAGATATGATCTTTCCTGATTAAAAAAAAACAATTTAGTAAGATCCACCTATGCTACAGTGATCTCCACCTCCAGCAAATGAATTTTAATCATACCTAGAAGTTATCCCTCATTCGTAGGATAACTAATGGCTCTTTTCCTTCTTGTGATAGGACCTGTGCTACTGCATGTAAATGAGGTACTATACCACTATATGTGGATTAAGTATCTGGCACCCTTATCCCACTGCCCACTGCCCAAGGTATATAAATAAAGGCTAGCAGGCATGCCTGATCTCTCTTAGGTGTTTGCCATTCCTCCACCATAATCATGTTAGACTACATTTATTCTGGGGGAGAATTGCTGCTGAATGTAGTCAGGCAGTGATGGCAGAACAGCTTCAGCATTTGCTAGAGACTGTTCCATTTTCACAACCAGGTCAGTACTGACTACTAGTGAAGCACTCTCCTGGCCTTCCCTCTTACTGTCCCTACGTGCCTGCTGGTTATGGATGTTTATCTGCTTCCTCTGACATACTTAACACAACAGCTCAAAAAAGGAGCTGTAACAATTTTGGTATCATCTAGTGTTGTGGGAGCTCCCAAGTCTCCACTGACATCAAATACCAGCAATCTCATTTTAAAAGAGCTAAACTATATCTCTCCATGGAAAACTCATTTCCCACATCCCCTGGTGAGACCAGGAACATGGCCTAGTTCCCAGGTCGTGGCCCTCAAACTGAGAGCTCTACATTGCCCTTCAGCAAGAAATAGGATCTTGGGACCTTTGATCTCAAGGTCCTCCAGTTGTCATCCAGAAGCAAACAGCACCTGAACCAGCCCACTGGATGTAAAATCCAGGTCACCTGCTAGATGCTGAATGACAATAGAAATGTCTAGAATTTGCTTATATTTTTCTGTACTATAAGATAGTAAAATCCATGATATGCAATTCTCCCATTTTGAACACTTACAGTCTAAAATACTCTGCAATGGAAACATCTACTAAAAGAATATTAAATTGTATGTGAGATTGGAAACTTGCATTTTCAAAATGAAGGGTACATAAATCATGGGTAAAGAATTGATTTAACCTTTTGAAGATTGTTGTATTTTCTACTTCTAAAATAATAAAATATTTAATTTAATATATATGCATTATAGATTGAAAAAGATGAAGGAAGCTGAATGATTCACTATGATTGAGGTATTAAAATGTTTACCAGATTAGCTAAATTGTTTAATATTAAGCTTCTATGTGCATATTCCATGTGATATATATACATATACACACACATAGGTCTGTAATAACATGTAATGAAAATAGGTGAATTTTAGGTCACCAAGAAGAGACTTGATACCCTATGAGCATATACAGGGGGAAGAGGTCCCCCTCAGTCACAGACATAGTGGAGTAGGGGGGGAAGCGGGAGGGAGGGAGGAATGGGAGGATACAAGGGATGGGCTAACAATTGAGATGTAATATGAATAAATTAATTTAAATAAAAGGAAAAAAAGAAAATAGGTGAATTTGAAAGAGAGAATGGAGAAGTTTCTAGGGTGGCTAGGAGAGAGGAAATGAAGGGGAAAATATTGTAATTATTTTAGGGACAAAATTTTTAAAAAAAGAAAAGAAAAAGGAATTTTCTGAGTAGGGAGTTTGAGATATACTTGGAAGAATTTTAGAGGAGGATGGATGAATATGGCCATAATACATTCTCTCAAAATTCTCAATGAACTAGAAAGGAGAAAGATACAAACATTGACAAAGTAATTACACAGAGATAAAGAAAAACAGACATATAAAATAAAATATGAAATATAAGAAAATGATAAGAATGGGATTGACTAGCTATGTGTAAGAACTCATTAAGTTTAATGAGATTAATTATCAACACATAAGAGGGATTGGGTATGTTGTTCAATTGTTAGAGTATCATTTAACCATGCTGGGAACTTGGTGTTCATTTGCCAGAAGGCTGTGTGTCTGAGATATTTGAAAACTTAAAACAAAATCTAAAAACAAAACAAGGTATTACCCAGAGATAGTAACAGCTATTCAACTTTAGTTTGCGATAAACACATTTGATTTATTTTCTGAAATTTATTTTGTTCTATTGTCAATATGTAAACAGGAGTTAATATTTTCAAATTTGTGACTGTAGATACTTTTCTTTTGTTGTAATTGTGAGTAAAATCCTTATTATTTTCCTTCTGATTTTTGAGAGTTGCTTGCCTTCAGGCATGTACTTCTCAACAATACATCAAAAAGTCTGTAATATCTCCAAATAATGCAGTAGCCTCAGGAAAACCCTGTGGACAGAAAGGGATATTGGAGTTCAGTGGGGATATTAGGGTACAGAAGTAGTAGGTAATTAAGGGTTTGGTGTGCAACTTTTAAATATTTTAAAAAATAGCACTAATCCTGTATAAATAGAATTTGCTACTAGTATTGGACTTTGAGTCATGAGTAACAGTAATAACTACAGAATGTAATTGCATTGTACCACCTTTTCACTCTATTCCTGTCATGTTAGTACACACTCTATATCTCTGTGTTTATCCTATTGCTCTTCCAATCATTAACACCTGAAACTTCTCACCCACATTAATACATCTTATATTGACTTTTATTAAGCAATCGTAGAAATTCAAGATAAAGTATTTTGGTTATGTGGATATGAGAAGTCTTAAGAGGAAGGAAAATATACTTCAAGAATGTTAATCAACTGTGCTGAGTTTTGAATATCTACTTTGTATCAGTGACATTCACTGTTGGTGAAAAGATACAGTCCTCAACTCAGAATGATTCAGCAAATGATTTCCTACTTTTTACCATATGATAATATAGACATATAAGAAACAAACATAAATGATCATCATTTAAATTATATTTTATTTTCAACAAATGTCTGTGCTGTAGGCAGTGAAAAATATCTATAGGCAGATATATATGTTAAATGGTATGAAAGAAGGAAAATCAAGAATTAACAGTTTTTTTTGTGTGTGCGCACATGCAGTCTTTTTTATTAATTTATTCATATTACATCTAAATTGTTATCCTATCCCTTGTATCCTCCCACTCCTCCCTCCCTCCCGCTTTCCCCATACTCCCCTCCCCTATGACTGTGACTGAGGGGGACCTCCTCCCCCTGTATATGCTCATAGAGTATCAAGTCTCTTCTTGGTAGCCTGGTATTCTTCCTCTGAGTGCCACCAGGTCTCCCCATCTAGGGGATGTGGTCAAATATGGGGCACCAGAGTTCGTGTGAAAGTCAGACCCCACTCTCCACTCAACTGTGGAGAATGTCCTGTCCATTGGCCACATCTGGTTAGGGGTTCGAAGCTTTTTTTTTTTATTAATTTATATCTGCATACTAGCCCAATGGACATGTCCCACGAAAGCCTTCCCTTACCAGGAACCTGGGACCGAGGGGAGGACATCTTATTGGGACTCTAGATGAGAGAGCAATGGGAGAATAGCAATGTAGAAGGATCCAGTGGGTCCTAGAAACCTACAAGTAGAACATTATGATAGGCAGATTTGGGTCAAGGGGTCCCGCTCAAACTAAGGCACTAGCCAAGGACAATACAGGCGGTAAAATTTAAACCCCTACCCAGATCTAGTCCATGGACAGGACAGTCTCCACACTTGAGTGGAGAGAGGGATTTGACTTTCTCATGTACTCTGGTGCCACACATTTGACTATGTCCCCTGGCGGGGTAGACCTAGTGGCACTCAGAAGAAGGACATTAGGTCACCGAGAAGAGACTTGATACCTTATGAGCATATACAGAGGGAGGTAATCCCTCTGAGGAACAGTCATAGGGGAGGGGAATAAGGGGAAAATGGGAGGGAGGGGAGAATGGGAGGATACAAGGGATGGGATAACCATAGAGATGTAACAAGAATTAAAAGTTTTAAGATTGAAAAAGCCACTATAATTATAATCAATAGATAGGCACTATAAAATGCACAACTTGACCAAGAGCAAATATATTACCTAATAGTCTTAAAGAAACAACTGGCTGGATTAATGGATGGATGAATAGATGGACAACAGATAGATGATAAGTACATAAAGGAAAGGTAGATGATAAATGATGGAGAGATAAAAAAATAGATAGATGATTTGTATATAATAAATGTATGTTAAGTAGATCAATGAAATGATAGATGGTAGATAGCCAAGAGATAGATAATAGATAAGTAACAGATAAGTAGATGATAAATTACAGATAGATTATAGCAAAAATGTTGACGGTTGATTTATGAAAATAGATTGCAAATAGATATTTGGAGGTATAGATATGTAGGAAAATGTATAGAAGACAGATAGATGATAGATATAAAAAGATAGATAGATAGATAGATAGATAGATAGATAGATAGATATAGAAAGATAGAGACAGAGAATTATTTATTCTAAATATACTGATCCTATATATTAATGAAATCTTGTGATCTTCTGTTTCCGATCTGAGAACCTCTGATAGTCAGTGGTGGAAATTGAGGAGGTTCAGGAAGTAGGTGTAATGATCCTTAGAGTAATATATAAAATCTGAAAATCATCATTTTACTAAAGTTAGCCATTGCAACGCGCATACTAAACAACTACTCTACTTTGGCTTGATAACATAGCATTACCAGAGACAAGAAGCTAGATACAATTTAGTATTATAAGTACACTATAACTAAAGCAGAAGTCACTGGTGCCAATCTCGAATTCTAATTGTAACACTAAGTGATAGAGATTGTGCTGATCTCTACAAGATCCATGTATGGTTAAATTAGTTGATATATTTTACAATCTCCACTGGGGTGGAGATTCCGATCCCCATTGGAAATTCATTCCAATTATCTTTCCTCTAAAATAATTGTCCTGAGTGAAGAACCCATACCCAGAAAGACATGCATGGTATATAGTCAGTCATAAGAGGATATTAGTCAAATCATATAGGATAACCACACAACAACACATAGACCAGAGGGAGTACCAGAGGGAGAATGTTTAATTCTCATTCAGAAAGGCAAATAGAATAGACACTGGAAGCAGTTAAAGAGAAGAAAAAAGAAAGGAGCCTACCAGAGATGCCCTCTGAAAGACTCTACCCAGCAGGGTATCAAAGCAGAAGCTGAGGCTCACATTCAGACTTTGGGATGGAGCTCAGGGAATCTTATGGAAGAGTTGGGGAAAAAGAAGGACCTGGACGGGTCAGTAATTCCATAAGGAAACTATTGTAGCCAAAAATTGCGGAAAGAGTGAGGGCATGTTGCAGAGACTAATGCACCAACTAAGGACCGTGAATGGAGAGGCCTTAGACCCTCTGCTCAGATATAGAAGATAGGCAACACAGTCTTTTTGTGAGTCCCATAATATGGTGACTAGCGACTACTTCTGACATAGACTTTGGCCACCACAAGTTCTCCACTTATCCCTGGTGAGGTTGTGTTGCCAGGCCACAGAGGAAAAGGATACAGGCAGTTCAAATGAGACTTTATAGGCTGAGGTAAGATGTTAAAGAAGGAGGGCTCCCATTTCTGAGGACTAGGGCAGGGGAAAGAGCAGAAAGGGAATGAGGGAGGCAGGGTGGGACCAGGAGGTGACAAGGGAGGGGACTGCAATTGGGATGTAAAGGGAACAAATTATAGA
The DNA here is from genome assembly GCA_907169655.1 of Acomys percivali. Taxonomy (NCBI): domain Eukaryota; kingdom Metazoa; phylum Chordata; class Mammalia; order Rodentia; family Muridae; genus Acomys; species Acomys percivali. The sequence continues at coordinate 67,606,932 of OU015749.1, forward strand.
TATAGATGCAGATATAGATATAGATATAGGTATAGATATATCAAGATGTCTGGAGATGTTCAGAGATCCTCTCTTCTGAGTTCTTCATAATATCTTAATTACTGCCATGGACTTGACATATTATATTTTATGCTTATAACAAAAGTGTAACAATACTGAAATCAGGAGAGATTCAAAGATGGTGGCACCTATCACACATTGTATCTGATATACAGCACGGAGTCCAGAGACCTGATTGAGAGTCACAGACAGCAAGAACTGGAGAACACTAGGTGATTTGGGTCCTGCACATTGCAGACCACAGGTGGAAGTGGCTCCGGGTCAAACAAAGAACCACTGAAAATGGGAAACCACTCCTCAGACTCTGGACCAGAAACTTCCAGCAAACTGCAGCCAGGCTCTATAACCCAAACTTCATACATGGGACTTAACTCTGGCAGTAAAGCACCTGAGCTCCTGGCCTTGGGAAATCTCAGGGAAACGGGTGGCTCTGTCCTCAGATCCCACCCACGTACCCTGTGCCAGTCCACAGAAAGCCCCAGGTGCTACATGGAAGTGCAGACAGCTGTGAAAACTTTACCAAGCCACAGAGGGGCAGTCCAAATGCAGCAAGACAGGAACCTAGCTACCGGGCACAGCAGACTGTACCTGCACAATTGGGCAGATCTAACATGGGCTAGCCAGGCTCCACATCCTGGCAGAGTCTCCCACACTCTTGGGAGAGGTTTAAAAGCACTGAGTGATCAGGACAGACAACTAAACAGCAGTCCCAATGCAGCAGGACTGAACCACCACAGTTGTGCTATCTAAATGTGTCCAGGAAGAAACCTAACTATGGGCCAAAGAGTTCATGCCTATATAGTTGGGCAGATATAACAGGGCCTAGCCAGGCTCCACAGCCCAGCAGGGTCTCCCACACTCTTGGGAAAGGTTGAACAGGCCTGAGGGCTCAGGACAGAAAACTGAACAGCGGCCCCAATGCAGCTCTACTGAACTGCCTCAGTTGTGCATTCTGAATGAGACTGGGCAGAAGCCTAACTCTGTTGACCCAGTATGGAGTCTAAAGTGTGGAACAAAGTCTTTTGGAGCAGTATCAGTATCAGGTCACCTGCCTATTCTATGGAAGAACTCCCTGATCCCCAGAGGCAAGGGCCCTTGACCTCTAATCACTCACCAACTTTCCACTCTCAATGACAGTGAAGGACACCAAAAGCTACCTTCCAACACCAGAGACAGCAAGATGACTAAAATCCAGCATAAGAATGCAAACAACAACAACAACAAAAATATGGTATCTACAGATCCCAGCTATCCCAAAGAAAGCAACCCGGAGAACTCAAACACAAATGAAATACAAGGAAATTACCTCAAATACTTAGTAATGAAGATGATAATGGAAGAAATTAATAAAATCCATAAACAAATGCAAGAAGATACAATGAAACAGGGTGAAGACATAAAGAGGTCTATAGAGAGGCACTGGAAGAAATTCAGGAAAAGACAAGCAATTGTATGAAGGAAATCAATAAAACAGTTCAAGATCTGAAGGCCTACAAAGAAGCACTGGAAGAAAATCAGGAATATACTATCTGAAGAATGAAATCAATAAAACAGTTCAAGATTTGAAAATGAAAATGGAAACAATGATAAAAGCACAAACAGAAGAAAAATGAGAACAAGAGAACTTAGAGAAAAAGCAAGCAACCCAGAAGTGAGCTTCTTTAACAGAATCCAAGAGAAGGAGGAATGAATCTCAGATCTAGAAGATACAATCATAGAACTTGAAGCAACCATCCAAGAAATTGCAATATCTGAACAATTCCTGACACAAAACATCCAAGAAATCAAGGACACCATGAAAAGACGAAACCTTAGAATAATAGGTATTAAGGAAAGAGAAGATGCCTGACTCCAAGGCCCAGAAAATATATTCAACAAATCATATAAGAAAGTTTCTCCAATTTAAAGAAGGAGATGCATATAAACATACAAGAGGCCTACAGACCACCAACTAGAATAAACCAGAAAAGAAAATCTTCCCCCACATAATAATCAAAACATAAAATATACAGAACAAAGAAAAATATTAAAAGAAGGAAGTGAAGAAGGTCAAGTAACATAATGGCAAACCTAGCAGAATTACACCTGACTTCTCAGCAGAGACCATAAAAGACAGAAAGGCTTGGGCAGAGGTCCTGCAAGAGCTAAGAGACTACAGATGCCAGGCCAGACTACTATAATCAGTAAAACTATCAATAACCATTGATGGAGAAAACAAGATATTCCATGACAAAACCAAATTCAAACAGTACCTATCCACAAATCCAGTTTACAGAAGTTAATAGAAGGAAACCCCCAACCAAAAGAGACAAACTACAATCAAAATTACATGGGGAAAAGATAACTACACTGTCACAAAAATATAACCATACAAACACTCTACTGCAACCAACGTCAAAATCAAGGGACTTAAAAGTCACTGGTCATTAATATACCTCAACATCAATGGTCTCAATTCTCCAATAAAAAGACACACTCTAACTGAATGGATGCATAAGCCAGACCCGACATTCTTCTACATTCAAGAAACACATCTGAACCATAAGAATAGACATTACCCCAGGGTAAGAGGCTGGGAAAATGTACACAAGGGAAACAGACACAAGAAGCAAGTTGGTGTCGCCATTTTAATATCTAATAAAATAGACTTCCAACAAAAATTAAACAAAAGAGATGAAGATGGTCACTTCATATTCATTAAAGGAAAAGCCAACCAGGATGACATCACAATTCTAAACATCTATGCTCCTCATACGAGGGCACCCACATATGTAAAAGAACTATTAACAAAGCTTAAACCACACATTGATCTCCACACATTAATAGTAGGAATCTTCAACACCCCACTTTCACCAAAGCACAGGTCATGGAAACAGAAACTCTACCAAGAAATAATGATACTAACTAACATCATGAATCAAATGGAGCTAACAGATATCTACACAACTATTCAACCAAACACAGAGGATTATAATTTCTTCTCAACACCCCATTGCACCTTCTCCCAAATTTATCATATTGTAGGTCACCAAGCAAGCCACAACAGATTCAAGAATATTGAAATATTACTTTGTACCCTATCAGATCCCCATAGCTTAAAGCTGGACTGCAATAACAACAGAAATTTAAAAAGCCCCCACACACATGGAAACAAAGCAACTCTCTACTTAATGACACCTGGGTCAGAAATGAAATAAATAAAAAAAAAATAAAGACTTCTTGAAATTCAATGAAAATGAAAGAGCAACATAATAAAACTTGTTGGACACATTGAAACCAGGGATAAAAGGAAAATTCATAGCAGTAAGTGCCTTTATAAAGAAATTGGAAACATTCTATATAAGCACATTAGTGACACACCCTAAGACTTAGAAAAAAAGAAACAGACACACCCAAGAGGAGTAGACATCTGGAAACAATCAAACTCAGGGCTGATATCAATAAATTAGAAACAAAGAGAACAATTCACAGAATTAGCAAAAACCAGGAGCTGGTTCTTTGAGAAAATCAACAAGATGGACAAACCATTAGACAACTTAACTAAAAGCCAGAGAGACACTATCCACATTAACAAAATCAGAAATGATAAGGGAATATAACAATATATAATGAAGAAATATAAAGGATCATAAGATCCTACTTAAAAGGCATATATGCCACACAAGGGAAATGAATACTTTTCTCGATTGACTCCACCTGCAAAATTGAATCAAAATCAGATAAACAAACTAAATAGTCCTATTTCTCTTAGAGAAATAGAAGCAGTCATTAATAGTCTCCCAACCAAAAAAAAAAAAAGCCCAGGGCCAGATGGGTTCAGTGCAGAATTCTACCAGATCATCAAAGAAGAGTTAATACTGATACTCTTCAAGATACTCCAAAAGATAGATATGGATTGAACATTATTAAATACATTCTATGAGACCACAGTCACTTTGATACCTAAACCTCACACAGACCCAACAAAGAAAGAGAATTTCAGATCAATTTCTCTTATGAACATTGATGCAAAAATACTCAATAATATACTCACAAACCGAATACAATAACATATGAAAGATATCATTCACCATGACTGTGGAGGCTTCATTCCAGGCATGCAGGGATGGTTTTATATATGGAAATCCATCAATGTAATCTACAATATAAACAAACTGAAGGAAAAAAAGCTGAAATGATCATTTCCTTAGATGCAGAAAAAGCACTTGACACAATCCAACTCTCATTCATGTTTAATGTTTTGGAGAGTTCGGGGATACAAGGCACATACCTCAACATAATAAAGGCTGTATACTGCAGGCCAATAGTTAACATCAAATTAAATGGAGAGATACTCAAGGAAATTCTTCTAAAATTGGGGACCACGTGAGGCTGCCCAGTCTCTCCGTATTTCTGCAATATAATTCTTGCAGTTTTAGCCAGAGCAATAAGATAACAAATGGAGATCAAAGGGATCCTAGTGGGAAAGGAGGAAGTCAAATTATCCCTATTCACAGATGATATGATAGTGTACTTAAGTGACCCCCACAACTTCACCAGAGAAATCCTACAGCTGAGAAACACCTTCATCAAAATGGCTGTATACAAAATTAACTCAGAAAAGTAAGTAGCCTTCCTATATACAAATGACAGGCATGCAGAGGAAGAAATTAGGGCAACTACACCCTTCATGATAGCCACAAGCAATATGAAATATCTAGGAGTAATTCTTACCAAGCAAGTGAAGGACTTGTTTGAAAATATCTTCAAGTCTCTGAAGAAGGAGATTGAAGATGACGGCAGAAGTTGGAAAGATCTCCCTTGTTCGTGGATTGGGAGAATTAACATAGTAAAAATGGCCATCTTTCCAAAAGTAATTTACATATTCAATGCAATCTCAATCAAAATACCTACAGAATTTTTAAAGACATTGAAAGATTAAATCTCAACTTCATATGGAAAAACAACAAACCCAGAATAGCTAAAACATTTCTGTATAATAAAAGATCCTCCAGGGGCTGGAGAGATGGCTCAGAGGTTAAGAGCACTGACTGTTCTTCCACAGGTCATGAGTTCAATTCCCAGCAACCACATTGTAGCTCACAACCATCTATTAATGTGATCTGATGCCCTCCTCCAGCCTTCAGACGTACATGCAGGCAGAGCACTGTGTACAAAATAATAAATTTAAAAAAAAATTTAAAAGTCCTCCAGAGGAATCTGCATCCCTGATCTCAAGCTGTACTACAGAGTAACAGTAATTAAAATAGGATGGTACTCGCACATCAATAAGCTGTTTGGTCAATGGAATCGAATCAAAGACCCAGAAATTAATCCACACACATATGGACATGTGATTTTTGACAAAGAAGCCAAATCTCTTCAATGGAAAAAGGATATCATCTTCAAGAAATGGTGCTAGTCTAACTGGATGTTTACATGTAGAAAAATGCAAGTAGACCCATATTTGTCACCATGCATAAAACTCAAGTCCAAGTGTTTTAAAGACTTGAACATTAAACCAAAGACACTAAATCATTTAGAAGATAAAGTGGAGAAGAGCCTGGAACAGATTGGCGCAAGAGACAACTTCCTGAACAGAACTCCAACAACCCGGGCCTTAAGGTCAACAATAAATAAATGGGACCTCATGAGACTGAGAAGCTTCTACAAGGCAGAAGACACTGTCAACAGAACAAAGCTACAGCCCACATCGGGGAAAAGATCTTCACCAACCCAACATCTGTCAAAGGTCTAATATCCAAAATATTTAAAGAACTCAAGAAATTAAATACTACCAAACCAAATAACTCAATTAAGAAATGGGGCTCCTAATTAAATAGAGAATTCTCAACAGAGGAATATCAAATGTCTGAGAAACACTTAAAGAAATGCTCAACATCTTTCGTCATCAGAGAAATGCAAATCAAAACTACTCTGAGATTCTATCTTATGCCCATCAGAATGTCTAAGATCAAAACTTCAAGTGACTTCACATGCTTGCAAGGATGTGGAGGAACGGGAACACTCCTTCATTGCTGGTGGGAACCTAAACTTGTACAGCTTTAGAAATCTATCTGGAATAGGGGTACCTCAAGACCCAGCTATTCCACTCCTTAGAATATACTCAGAAGATGCTCCACCACACAACAATGGCATGTGCTCAACCATGTTCATAGCAGCCTTATTTGTAATATCCAGGACCTGGAAATAAACTAAATGTCCCTCAGTAGAAGAATGGATAATGAAGTTGTGGTACATTTACACTATGGAATACTATTAAAATCAAGGAAATCTCGAAATTTGCAGGCAAATGGATGGAACTAGAAATGAACACACTGAGTGAGTTAACCCAGTTCAAAAAGAATCACATGGTATATACTAACTTACCTGGAGATTGGGATAGATGTGAAGACTTCCTGTTTGGACTCTAGGTGAGAGAAGTATGGGAGAATGGGGAAATAGAAGGATCTAGAGGGTCCTTGAAACCTACAAGAAGGATATCATGATGGGCAGATGGGGGTTCATGGGGTCTGCTCAGGCTACTGCACCAACTAAGGACAAAACATGTAGTAAACATTGAACCCCTGCTCAGATCTAGCCAAGGGACAAGACATTTTCCACATTTGTGTGGAGAGTGAGGCTGACTCTGACATGAATTCTGGTGCCCCATATTTAACCACTTCCCCTTGATGGGGAGGCCTGGTGGCATTCAGAAAAGGCATAAGCAGGCTACCAAGATTAGACTTGATAGCCTATCATCGTATGGGAGGGGAGGATGTCCCCTTTGGTCACAGACCTAGGGGAGGGGAATAAGGTGCAAGAGGGAGGGAGGGAAGAAAGGTAGGATACAACTGAGCTGAAAACCATATCAATGAACATTAACAGAAAATGTTTATAGCTAAATGATGTTTTATTAATACTTTAATATGAATGGAAACAGTAAGATACTAACAGTAAAATTCACAACTATTAGAAGATCAACTTATTTTTATTAAAAGCTTTTTCACATAAAAAGAATAATAAAATAAATTGTGATTGAAAACAAGATTTTTTACAAAGCAATTTTAAAAAAAAGAGTATATGTCACAGATCAGGAGACTGGGGCTGAGGCAGGAGGGTGTTAAGGAACCACATCTTGACCACCCTTCTGTATTGGCTGTGACTGCTTCGACACACCAAGAGTATAGAAGTACAGTTGCTAATCGGATACTCTCCACATCTGTACGCACTGGCAGCTCACCTATGTGTAAACTGTAGGTCAATTGGCACAGGCTACTCGAGGGTGTTTACTCTTTGCCATGTGTCTGTGACTGTGTGAAGAGAATGTAATCAGGCATTTCTATTAACACATGTTGTAGTAGTTTGTCATCTCTGGCATGAAAGGTAGGTCAGGCCTCAGCCTGCCAACAGCATTTACTGGGATTTAGAAAAAAAAAATGATTCAGTGGGTGTGTATGTATACACACACATGCACACACACTTCAAATCAAATAGAAAAATATCTCAAGGAAATGACAAAGAATCTCAAGCAATACTACTTTAAATACAGAAAATTACATAAAATCCAGAAGTGCGTGGGCATTAACAATGTACTAGATAAACAATATGTAACCGAATAAATACAAATAGTGTATTGTATCACTAGAATCAAATAAAAAGTGAAATTTCCCCTCTACCAGAATAGCATATAGAAATGCTTTTTGAAGTAGAATTTTATAGCTCTGAATGCTGGCAATGAAATGTCACAAAAGACTGAAGAGACAACTTCTTGGCTAAGAGTGCTTGTTAGCCTTTTGGAGGACCAGAATTTCTGGAATTTCTCACATTTAGAAAGTGGAGCATAAATGGCATTCTTAGCTTGTTTAACTATTCCCCAATTTTATTTGCCCCTTACAAAGGTATTATTCATCCCAAATAAGACAGAAGAAATCTCAAGAGAATGACATCCTATTTTCTTTAAGGGAGGTCGGGTAGGTTTTTGGTTGCTTTCTTGGGCTATAGAGGGTTATTTTCAATGGGAATTGGTTACAAGTTATCATTTGTCTTATTTGGAGAGAAAAAAAGGTCAGGATAAGCAAATTCTTACAAATATGTCTGTCAGATATATTGGGCCAGAAGGCTGAAGAAGATGCTCCAACATTATAGAGTTTTGGGTGACTATTCAGGTAGCAAGCTTTCTCTGTCATCTTCTCATTGGAAAGCTACTAACCTGCACTCCCGGAATACTCTGGTAATCAAATTTATTCCTTTTCAGGTCTCTGATGCAATTGAAGACCAGGTATCTCAGTTTTACAGTGAACCTTAGTTGTTTAGAGGTTAAGATATTTCTAGGTATAAATAGATATTTTAAGTTGATAATGACAAGATGTGATAGAGATTAATTTACGTTCAGAATTTTAGATTTACCAAGATAGGAAAGATGTTTTCTTCAAGGTTGTCAAATACAAATAGCCCAAAAGCTAAGAATGTATCAGTTATATTATTCCTAACTGTGTCATGGTTCTTCCGGCTACAGGTAGCTTATTGTATAAATGTGTAATAATAGAAATGTATATGTAAAAATAAAACTGTTTAATTAATAAAAATGGCTCATAATGACATGTAACTCTAACTATAGTACATCTGACATCCTCTTATGGCATAAGCAAGCACTCACATGCATGTGTATGCACACACACACACACGAATAATAATAAGTCATCTTTTTAGAAAGTCATAAAGAGGTGTGGGAAGGTGGCTTCGCATTTAAGTGCATGTAGAAACCCGGATTTGATTCCCAGCACCAACTCTGATTAGCTCATGTATGGCAATGCCTGTCATTACAACTCCAAAGGGTCCAAACATGCTTCTCATTGAAGGCACCACAGGCACATCCATCCCTACATATGTAAATAGATAATTAAAAATTAAAATAATCTTAATACATATATATTCCCAAACACAAAAATGCAACCTCCTTAATTTGTATAATATTACCTATATGTACGTTTTCAGGGCTGACCATTTGGCATTAGATAAGCAATTGGTGTTCTTGTCTTTTAATAACAAACTTTTAGACAAGCTAACTAAAATTAAGAGTGAAAATACATATATCAATAAAATTATAGATGAAAGGAGGTATTATGCCGAGTGTCTTAACTTTCAGAGAAATATCAGGGGATATTGTGACATTTTACTTATCATCAAATTGGAATTAACAGAAAAATCCATAAATCTAGGTGTATATGAATAGTAAACTTAAGCCAAGTGTTTCTACAAGTCTTACACATATTTAACTATACATCATAAGAATGAAGAGAGCCAGTCTTTCTATTAAAAAAAACTTGAGACAGACAGAGTGACTATGAAATTCTAGTAGACCATTAAAAACCAGTTATCATCAATATTTGCAAATATTCCACAAATATAATACACATTCATAAATTAAGGGAGCTCTCAGATAGAGTAACGCCTAGGCACCTTCAGATTAACATTTCTGGCACATTTCCCAACATGACAAATACATAAATATATATACACATAAAAAATAAGCCATGGTCGGAGAGGTGACTTTTTTGTTAAGAGCACTAACTGCTTTTACAGAGGACTCTGTTTCAGTGCCTTGCACCCAAATGGCAGCTAACAATTATTATTCCACTTCTGGCCTCTAAGAGCACTGCATGCATATGATAAACAGATGTACATCTAGGAAAACCACCCACATACATAAAATAAAAATAAACACATCTTAAAATAGTAATCTTTAAGATAATCAATACTATTTATAATAATTAAGATCATTATGGTAAACTGTGAGATTCTTATCCAATTGTGTCTTATCTTAGAGCAAAGATAAGTATGATTCTTTTCATTCACATACAAGATTTTGTTTTATTAGATGCTGAATTTAATTATCAGGTATCTCTATATGGAAAACATACAATGACAGCACTGAATAAAATTTATAAGTGCTCTTTTCATCATGGACAGGAGTTTTATTGTGCTGCCTTTCCTTAGAATTCTGCGGAATGGGCAAGTAGACAATGTCTAAAGCTGTCCAGAGAAAAGGAAACAGAACTCCTCCTTCTGTAAACAGACAAATGTTTAATTAGTCACTGAAGCTGGGAGTCACACAAAACTACCGCCACAGTCAAAATACCTGGAAATGCTGGGATTGTTAGTGAGGCACATGCTTGAGGGAAAAGCATGGAGAACAGGAAAGTGATATAGATGGCCTGACAGTGCCATCTCCAGAGTACAGTAATACTGAAAGATAGAATGCCCGGATGAAAGAAGTTTGGCCTGTAAAAGCCAGTGGAGTTTTTGGTCCAAGTTTTCTGGGTGCTATTATCTTGGGCCAAACCTTTACTAGGAAGAATGGGTCCCCTTGCTATAGAATACAAACTGCCCTTTAGATTCACTTCCCTAGAAAGCACCCTGCCATGCTTTATAACTACTCCAGCACTGAGTGCTAGTATCAAATTTAGCTACAGGCTCTGTTTGACTTAACAGGATTCATGTATTCTCAGATGTTCTGAAAGGGAGCATGTATGTGCCACCAGGCTGAGTGAGACATAGCCCTGCCCTCACATGACTGGCATAACCAGAGGTGTCCAGAAAGCCATGTCAGTCATTATTGTGCATCTCTGGGTTTGAAAGAGCATCATACTACAGAAATGCTCACTGTGCACAGTGCAGAGAGTTCATTCCTCTAGAGAAAATGACATTTTCCATTCACTCACTATTTGAAGAATGAGTATCCTTTTGACCTTACTACCCAATAAGCACATTTCCTGAGAACTCAATGCTTAAATGAGTATATAAGAATGCAGTTAATTAAAAATCATACAACCCTTAAATGTCTTTGTATAGCTGAGTCTAGTGGAAGACACAGAACTGAAGAGTGCATGGATCTAAAAGTCCTTGCTTGTTAAGCCCTAATGAATAACAAGTCCTCTTAATGCCTCTCGGTAAACCTGGACATTACAAGGTAATGGAACTCCATGCTTCACATCATCTATAAAATAAAGAGAAATGAACACTGACTCTGATGCTCATTTCATGGTTTTTAAAGTAGCTTTCCACAGTAGGGTAAGATAGATCACACTGGTTCACTGAAATTCATGATAGTTTAAAGAAATTAACTTCAGTTTTAACAAGAATATCCTGTTCAGGTGTTTCACATAGGACTTTTCAAAACTATCTAGTGTCAATGTAAGGAATTCAGGATGTTCTTAAGTGCAACACAGAAGTTAAAAAGGTGAAACAACATAAATATTCTCATGTACTTATAATGATAACAGTTAAAACTTATGGCATCAGTTATAACATTCATTTGAAATGAGATGGCAAATTTACTGTGGTTGTTTCCTGGTAATGTATATTGCACATTTTTTATCCTGCTGAATCATAATAGATAATACAATTTTTTCAAAAACTTTTCTGAGGCTAAAGAAATGTCTCATCATGTAAAGGAACTTGCTGGAAGGACAAAACTGACTCCTGCAAGTTGTCCTCTGTTTTCCACAAGTAAGTCATGACACATATGAGTGCATACTCAAAGGAAAAAACAATGAATGAGTGAATAAATGAAGAAATGGAGGAAGGAACAAACAAAGGAATGAAAGAGGGAAAAATGAAGGAAATTCCAGAATAAATGCAAAATTTTTCTGAAGGTAATAGTTTCTAAGTAGACTTAATGGATGAACACTTGTGAAGGAGAAAAAAAGACTAATGGAAATATGAATACTTCCTGTTAGGTGTGTAAAACAGGATGCAAAAGTGTAATGAGTATCCTACTTCATGCAAATATACATGAATGAGTTCTTACTTTTCTTATAATTCATCCTCACAATCTCTGGAATCCCAATTTATAGATTGCTAAAGGGCAAGTAAATATAATAACTTTTGAAAATTAATTCAACAAATATCAACAGTGATGATCATAGTCTGAACACACTTTTAAAACTGTATCTCAAAACTTGTATATGGATAGAGATGGCACAAATCTTTCTTACCACCTGGTGACAGTTGTAACTGTCATAAATCTTATGCTACTGCAGTAACTTAGTAATAAAACTCCCTTCCTTTTCAATAACATAGTTAATTCATTCACTGCTGCCCTAGAATGAGTTATACTTCAACTGGAGGACATGTTACCTGCCCCAAAAATGATCTGAAATTTTGACAGCATGTTACATATTGTCAGGTTATGTCTGTGTTTCTGGTAAGAACTGGATTGTGAAGGGCAAAAAAAAAAAAAAAAAAAAAAAAAAAAGAGAGAGAGAGAGAAGCAAGACAAGCTTGGCATTTCCTCTTCCTGGTGTGTGTTCTGCGTCTCATTTTGGGAATGAATGGCTCCCCACCTGCACCTCCACTGTCTGGTGGATGTAATTATTCACCAATTATTATGACTCTTCTAAGGAACTATGGTTGGTTGTTGTTGGGGTTTCTGTTTGTTTGTTTGTTTTAATGATTTACATATTTTTATTTTATTACTAAGGGCACCAGATCTCCTGGAACTGGCTTACAGACAGTTGTGAGACACCATGTCGGTACTTGAACCTGAACTTGGGTCCTCTGAAATGGCACATAGTTCTCTAAGTGCTGGTCCATCTGTTCTTCTTTCAAGCAATTCAGCTTTACTTTATTTTGTAGACGATATATAGATCGTGTTTTGACATAAAGTATGTAAAATGTCATGTAATGTAACTTTTAAGAAATTTTAAGTCTTTTTAAAAGTAAAGTCTGCTAAAATTTGCAGTTCTTCTATTCATATTCTAGAATGATCCAAGGGAAAATATTCATCATTTTTTGTTAGAAAATGTTTTCATCCCGTTGAGCAGGTAAACTTTTGGTTTTATAGATTGTAGTCCACTCAGTCTTCCAGGAATAGACATATTTGAAATTTTTCAATAACACTGTCTCCAAAGACCTAAAAACGTGAAATTGTACTGTCTTTAAGAAAATGAATGAGGAGTTATCAAATTAAAATAGATATTTACAAAAATAACTGGAAAAAGAATGGCAGCAAAGTCTACAAATAAAAAATTTTAATTTATTTATCACACTGAAATAAAATTTTCTATATTACCATGAGCACACACACAGCCTCTTATAGTGATTTTTTGAGAGCTCAAATAATACCTGTCATTTACTAGTTGTTCAGTTAGTAAATAACAGAAATGGATTTCAACCCAAATACATCCAATGGTAAAGATGCTAAAGATTAGTGTGCTTGTAACAACTTCTTAGACGTTTGTATTGACTATGTCTCATTTCACACACATGCATGCACACACACACACACACACACACACACACACACACTCACGCACACACACAATAGCATGAAATGTTGTTTGAAAGCATTTTTTTCTGAAGTACAACTTCTTTCAAATTTCCACTCCCACCTGCTAATATTCTCTTTCTGCTGTATCAGTTACGTTTTGGAGATGTTTTGAATCCTCTATCCTTTTCTCTACATTGTCATCAGCATCTCCACTGTGAACATATTCCATATGAATCTGCTAGGAAGCCACTCCTCATATGCAGCCACTTCTTCAGGCTGAACTCCTCTTTACAATTCGTTGGCTACTTTTACAATGTCTGCAGTTAGTTCTCCATCACAGTAAAGTCATGAATTAACCCAAAGTTGTCCATGAAAGTAAGAATTGACATCTTCCAAAACACTCCTCTCTTTAGTCACAAATGTTCCTAAAGGCAACTAAGATGAAGACTTCATTCCAGGAAGAACTGTCTGCCTTTCTCAAATGTAATGCAAGAATTTCTAGTTATCTCAGGTATAGCCTAATAAACTAAATTTACCAAATCAGTTTTAAATATCAGAATTACTCCTTGATCCATGTGCCAGAGAATGGTTGTTGTACTCCAAGGCATGAGATCAATGTTAACTCTCATTAAATATGACAATTATTATGTGACCAAGGATCTTTTTGACAAGCAGTAACAATTTTGTGACTTAAAAATCTTACAATAAGAGTAGATATTTTGAGCAAATACTGTAGTAAAAAGATATACCATCATTCAGGCTTCATTAATCAATTCATGAACACAGAAAGTCCAGATTTCAATAAGACAGGTTAACTCCTGGCAACACCCAGCCTATGTCAAAGAAGATGGTGAGCACCAATGAACCTCCTTATGGAGGTGGCTTCAAATGTGGCAAACAGCCACTGGGCAAAATGTCCTTGTTTCTGCAACAGTCAGAATTCTGCCTAAAAATGCACACGCTTGGATACAGGCAGTCGACAGCCAAACTCTGCCAACACAGGGTAAGCAAGTCTTCAATGGTTCCTGATCAACAAATACATCTCTCAGATATTTTGGGCCAGAAGGCTGAAGATTGAGCTCCAATATTATAGAGAGTTTTGTGTTTCTGATCAGGCAGCAAACTGCCTCTGCCATTTTCACATTTAGAAGCTGTTAGTGTGTACCTTCTATCTATTCAGGTAATTAATTTTATTCCTTCTCAAGTCTCTTACGAAGTTGAAAATCAGATAGGTTAGTTTTACAATTAAGCTTAGTTGCTTAGAGGTTAAGGCATTTTTAGGTCTAGATAGATGTTTTAAGTTGTAGAGATGAGATGATAGATATTGATTTGCAGTCAGAAATTTAGACACACCAAGATAGGAAGGATGTTTTTATCAAGGTTGCCAATTACAAATGCCCAAAACACAATGAATGTACCATTTATATAATTTCTGATTGTTTCTTGTTTTTTCTTGCTCTAGGCCATTTATTATATATGTGTGCATGTGTAATAACAAAAATGTATATGTAAAAAAAGAAAAGAAAAATGCAAAAAATGACAGTAAAAAAAGTCCATATTTAATAAAATTGTAAAGAGTACTTTTAAATGCCACATAATGTTGCCTTTAGGATTTGAGAATTACAAGGGGACATTCGGTTAAACAATAAACAAGAACTGCAGCAACCCATAAGTTCAGGCAGTGTTTCTTTTCCTTAGCTGTGAAATTCTCCTCAGATGGCATCTTCTTTAAACACAAGGATGGCTTCTCTACAGTAAAAATCTGTTAAATTTTGTAGCTACCTTCATCCATTTATGGTAGATAGATATATGCCGAAGCTCAGGATAGCTCTTCTGTCACATGTCGTCTTTAGGCTGTATTTTCATGTTGCAGAGATGACTTCTTTTATTCAGCTTCATCAACAAACTTTTTCAAATTTTAATCTTTTGTGCTTTGACCATTTCACTTCTCTCAACATTCATATGACAACCACTACAATTGTGATCTGTGCAGGAGTTTAGCCTAAGAGGATGCTATGACTTATTTCATCTTCAATTCAAATGAAGAACAAATTCTTCAAATATTCAATAATACTATTTCATTTTCTTCATCATTTATTCACTATAATAGCAACTTTAATTTCCTGTTAGAATGTTCATACATATTACAATGTAACTGTTCATTTCCAGAAGCCTCGATGTGGAGTCCATTTTAGATGCCAACATAAGAGCTATTTTTCATAGTAGGTTACTCAATAAATTTGATGTATTCTTATTGTTGTTATATTTTAGTGTGGCTCCTGATGAAGTCATGTCTGAGAAACCAAGTTCTCCTAAAACTGCTGTTAAAAGTAAGAGTTTCAACGTTACCATGATAATAGATATCACCAAGTAAGGGCTTCTTGAATAGAAGGTATCTTTCTTTGGATCACATAGACCCCTCTGAAGACTTATGTGTACATTCACTCCTAAACAATTTTAAGATATGGCAAATACCTACTCTAAGACCCAAATTCTCACATATATTATGTCAGCTTGCATAATAGTTTTCTATAACCTTTTAATGTTTAATTTTCACATTTAGCATTTGAATATACTCCATACAGAATCTGCTTTTCAGATCATGCCTTCGTCCTCTCACTTGTGTAATTAAGATTTTAACCCCGTGTTTTCCATCACCTGATGCATAGTCTAATTATAGGATTTGCAAGCTAACTGTCTAAAAATGTTCCTGTCTACTTCAAAACTGTTGCTGTCATTGTTTTTTTCCCTACATCTAAGAATAGTTATTTGTCAATTACTGATTAAGTAAAAGATTTCCAAGCATACCACATAAAAAATCTTTAAATCCTGGCCTAAAGTCATGAATATTTTGTTTCTATTAGAAGCTTTAGGACAAACAATTACAAAATGTAATAGATATTTGTTAAATAAGACTTAGTGGCACTCAGAGGAAGGACAGCAGGTCACGGAGAAGAAGCTTGATACCCTATGAGCATATACAGAGGGAGGTAATCCCTCTCAGGAACAGTCATAGGGGAGGGGAATAAGGGGAAAATGGGGGGAGGGGAGAATGGGAGGATACAAAGGATGGGATAACCATAGAGATGTAACAAGAATAAATTAATAATAAAAAAGTCGTAAAATATAGCTAAATTTTATTGTTTGAAAGATAATATCAAGTAGTATTTTAAAAATTTATATTTTAAAGGGTCTGTATTTTTGGTACTAATGATTAAATAAAAGATTATATAAATATATTTTTCTTATACTCTTTCCTTTGAGAAATTATGATATTTATTTATTTGAAACAATGAAAAGCACACAAGCTTCTTGTCTCATTGGAGGAAGATTGCTCTTATTTACTGACAAAAATGGAGAATTGGAGCTAAGTACAAGGGTAGGACATGGAATAAAATATGACAAAATGCCCAGAAAATATCAATTTACAGAAGCAGAAATTGGTTGATAATGAGACTCCTGAATCATGTTTCAGTTGACCTGTTTGTCTTTGTCTTTCTCATGAGATGCTTGGTTGAACATTGGAAAACATGTGAGCAGGTTGACTTGCACTCTGGAATGGGTCTGCTCATATTCAGATAGACTATCATGAAGTATCTGTTTATGAATGCAGGCAACACAGATGGTTATTTTGTGAGTGTATGTAGATAAATGTTAAAATACATTGCTAGTATCTACAGAAGGGAAATAATTTACTAATTATTTCTAATTAACTAATTCATAAGGGTCAGCATCAATCTGACTTTAAGACTAATGCTGTTCCCTTGAAGAGAAATCTCATAATGGGATTTCCATATATTTAGGGATTGATGATAGTGTCTTGATGTGTATAAAACAGATGAGATCAGCATTGGTCATTACTGAGTGTTGAAAGGATTTTTGAGGTGTCAGAAGGTGTTTGGTTATGCCTTTACTCCTCTGTGGTCCTAAGCCCCATTTCTGACAGGGGTCACACTTCTATTCTCTTCTTCTTCCTTTCCTCCTGGTGTTAACAAAGATTATTATTTGTATTATTTAGTAAGTGGCTGATAGGATTGATGAGAACATTGCTCTACAGGTTTCACTGATGAGGGAAGGCTGAGAGAATCATATTTTATAGTTCATGGCTATTAAGTACATGCTTTAAAAATATCAGTTTCTGCTGCCTATCCTGTCACTATGAATGGCCACAGTGACTGGCCTGTGCTCTAAGCCTGTGTTCCTTTAGTCTCCTGAAAGGCGTTTCCTACTTTAAACTGGGGTGAACATTGCTACAGCCTCAATTTGCATACTGACAGTTAATTTTCAGACAGACAATTCTTAAGACAGTGGCTCCCATTATTGACTTTTCTGAGGTCCAGATCTCACTGCCTCATTCCATTCAGTGAACCAAGAATAATGCAGTCAGCAGACTCAGTGATGTTAGGAATTCATTCTCCTGAGGGCTTTGTGTATACCTACTGCACACCCAGAAGAGAGACTCAAAGGTCTATGCTGACTCACAAAGAAAGCAGAAATTATGTCAAAGTTCATTTTATGTATGAAAATAACACGTTCTTTTTAATTATTTTATTTTATTAATTACTACATCCCTCTCATAGCTCCCTCCTTTCCATCTGGCCCCCCCCCCCCCCCCCCTTCCCCATATCCCTTCTTGCCTACTCCTCAGAAAAAAAATGAGACCTCTACCGTACTCTGACCCCAGCATATCAATTTGTGTCAGGACTGAACACCTCCTCCTTGCCTGTGGCAATAGCAAATTAACCCTGTCATGGGAAAGTAATCCAAAAAAAGGCTACAGCGTCAATAGCAGTGTCACCCATCATTCCCCTTAGTGGCAGACCCATAAGAGGACCAAGCTGCCCTTCAGTTACATAGGTCCAGCCTATGGATGGTCTTTGATTGGAGCTTCAGTCTCCACAGGCCACCCTGGTCCCTGGGTAATTGGCTCTGCTGGACTTCTTGTGGAGCTCCTATCCACTCTGAGTCTTTCTCCCAGCCCCTGCCTCCCCCGACTCTTCCACAAGACTTTGTGCTCTGCCCAATGTTTGGTTGTGGCTCTCTGCATCTGTTTTCATAAACTGCTGGGTGGAGCCACTCAGAGGACTGATATGATAGGTTCCCATTTGGAAGCATAGCAGAATAGCCTTAATAGTGCCAGGGGTTGTCTGTCTCCAATTGAGTAAGTCTCATGTTGGGCCTGACATTAGTTGGACATTTACTCAACCTCTGCAATATTTTTTCCCTGCATATATTGTAGGTAGGATAAATTTTGTGTCAAAGTTTTTCTGGGTGGGTTAGTATTCCACTCCTTCCACGAGGAGTCATTTTTAGTTAGAGGGTTGCCTTTTTAGGATCCATGACCCCTGTTACTGGTAGTCACAGCTAAAGTCACCCTCATAACCTCCCAGGAACCTACACTGTCATAGATCTTCATGTTGTCCCAGAGAAGCGCCTACCCAAAGTTTCTCTTCTCTGTGCAAGCCCTCTGTCCTGCCCTGCTCTTTCCAGATCTGCTACCTACTTTCATTTCTTTCTGTGTTCCCTCTCTTAACCATTTCTACTGTCTATTTTATTTTGACTTCTGAGTTAGACTGGGACATTCTCTCTTGGCTCCTCCGTATTACTTATCTTCTTTGTGCCTGTGCATTGTAGTATGTTTATCCTGTACTATATGCCTACAACCCATTTATATGTGATTATATACTATGTGTACTCTATTTCCATCCATTTGCCTGAAATTTGCATGATTTCCTTGTCTTTAATAATGGAATAGTATTCCTTTGTATAAATGTACCACAATTGCTTTACACCTTCTTCGGTTGAGTGACATTAGGGTTATTTCCGGTTTCTAGCTATTATGAATAAATCACCTATGAACATAGTTGAGCAAATATCTGTTGTTTGTGTTGTTGTGTTCCATCTTTAGTCCATTGTAGTATGATAAGAATAAAGGGGTTGTCTCTCTTTTCTTGTATCTATTGCAGCTTGCTTTGTGACTGAATATATGGTCACTTTTGGAGAAGGTTCCTTAATGTTCTGAGAATAATGTATATTCTTTTGTGTTTGGGTGAAAATTTCTATAGATATTGGTTAGGTCCATTTAATTCATGGCATTGTTAGTTTGGTTTCTGTGTTGATGATCTGTCTACTTGTTGATGTGTTCCACTATTAATGTGAGGAGTTTGCTGCATGATTTAATCTGACAGAGACAGTTCATTGCCTAGATGTGGGTTCCTTTCTCTGATAGGCTGGGCTGTGAATCTGGTCACAGAGTTTTCTTCAGCCTTCTAGAGGCTACCTGAAGAAGGCTCTTCTGCCCTGAGACCCAGTTACTAAGAAGGACTTCTGGGCAGAGAGGGAGCTCAGGGCTGCCAAGCTCAACTAGGGTTGAGACAATAGAAATCTGCATTCCTTCCAGAGGAGGAAGGGAGCCTTTAGCATGTGAAGAGCCAGACTGAACTTGATTAAAATAAAGACAGTCAAGAGTCAAAGGACTAGATTTTAATTCACTAAGCTTAATGATAAAAGAAAAACAAGGAGAGAGAACTATGGGGGGGGAGAAGGGAGGCAGGACGGGTAATGGGGAGTGTGCTCTCAAACCTTCTAGCCTCTGGGTTTTTAAACTAAGTGTACTGGAGACACTCCAAGGACACTTCCTATGGTTGGTTTTCAGGGTGCCTTTGATATCTTTTTTCTTCGAAGAGCCAGCTTTTGACACCTTTTGTGTTGTTTAGAGCCTTCAAGGAACTAGCTTTTTAACACATTTGGGTCTGGTGGGTTGTTATCAGCAAGGGATTCTGCTCACCTATGTCCAAGCAGGAAGTTTACCAGGAGGCAGCATCTTCTCTACCTGCAGACAAGGGCCCACACCTAGACAGTCACCCAAAACACTCTATAACACTGGAGCATCATCTGCAGCCTTCTGGCCCATTATATCTGGCAGACATATTTGTGAATCAGGAACTATTGAAGACTTTCTTACCTTGTCTTGGCAGAATTTACCTGTCGATTCTGCCTGCATCCAAGCTTGCCCATTTTTAGTCAAAATTCTGTCTGTGGCAGAAACTAGAACATTTTGTCCAGAGGTTTGTTTGCCACATTTGAAGCCATCTCCATAAGGAGGTTCTTTGATGGTTATTGTCTTCTCTGGCATAGGCTAGGTTTTGCTAGAAGTTAACCTGTCTTATTACCAAAGGATTCTTAAAAATCATTTAAAAATCTTTATATGCCATATTCTTTAGGTCTCTGAGGCATACAAATAAACTGGTTGACCAGTGGATTGGAATCAGAAATCCTACGCAGCTTTAAATATTTTTTCTTTGTTCTGTACATTTAGTGCTTTCACTATTATGTGGTTGGAGGATTTTCTTTTTTGTCCAATCTATTTGGTGTTCTTTAAGCCACCTGTATATTTATAGGCATCTCTTTCTTTAGGTTGGGCAAGATTTTGTCTATGATTTTGTTAAAAATATTTTCTGGTCCTTGGATCTAGGAGTCTTCTTCTCTTTCTATTATTCTTATCTTTGTTCTTTTTGGATTTTTTTTGGCTGGAACTTGGTAGGTTTATCATTTTCTTTGACTGATGTGTCAATTTCTTCAACTGTATCCTTTACACCGGGGATTCTTTCTTCCATCTCTTGTACTCTGTTGGTGATAGATGTGCCTATAGTTCTCATTCTCTTCAATCATTTTTCTATCTCAGGTTGTGTTTTCTTTATTGATCCTACTTCAAAATTTAAGTCATAAACAGTTTTATTCATTTCCTTGTCCTGTTTGATCTAGTTTTCCTGTATTTCTTTAAACGTTTCTTCTCAAATCCTTTATCTATTTGATTTGATTTTCCTGTATTCCTTTGAGGGATTTGGTTTCTGCCATTAAGGCTTCTATCATTTTCATAACCTTAGGTTTAAGAACAATTTCTTATGTTTCAGGTGTGATGGTATTGCCATAGCTAGCTGGTTTCCGTTGTTGTCATATGGCCCTGGGTTTTGCTGCTTGTCTTCTTATCCTGAACTCTAGCCACCTGGTTGTCTCTGGTGTTAGCAGGCCTGGAGGTCCCCGATGGTCAGGCAGTTTGGGAATATGTGAAGCAGGGTCTAAGCCAATGTTGCTTGGGTCCCCCACAGGCCTCTTAGGGATGGTGGACTACGGGGATAAGAGCCTGAGTACAGCTCATCTCTGTTGTCTTTGTCCCAGGTGTATCAGGCAGAGCAGAAGTAGGCGAAGAGTGTTCTAAGCTCTACATTGCTCAGACTGACACAGGCCACCTTAAAATGGAGGATGATGGGGGTTGGGTACTGAACACAGCTTACTTCTGTAGTAGGTGCAGAGGGCTCTAAGATGAATGCTGCCCAGGCGCCCAACAGGACTCGTCAGGATTTCAGACATACAAATATATAGACAAACACACGGGATATTTTTAGAGAAAAAAATCTCATTATAAATTGGCACTGAATTATACTTATTATTTCTCCTTTATTCTGAATACTTCAGTGTTTAATCCTCAAAAGGATGGTTATTTTATTTAATCACCATCTAGAAATGAATGGACATGAATTTGGTGTGAAGCTATGTTACTATGCCAACAAAAGTCTTAGATTGCTTTTATTTAATTATATAACACTGATAAGAGCAATTACTTTATTTCATTGACTATATATGTGCTTTTAAATGAGAACCAGTCACTTGGATTTTTTTTCATTTGAAGAACAAAATTTATTTTGCCCAGCATTACTGGGCTTGAGATTGTCTCTTATTTCCTCACTATACAAAGCACAGAGAGAAGTTTTGTATAAATATAACCAAAGTGACAGCACTTGCAGTTAAGGCATCAAAGGCAATTAATGCTGGAGTATACAGACACCTGCAATACTCACATTGCTCACTATGTATTCTGTGATGTTTTTATAGCAAAGCCTAAGCTTTTACAAGTTGAAATTAAGCATGTTGCAGGAAACATTTTATACCACATCTATATCCTGTTCTCAACACTTTTACCATTCATTTATGTTTTCCTGTATTGCTGCTATGATTCTTAGTTTTCTACTCTTAGAAATATATTTTTTTCACCATTTATTAATTTTAATAGCAGTATGAGCTTGCAGGTCCTATTTTAATTAATTGCTATTGAGGCTTCTTCAATGTACAAATTGTCCTAGAATTGAACAGTGACAGGTGCATTAAACTACCTTATAATTCTTTGAATGTTTTTGTGATGTTTAGAAATATTCCTCTGCAATTCTTTTCTATTTAATAGAAATTTAAAAATCCATTTTGCTTTCTGAAAACTCCTTATGAGATTTCAAATTTGTGCATGTCTTATTAAATAACATTTGGCTTTTGATCTGAATTCGTGTTCTGAATGACACTGATTGAACTCCCATCTTTCTATCGGCATGAATTGATCATCTAAAACCTCTCTTCCATGTATCTTGATTACACCATCAGCTCTATTATTTAGATGGTTATTTCTTTACAAAACTATCTGGAGTTTCTATAAAACTGGGACCCCAGAGTATAGCTTTCTGGGTTTGATGATGTCCTATGCTGTTCTACAGCACTTAATATTCTGTGACATTATATAATGCTCTACAGTGTCTTCTTTGCTGCCATCTGCTAACCATGATGTCCAGGGCAGGTGAATTTCTCTCTCAACCCTTTATTTCCTCTTTACACAAGGCTATACTTGCTCAGAAATCACAACCATGCTTATGTCCTCATACTTATCTCACTGTTTTTATCATGACATCCAATTGATATAAATAAATAGCTTGTCCTGATAATGAAGTATGCAGCATTCCTAATGCTGACTTTTATAATGGGAAGCAACGCTGTCTCTAAGACTCTAAGGAGAAAGTATTTTCATCATGAAAGAATATGATTGCACTTATTCTTGTTCAATTTAAACCAGTATTAAAATGTGAGATGCTATAAAACTATACAGAATAATGTATTATTACAATGAAGATAAGTTGTGGAAGGTAAAACTGGAATAGAAATGACATTAATGAAATGTTAGCTATTCTGCCTTCTTAAAAGGATTCAAATGTAGATACTTCAGTGTGTAAATTCAGTGGTGGCATGTCCAGTGCCCTTCTAGTTCATCTTAGACTAAACTTTTTTAAATCAGTCAAGGAATTTCTTTTAGCTATACCCCTCACATTCATATTTAATACAGGAAAAAAAATCACTTTGAAAATATTTGTTTCTATATTACCATAGCAATAGGTTCAATCCATTTGTGAAATTGAGGTTAATCCCATATAGAAATATGGTCTCTTTGAACTTACTTCACTGTGTATAAAGGCTGTGTGTAAAGACCTAATGGCCAGGGTGTCCAATTGTGTAATGTCTAATCTTAAGCCAAAATCATGTGAAAACTATTCTATCAAGAATAGAATGTGAATTCTATGGTGATTAGATTTTTCTGACTCCAGGGTGCCAATACCTTAATGACATAGACATATTAGGAAGGAAAATCTTTCTTACACTACAAATACAAATGTTGATGCCATTCATAAATCCCTTCATAGATACACTCGTAATATTTAATCCATATTTCTGTAACCTAGTCAAACAAAACATAAGTAACAAACAAAAGGCACATATGAGATAGTTATGGCAGTACATTCCTGTAATTCTAGCTCTCTATATGTTGAATCAAAATGGCTGCCATTAGTTGTCGGTCAAAGTAGACAGCACAGAAAGTACAAGGATACTCAACTCATGATTATTTATGTAGTGAGAATACTTGTTTCTTAAAACAAATGTATGTAATGTGAATGTTTTAATTTCAATCCCAGGTGTAGAATATGGATCTGCTTCAGCTTTTCCAAAGCAGAAAACTATAATGTGTCTTGTGCTTTGGCAGGGGAATGTTTTTTTTTTCCAGATGCAGATAGTTTAATTCTATATTACACTGTGTCTCATTATGTGAAAATCACTTGGTTAATTAATCATGTCCCTAACAAGGAGGTAGAAAAAAATGCAACTAAATATTGCTGACAAAATAGGCACTTGCAATTATAATCTGTTGTTCTCAGGCACAATAGAAGTAAAATTATAGAAAAATAGAATAGATTATTGTAGCATCTTGAAAAGTAAAACAAAAACAGGGCAGATATAAGATGATAGAATAAGAGGTAAATTATTGTGCCATCTTTTTGACTAAGAAAACAATAGCAAGTCTCAAATAATTGTTCATTGGTTTGATTATTATATATTGATAGAAACAAGATATCAGAAGATGGAAAAAATCTTACCAGAAACAATCTACAGTTTCAATGCTACTTCCATCAAACTACCAGCAGAATTGTTTACAGACATTGTAAGTCTAATCCTCAACTTCATATGGAAAAATAAATAAAAACAGAATAACTAAGAAAATCCTGTACAATAAAAGATCTTCTGGAGATATATCCATCTCTTATTTCAAGCTGTACTATAGGGAAATAATAATAAAAACTTCATGATACAGGCATAGAATCAAACTGGTACATAAATAAACAGAATAGAAGACCCAGAAATAAACCTAGGAACATGTGGACACTTGATATTTTATAAATAAACCAAAACCATACAATAGAAAAAAGATAGTATCTTCAACAAATGGTACTGGTGTAAACTGGTTGTCTACATGTAGAAAAAGAATGCAAATAGGCACTTATTTATCACAAAACTGAAGTCCAGGGGGATGATGGACCTTAACCTAAAACCAGAAACATTAAGTCTATTAAAAGAGAAAGTGGAGAATAGTTCTAAAGTCATTGGTAAAATTTCCTAAACATAACACCAACAGCACAGGCTATAAGAGCAACAATTCATAAATGAGACCTCAAGAAATGGAAAAGCTTCTGTAAATACACTGTCAATAAAACAAAACAACATCCTACAAACTAGGAAGCAATCTTTACCAACCCTACATTTTACAGAGGCCTATTATCATAAACACCTTAAGCACCAACTAACCAAACAATCCAATTAAAAATAGGGTACAGAGCTAAGCAGACAATTCTCAACAGAAGAATCTATAATGGCTGAGAAGCACTTAAAGAAATGCTCAATGTCCTTAATCACCAGGGAAATGAATATCAAAACATCTCTAAGATTTCATATCACACCTGCCAGAATGATAGATAAAAAACAGTTGACAGCACATACTCATGAGGATGTGGAGAAAATGGAACTCTCATACGTTATTGGTGAGAGTTCAAACTTGTAAACCACTCTGGAAATCAATCTGGCACTTTCTCATAAAATTAGGAACAACTCTATTTAAAGCCCTAGCTATACACACCTGGGCATTGACCCAAAAGATGTTCCACCAAACAACAAGGACATTTGTTCAACTATATTCATATAAGTGCTATTTATAATAGCCAGAAACTGGAAACAACCCAGATGTTCCTCAAGAAACGAATGGATAAAGGAACTGTGGTACATGTACATAATGGAATACTATTAAGCTACGAAAAACAAGGACATTATGAAATTTGTAAGCAAATCAATAGAGCTGGAAAATATCATACTAAGGCAAATAACAGACCCAAACAGATATGCATGGTATATACTCACTTATCAGCAGACACTAGCCATACAATACAGGATAACCATAATACAATTCACAGACCAAATGAAGCTACGTAACAAGTGGGACCCTAGGAAGGAAGGATGCTTAACTCTCATTTGGAAGGGCCAATAGAATAGCCATTGGAAGTGGTTAAAAAGAGGAAACAGAATGAAAGCTTACCAGAGATTTCCTCTGAAAGACTCCACACACCAGGGGGATCCAAGAGGAAGATGAGTCAAAGACAAACTTATGCCAGAGTGCAGGAAGCTCTATGTAAGAGTGGAGTGATACAGGAACTCCACAGGAAGACCAACAGAGCCAATAAATCTGAGCACAGGGGGACCTGCTGAAACTGATGCATCAAACAAATATCATAAACGGGAAGGACCGACCTAGTCTCTCCACTGAGATGTAGCCAATTGGCAGCTCAATCTCCATATGGCCCCATTATTAAGGGGCACAGGGTCTACTCCTGCCATGGACTCTGCTACCTGCATTTTGATCACTTCCTCCTTTTGGGGTACCTTACCATGCCACAGAGGAAGAGGATGCAGACAGTCTCGATGAGTGTTGATAGGCTGGGGTCAGTTGTAGGGGAAGAAGGACTTCCGTTTCTGAGGACTAGAGGGCAGGTAATAGGGAGGAGGAGGGTGGGAGGGTAGAACTGAGAGGAGATGAGGGAGGGGACTGTGATTTGGGTATAAAGTGTGTAAATTTTGAAAAGTAAATTTAAAATTTTAAATGTAAGTTAGAGATGAAAAAAGAAATGTCATGATATCATTTTTTAAACATCTGAGTAATACACCATCATCTACATGGTGTAAATACACCACAATTTGCTTTATTCTGTTGAGGAACATCTAAATTGTTTCTAGTTTCTGGCCATTATGAATAAAGTTGCAATGAACATGGTTGAGTGGATGTCCTTGTGACAGGATGGAGCTTTCTTTGAGTATATGCACAATAGTGGTATAGATGAGTCTTGAGATTCTCAACATTATGAGAAACCTCCATATTGGTTTCCACAGTGACTGTACAAGTATATATTCCCAGCATTAGTGGAAGAGTTTTCCTCTTGTTCTACATTTTTGGCACTATGAGTTGTCACTTTATTATTGATCTGAGCCATTATTACTGGTATAAGATGGAATCTCAAAGGTTTTTTGATATTCATTGCCCTGATGGTGAAGGACATTGAACATTTCATGAAATGTTTATGTTACTTGAGATTTCCCTATTGAGAATACTCTATTTAGATATTTTCCCCATTTTAATTGTATTATTTGGTTTTTTGACATCTAGTTTCTTGAGTTCCGTGTGTGTGTGTGTGTGTGTGTGTGTGTGTGTGTGTGTGTGTGTAATCTTCTACCAAATGAGAGGTTGTTAAAAATATTTTCCCATTATGTAAGGTGCTGCTTTGTCCAATTTCCTTACAGAAGATTTTTAGTTTCATGAGGCCCAATGTATCATTTATTGTTCTTAGTTCCGGTGCTATTGGTGTTATCCTTGGAAAGTCGTCTGATATGCCAGTGTATTCAAATCTATTCCTTGATTTCCCTTTTATAAAGCTCAGTGTATCAGATTTCATGTTGAGGTCTTTGATCCACTTTGGCTTGAGTTTTGCTCAGGGTGACAAGTATGGATCTATTTGCATTCTTTTACATGGAGATATCCAGTTTGAACAGCACCATTTGTTGGAGATGCTATCTTTTTTGTAGTGTGTATTTCGAGCTCTTTATAAAAAATCTGGTGTGTAGGTGTGTGGATTTGTCTTTGTCTTCACTTTGATTCCATTGATCAATGTATTAATGTGTCTGTATTTATGCCAATACCATAGAGTTTTTTGTTTGTTTTGTTTTAGTATAAATCAAGAATTCCTTTATCGGTTATTTTATTGTTCAGAATTGCTTTAGCTCTTCTGGAATTTTGGAGGGTGGTTTTTATCTTTTCATATGAATTTAAGAATTGTCCTTTCATGTGCTGTAAAGCAAAGTGTTAGAATTTTGATGTGATTGCATTGAATCTGTGGGTTACTTTTGAAAGGAAGACCAATTTTACTATGCAAATCCTACTGATCCACTAGCAGAGCAATCTTTCTCTCTTCTGATTTCATTTGTTTTCTTTTTCTTTAATGACTTGATCTTCTTTAGCTGTCACATTTCTCTAGCTAAAGCTTCAATAATTTTATCGACTAGATGTAGACAGAGTGAACAGCCTTGTTTTGTTTCTTATTTTAGTGTTTGCTACAAATTTGCCTTTATTATGTTTACGTATGTCATTTATATCTCTAAACTCCCCAGGACTTTTATCACAAAGGCATGCTGGATTTTTTTTTAAGGCCTTTTCTGTATCTAATGAGACAATCATGTGTTGTTTGTTTGTTTATGTATGGGTATTGCCTTTACTGATTTTCATATATTGGACCATTTCTGCATCTCTGGGATGAAGTCTAATTAATCATTGTAGATCAATCTTTTTAATGTGTTCTTGGATTCAGTTTGCAATTATTTTCTTGAGAACGTTTACATCTATAGTAATGAAGGGAATTATTCTGTAATTCTCTCTCTTTATTGCAGTTTTATGTGGTTTGGATACCAGGGCAACTGTGGACTCATAAAATAAATTTGTCAATGTTCCTTCTGTTTTTATTTTGTGGGATAATTTGAGGAGTGTTGACATTAACTCTTCTTTGAAAGTCTGGTAGAATTCTGCCCTAAAACTATCTGGTCCTGGGCTATTTTTGTTCTGAAATTTTAATGAGTGCTTCTTTTTCAGTAGGGTTTATAGATCTATTTAAATTGCTTATCGATATTGATTTGACTTTGGTAAGTGGTACTTATGCTCCAAATTAACCTTTTTCCTATATTTTTTCAATTTTTTTGGCATACAGATTTTTAAATTGTTTTTATTATTCGCTATATTTTCTTGATGTCTGTAGGTATGTCCCTCTTTCACTTTTTATTTACTACTTTGTATATTTTGTTCTACCTTCTATTTAGAATAGATAAAGGTTGATATGTCGTGTTGATTTTCTCAAAGAGCCGTCTTTGTCTCGTTGATTTCTTTCTGTATTTTTGCCTTCAGATTTAACATGGCTACCCTGTACTTAGGTGTAATTTTGTTTCCTCTTCTAGAGTTTTGGATGATTTGTTAAGTTGCTAAGGTAAGATCTCTCCAGCTATTACTTATGTGTACACTTAGTGCTATGAACTTTTCTTAGCAGTGATTGCGTTGAGTCCTATAAGTGTGGGCATACTGTATATTCATATTATTGAATTCTACGAAGTCATTTTTTTTAATGTCTTGATGTATTTTTTATACAGCAGAGGGGATTTCATGTTCCATGAGTTTGTAAACTGTCTGTTGTTTCTGTTGCTGTTGATATCTATCTTTAATGTCTGGTATTCTGATATGATGCAGGGAGTTATTTTAGTTTTCTTACATCTGTTGAGACAGGCATTTTGCTCAAATATGTGGTCAGTTTCAAAAAAGTTCCAGGAGGTACAGAGTAGAATGTATAGTTTTTTTCTTTGTGTAATTTTTGGTTAATATTTACAGATATTCCTTAAATATCTATCAGGTATATTTATTTGGTTTATAGTTTCTATTAGCTCCAGTTTTTCTCTGTTTAATTTTTGTTTGGAGGATTTATATATTGAAAGTTGATTATTAAAGCCCCTTTCTCAGTGTGTGGGAGTTAATATGTTGTTTAAGCTATAATTGTGTTTCTTTTACACATTTGGGATCATTGTGTTTGGGCATAGATGCTAAGAATATAAATGTCATCTTTGTGAATTTTTCTTTTCATGAGTACAGAATTTTCATTTTCAGCTTCTTGCTTAATTTTGGTTTGAAGTCTATTTTGTCACATATTGAAAGGCTACACCAGTATGATTCCATATGCTTGGAATATTTTTTCCACCCCTTCTCCTTGAAGTAATATCTGTCCTTGATGTTGAGGTGTGTTGCTTGGAAGGATGAATTCTGTTTGTTCATCCATTCTGTTACTCTGTCATTTTATTGTGGGTATTGAGACCACTAATACTGAGAGATATCGATAACCAATGACTACTGAATCCTGTTATTTTCTTGTTTATGTTGTTGTTATTAGTGGTGGTGATCTTGGTTGTAATCATGGTGGTGGTGGTCATAGTGGTGTGCGTGTGTATGCATGTGTATACCTTCTTTTAAATCTTAAAATGTGAAAATATTTATTTGCTGTATTTTCATGTGTGTAGTCATCCTCCTTAAGTTGGAGTTTTCCTTCTGGCACCTTTTGTAGGCATGGGTTTGTTTGAATTTGACCTTACTATGGATTACCACATTCTCTCCATCTACGTAAATTAAAAATTTGCTGGGTATGGCTATAACATGTATAATCTTTTAGTATCTGCAGAACATATCTCTATGCACTTCTAACTTTTATCTCCATTAAGAAGTTAGGTATAGTTTTATTAGGCTGCCTTTATATGTTACTTGTTCTCTTTGCCTTGTAGATTTTAATATTCTTTCTTTTTGTGTACGTTCAATATTTTGATTATTAAGTGGCAAGAGGGTATTTTTGGGTTCAATCTATTTGGTGTTCTATAAGCCTCTTATTCCTTTCTAGGCATCTACTTCTTTAGGTTA
This sequence comes from Acomys percivali, assembly GCA_907169655.1. Lineage (NCBI taxonomy): Eukaryota > Metazoa > Chordata > Mammalia > Rodentia > Muridae > Acomys > Acomys percivali. The sequence goes on from OU015749.1 coordinate 67,637,423, forward strand.
GGAAAATTTCTTCTATAATTTCATAGAAAATATTTTCTGGGCCTTTGATCTGGTTTTCTTTTGCTTCCTCTATCTTATTATTCCCAGGTTGATCTTTCCATAGTGTCCCATACTGCCTAAATGTTCTGTGTCATGATGATTTTAGATTCAGCATTTCCTTTTACTGGGGTTTCTGTTTATCCTGCTGTGTCTTCAATGCCTGAGGTGCACTCTTCCATTTCTTGTATTCTGCTGGTGAGGCTCTCCTCTGTAGTTCTTGTGTGGAATTCTTTTTTTTTTTTTTCAATTTCCAGCGTTCCCTCTGTTTGGGTATTATTTATTGATTCTATTTTTAATTTCAGGTCTTGAACAGTTTTGTTTCCTTAGATTGTGTTTTCTTGGATTTAAGGGGTTTATCTATTTTTTTCTATTAGGGATCTATATCATATTCATGAATGGTGTTTTAAGGTCCTTTTCTTATACTTCAGGCACTTTGGAATGTTCAGATATAATAGCTGGACTCTAGATGTTACATACTGTTTTGTCTGTTGTTTATTGTGTTAGTATGCTAGCATTGCCATATATGTGTTTGAAATGATTAAAGGTCTAGGTGCAGATTTCTGGGTTTTCTTGTGAATACAGCATTGGGTGGAGAAGCGAAATTAGGAAAGGATGGTTTCTGGTATCCACAGAAGCGGTAAGGAAAGGCTCCAGCCAGTGTTCTGTTGCAGTGCTAGAAGTGAGAGTGTGGACTTAGTTGGGGGCAGAAGCATGTCTGTGGGAAAGCCTACCTTGTTTTCTGGCAGGTGTGCACCATTTTTGTTTTAAACACCTACTGTTCCTTAACAATTTCTAAATATTAGTTTTCCTATAATCATCTTTAATCTAATTTCTTTGTTTCCCTCTCAGTTTTTGGCACGAAATTAACTGATTCCTTAAATCTCTGTAAATCCCATTCTACATGTCACCGTGAGCATTCCTAGTTCTCTGCCACTTACACTAGTCCTAGTATGATGGTGAGTTTACAAATCTGAAGTTTCAACCTGGAGTTACTTTCTGACTTTCAAAACCTTATACTTGCTTACATGCTAATGATTTTACTTTTGCAAAACACTCGATTTAAATGTCCCAGAAGAACCTGAAATAGGAGATGAAAAGGAATTTATCACCTTCCATACTAAGTGTCTTGCATTCTCCTCAAATGCTCTATCAAAGTGGCTGGTACTATCTTTTGGTTTATGTGTTATCAAAAAGGAAAATATTTAAGAATTTTTCTATTTCTTACTTTCTTCAGGAATCTACTTCACCTTTGGCTTATTAATTATTTTTTCCTGTTTTTAAATCTACTTTATTTTCACTGTTACTTAGGTTTTTCTATGTGTCTTTCTCATTAAATGTATTTTGATTACTACCTTCAGAATAATTATCTAGAATATAATTTGACAGTTCTTCTGTTTTATGATAAGTATATCAGTGTCCATGACTACTTAATTGCAATGACTGTACATCCTAACACAGTCTAGAAGGTCAATCTCCTCAGTTTTTCTGTCTGAATGTACTTCATCATGAGGAGGTATGATCCAGGTGTCCAGGTGTCCACTTACTGCCAGTGGATGACGTTTTCACAGAGACTGTTTCCTATGTCAATGGACACACCCACACACCCACCTACCCACACCATATATGTATGTGTGTGTGTTATGTGATATATATGGTATATAATATCATGTATAATACAATTATATATACTATATATAGTACTTTTGTAAAACCTATTTTCACATGTTTACATTCTGATCATTCTTTCTCTACCTAACAACTGCTCATACATTTCAACATAATAATAATAGACTCCAACTCCAGGTTGCATTTACTCAACTTCCCAGGCTAGACTTTTGTCTTTTATTTTCTTCTATTACAGCATTGTTTCTACATATCTTTTTATATATTTATGGTTTTTTATAATTTTCTGTTTTCCTTTTCTTTAGAGCAGAGATAGCATTGTTTGCATTGGAAAATTAAATCTTGAGAGCATAGAAAAAAATCAGAAACAAGGTAAAGTTTGTTAAAAGACAAGGACAGCAAAATGATAGCTAGGTAGATAGATGATATAGATATATATAAATATAAAGATAGGTAGATAGATAGATTGATAGATGATAGAGACATATAGTATCCTTGGTTTTTTGTTTTTACTTTTTTCAGATTAATAATATTGTTATTCTTCTTGAAGTTTTTTTTATCCTCACATACATTTGTAGGTAGATTGCTCTATTTTAGAAATATACAGGATTTTATAATTCAAGGCCATAGAAAATATTACTTTACTCTACCTTATGAGGAATTTATATTTTGAGGCTAAAGTAAATGAAATTGATTGTGTTTTTGCAAAATGAGTTTTGAGACATTTATTCAGCCCTTAATTATCGCAGTTTTTCTACTACTCAAATGAAGAAATAAACTGTACAGAATAATAAATCAGAGGTCTTCCTTCTATTTGAAATAAATTATGTTTATTTCGTAAACTCAGACACATCTCCATGTGTCAGTATCCCAAGCAACTTTTTATTCTTCCTGAAGAACTAAGCCAGGTATTAGTGCCTAAGAGACATGACAGCAACTTGAACCTATTAACTCAGTTCACTTTCTTTAATATGATTTTAATGAAATTTCATGATGAGAAGTTATAAGTGAAGTCATTCGCTTTTCTTATGTCTGCCATTAATTTTGAAATATGTCTAAAACTATTTGCTAAGGCCATTGTGTATTTTCTATAATAAAATCGGAGCAAAATCAATTTAATATAACCAATTATATTTGACTACTTGGCTAATAATAAGGTAAAATTTGGGGTTAGTGATACCTATTTGCCAAACTCAAGCAAATTCAGTAATGAACCATGAAGAAACATTTTCTACTACTAACAACTCACAATTCAACACCACTCTTTTCTACTCGTGATTAAAACAATGTCTTGGCTCCTCAATTCTTTCCACTTATTCATAATCCCTCTATAAGTAGCAAGCTGAATGTGGATTAAGCTTCACAGAATATTAAAGGGATAAGAAATAACTTCAACTTTATACTATCAAAAATATAGTATAATACATATTTTGTCAGGTTCCTGCCAGATTTATTAGCTATTACCTAGTATTTTTCTCAAAATAGTTAGTGAATCAGAAATTTTCAATCATTTTTAATCATTACATTTTTATAACATTGATGTTGTTCTTACACATTGGGTAGTAGAAATATATGAAGCAACTTACTTTATTGTCTACTGAACCTATACTTTACTTTTAGAATAAAGCAGAAGTATTAGTTAACCATTTGTGATTTTGAAATGGTATGACTGAAGATGGCCCATAATTATACAGGAATATCTACATATCATACTATACATATCTTCTCAATTTGCATTATTTTCATTTGTTGTTAGATTATATATAAATTGAATGCACATACATGACTTCTTGTATCTCTACCTTTGCATGTAAAACTTTAGAATGGTTTCAATACAAACACAATCAGGAAAAAATTATTGTTAATATTGTTATCCTATTTTCATGTTCTTTAATTTTGTCTTATAACAAAACTGAAAATGTAATATATATATATATATGATGCCACCAAAATTACAGTGACATTTGGTACACTTGATTCAATATTTCTGTTTTCTGCCTTGCCTTTTCCAGAGTCTCCTTGCATAGAATACCCCCTTGTCTCTTGTTGGCTCTGGCAGCTAACATGACTACTGCCTTATGGCTGTTTGGAAGCACCTTTTTTTCTCATTTCTACATCACCTTGTTTACCGCACACATTCTGTGTGTAATTATCTTTGAAGTATAATGATCACTGGATTTAGAACCCACAAATATGTACTTCCCTCTCACAATCCAAAGATTATCCCTTTGCCAAAGCCCTCTTTTCCTCTTCTGAAATGAGGTCATGTTCATAGGCTTTAGCAATTAATATATAGACTTAGCTTTGAGAAGTGATATCATTCCATTGAACACCAGTGATGCTGGGGGCTTTGACAGAGGAAGAGCTATTATCCACCTCTTTAGGTCTGGGCATCCAGGTCACTCTGAATATCCTTTTATGACAAAGATCATGTTTAAATCTTACTTTCTCATTGTTCTCTCATCTAGAGTCCCAATAGGATGTCCTCCCCTCGGTCCCAGTTTCCTGGTAAGGGAAGGCTTTCATGGGACATGTCCATTGTGCTAGTATGCAGATATAAGTGAGTATATACCATTTGAGTCTTTCTGCTTCTGGGTTAACTCACTCATTATGATCATCTCTAGCTCAATCCATTTATCCACAAATTTCGGGAATTCCTTGTTTTTAATAGCTGAGTAGTATTCCATAGTGTATATGTACCACAGTTTCTTTATCCATTCTTCTACTGAGGGACATTTAGGCTGTTTCCATGATCTGGCTATTATGAATAAGGCTGCTATGAACATGGTGGAGCAAATTTTCTTGCTGTGTGCTGGTGCATCTTCTGGGTATATTCCAAGGAGTGGAATAGCTGGGTCTTGAGGAAGCCCTATTCCCAGTTTTCTGAGATAGCACCAGATAGATTTAGAAGGATCCAGTGGGTTCTATAAACCTACAAGTAGAACATTATGATAGGCAGATTTGGGTCATGGGGTCCCACTCAAACTAAGGCCCTAGCCAAGGACAATACAGGCGGAAAAATTTAAACCCCTACCCTGATCTAGCCCATGGACAAGACAGTCTCCACACTTGAGTGGAGAGAGGGATTTGACTTTCTCAAGTACTCTGGTGCCTCACATCTGACTATGTCCCCTGGCGGGGGAGACCTAGTGGCACTCAGAGGAAGGACAGCAGGTCACTGAGAAGAGACTTGATACCCTATGAGCATATACAGAGGGAGGTAATCCCTCTGAGGAACAGTCATAGGGGAGGGGAATAAGGGGAAAATGGGAGGGAGGGGAGAATGGGAGGATACAAGGGATGGGATAACCATAGAGATGTAACAAGAATAAATTAATTAAAAATAAAATAAAATAAAATAAAACAATAAAAATAATCTTACTCTCTCAAGAAAAATATCAAAACTAATGTGATCAGCTGTATCATGTATTTGCTACCCTTGATATTTTTGGTTTTTCGTTTCTTTGATTGTGTGGGGTTTTTGTTGTTGTTGAGTTTTTTGTTTTTTGTTTTTGTTTTTTTGTTTGTTTGTTTGTTTTTGTTTTTTGGTTTTTAACCTCAAAATGTATTTTACTATGTATGTCCCTTTTATAAAAATCTCCTCTCTTAATGCATTTTTTTGAGTTTTACTGCTTTTTCTTTCATACATTTTGAGATTATTATGGCTCTAACAAAAGAGGTAAAAGTGAACTGCATGATTTGATCTTTTGTTTCAAATCCAGATTATTCAATAATAAGCTTTTTTAAGAAGGTAAAAATAAATTAGTAATATGATAGTATGTGTGGACACAGGGGAGAAATTAAGAATAGATGACTTCGTGGAAAATTTAATGAGTATATACTAAAAGCCATAAAATGTGTTTAATACTTATGATGTAAATAATGTATGCGGTATAGTCAAATATCTGTTAAAGATAAATTATGAGAAGGCCAGTACTGCATGTAAAAGAGAGGGTGAAATAAAGCAAGAAGAATCATTTCTCAGTGAGCTAAAATTGACTAAGAATCACAATGTTTCCGCCACCACTGACAAGTTTACACAGGCATGTTATATATGTTTTGAAACACTTACGAGGAGTTTGTTTTGTGTGTCAGATATTCTAGAATACTGAGTCTCCTAAATTTAGACAATCTTGTATTCTAGAGAAGTGTTTGGTAACATTACTTTGTAAAGTATCTGTGATTTACACAGAGAGATTGTGGCCTCTGATCAAAAAGTAAATTTAAGTTCATATGCAATCAGGTGTTGGTGGCGCATGTCTGTAATCCCACGCATGAGAAGTGGAGGTGAACAAGGAAGAGTTCACGCCTAATTTAGGAAACATAACAAATTCAAGACCAGTCTATACTACATGAGAATGTCCCAAAAAAGTAAGTAAATGCATAAAAAATTTAAATTGTGAAATAAAACTGAAGGATATATGCAAGCAAAATCTCTATTCTTAGTGTTATAAATGTCAAGGGCATCCCCTCAGCCTAGCATTGTATTTACAATGACAGATACACAAACCTGCTGGACCATGAAGAAGCGGAACAGTCCAGATCCTGGATGAAAGGCTGTTTTGGAGTATATTGTTTGCGTTTTTACTTTTCTGTTTCCCTTGAGTTCTTGCTCTCAATTCATTAATATTGTAGGAAAAGAGCCTATGCATATGGTACCAAACGCCAGGAGGTCAGCACTCAGGAGGCAGAGGAAGGTGGATCTTTGAGCTTAAAGCCAGCCTAGCTAACAACATGAGCTTGAGGATAGTCAGTTAGACAGAGAATGCACTTTGTTAGTGCTCATCCATTTAATTTCACTACCAAAACAATTAGACCTTCTAACCTCTAAACCCACAACTATGAATGCTCTGATATTAAATTGCAGCTCGCTTCATCACACTTGTTATGTTTTTACTTTCTGGGAAGTAGCAAATTTTGTAAAATGTAAGCAAAGTCTGAGAAATAGTTTCTGAGCATTCTCACAATACAGTTTACCCTTTTGTCTCTGCTCTGATGAATCTCAGTTTTGGAACTGGAGATATTTGTTTCACATTCAAAGGTAAGTATTTTAAGGGAGCACAACAGTTAAATTCTCTAGAAAACAAGGATCCTGAGGGGGAGTTTCTTATTGATCAGCCTCATTTCTTCTTCTGCAAGAGTTGCACAAGTAATGTATACTTTTCCAATGACCAATTTCTTTTTCACAGAAAACTTCATCTATAATATTGTGGCTGTGTGAGGTAATTCAATAGGTCATTAAATAATAAAGGATACAATTTCTATTTTTAGAAACATTATTATTTTAAAATACATATTCCATAATCTTCCATTTCCATGGAGCTCACTGCCATCTCTGCACTGCTTCTGTGTGCTAGGCACTGAAATTCTTCAGTTATTTATAAGACCTGGAGCTATTTCTGGAGCTCAGTTCTAAAGTTGAAATTGAATCATTTCCACCCTTTCTTCACCACAGCTTGGCTCAAAGCCAAGATGAACAGGCAAAGTTCCATTAATGTTATTATAGCCCTATCTTTATTAAAGACTATGAATTATCTTAACAAAATATATGCAAAGAATTTTCTAGGTGAGATCTTAAATTTTAGGTCAGCCACTCATTTGAAAAAAAAAATACAAGTCTCTATGTGTTTTTCAGTTCTTAGCCTCTCTGTTCAGACATAAGTGAACTCAAGTCTTCACTCTAGCAGTTGGCTTTGTAAATTTTATAAGTTCACTGGAATTAATTAATGGAATAGTTTCCATATTTCTAATATAAGACATAAATGTTCGCAATCTCTCAGTTATTTCAATAATAATTAACCAAAATCATATCTGAAAACCCTTAAAGTAAAATTCTTGACACAGTTTCGGATATTAATTAATATTAAATGTATAGTGTAAATAGGAATAACACTGCTTGCAAGGCATTGTGGATTTTGCTTGATTGTAATGATAGAACTTTCAGAGTAATTACGGAAGGATGTACCTGGAAATAGAATATCAGACTGTGCTATCCAGCAAGTTCATGGTTATTTTGGACTGTAGAATAAAGCTGTTTCCTCAAAATGAAAACAAGATTAAAAAAAAACCAACAAGCAAACAACTTGAGAAATGATTAGGTAATAAACATCTTGCAGGGCAGCATGAATTTCTATGTTCAGATCAGCAGATCTAATGTGGAAAGCTAAGCTGTTGGCACAGTTCTAAAATCATAAAGATAGGGTTAGGGTCAAAAACGTCTTTGAGCTCACTACCAAGATAGTCACACTGAATATGTGAGTTCTATGTTTACTTAGTGACATTGACTCAAAAATAAAGTGAGCAATGATGGAAGTGATACCTAACACCTCAACATCTAGCTCTGGTGTCCAAACACATAGGAACCCTTGTGTCTACTGTCTTAGTTGGTGTTTTGTTGCTTTGAAGAGACACCATGACCACAACAACTCTTATTTTAAAAACATTTAATTGGTGCTTGCTTACAGTTTCAGAGGTTTAGTCTATTATCATCATGGTAGGGAGCTTAGTAGCACATAGGTAGACATGGTACTGAACAAGCAGCTGTGAGATCTACACCCAGACCCAAGGCTGATAAAGAGAGATACTGGGTTGGCTTGGGATTTTTAAACTTCAAAAGCCTCCCCAAGTGACACACTAAGAACTATCTCCTAATTCTATTCAAATAATGCTGCTCTCTGATGACCAAGAACTCACATATATGAACCTATGGAAGCTGTTCTTATTCAAACAACCATACACACATCTGACTACACATGTAAAAATATAAATACAGTAGATAAAAATTTTAAATAACAGCGAGAAAATTTCTGTTTAGTCCTTGATATAATGTTTCCCTATATATTTATAGACAGCCAATTAAGATGAATGAATGCCAAAACTTTTACAAATTTAACATGTAGAATATGGTTACTGCTAGGCCAGAAACTTCCTTTTATCAAAACACGTGTGTGTGTGTGTGTGTGTGTGTGTGTGTGTGTGTGTGTAAGATAACTTTAAACCAGGTAAATTCTAAAACATGTCTACAACATAACAAAACAGCCAGACAGAGGTGATGTGCCTTTACAGTTAGATATTTAAAAACTTGCATGAGAGTATTATTATTTTACTAGTGTTCTTAATATGTTTTTGACCTACCTTTTCTGCCCACTTCCTCTAACTAGGTTATTTTGGGAAGTTGGCTAGCATATGATAAATGTGCGATGAGTAATTTACTATTTGTAGGGCAAAGTGAACAAAGACAAAAGACTGTTAAAAAAAAAGTAATGAGCTGCCTCTGGGACACTTGAACTTGATATATTAATTAATACCTTAAAGAGCCACATTTTATTTCTCCTCCTACATAAGCACAGGGAGAATAGATTTCTGAGAATATATAAACTGCTTTCAGCAATACCTGATTAAGTTTATTCACAGAATACGCCATTCATTTTCTGAAAAATTTACCTGTAAGTTTGAATAAGCTGTCCTGAGTTCCTGTGGTGTACATGTCATGTCGAATTGTCAGAGGAACATGATCACGGACGTACCTATGTGAAATGTAGAAAGTTGAGTTCAAGTGTTCAGCATTTCCAGAGCATTCATTATGTAAGTCCATGTAATAAGCTTGGAATTCATGAGAAAAAATACCCAAAGTGCTTTTTAATCCCCTCTCAATATCTACATGATATTGGATGTACATCTGATATTTCCAGATTTTTCATAGAGCTTTACTGGTGTGGTCTCATTGGAGTAGAAACATCCTGAAAAGTACAAGGATACAACACATTGGTGAATTGTTAGAGCTATGTTAAAGCAAAAATTAAATAGAAATGCATGTAAACTCTTAAGTCTATGCAATATATTATGGATAAGAGCTTAAAAGTGTGCTATAGATATCTAGATCAGTAAAGAGAAAATACTACAGAGATAATAAATACAGAGCTAAATTTATATGTTACTATTTCTTGAATTATAGCCGGTAGACAAATATAAAGTTTTGAAATATGTACTAATAAGAAATAACATATACTAGATAAATAATACAATAAATAAATTGCTTCCATAAAATTATATATTACCCAACTTCATAAACTATTAATATAAAGTTCAAGGTACTGGAAAATATACTCATCCTCTTCATTTAAATTTATAATTGTATTTTGTACCCAATATATATTTATAGAAATATGAGATTCATTTCAAAGCTTAACCAGTTTCTAACTAGTAGACCATCCACCAGTGTTACCTAAAAACAAGAATTATCAGTTATAATAAAAAAGATTGAAATAATTTTCATCCAGCTCATGGTCGTAGTTATACCAGAGAGTTCTCTTCAAAGCAATATAGCTTTGGTGTCCACCATTAGCGTGTGACTTTTTTCATTTTCATCTCACTTCACACTTTTCCAACCTTACAAAGTACACTAATTACTAGAGAGCTATACACTATGCCTTGAATATTTAACTGTATAGAGGAATTACAGGATAGTCAATAATAATATTTCAAATTCAATAATCTGTTCTAATCACCACTGGATTGTGCATCCTTTCTGATGGTAGTCTGGCTTAGAAACTGCTTATTAAATAGTTTCATTCTACATTGTGAGTACCAGATTTCAGGCCAAGCTGTTCATATAGGTGAAAACAAGGTGTATGACAAAGAACTTTGGCAAATGACTGTGTGTTATTGGTCTTAGGAGAAAAAAAATAAAGTTTAAGACACTGCACTTCAGTTTAAGATTTAAAATAAATTGCTCTTTGCAACATTGGATATGGAATGTAAATGGGTCACTGCCAAGAAACATTCCTCAATAAAGATTAAGGGAGGAAAAAGTAGTCACATATCAAGTTCCTATAAATAGTTCCTAAACAGTTAATTAACAGAACAATGGAGATTGGTCCAGATGGCTCAGCTTGAAAGGTTGGCTTACTCATTCAGTAAATACAGGCAATGGTTCATTAAGTAGCAGTTGCAAAATTTTATCATCCTAAAAAGGAGTCCCTTTAACAACTATTAAACCAACTGGCTGTCTATTTTCTTCCCTCCTGTGTAAAGCTTTTCTTGAAATGATAGGAAAAGGGATAAAGAATTTTGATTCTTATAATGGAATGCCAGCTTACATAATAATCTTTGGCAAATCTTTCTTTTAGTATTAAAGATTTTTAGGGCATCGGATTTACTTTTTCAGTGACCATAATCATCAATAAATAATGAATATCATTTCTTTTATTAATTCTTGTGCATATAAATCTAAGTATAGAAGCTGGATGCCTGGAAACACCAGGAAGCACATGTGCAAAATCTTCCAACAAAAGATATATCCAGACAATTCTGGAAAGTTTTAGAAATAGATTTTCTCTCCTTCTCAGACTCTTTAGGAAGCAACACTGCTACCCAATAAAGGTCTGGAAAGAGGGAAAGCATAGAGACTTATCCACATCACACTGTAATAAGTAGCACTTCCCTACTCCATCACTGGGGAGGTATAGAGAAAGGCAGAATGAATGCTACATCTTTCAAACCTACTAAGTACACTGTCTCAGGATGGTGTCATTAGATACAATGTGGGAAGGTTTATCCTGCTTGACTTACCAGTGATGAGGGCAACCTACCAATCTGCATGGCATGATGTTTTAGAAAAGGAGGTTGACTGTCTATAAATGGTAAAGATTTCACCCTTTTACTCTCACAACATTATAGGCCATTGAGACAGCTCCAGTTAATTAAGAATCAGTGAAAGCCAGTGAAAACTCAACATACTTTAACAAATCAGCAGTAATGTCAAATCCTGGAATCCTTTGCCTTAACCCCATTGAGGTATGTTCACTTCCATCTCTACAGGAAAACTTATGTCTGTGTTACTTTCACACTCAGCAACATCACTAAAAACATCTGCTGACATTCACAAACAAAATACGGTCAATAGTGTCCTAGTGTAGTAGCTTACTGTATTTATATTTCAATAGAAAATCACTCCTAACCCCGTGAACCAGAAATAAAAATTCCCCTTGACTGACAAAAGTTAATCAACAGATTACAGCATAGAGATGACACAGATGTCAGAATTATTAGGCAAGGATTTCAGAGTACTCATCATAAAAACACTTCACCAAGCAGTTAGAAACATGATTGAAACAAGCAGAAAAATAAAAAATGAAATACCAAAAATCTGGAAACAAAAATAAAACATAATTTGAACTCAATGAAATGTAACAGCTATAAAATCAGTTAAAGCCTATATGGGACTTTGTATCCATCTCAAAAACTAGAAAAAATAAATGAACATAGAAGATTTTCAATTTGATGGAAAAATCATGCCTTGTCTATGAATCAAAACACTCAATATAGATGATACTTGTCCCTCCAGGTTTGCGTGTGTGTGTGTGTGTGTGTGTGTGTGTGTGTGTGTGTGTGTGTGTGTGTTTAGGTGTGCATTTATGAAAGACAAAAGAGAATGTCTGATGTCTTTTTCTCCCATTCTGTCTTATTTCCTTAGACAAAATTTGTCTATAAACTTTGTACATCCATACAGAAAATTACTCTATGAGATTTTGTTCTCTAGTAATATCTGAAAGTATATTCATAAATGCTCAGAAACAAGACTGCCTAAACATAAGGTGAAACAACAATGGATGCAAAAAAGTAGACGAGGGAAAGGCCTCAGCCATACACAGAGAGCTATAGGCAAATAGGAAATGTGAAGAGTGCTAGAAACTGTCTTCACAAGAAAAGCATGTATTCATCCAACACCAAATGTTAAGCCCTGAAAACATACATCCAAGTAACATCATACTGACTGGGAAGGCTTTATTTAGAAATATATATGGTTACATATTTGTATGTCTCCAATTATTACTGAAGGAAGACCTTAGATTCAAATAGTATGTAAATACAAAGAATGTTTATTCTGCAGAAATAACCTGCATGCAGGGGTCAACCATCCATACAAAATGGCAACCACTCCAAGGAAGAGCTGACAGGTTCTTCTAAAGGAGAATCCTACCTGTGTCTATGTGACTCTAACCAGATTTTCTGTTGCTTGTGGACATGAGCCAGTGCTCATGGAGACTACATGACTATATCCAGGACACTTTTAGCAATGTCTGGCCCTCTCAGTACCACTTTGAGTGATGTTCTATCTCAAATCCTTGAGTGGGGTTTAAGGGCAGACATTGGGATTTTAACACCATGAATTGAACAGTAGATAGCCAATCTGGGTCATTCTGGCTCTTCATTCCTCTGTGTCTTGTACCTGAATTGAATTTTTGATGTTATGACTTGTTTCCAGTATACAAGGTGTTGTTTGCATTATGCCCTTAAAACAAAAAGTTTAACAGAATTAATGTGGTCTTGGACAAACATGAAATAAAATCTATCTATCATGTAAGGGGCATAAAGAACGTCCAGGAGAATCAGAAATAAGAGCCATTTTCTGATATGTCAATAGGTAGCCATTTGTTCTTATGCCAACATTTCTTTTCACTTAGAATTTCAGCCTATTAGGTAGGACAATGGATGACATATTCTTGTCTGTAACTATTTCCAGATGACATTATGGCATTGTTGTCTAGGTCCAGGAAGACTGAAAAGCTAGTCAAAGACTAGACAATGAGGCATATTCCAGAAACATATAATTAATCAATCCAGTTGAAGAGACAGGGAACAATCACAGCTGAACTTCTTTGCATCAGCTTTCAGCAAGTCCAGATCTCAGAAGCTTGCAATCCACCAGTGATCCCTGGATGGAGTCTGTTAACCAGGTGACACTCTGCTGAGACATATATAGACTAGGGACAAAAGTTAAAATTATGTCTATATGACAACAGATGTATGCTCATGCATTTGAGATCTAGTAAAAGCTATATATTTGGGTTAAAAAGAATGAACATTCTTTTCTCATTCCAGAATGCTATATATACAGATTGGACTGACATATTTTCAGCATGATGAAAAGCACCCTTAAGTCTATATTCAGAATACAACCTAAACGGAATTAAAATCTTGAGCTTGTGACTGAAAAATAAGCAATCAGTGATCCACCAGCTTATGAGAACTCTACTAATCAATGTAAAAATTCTGAATTTTTGAAATTTTATAAAAATATAAGAGTAGTATAAAACAGGGAAAAATTGAAACATTTTTTTATTTTCCATATATGCCTTAAATCACTTTCTTATAGCTCTATAACTTGCATTTTATACCTTAAAACATCTTCTTAGACCCTCTAATCTTCTTAATTTGCATTTACCAAGCCTCAAACACTTTCTTATATCATCAGATATTTTCTTAAATCCTCATAACTTAAACTTTCATATCCTCACATATTATATAAACTTTACATTTTTCTATTCAGTTATGCACCAGAAGACACAGGAATTTGTTGAGTAAAGGAATAAACACTACATTGAAATAGGTTTACCTTTTAACATGAAACCTGTGAACAAGCCAAACCTGTTTGCCTTTTAAAATAAAAGAACTAGTATGTAGTAGTTTTAAATAGCTAATGAATTGACTCATGAAATAACAGTGGATCTAATTGTTTTGTAGTTGTCAAGCTACCATTAGCTTAGCCATCAATATGATCAGAGACGTGAGAAGGATAAACGGTAACTTAGATGAATTTATCTACCAATTAAAAAGATAGAGATGACTAGTCAGTCCACCACCTAGACAGTTGTTGTCATGAACCCTCCCGGAGTCTGTGTGAAAAATACTACATAGGCTTGAGGCTACAACCCCCAAGATGGGGAGAGTCTCCTGAACTGGGGCTGACGTTTCTGCCAGGATAAACTGAATAGCAGCTCTTTTCTCTCATTGTGCTAGAATGTATTCTTTCTTCTTTACTTCACTTCCATGTTAGAACTTTTCAGGTAGAGCCATGGTTGCTAGGAGACCACCCTAACTCGGGACTGCAGCCAGGCGCTGTTCAGGGCTGAAGTAGTTCTGCATCAGTTCCACTTATTTAAAGAAACATTATCGAGAATCAATCATTAGTTAATAAGTTATACTATGGCTTAAAAAGAAATAAAATGCTTCAAAAGAAAGCTCCAAATAGTGGCGCTCAGATATTAGAAAAGAGAACTAAATAAAAAACTGCCTTGGCATGCAGGTGCTGGGCATACATTTCATTAGGGAGAGAACGCTGAGCCTGGACAAAAGGAGCACATGCGTTTGATATCAAGCCAGTAACTTAGAAGTGATGACGTGTTTTCTGTGTGTTCTGTACCCTGTATTGTTACATTCAAAGTTGTAATTCAAAATATGACAACACAATAACTTTGCATTCTGTACTTGTACTGTGTGTGATTGATTGTTCAATGACTTCCTTGAATCTGCTCTGTGGAAAAATGTAACCACAAGCCCTCTTGGTTTTGAAATGAATGTTAAAAAATTTAGACTGCTTAACTGCAAAATACCCATAGATGACATCTCATCTGTGTGATTGGTTGTGTCTGTTTGTCACACGCCTTATCTCTGTCCACCAATGCTTCAAGAACTCCTGATACCAAGGACCTATTACCAATTGAGCCGGTCCATGGCAAGTTGTCCCAAGATCCTGTGGTTTACCTGGCATCATGAGCAAAAGCAATGTTGCCATCAGGCACAGAAGAGGAAAGGCTCTTTTCTGTGGAAGAATAAATAAGGGAGACTGACCTCATCTTGTTTTCTGCAACATGAGACAATTAACTCTCCAGTTGTTCAGCTTATCCACAGTTCACACTGCAACCTAGCAGTAGGCAAAGCATAGAGCCACCCTTACACACACACACACAATCCAGAGTTGAAGTTATCTACCCTGCCCAAATGCTCTCAGAGACCTTGAGGACTTGGGAGTCTCTGTCATAATAAGCTTAAATATATTAATGCATGTTAATGAGATCTCTGACAATCATGAGGCCTAGCATATCTGAATTAATTTTTGTCTGTCTTTATTTATCTACTCTAAAATATACCTTGAAAATATAGACTAGAATTTTATGAGTCTACATTCCATAGATAAGTATTTGAGGACTGAATCTATATAAATTAGATATGAACAGGCAAACTTTGTTTATAGTTACATTTTGTTCACTTTGAAAATATGCAGGATGCTAAATAAAGCTTAATCTTGTGATTAACTGTATCAGTTTTTAGCATAATTTTAAATATATTTCTAAACTAGTATCAAAACAAAACTTTTAATAATAGATACAGTTTTTAGAGAGACTGGCAATCCTGTTGAGCCTATCATAGTGCATCATTACAGACTGAATAGTAAAACCTTAAAAGATAGAAGTTACATTTGGAATTTGGAAAGGATTTGAACAGGACTGACAGCCCTCATTAAAGATGATAGTAGAACAATGATTTTTCCATAAGAAAGATAGCAACTAGTCATGTGACTACCATTGGTCAAAATGGTGGTAAAGCTATGGCTTCATCCTTTTTATACCAAAATCAACATGGCAGCAAGTCACACATATTAAAGGCTGCAGCTGACCATTTAGAAACATACCCATATTCAGAAAACAAGGCTAAACATATTCCTAAGGCAGTGATTTATTAACCTTTTTGAGAATGAAGGTAGAGCATAATAACCAAGATCTAACATTTTTTCCCAACTGAAAATTATCTTTAGAACCACCCATTTCCAGAGTCAGCAACACAGTAACTTGTTAATCTGAATCAACCTTAAAATCAGTGGTTAAGAGCACTGCCTGCTCTTCCATAGGTCATGAGTTCAATTCCCAGCAACCACATGGTGGCTCACACCATCTATAATGTGATCTGATGTCCTCCTGTGCCTGCAGATGTACATGCAGGCAGAGCAGTGTATACATAATAATAAATAAATAAATCTTTTAAAAAATTTTAACATCACATAAACAATTTTTAAGCAGGATTGAATCATATGTACAATATGTTGTAAGAATATAACTATAAATTTATATAAAAATCCATACCAATTTAAAATAAGATTTGCTGTTTTCTTAGTCCAAAATGAAACTAAACAGTATGCAGAGAGCCTATTAGGACAAAGAGGCTCTATAATTGTTGGTCTCTTTCATGGGGCTATCTCAAGACGGTGGATTCAGATCATAGTAGGCTACAAACCAGGTAGTCTACATATTTATTATAAAACATCTGTATTTCCATAGATGTTACAAACACATATGTACACATATCTTAAGATGTATAGGCTGGAAATGCAGCTTTAATATCTCATTAAAGAAAACTCACTTTAAATCATATCTTTTGCAAGTCTGGTTTTTAACACAGGACAGAAATTACATAAAAATATTACCCCACTCTAAAGTTTCATTAGAGAACTGTTTTCTTAGTCCCTCCCTTCATGACATGTGCTGTTTCCAGAGTGGCTCCAACCCCGAGTTACATTTTTAAGCTAACTTTTTGTTACAGATTTCTAACTTTACCCAATAACCAATTATTGATAACCAAGCTGTGGGACTCTGCTGGATAAGATTGAACTCTATTGTTTCTAGAAAGCCATTTTTGCACTTTGTCTTTGACAGTGGATTCCCTTTCTTCACAAGGGTCCTCACTCTATCTGTTCTGGTAACCTCAGATTTTATAAGGAATGACATATAGCCCTGAAGGAACATTGCAGGCATAACCCTTTCCTGATAAGAAACTTGGTCAGCATGCACAGAGAATTCCTGGAAACACCTCACCCTGTGCTAAAGAGATCTGAGCCTCATGCGAATGACCCTTAATAGTACCTAGATGTTATCTCCTCACCTATAGGATAATTAAGTATCATTTTTTCCTTCTTGTGATAGGAACTCTTGCTACTGCATGTAAATTAGGTACTGTGCCACTGCATATAGATTAAGCAACCTGGCACCTTTAGCCCTAGGGAATCACACACATTCACCTCCAAACCCCTCCCACAGACTGCTCAAGGTTTATAAATAAAGCCTTGCTGGCTTGCTCACACTTCATGGCATTCCTCCACCATGACCATCTGAGAATTCTATTATTCCAGGGAGAAACACAGCTGGATACCTTGTAGTCAGATAGAAATGGCAAAATTGCCTTTACAGCTGCTTGGGCCTGCTCCATCTGCACCTCCAGGTTGGTGCTGAGACCTCATCTCACTGGACCTGCCTGCCAGCAGCTTTCAGACATTTACCTACTTCCTCAAAAAAGGAACTATAAAGCTTTTGTATCATCATGAGCTTCTGGAGCACCAATTTCCATTGTCTTCTAATACTAACAATCTCATCATAAAAGAGCTAATCTATAACACTCTGTCACAAACTCATTTTCCACCACTCTTGGGGAACAGAGAACTTGGCCTAGTGTCCAGGCCAAGAGTTTCACTCTGAGTGCTCTAAGCTGACCCTGAGGAAGAAAGGGTATCTTGGGATTTTTGATCTCAAGGTCTTTCCATTCTTGTCTGGAAGCAAGCAGTGCTGGACATGGAACCTGGATCTACCCACAGGCTGTAGGACTCAGGCCATCCAACTGGATGCTGAATGACATAATACATATAGAGCATACTAAATGTAAACATTTAAGACTAGTCAGAAATACATATATAGGGGCCATACATACACTCAACACAGATAAACAAAACTTTCCTTACTTCCTTCAGCTATAGAGCCTTGCTATCTGCTGAATGTAAACAGGACCGGGGTTTGCTTTTCAGCAGTGTTTCTTTGCTGCAGCAGGTTTAGGGAGTTCCAGCAGCTGGGTGGGCCAAGCCTAGGGCTCTTCAAGCTGCAGCTGCCTTTTGGCACCTCACCTCCACCCTCAGACTGGAGCTATACAGAGAAGAGCCCTCAAGCTAACTGAAGCCAGCCCATTGGTATCTGGGAAGCAGCAGCACAAAAGGTGCTTGAATTTTGGAGTTGACTGATCTGGGCCCCCAGCATGCAAATTTTTCTGTCTGCACTGAACAGATGAGAACCCTCAGGTGCTTAGGGTGGCTTGAACAGAGCAGTCAGACTGTTAAAGTCTGGGTGAGATGCCAAGACTAAGGCAGTATGCAAAAGCAAAGAGTGTTTATTCTGCTGAGATTTCCAGCATGCAGGGTTCACCAATTCACAAAATGGTGACCCTGAAGTGAGCTTGCAGGCTTAATTTAAAAACAGTCAGGGCATTTCCATGGGTGTTTAGGTAACATTTAGAGTGATTGGTTGAGAAAGTTCTAGGGGATATGGAGGCATTCAAGATTGGACCAGCAATTAGGGACTGTCCAGGGTAGTTACTAAGTCATTTGAGGGTTCTTCTCAGTCCAGATGTCTGGGCAGAACTTGATTGGTTGCCTGTGATTTATGTTTTTCTTCTTTTTTCAGGAACTGTTGTTTCATTTTCTAAAACGGTAACTCAGACCCCGTCAGCCTGAGGCTGAACCTGAAACCTGTGGTGTAGTCAGACTGGCTTAAATTTTTTTTCCTCCTCAAGGCTTTGCAAACAAAGTGCAGAACATGCCATTTGACCCATGATAATTCCTAAAAAGAAAGTACGAAGACAATCTGAAAACAAAGAGAATACAGATAAAACCAGACTCTGAAAAAGACATCCAAAAGGTGATAGCATCCTGCACCATAACTGGGCTCTGCCAAATAGAAGGGACCCATTCATAGTCAACAAAACCAGAGACAGACTGGAATCTTCCATTACAAACTGATGGAGGTCCAGAGTATCCTTGCAACCCCCTGACTGGAATGAGAAGCTTGTTGTGTCTACCCATCCTCCAGTGGATTCCAGATTGTGTCTAGACACCAGATCCAGACACAGCAGGACAAACAGGGACAAACAGAAGTGGTGGAGGAGAACTAACTGCTGTCCTGGAAACATTCAGTTATTGAGGTTGGGAACCCACAGTAATCCCAGAGAGCCCAAAAATTGAAAGGTCTGAAAATAACTGAAGGAAGACAACAGATTCAAATGGTATGTAAAAACAATGAGTGTTTATTCTGCATGATAGCCTGCATACAAGGGTCAACCATCCATACAAAATGGAAGCCACTACAAGGAAAAGCTTACAGGCTTTTTAAATGGCTTCTAGTGGAATTCTAATTGTGCCTTCATGACTCTAATTGTGTTTTCTCAGTGCCTCTGGAGGCAGGCAGGTGTACCTTTAGGCTATGTGACTCTAGTCACTAGAGTTTTAGCAATGTCAGGCCCTCTCAATATACATGTAACACCCTGTTGCAGGATATTTGACTACACTGTGAACCCCAAGACTGCGTTGTTTACTGGAATAAATTGTTCCTATTTGTGGAATGACTCAGCCCTATCACACACCTCAATTCAAGAGCTTTCTGCTTTTAAAGTATATTAAAGTCAACAGTAGGTCAAGAGGGAGAACAAGCAACTATTTGACAAGGAATGAACATAGAAAAATTTAGGTTGTAAGAAGTCAGGTGTGGGGAATTGCTGGACAAAGGCTGAGTACTACTTCCTCTGGGTTAGCCATTTTAAATGAGCTAAGAAAAAGAAGTGACTCCCTTCTGTTCCCAGCAGGCTTCTAGATACCATTTCAAGAAAAGCTTCACAGACTTGGTTCTTCTTTGATTAAAAAAAAAAACAAAACAAAAACAAAACAAACCCTTCAAACCCACCTTTTTAAGGCCTTGGGTTAAAAACCCGCAGGCTCTTGAGTTGGGGTTGTCCTTTTTTTTGGTCTCCTTTTTGGTCATCCTTTTCTAAATGTTCTTCTGTCCCTTTCCCCTGGAGCTCCAGATCCCCTGTCCTTCTTTTCCCACCATTCCTTTTGTTCTCTTTTATTCTTTTGGCTTTTGACTCCCCTATCACACAGAATGCATGAAACTTAGAATTCACATTAAAGTTTAGTTTCTTATTTTGTCTTGTGATTTTGGCTACCTCTTCAATTCTGAAAACTAAGCTTCCTTTCCCACTTGAGAGACACAGGAAGGGCATCTTCCCACAGAGAAGAGTAATAACCTAGAATTTCCTTGCCAGAGAGTACATGGACTTTCCTGCCCTCCTTCTCTAGGAGAGTGGTGACCATGTTTTGTTACAGTTTCACAGCTTATGGCACACTGACCCACATCCCTGTTCATCAGTCTGATTCTCCGTCCCAGCCAGCCCCTGGGCCGGGATGCAGCCTATCTAAAAAAGTTTCCTTGGAGCTCAGAGAAGCTGAGAAACAAGAACAGCAAACACACCGGATCCTTAGTAGCTCTCAAAGCCCAGAGGAGATGGGGAAGGGAGGACAGACAACAGGAGGATGGATAGAAAAACACACAGGAAGTAAAAGGGAGAGGGTTGAACATTCAGTTTGAGGAGTTTTGTGAGACGACATGAAGGAATCTTCCTTTTCCTTTTGGAACATCAGATGAGGAGAAGGTCAGCTGGGTGCTCTGTCTTCCTCTTTGAGCTAGCAGCTTTTGACCACAGAATCTGGTTCCTAGGTGCTTATTGGTAAATTTAAATGATTGAGATTTTGTTAAAAACAACATTTGGTGTTCCAATGTGTTGCAGGACCAAAGGGATAGAGAAATCATGCCAACTGAGGATAAATTGAGAATCCATGACACTTGGTAAGTCACCTGAAAAGTTCTCAAGTAGAGAGTAAGGGATGGGAAATACAATAATTCAAAGTATTAGGATCCTATATAGTACTACATTAGATGGCTTTAAAAAAAGAAGCAGAAAATGAAAAGCTAAATGACTTAACTGAAATTGGCTCAATGCTGATTATTATTATCATTTTGGTATTTCATATGTCATCATTAATAGAAATAGCAGATTTCTGTACCCTCTCAAAGAAAAAGTCATTAATGATAAAGAAAAAGAAAAAAAATGGAAGTGGATTGATAAGATAAGGCCTAAGGAAAAAATGGAGAGACTTATAAATAAAAATGAAAACACTCAGACACAGACACTGGAATTTGGACAAAAACATACTATTCCACTGCATAATGAAACTGAAGAGGGGCAGTCCAAAGTTCTTAAAAAGCAACACTATTTTATCCAGTTAATATAGAAGACCCACCAGGACATAGTAGGTACTCCTAAAATTATGAAGAATTTATATGCAATTTTATTTTACTCATTTTTTAATATATTTTATTAATTTATTCATATTACATCTCAATGGTTCCCCATCCCTTGTATAATCCAATTCTTCTCTGCATCCCATTTTCCCTTTACTCCTTTCCCCCTATGACTGTGACTGAAGGGGACTTCTTCCCCCTGTATATGCTCATAGGGTGTCAAGTCTCTTCTTGGTAGCTGGCTATCCTTCCTCTGAGTGCCACCACGAGTCCTCATCCTGGGGACGAGGTCAAATATGGGGCACCAGAGTTTGTGAGAAAGTCATATCCCACTTTCCACTCTACTGTGAAGAATGTCCTGTCCATTGGGTAGATCAAGATATGGGCTCAAAGTTTATTGCATGTATTGTCCTTGGCTGGTGCCATAGTTTGAGCAGGACCCTTGGGCCCAGATCTGCCCATCATAATGTTCTCCTTGTATGTTTCTAGGGCCCTCTGGATCCTTCTATTTCCCCATTCTCCCATGCTTCTCTCACCTAGAGTCCCCTCTGTCCCACATTCCTGATAAGTGAAGATTTTCATGAGACATGCCCCTTGGTCTAGTGTCCAGATATAAGTGAGTATATACCATTTGACTCTTTCCGCTTCTGGGTTAACTCACTCATTATGATCATTTGTAGTTCAATCCATTTGTCTACAAATTTCGGGAATTCCTTGTTTTGAATAGCTAAGTTGTAATCCATAGTGTACCACAATTTATTTATCCTTTCTTCTACTGAGGGACACTTAGGCTGTTTCCAGGTTCTGGCTATTATGAATAAAGCTGCTATGAACATGGTTGAACAAATGTTCATGTTGTGTGCTGCAGCATCTTCTGGGTATATTCCAAGGAGTGGAATACCTGGGTCTTGAGGAAGCTCTATTACCAATTTTCTGATGTAGTACCAGATAGATTTCCAAAGTGGCTCTACTAGTTTGCATTCCCACCCGCAATGAAGGAGTGTTCCTCTCTCTCTCTCCACATACTTGCCAGCATGTGGTGTCACTTGACTTTTTGATTTTGCTATTCTGATAGGTATAACATGGAATCCCAGATTTGTTTTGAATTGCATTACCCTGATGACAAATGAGGCTGAGCATTTCTTTAAGTGTATCTCGGCCATTCCACATTCCTCTGTTGAAAATTTTCTGATTAGTTCTGAGCCCGATTTCTCAATTGGGTTATTTGGTTTGGTGGTATTCAATTTCTTCAGTTTTTTATATATTTTGGATATTAGACCTTTGTCAGATGTAGGGTTGGTGAAGATCTTTTCCCAGTCTGTAGACTGTCACTTTGTTCTCTTCACAGTGTCTCCTGCCTTACAGAAGCTTCTCAGCCTCATGAAGTCCCAATTGTTTAACTTAAAGACCTGGGCTGTTGGTGTTCTGTTCAGGAAGTGGTCTCCTGTGCTCTACCCCAATTTTTCTTCTAACTGACTTTGTGTCTCTGGTTTTATGTTGAGGTCTTTGATCCACATGGATTTGAGTTTTGAGCAAGGTGACAATTACGGGTCCAATTGCATTTTTTTTACATGTAGACATCCAGTTAAACCAGCACCATTTGTTGAAGATGCTATACTTTTTCCATTGAATAGATCTGGCTTCTTTGTCAAAAATCAAGTGAACATATGTGCATGGATTCATACGTGGGTTTTCAATTCAATTCCACTGATCAACCAGCCTATTGCTGTGCCAGTACCATGCTGTTTTAATTACTTTTGCTTTATAGTACAACTTGAGATCAGGTATGGAGATTGTTTTATTGTACAAGACTTTTTAGATATTCTCGGTTTTTTGTTTTTCCATATAAAGTTCAGAATTGAACATTTATGTCTTTAAAAATTGTGTAGGTATTTTGATAGGGATTGCATTGAATCTGTAGATTGCTTTTGATAAAATGGCCATTTTTACTATGTTGATTCTCCCAATCCATGAGCCAGGAAGATCATTCCATCCTCTGATGTCATCTTCAATCTCTTTCTTCAGAGTTTTGAATTTTTTTTCTAACAAGTCCTTTACTTGCTTGGTTAGAGTAATGCCTAAATATTTTATATTGCTTGTGGCTATTGTGAAGGGTGTAGTTTTCCTAATTTTTTATCTGCATAATTGGCATTTGTATATAGGGAGGCTACATACTTTTTTGAGTTGATTTTGTATCCAGCAAGTTTGCTCAAGGTGTTTATCAGCTGTAGGAGTTCTCTGGTGGAAAATAGGGGGTCACTTATGTACACTATCATATCATCTCCAAATAGGGATACTTTGATTTCCTCCTTTCCCATTTTGATCCCCTTGATCTCTTTTTGTTGTCTTATTGCTCTGGCTAGAACTTCAAGTACTATATTGAAGAGATATGGAAAGAGTGGGCAGCCTTGCCTTGTTCCCGATTTTAGAGGAATTTCCTTGAGTACCTCCCCATTTAATTTGATATTGGTTATTGGCTTGCTGTATATAGCCTTTATTATGTTGAGGTTGTGCCTTGTATCCCTGATCTTTCCAAAACTTTAAACATGAATGGGTGTTGGATTTTATCAAATACTCTCGGCATCTACAGAGATGATCATGTGGTTTTTTTTTTCTTTTTGATTATATGGTGGATTACATTGATGGATTTCTGTATATTAAACCATCCCTGCATGCCTGGAATGAAGCCTACCTGGTCATGGTGAATGATATCTTTGATATGTTCTTGTATTCCTTTTACAAGTATTTCATTGAGTATTTTTGCAACAATGTTCATAAGAGACATTGCTCCAAAATTCTCTTTCTTTGGTGGATGTTTGTAAGGTTTAGGTATCAATACGACGATGGCCTCATAGAATGAATTTGGTAATGTTCCATACATTTCTATCTTTCAGAGTAGCTTGAAGAGTATCAGTATTAGCACAGCCTTGAAGGTTTGGTAGAATTCTTTACTGAAAACATTTTACCCTGGGTTTTTTAGATGGGAGACTATCAATGATTGCTTCTATTTCTGTAGGGGAAAAAGGACTATTTATTTTGTTTATCTGTTCTTCACTCAAAGTGAAATTGATCAAAAAAATTGTCCATTTCCCTCATATTTTCAAATTTTGTGACATATATGCCTTCAAAGTAGGATCTTATGATTCTTTGTATTTCTTCAGTGTCTGTTGTTGTATCTCCCATTTCATTTCTGATTTTGTTGATTTGGATAATGTCTTTCTGCCTTTTAGTTAGTTTGGCTAATGGTTTGTCTATCTTGTTTATTTTCTCAAAGAACCAGCTCTTGTTTTTGTTGATTCTCTGAGCTGTTTTCTTAGTTTCTAATTTATTAGTTTTAGCCCTGAGTTTAATTATTTCCAGTCGTCTACTCCTCTTGGTTGTCTCTGCTTCCTTTCTTTCTAGGGCTTCCAGCTGTGTCGTTAGGTTGCTTATGTGTGATGTTTCCAATTTCTGTTTAAAGGAACTTAGTGCTATGAATTTTCCTCTTAGAACTGCTTTCAATGAATGACACAAATTTGGGTATGTTGTTCCTTCATTTTCATTGACT
This sequence comes from Acomys percivali, assembly GCA_907169655.1. Lineage (NCBI taxonomy): Eukaryota > Metazoa > Chordata > Mammalia > Rodentia > Muridae > Acomys > Acomys percivali. The sequence goes on from OU015749.1 coordinate 67,662,581, forward strand.
TTCAGGAAGTCTTTAATTTCTTTCTTTATTTCTTCCCTGACCCAGGTATCATTAAGTAGAGAGTTGTTTAGTTTCCATGTGTGTGTAGGCTTTTTTTTTTTTTTAATTTCAGTTGATGTTGAAGTGCAGCCTAAGACCATGGTGTTCTGATAGGATATAAGGTATTATTTCAATCTGCTTATATCTGTTGAGGCTTGCTTTGTGGCCTACTATGTGATCGATTTTGGAGAAGGTTCCATGGGGTACAGTGAAGAAGGTATGTTCCTTTTAGTTTGTGTGAAAAGTTCTGTAGATATCTTTAGATCCATTTCATTCATGTCATTGGTTAATGATGTTATTTCTCAGTTTAGTTTCTGTTTCAATTACCTATCCTTCAGTGAGAGTAGGGTGTTGAAGTCCCCCAATATTATTGTGTGGGGATCAATGTGTGGTTTAATCACACAATGTGTGGTTCATCAATAGATCTTTTACAAATGTGATTGACTCTGTATTGGGAGCATAGATGTTGATAATTGTGATCTCATTTTGAGTGACTTTCCCTTTGATGAGTATGAAGTGTCCTTCCTCATCCGTTTTGATTAATTTTGGTTTAAAGTCAATTTTTTAGATATTAAAATGGCTTGTTTCTTGTGACCATTTGTTTGGAATATTTTTCCAGCCTTTTACCCTGAGCTAATGTCTACCTTTATGGGTGAGATGTATTTTTTGAATGCAGAAGAATGTTGGATCTTGTTTATGCATCCATTCAATTAGTCTGTGTCTTTCTATTGGAGAATTGAGACCATTGATTCTGAAAGATATTAATGGCCAGTGACTGTTAAGAGTCTTAATTTTGATGTTGCTTCCAGTAGAACACTTGTGTCGTTATATATTTCCTGTTTAGTTTTGGATGTAGCTTGTCCCTTTGGGGTGGAGTTTTCCTTCTAGTACCTTCTGTAATGCTGCATTTGTGGATAGGTACTGTTTGAATTCCTTTTGTCATGGAATATTTTGTTTTCTCCATCAATGGTTGTTGATAGTTTTGCTGGGTAAAGTAGTCTGGCCTGGCATCTGTGGTCTCTTAGGGTTTGCAGGATCTCTGTCCAGGCTCTTCTGGCTTTTATGGTCTCTGCTGAGAAGTTGGGTGTAATTCTGAAAGGTTTGCCATTGAATGTTATTTGGCCCTTTTCCCTTGCAGCTTTTAATATTTTTTCTTTGTTTTGTATATTTTGTGTTTTGATTATTATATGATGGGCAGTTTTCCTTTACTGGACTATTCTATTTGGTGTTCTGCAGGCCTCTTGTATGTTAAGAGGCATCTCTTTCTTCACATTGGAAAAGTTTTCTACTACGATTTTGTTGAAAACATTTTCAGGGCCTGGAGTCTAGCATCTTCTCTTTTCTCAATGCCTATTATCCTTAGATTACTTCTTTTCATGCTGTCCTTGATTTCTTGGATGTTTTGTGTCAAGATTTTTCCAAATTTAACATTTTCTTTAATGGTTGCTTCAAGATCTATGACTGTATCTTCTAGACCTGAGATTCATTCCTCCATCTCTTTGATTCTAATAGAAAGGTTCGCCTCTGTGTTTCTCGCCTTCCTCTCTGAGCTCTCATGTTCTCGTTTTATTCTGTCTGTGTGTTTATAATTGAATCCATTTTCATCTTCAGATCTTGAACTGTTTTATTGATTTTTTTCATTTGATTGTTTGTATATTCCTTAGTTTCTTCCATTGACTCTTTATAGGCCTTTAGAGATTGAAGAGCTTTCTTTATTTCCTTCATCTGGTTGTTTGTATTTTCCTGAAATTTTTCCAGTGCCTCTCTACAAGCCTCTTTTATGTCTTCCACCTGTTTGGCAGCATCTTCCTGCAATTGATTATTAATTTTAGTTGTTTTCTCCATTATCATCCTCATTACTATGGATTTGAGGTCATTTTCTTGTATTTCCATTATATTTTAGTTCTCTGTGTTATTTTCTTTGGGATCGCTGGGATCTGGAGATGCTATATTGTTTTGGGGTTTTTTGGGTATGATTTTATGCTGTACTTTAGGCATGCTGCCATCTCTGTTTTTGTCAGGTAGCTTCCAGAGTTGGTTGGATGGAGTCTGGTGATAGATTCACCTGTTTTCTCATGATTTCCCTAGGCTGGATCCCTGTTGTTTAACTGGTCTTGATGGTAGAAGATTAGCCCTGTAATTTGCCTCTCTCACAGCCAGTGATCCCCAGCTCCTCTGGGCTGGGGTCCTGAAATCATCCTGGGTCTCAGAATGTGACTTGGGTGAGGCTAAATTGTCCAAAGCCTTCTGCGTTCCCATGTAGCACTAGAACTCTCCAGGGACTGAAGCAGGTCAGGCAGAAGGGGTCTACTGGACACTCTACTCCCTGTCTCCCTGATATTTTCTTAGTTCCGGAGCTTTGATGCTCCGCTGGTCTGTGGTTCCCGGTAGAGTTTCAGGATCAAGACTGCTTTCAGAGTCCAGGTTAGTGTCACAGGGCCCAATCCACACACACACACTGAGTCTAGTTCACTTCTCTGGACAAAACAGGGCTCTGGACCCAAACGAGTCTCTGGGCTTAATCCCCACACTTAGTCCAATTAGTGCTGAATCTAACCAGAGTCTTGGTGCCAAATTGCACATTTAGCTTGCCGCATTAATCTAGAGTCTCGGGACCTGGACCACACTCCGAACTCAGCTAGAGTCTTTGGGCCCCAACTGCCTGCCAAGCTCACCTAGGGACTCTGGGACCAAATTGTGCACCGAGATCTGCCAGAGACTCGGATCCTCCACCAATAGCCAAGTTCAGCCAGGGACACTGGGCCCAAACTGAGTGCTGAATTCAGCTAGAGTCCCTTAGCCCATACTGCCCACCAAATTCAGCAGTCTCAGGGCCAGGACTGTACACTGAACTCAGCCAGAGTCTATGGACGCAAACTGCATGACAAATTCTGCTAGAGAATCTGAGCCCAATCCGCCCGCCAATTCCAGCCAAATTCTCAGGTCCGGGACCATGCACCAAGCTCAGCTAGAGTCTCTGGATCCAAACTGCGTACCAGCCCAGCCAGAGACTCTGGACCCAAACTGCGCACCGAGCTCAGCTAGAGTCTCCCTGGATGAACTGCTCTCCAAGCTCAGCTAGGAACTCTGGGACCACAACACACGTCAAGCTCTGCTAGGGTCTCAGCGGCTGAACTGCACTCCAAGTCCAGTTTTGGTCTCTGGGCACGAGCTGTGCACTGAGTCGAGCTTGTGTCACAGGGCCCAAACCATGGACCCAGTTCACCTAGGGTTGTGGGGCCCAAATCTTGCACTGAGTCCCCTCTCCCGCAGCAATTTCCACTGGTTACCATGCCAATCGTGTCTGCTGGAGGATTCCCAGCCACAAACCTCAGTCACCACCACTGCAGCCACCCCTGCCACTCTGGTTCAAGAGAATCCATACTCCTCCCATGTGCAAGGGTATGCAGGTTTTCTATATTTTGGTCCCTTCGAACTGTGAAGTACTCTCGCTGTAGTAGGGTGGGGAGCTTGTTGTTTGTTTACTGTTGTTTCTTAGCAAGGTCCACACTGCTCACCACCCTAGAAGCAATATTATAGACATATTAGATTTGAGGAGATTTAGAAAGTGGTCGTTTCATATTACATGCATTCACCCAGGGTGAAGCAGATATTAAGTTCATAGGCAACTCTGATCAGGATTATTCCCCAAGGCTGGAATAATTTGGCAACAGCAATATTGGAAGCTGGTCCTCAGTTGCAATCATGAACATGGTGAGAAGGGGAAGCTAGGGCAAAAACATTGACATAGACTACAGTTATTTATATATCTTAAGACCAATTGCTAGGTGAAAGTAAATATGCTCAATTACAAAGTCAGCTTGAATTTGACAATCACATCTTGACAGTATGTCACTTAGCAGCTTTTCATGCTTGGGAGGAGGTTGAAGAATCAATAAAAAGGTTTGAGTCATTTACCAAATTTATGCAAGGCTCAAAAGAAGCCTTCACGGATTCTTTGCAAAGATTGGCTTCAGCTGTAAATAGAATAGTAATGGATTCAGAAGTTAGACAAATATTAATAGAATCTTTGGATTTTGGAAATGTTAATATAGAAAGAAAAATAGGGATCAGTACTTTAAAAGTAAGATCAGCACCATTAGATGAATATATTAGAAATACAGCTAATATCGGAGCTCACATTTATGATATACTCTGAAGTTAGAAGTAATTTCTAAAATTTTAAGAAAACTCTATATGTCTGAAGGTTAGATTGTTGAAAGCAAAGTCATTTGAAAATGTATTTTAGGCAAGCTATACCTAGAAATAACTTTTTTCCTAGTTAAAAAAAAAAAAAGACCATAGCCTTCTAGAGTATGTAAGAAAAAGGCTAGCATTGAGCTAAAGAATGTTGATCAACAAGGGGCATGCAACGTAACACTTTGTCAGTGGAAAATGCCTTATGGCATTGGAGAAATTCATGCATAAACAGGAAAATTAAAAGAGTGAGTGTCTGCTGTTAAAAAAGATGTTCATAATTAGATTAACTACTTACGAGCTAAGTAGTTTATTTCAAATACCACAGGTGACATGGAAATTATCAGCTAAGGTAGAAAATAAATTACAGTATGCATACGTGGATGGCTTGGATTCAAAGTTGGATTGCATTGTAGTTATTTTGCCCTCTTATTCTCCCACAAGGATTCTTATGAAGAGAGAAGATATATTAGAATGGACATTTTTAGCACACAAAGCAAAAAATTAAAGACATAAGTAGAAAGGATTTCTGAATTGATGCAGCAGAAATTATAGTACTCTTTACTAGTGCTGAAATTGCCTCTTTATAGAAAAAAATGAATATTGACAAATGCTTGCAGTAATTTTTGGGAGATAGTAACAACAAATATCCCCCAAACCAAGAGATTTCAGTTTATAAAAAGAACTAGTTGGATTCTCCTTCATATAGTAAAAGGGGCACAAATTTGGGGAGCCCCTACAATCTATACTGATGCAAATATATCAGGAATAGTAGGTCATAAGTCAGGAAAAATAAGTGAAGTGGCTCAAAGCAGTTATGATTCAGTTTCAAAATCAGGGCAATTGCCATTCTTATTGAATTATTAGATTTTCCAGAATCTCTTAATATAGTTACTGACTTTCTCTGCTAACTCTCAATATGAAGAGCAAGAGAATTGTTTTACCTATTGGAACTGCTAAATTTATTCTGGACGATTCAGAATTAATTTTATTATTTATTCAACTATGTGAGGTCCAAGCATTAGAACATAAGCTCCTACTCCTTCACTTCTGCCCAGATAGACATCTTACTATTTTTACTAACCAAGCAATGTCAAAATGGGGAGGAAGATTTATACTACATCAGTTAGCATGAGAATGTGCTTTCTGCACTGAACCCAGATCTTGAGGGCCATTATTTAGCACTTGAATATGTACCACCAGACCAACTCACAACAATTACCATTTCAAATTACATGAAAGGAAATACTGAACCAAAGAAAGACAGAAAATGAGCTGAGCAAAACTCCAAATTTGGCATTTCTGTCTAAGTCAAACAATCTTCAGATCTCCAACTGTTTTCATCTCTTTTGATTGCTACACAGTTCTCTCTTTTGAGCAGGTTCTGCCCCTTAGCAGATCTCCTCAGGATGTATCTCATGGTTATGATATCACTCTCATCTTGGTATCTTCAATGAAAGTCAGGCTTCACCTTCAGAACTTTGTGTAATGGCTTCTCTAGGCCTCCATGCAGGGACACCCCTGACACAGGCCTAGTCTCAGTGGCCTCCTGAGTTGCAGAGGGAGATTTTATAACTCCTCAATTCTATCCTTGATTCTAGAGCCAGAAGCATTTGGCAGAAGCTTCCAAGTTCTTCTGCTTGCTAAGTTTGGAACATGGCCCCCCTTTTCAATTATATCTTCACCAACTTTTGATTTTCAAAGGTCACCTTCACTGGGTTAAAGATGGCTGGATCTAAGATGTTTTTAAACTTCTTTTCACAATATATAAGCTTAGGTAAGTATGTGAAGCTTTTCCCTGATGTTAGTACTGTTTTTATTTGATTTCTTATTCTGTTTACCTTGTGGAACTCAAGATATATCTCCATTGGACTGCCTGGTGCCCCTTTCTTCTTGAAATTTAAATTTTGAAAATTTTACATCCTTGGCTTGCTCCTTTTAAACCAAAATGTTTTCATAATAATGAACAGAAGTATCCAGACAACAGAGCTCACAATAGGTTATCTTGAGATTCCCTGTGTCAGTGCACTTAAACCAAAATTCTTCAGTTTACGCTCAAGCAAACTTTTCAGACAAGAAAAAAAGCAACCAAATGCTTTACCAAGGACAGACTCTAAATCACGCTAAAATTCTTCTCCTCTGAAACCTGTTAAGCCAGGACCCCACATTTCAAATTGCCTTCAGCACAACTTCTTCTAATTTCTACTAGTATGGCACATCCAAACAAAATCATGATCAGGCCTATCATGGAAGTTCCAGCTTCCATCTCATTTATTGTTTCATTGCTGTGAAGAGATACCATGACCATGGCAACTTGTCTCATGGGCAACATTTAATTTTGGCTGGCTTTCAGTTTCAGAGGATTAGTCTATTATTATCATGGTGGAAAACCTGGCAGAGTACAAGTAGGCATGGTGCTAAAGAAGGCACTGAGAGTTCTACATCTTCATCTGAAGGCAACAGAAGTAAGGTGTGAGCAATGCTGGGCATTGACATACTTTATCCAACAAGGCCACACCTACTTCAAAAAAGCCACTCCTTCTAATGGCATCACTCCATATGCACCAAGCATTCAAACACAGGAGTCTATGGGGCTGTACCTATTCAAAGCACCATATATAGTCTGTGAAATATATACAACAGAAATTTCACATTCCATTTCTATGGACAATACTGACCTGAATAAAAATCAATACTGAAAATTCAAATCCAGATTGAGACAAAACTTTAAGCGACACATCTTGAACTAGATTGTTCTTTTATTCTATGGGCTTGTTCCCCTAGTCTGAGCTGCCTTTCATGTCTGTGTCATATTAATTTTTCTTCACACACATATCAGAGGTTTTCTGAGAATTCAATATTTTAAGGTTTTCATTCTTGAAGGAAACATAATGCTATCTTCAACAGATGGTATGTTCCTATAGGAATTAAACAAATGATCATCACAATTGATAGAACCTTCTTAAATATGAGTTCATTACTAATATTTTCTGAAAGTGCTTCAAAAAGGTTGATATTTGAGTACTAGATATGAAATGGGGTTGGGTTTGAATAAATTTATTTTTCCTAAAAATAGTATATTAGATGTCAGAATTGTGAAAATTCAATGTAAATATTTTTATTGCCTGACTTGGTGCTTTCTTGAAAAATGCATTGTATTTCAAACTCTTGGTTTCTAAGACATTCCACAGAACTTATTTATAGAAATTATGAGTAAGTTTTATTCATTGACTCTATAGGAGACTTTTATTTAGAAAATGTATGCATGGGGCATAATGTAAGATTCTAGTCTCATCTGTGCCATGTACAATATAATTGCAGTACAATATGGTTTTAAATACACTTATATGTTGTAATTTAAGGTAATTTGTTGTGAATTAGCATTGCTGTACAATCTTCACCTTTCTAAAGACAAATAGTTAAGCACAGTGTGATATATCAATACTACAAGATACTAAGGTTGGAAAAGAGAAAATAAGATAAAATTAATGCTAGGTAGAGTCATCTTGAACATTGGACCCCAACCCAGATCTAGCCAAGGGACAGCACATTCTCCACAGTTGAGTGGAGAGTGGGGACTGACTTTCACACAAACTCTGGTGCCCCATATTTGACCATATCCCTTTGATAGAGAGTCCTGGTGGCTCTCAGAGGAAGGATAGCAGGCTACCAAGGAGAGACTTGATACCGTATGAGCACATACAGGGGGAGGAGGTCCCCCTCAGTCACAGACATAGAGGAGGGGAGTAGGGGGAAAGCAGGAGGGAAGGAGGAATTGGAGGATACAAGGGATGGGATAACTATTGATATGAAATATAAATGAATTAATGAAAATTAATGTAAAAAGGAAAAAATTTCAACAGAATAAACAATGCCAACCAAATGGTTTAGAATTTGTCTTCACTTGAAAATAATGTTTGAAGTTTTTAAATATGTTATATTAAATAAAAGGAATCAAGAAGTAATGAATCCTACAATGTACCTTCAAAATATTATCACCTCAATTATGATTTTATGATTATGTTACAGTGCCAAGCGTTCTTTCTGGAATGTATTATATTTGTGTGTGTGTTTATAATTTGTGCCTATGTCTGTGTTTATACATGAGTGGATGTACAAAGGGGTAAAACATGGGCTTCAGAGCCCTTAGATCTAGAATACCAGGCATTTCTGAGCGACAAAATTAAAGTACCCAGATTTGATCCCCAGTGGTCTGATAAGGTAAATCATCTTAAACACTGAATGATTCCTTTCAGCTTCAAAGTACCCATAGTCTTAATTAAAATTAGTTTAGTTAACTCTACATTTCTAAAACTCTTTCATCAATAAAGCAACATAGCTACTTTTCTGCAAAGAGGAAACAATGACTAACAATAATTTTGCTCCAAAATTTGATTATCTAAAGCCTTTATGAAACATGCCTCAGCATAATTGAATAGAGAATGATGAAGAATCTTCAGCTATGTTTTTTGAGTTGAAGCACAGGACAAAAGTCACTTCACAGAATTTTCTCACTAAGACATAAGAAAAGGACCACAGCTTTTGGGTTATGTGTAAAGGTGAACTGGTCTGAAGCTATGCACAGAATAGGCAACCATGTTAGCCTGTTTCAGATATTGTGAATTTCTTGTATTTTGTGATTTTCAGTGACAAGATAATCTAAGTTGCAGAATACACATCTTACTTTTTCCTGTGTTATTTCCAGTTAGGTAAAATTTTTAAAGAAATCTATGTTAATATTTCACATTTCCCCATTAAAAGGTTGTGAGAATATAACTCACAAAGGAGTGTCCCTACTAAGCAGTGACAAAATTTTGTAAACTTCTCTACCAATATGTAAGCTCAATACTTTAGAAAATTGAAACATAGTGAACAGTTTACTCTACTGTTAAAGTCCTAGAGGATTACAATAGCCAAATATAATTTAACTGCTGTCCACTATTTTTATCTTCTTTCTTCAATATAAGCTCTAGCACCACTCTAGATGATTATGTTAAAATTTAGCACTGTGTAAGTTGTAATATATACTTAGGAAAGTTCTAGAGAACTTTGAATATACAGATGATATTTTAAGTATAATGCTAAATATATTATCATAGAAAATGTTTGGTAAAATCATTTCACTAAAATTAAAAAGTCAATGTCTATATTTTTTTTAAAAAAGCACAGAACCTTATAAAGCATTTGCAGAATCCATTCCTGATAAATACTTGTTATTCAGGCTTAAGGGATCCAGCTTTGTGGATAAAGCGCTTTGCAATCAAACATAAGGAACAGACTTCAAATTCTCAGCATCTGTGTCCAAGGTCAGCACAGTGCAACACCCTAGATGTAAACCCTGTTCTGGGAAAATGGAGAAAAAAGGACCTATCTGGATTCTTGGCAAATCAGCACAGCTCACATCATGATCTCCTGGAACACTTCAAAATGTTTGGCTAAAAACAAAGCAAAATAAACAAACAAACAAAAACTACAGTGGACAGCAACAGAATAAATGCATCTAGTATCAGCCCTGGGTCTCCACACATGCATGATCAAGGGCCCCAACACACAATTATAAAAAAAATTCTTAAAATTTAATGAGAAACAGTAAGTAACCCAATCATACTGATGTAATTCAATGTCCATTTTTAGAAGTGAAATAAAAAAGTGAATTAAGCTTCATGGCTCAAATGAGGTAATTTTCAAATAATAATGAATGAAATCTCAGGATGAATTTTCATCCATAGTCATAAAAAGGTGAAAGTGTAACATCCCAGCTTCTTCTGAAAATGTTTCATTTCTTTTCTGTATATAAACTTGCAATTTATATAGTTGCAAGTAGAAGGAATTTAAATAAATAACATGCACCTGACATTACATTGTTATTATTCCTATGAGATGTAGTCTTCCATCCTCCAACCTTGTATATGATTCTTTCACCTCAAATGATAAAAAAGAAGAAAAAAGATAAAACATAAATAAAATTATTCTCTTTCTGATACATTAAAAAATTAAATTCACCATGAGGTACACTATGGTTTTCACTCTTGAAGCACCTGACATATTAAAAAAAAAAAAGGTGGGAGATTCGTTTCCATACATAATATAATTTATATAGTAATTATAATTTTGAGGTCAAAATGCTTCTGATAAAAATGAAAACTGAGTTTAAAACATACCATTTATCCTTAAGTCTGTGAACAAATATTTATAGCATTTTAATTTTAGGGAGAGGAGAAAATATTTTTCCACATTTTCCCCTATGTGTATTCAAATTGCTGTGAAGAATGATTTAAATTATTCAGGTTTGCCAACATATGCTCTCTGATCCAAGCTTGGTTTGTTTCATTTTCCCTGTGGCCTGAAACCTTGTGGTTCATAATGTCTGCTGAAGGATGAATCATCACAACAGGAATTGATGGCCACTTTGTCAGTCCCCTAAGGGGACTCATTTGTCTGCAGTGAACTTTTAGCAGGCATTAAGAAAAATGCTGCTTGTTTGTTCAATGTGATTTTTCTCCAGTTAAACAGTAAAGATTTAAAAAGCCCAAAGTGATGGTAAAGACTATAGCTCAGACTACTGTTTTCACAAGGAAAAGCTACTGACTTCATCTGACTTGTGATTTGCATGTACATCTAAAAGAAACCAGATAGGTAAGGCCTGAAAGCCAAAAGTGTGATTTGAACCTGTCACCATGGTAATTATAATTGAATCAAAATAGTTGACATCATTATGTCCTGCAGTAACCAAAAGCCATCTAATTGGACTTAATGTCCACTCAATAGGAGGAAATCTATGGTTGTTACTGTAAAATTAGTCTATTACCTATGGATGGTGAAACTGTACACTAGTTGTAAACTTACTACCAACTTTTCCCTAAATCAACACATTTTGTAAATGAATTTTAACTACTTATCCCTACAGATAACCAATTCTCTCATCCCTCATAAAAAAGCTGATTTTTCCAGTAGACAGGGGACATTTCAGAATGACACATCTGGTCAAATGCATAGAATAACTGACTTTGGAATGCTATATAACAACTGATACATCTACAACACACCACCTACACCTAAGGCTCAAGTAATATTGTTTAAGTGAGGACATAATGATTGTTAGGACCAAAAGACCAAGATACATGCTTTGAGACAGCGTCATATGTGTGCATGTATTAGTTATATCATATATATCATATATCAGTTTTATCATATGTATATATATATGCATACACACATAACAACAATTAAAGAAAATGATGACATCAATTTTAGAGGGGTACATGAGAGGAGGTGGGCTTGAAAAGAGTATGGTAGAAATGGTATAAATACAATACATATACATAGAATTTTAAAATAATTTAAATAGAAAAAGAATTGCAACAAGAACAAAGGATAAGTGAATTTTAATCATGTGCAAAAGCTAGTATGAAAGACTTCCTACTTCTTAGAAAACTATGGATTAATTGTTTCTATGTGTCACTTAAGATTGATAACAAACATGCATTAAATAATCATACATATTTATTAATAATGTGAATAAAACTTCTTCTATGCATTAAAACTGATGAAACCATCCTCATGACTGTATGATATATCTCTCTACACATATATACATGATACCACAAAATAATTTTCACAAGCAGGTTTGTTTTTGTGCCTTATTTCATATGTTACACTCAATGCTCAGCTGACACCCTAATTTTAGTTCTGAGGCCAGGGAAAAGAACATGACAAAGACAATGCAGACAATTATGTTTACCAGATGGTAATGAAGAAACAGAAAGGGACAGAGATCAGAGACATTTCAGACAAAGTATTCTCTCTATGGAATGCATCCAGTTATTACTTCTATAATCAGGATTCAATAGCACAAAATTGTAAATTTATAAATGGATTAATTCATTGGTTGTGTCAGAGATCTCTCCTCCAAATTCTCTCCTTGACCCACTGCATTGGGAACTAAGCCTTTCCCACTTAGGCATAAGCATTTCAAAGCATATATCTAAACTGCACCACGTAATCAAGAATGTATGCCTGCCAATCAAGTAGAATTAGTGAGATATCCCTTAACATTTAAATCCAAGAAACATTCTGTGAACTCTCCTGTACATTTTTGTTGCCCCACAGAAGAAGGTAGATGGACAAGTTAGGAAACACTAGAAGGAGCAGAACCCACTTTGTTCTCTGAATCTGTCCTCAAGCATCTTCCCAATCTCTCTTCCCACTTGCTGTAAACTATATTGAACACTCTGATTATAATAAAGTTATAAGCTATCTAAAGTGAAAATGTTAATTAGGACTTTTATGATTATAGAGAAGGGACGATTGCAGGCCTATAAAAGAAGCTAGATACAAAGTGATTTTTTTTCCCTAAAGATTAGAATTTGGTAATTCTTCTTATTATCAAAGTTTTAATTCAACTGCAGAGAAAGAAAAGAACAAAATTATTTTTATATCTACTTGGTATAGATATTTGTGAAGGACATTCAATTATGTGATTTGATTTATCCCCCAGAACATATATAAATTAATTTTACATATCTTACATATGAAAAAGCTGGTGGAAGGTAACGTGCAGCTTAATTTGGACCTGAATGTGAGCCTAGAGGTCCTGAAATGGTAAAATTATAACAAGTATCCTGGGATGATGTCTCTTATTTTATTACTATGTATTTTAAACAATTGTGATGAGATGGAGATCTGTTCTGTGAAATCTTTCTGGAAAGTTATGTGAAAAATATAGATATTTACAAGGAAGTTGGTCGTTTAGAATATAACATAAACTACACATATTTTAAGGTTTTCAGTGATTTTCTCTCTACACTCTATGACTTCCATTCCTGTACTGAACTAACTTTGTAAAGGAACATCATGATGTTTTCCCTGATAGCACTTTCATGGCCTAGGTTTCTCCTTTTATTTTATTTTTAATAATTTTATATTCATTTTATTTTCTAAAAATTTACACATAAGTACTATATTTATATCATTTCACTGCATCTTCTCTCCCTTATTGTGACCCACTCCATCTCAACTCATACTTCTTTAATTACTATTCACATACATACATACATACATACATACATACATACTTACACACCAATACATAAACACACACACACAGACACACATCTTTTGTTAAGCCCATTTAGTATTGCTCTTATGTGTGTGCACACTGGTTAAAACACAAACGAGAGATATCTGAAAGGATTCAATCTTAATTGAGGGAATGCTTCCATGAGATCTGGCTGTAAGGCATTTTCTTAATTAGTTATTGGTGGGGAAGGTACAGCTCATTGATGGTGGTGCATGTCTGACCTGGCAGTTCTGGGTTCTATGGGAAAGCAAGCTGAAGAAGCCATGGAAACCAAGCCATTAAGTAGCATACCTTCATGGGCTCCATATGAGCTCCTGCTCTTGGTTCTTTCCCTGTCTGAGTCCCAGTCCTGACTTCCTTTGGTGATGAGTAGCAATATAGGAGTGTAAGCCAAACAAACCCTTTCATCCACAAATTGCTTTTTGCTTATGGTGTTTTGTCACAATAAAGAAATCCTAAGGAAGACAAAGGGTTTAGAGCTGATTTCTTGGCGTTGCATAACCTATAACAGTGCTTTCACATAGAAGAGACTAATGTTCCATCTCTTAGAAGCTTAAAGGTCCATGACCATTAATCTAGTAGTGAGGGATTATGAGATCTCTCTCATCGGCTTGGGCATATCATTTGTGTTGTCATTGTGCAGGCCTTATTTAGGGAGCCATATTGTTTAGATTTCGTGAGTACAGCTTTCTTGTCATATAGAGAAGATGCTATATTGCAGAAGATGTACTGATCCATTGACTGTCGCAATCTTTCCATTCCCTCTTCCAGAATATTGCCTGAATATTTGTTATTTTGAAAATATTCTGTTTAGTTAGAATTGGTCCTTAAGAAAGAAGGAGTCCATTTTCAAATTAAATCCTCAAGACTGTTTAGGTTTTTAAAAATCACAGCAATAGCATCAATTTTCTTTAAAAGGTATTTTGCTATTTTTCTCTATATTTGATGCATATGTTGGGAATTACAGTGTGCTGTATGATATATTTATAGAGGTATTTTTAAAATACCTTATGGTATGCCTTAAGAAAATAATAGCATGTATAAGCCATTTTGTGTGGTTTCTATTATATATAAAATATTACTTATGTAACAGTAATAGGACTAATAAAAGAGAGATGAAATATACACAAAGATATCTGAGAGCTGCCTAAAATATTTTCTTTCTGCTTAGCAGTGATTAAGCTGCACAATTCTTCCTTTTGTTGATTTTCCCTGCCTTACCCAGCACTGGGTTTCTTGTACAATTTTCTTTCTTCTCCTCAGAATATATTTTCCACACTTATTTGTTTATTTAATCACTTTACATCCTGATTCCAGCTCCCTCCCTCCTTTCCTTCCAGTCCCATCCCCACCCCATCCTCCTATTTCCTGCTCTCCTTTCTCCCAGAAAGAAGAAGGCCCCCAATTGGTACCAATTCTCCCTAGTATCTCAAGTCACTGCAGGACCAAGCACATTCTCTCCCACCAGGAGTGACAAGGCATCCCAGCGAGGGGAATGTGACCCATTCATAAGTAACAGATACAAAGACAGCTCTTACTCCTATTGTTAAGGGTGTCACAAGATTACCAGGCTGAGCATTGGTACATATGTATACAGAGGTCTAGGTCCTATCCATGCAAGCTCTTCAGTTGGTTGCACAGTGCCCCCATGGGCCCAGGTTAGATTACTCTGTACATCTTATGGTAATGTCCTTGACCCCTCAGCCTCCCTCTTTCCTTTTGGCCATTCTTCCAAAGTACTCCCCGAGCTTGGACCAATACTTGGTTGTGGGTCTTTGCATGTGTCTCCATCAGCTGCCAGATAAAACCTTTCAGAAGACAGTTATGCTAGAATTCTGTCTACAATGACAGCAGAGCATCATTAATAGTGATAGTGTTGGCCCTCTCCTATGAGGTGGGTCTCAAGCTGGGTCAGTCATTGAGAGCCTACCTGGCTTTAGAGGTGTCAACTTTATGCTCCTTAGCTCCCCTTGCTTGGAATCTCACCTAGGGTCACCACCATAAGCTTCTAGGAGTCTCCTTTGTAACAGAGATGACCTCCATTTCTATTCTTTCTCCAAGTTCTTTTCCTTAGCTGCTTTCCTCTTCTCTCTGCCCACCGATACCCACTCCCATTTTCCTCCTCACCCCATCAACCACCCAGTTGCCCCTTCTATCTACTTCATATTTCTATTGTATTTCCTGTTCTGAGTGAGAATCAAGCATCTTCCTTTGGGCTCTCCTTGGCTTCTTTGTGTCTACGGATTATAGTATGTTTATCCTGTACTATATATCTAACATCCACTGATAAGTGAGTACATAACAAAGGTGTCATTTTGGGTCTGGGCTACACACTCAGGATGATAGTTTCTAGTTCCACTCATTTGCTGGCAAAATTCATGATTTCCTTTTTTTTATACCTGAGTAATATTCCATTGTGTAAATGTATCACAATTTCTTTATCCATTCTTCATTTGAGGGAATCTAGGTTGTTTCCAGTTTCTGGCCATTACTAATAAGTCAGCAATGAACATAACAGAGCAAGTATCCTTGTGATGAGTTGGAGTATCTTTTGCATATGTGCACAGGAGGGATATAGCTGGTTCTTGAGGTAGATCTTTTCTAAGCTGTAGAAAATTTCTAACATTAGAATTACAGCTTAAATACAGTCAGTGATGAAATGTCAATAACATAAACTAAATCTAAAAATACTTAAAATAAAAATAAAATTTCAATTATTTTTCTATCTTCTATGATGATGCCAGTGATTTGGTGTTGTTATAACTCACACAAATGTATCTTTTCTCTAATTGGAATGCATGTTAGAGGTCTTCTATAATGATCATAATTAATAAAAAAAAACTGTATGCCATATAGCAATATAAAGACACTTGATTCATTTCCCTTAAATTTTAGTTTCCTATCTTGAATCTCTCAGTATTAAAATTTTTTCCAGTGTCACTAAACCCACAGTAAAAGTTAAAACAGCTGGTACCAAGGAATTCAGTAAGAGAAACATTCAGAGTCAAGTCACTACACCTAAGTGGAGAAGAGCAAGATGAGATGTTTGTCACAAAGGATTTAATTACATAACTCCTGCTTCTATCTTTAAGAAGCAAAAGGAACAGCATCATCTTTACAGATGTATTCTTGAAGCAAGCATCCAAAAAGCCTGGAGAAGTGCAATATCAATTGGTTTTTAAAGTTATATCCTGTTCCAATTAATATGTATGTCAGGTTCCTTCCAGCACAGCAGGTGTATTGTAACTCATTAATTTCCTTGAGAAAAAGTTAATATCTCAACTTATATTTTCCTAAAATGGATAAAGAATTGTCATGTGTAAAAAGAGCTGCATTCAGCCAGTTCAAATTTTTACTTAAGAAAAGATTGATACATTTGTTTCAGATAAATGATGTACTTGCATCACAACACAACTTCTTATTGGTTAAGAGTGTTTGTGTGTGTGCATTTAGGCATATGCATGTGTGTGTGCGTGTGTGTGTGTGTGTGTGTGTGTGTGTGTGTGTGTGTGTATGTGAAAAATAGCTAGACCACTGAAATCTGCAAAACTCCAAACTACATTTTTCAGTAAGATTTGAATACAGCTAGAAAAAACTAGTTTGAAATTCTGAAATCTAATTTCCTGTATTTGTCTTTCTCTTTAGTACTAAATATCATTTATACCACAAATGAAATGGCTTTCCAATTTGCCACTTAAGTTTTTCTTTCTCGGCTAGTGCCTTAGTTTGAGCGGGACCCCTTGGCCCAAATCTACCTATCATAATGTTCTACTTGTAGGTTTCTAGGACCCACTGGATCCTTCTACATTGCTATTCTCACATGGTTCTCTCATCTAGAGTCCCAATAGGATGTCCTCCCCTCTGTCCCAGTTTCCTGGTAAGGGAAGGCTTTCGTGGGACATGCCCATTGGACTAGTATGCAGATATAAGTGAGTATATTACCATTTGAGTCTTTCTGCTTCTGGGTTAACTCACTCATTAGGATCATTTCTAACTCACTCCATTTATCCACTAGCCAAGGACAATACAGGTGGTAAAATTTAAACCCCTACCCAGATCTAGCCAATGGACAGGACAGTCTCCACACTTGAGTGGAGAGTGGGATATGACTTTCTCATGTACTCTGGTTCCTCACATTTGACTATGTCTCCTGAAGGGGGAGACCTAGTGGCACTCAGAGGAAGGACAGCAGGTCACCGAGAAGAGACTTGATATCCTATGAGCATATACATGGGGAGGTAATCCCTCTCAGGAACAGTCATAGGGGAGGGGAATAAGGGGAAATGGGAGGAAAGGAGAGAATGGGAGGATACAAGGGATGGAATAACCATAGAGTTGTAACAAGAATAAATTAATAAAATAAAAAAATAAATATGGTAATAATTTCTTAAAAAATAATAAAGTATAAAATTTCATGCATAGAAAGCAAAAAAAAAAGTTTTTCTTTCTCTAGTTCTACCTTTGTGAGATAAATATAACTCGTGAGTTTATCAAAATTATACTGGGAAATCATCATTTATCAGATTCACCTTTTTGTGTGTATACATATCAAAACTATTACTTCGTCTCTTGAAAAACTCCGAATTCAGTTTTCTTTCAAGTGTCCTTCAAACAGTATAAGATGGTAGACACTGGTCTCTTAGCTCTTGATGAGCTCATACTTTGGTCCTTTCTTTCCTCTCACTGGATTCTATAGCACAGCCTCCCTCTGCCTGAGCATCCTTATAAGAGAAAATTATTCTGAAAAACTGTGTCTAAGGCAAGTGTACAGAAGTGGTTTGTCCTTTCCAAAGGACAATCTTATCCTAAAACTGGGCCTAGAAGAAAGAACTGAATGCAATTGAGAAGTAGGTATGAATTTACTTAATTCTTTAGGCCACAGGAGGCTTTCAGTAAAGGAGCAAGAATATATAACACCCTGGTAATGGAAAAGAGAAATATATCTTCTCTTTAACTTTTTTAAAGAGCTGTGACTGAATGATTAGACTTCAATTCTAAAAGAGCTGGCATTTGAGGACATCCTTGAGAGAGATACTATCTGCTGACAAACCACAACTCTTATTGAATTGCAGATAGATGGAAACAGAGAGGCATATAACAAAGAAAGAAACATTGACAAGAAGGAATACTGTCACCTATTGCAGAAATATAACAGAACAGCTTTGGTTTTTCATCTGGAGGGACTAAATTCCATGGACAGTGAAGGAAGGTGAGATTTTAAATGGGGTGAGCTAGTGTGCTACTGGAGAAGGACTGAATAAACAGGTCTGAAATGACTGACCTTTGTAACGTGATTCTCATGGTCATTTTTTTTAACGTGCCATTAGAGGCTGTTAAACAATGCTCAACTTCATATTTTTAAAGTCTCTCTCTCTCTCTCTCTCTCTCTCTCTCTCTCTCTCTCTCTCTCTCTCTCTCTCTCTCTGTGTGTGTGTGTGTGTGTGTGTGTGTATGTTGTTTGAGTCCTAAAAATCAAATTCAGGTCATATTGTCTGCAGACAATTTTACTCTCTAGATCATCTCACCAACTTTATTTAGAAATAGACTGACACATTTCTGGAGATTTATTTTTCATGTCACAAGGTATTGCCAAAATTTGTGCTACATTAAATTCATACTAGGATGCCTTTCAGTGCTAATTTATATAAGAATAAAATTCAGAATAGAAACATTTATATTCTTTAATTAAATGGGATTTTTGATACAAAATATTTAGCATGAACCATGATTCGTCTTACCAAATAATATTGATAGACAGGAAATGAAAATACATGAGTGCTTCCAAAATATCATGGCAAACCTCCTTCGGAAAGGTAGCCTAAGGAGATATGTACTGATAAAAAATCACAGCAACAGGCCCCTCCTGTGTGGGTTCTTTTCTCCATGTGGCTGGGCTGAGAATCTGGTCCCAGAGTTTTTCTCAGCCTTCTGGAGGCTAGCTGAAGAATGTTCCATGCTGAGAACCTGGGGAGAAGGAGACCTTCTGGGCTAGGAGGAAGCACAGGGCAGCGGCCCTCAGCCAAGTTGAGATAAGAGAAATCTGCATGCCTTCCAGGGGGGGAAGGGAGCCTCTGGCTTGTGAAAGGTCAGACTACACTTTATTAAAATAAAGACAAAAGAGTCAAACAACTAGATTTTAATTCACTAAGCTTAAAAGGGAAAAAGGCAGAGAGCTATGGGGAGAGATGAGGGGTGCGCTGTGCAACCTTCCAGCCCCTGGGCTTTTAAACTAATCTTACTTGAATAGCAAGAGACACTCCCAGGACATTTCCTGGGGCTTTTCTCCAGGGTATCTTTGATATGTTTTTCTTCAAAGAGCCAGCTTTTGACACCTTTTGTGTGGGGTAGGGTCTGCAACGAACTGTTAACACATTTGGGTCTGGCAGGCTGTTGCTAGCAGGGGGTCTGCTCATCTAGATTGCAACAAAGCTTACCAGGAAGGAAACTCAGTTCTGCCTGGAGACAAAGGCCCACACTCCTGATTCTTGAATGTAGCTTGTATGTGAAGGAGAAAGAATAGCCCAAACCAGGAGTCCCTGGAGAATAGCTCTCCCTCCAGCTCTCCAGTGGAACCCATCTTCCTCTTCCAGCTAGCATTATTCTCTCCAGAAGAAGGATCTAGTTTATCATATTAAAGACTTCCTTACAAGCAACGTAAGCTTGAATAGAAAAAGACAGTGAAGTAACAAGTATCCAGCTTCTTTTTTCCTTCTTGAAATGGCATCTGGATGATACTGTCCTTAGGAAGCTGATGAGATACAAGAGGACAACTGGCAAACAGCCTCATGCAGACACCCTGTACCTCATATGCTCTATGCAGTACACTTTTCCTAGTGTGTTATGTTATAACTCACACATCTTTATAGCTTATTGCCCATATTTTATTTTTTTATTCTTACTCATTTGTTCCTCTGTCTAGAGTACTGAAAGTTATTTGGGGCCCAAGAGTAATTTCTAAAGTAATTGTATTAGTCTAAAAGCAGAAATGATCAATTCTGTCAATGTACTGTGCTTAATCCCAAGACGTAGGAGAAGGACTAGGTGAAAAAGCATAGGCATGTATCGTAGCTGCTGATTTTCTGCTGACTTCTTCAGCCTAGTTAGTCAGCAAAGTAACTATGGATAGAAGGTGAAAATGGATTTTGATTGTCTAAAAATTAAACAGCATCTGAATTTCTCATGTGCATTACTGTAACATAACAGATAATACATGTATGAAGATGATAGATAGATAGATAGATAGATAGATAGATAGATAGATAGATAGATATAATAGATAACAGATAGATGATGATGAAAGACAGGTAGATAGATATAGCTTAAAAGATAGTTAGGTAATAGAAATAATTGATAGGTGATAGAAACAGATAATAGACAGACAGATAGATAGATAGATAGATAGATAGATAGATAGATAGATAGATGATACATGATAGGTAAATAGATGATAGATATAGAAAGATATATAGGTAGATTATAGTAGATGATAGATGATAGGAAGATTAATATAGATAGGTAGATAGATTGTTGAGAGATGGAAATAATAGATGGATATAGATAGAAGATAGATAGATAGACACATGGATGAATGAATTAATGGATATATTTCCAAATTGTAAAGTTAATTAATAGAGAACCAAAGTCTCTGACACTGAAAAAATTAAAATGTGACAGGTAACAGAGTTCAGGTCTTCAATCCCTAATCTGGTCAAACTGTATGCAGTTGGCCCCAAAACAACAAAATGAAAGACAGCATACAGATGTAGTCAGCATACCAATTACATTCCATAAGAGAAACTGCTGCTCATTCCAGAAGGGAAGTTGAGTCTGAGTACCAGATGGTGCAGGCAGGGCTAAAGGACGAACACTTCCAAGTCCAGAGTCCACAGCTGAAGAGTGAAATTGGCTATTGCTCTAACACAGAAACGGACAGAGATGATGAAATATAGTTCCTCACAAAACAAGTCCTAAGCCAGAGATCATGCTGCCATAGTGGAGGTGCCCTTCTGTGAAATACTGAATTCATATATATGGCTCCACTTGAATCTTCTAAGTAAAAATGGGAAATACAAGTTTTTTTTCTTATTATTGTGATTTCATATTATACTATTCTGGGCCTTTTATTAATAATAAATTCCTGTAATGCTGAAATAACAACATTAGTTGAAATGATTCCCTACAGTAACTTTAAACTATTAAGGCTAGATAAAGAATGATATACTTATGAAAATATTTAATCAATTCAACAAACATGATTGGCTTTTAATTTGTTATTTTATCATGTCTTCAGGTTTTCCTTGTGCATATTTTGTTGGATCTGATTAAATATTTTAAAATTATGTGTATAGTTGCCTGTTTGCATAGGTTTGTGCACATGAATGCAGTTGTTGTCACAGGTCATAAGAGAGTCTTGGGGCCTCTGGAAACAGAGTTATGGGAAATGGTGAAATTTGGACTTACTCTTGATCACCAGTTCAGCTTGATAGCCGCTTGCTGTGGCATTTATGTGCATGTTTTTGTGGATATTTTTAAGAGGTCAATAAAGTTGACTTTCAACAGTTTAGATTTAAGCAATTATAAAGGTAAAACATCTCAGACCTACAGGTTTTGGGTCCATTTGTGAGATGCTAGCATCATACATAAACTAACATATAAGCAATAAATAAATATGCAACTGTATGAATATCACTACATTTGAGAGACACTGGTATAAATATACATCTTTCTATAATGGTATATAGCTTGAAAATTCAATAGAACAGAAGGAAATATAAGAACTTGATTAAGAAGCTCCTATATAGAAGAGGGTCAAAGGAAACACATGAATTTGAACAAATGAATACTCTCCTTGGCCCTTTTGGAGAGAAAATTGCCATTTTCAGGAGTGGTTCATAAACACTACTCTAATGTTCTTGATCTTGCACACTTGCATAACAACCACAGCATGTGCTGAGAAAAAATACAACAGTAAATGTAAGATATGCTGCTGAACAAATAAAGGGCTCTGAGACCTTCATCTCTAGCAAAGCTAGTGAATTTTCCTCCTATAAACATAGTCAAAACTCACTGCAAAGTGAGTACTTCCATGTTTAAAGTGACAGTAAATTGAAGCAACTTTCTCCATTAAGAAAATGTATTTAATACACGTTCTGGTATGCCATTTTAAAAATATTGGGCTACAGTTGCAAGAGTATGCTATCCTTTTTTATTGAATATCTCTCCTTTTCTTAAATTTTAATTTTTTATAATTTATTCAGATTACATCCCTATTGTTATTCCCTTGCTTGTATATGTTGCTTCCCACTTTCCCTCCCTCTTCTGCCTTATTGCTATTCTTCTACCTGTGTAGAAAATATTTCAACATTTGAAAACAATAATTATAATTATTAAAATTAATCTTTTTTGTTTTGTTTTGTTTTATTTTTGAGACAGGGTTTCTCTGTGTAGCCTTGGCTGTCCTGGACTTGCTTGGTAGACAGGATGGCCTCAAACTCCCAGCGGTCCACCTGCATCTGCCTCCCAAGTGCTTTTATTAAAGGTGTGCACCACCATTCTCAGTTAAAATTAATCCTTAAGGAGTATAAAAGTCTAAATCTTCATAGTGAATTTCTGAAAGCATATTGATATAAAGTATGCAAAATGAAAACAAAACAACACACACTGAAAAAAGAGAAGAAAACAGAAAAAAGAAAATGTTCATGTCTCTTTCAGTGCCTCCAATAATGAGTTGACTACAATTTAAATGCATTACACATTTAAGCATTAGAAATAAGGGGAAAGAAACTAAATGTTCTTCCAAAATAAAACCCTTAAAGTCAAAGGTATTTTGAGATATGACACTCTCCTATGCCCTTAAAGCACACCCAACAGCCATAAACTGCACTAAAACACCTGTAATTTTTTTCAGCCAGTAATTCCAACAAAAGACCTCTACTTTCTTAGAGGTAGTTCTAGGGACACCTGAGGCAATGTTTGTCATGCAGGCCACAAACAAACAAAAAACAGCAACAAGTGGAGAAATGTTTATGGACCAGGAGATTTTCTCATCATCATAACACCAAGTCACTCACAACAGAAGACCAGAGAGGAAACAGATAGCAAGGAGAAAAGAACAAAACACACCCATCTAACAAAGATAAACTCAGAAATTGGCATCCAAATAAAATATAATCCCCAACATTGAGGTGACTGGAGGTCGGCATAAGAACACAGTAAACAATATTGAAGGCAATATGGTTTCACCAGAGCAAAGCTATCCTACCCCAACAAGCCCTGGATACCCTAACAGAGCAGAAGCACAAGATGTAAATCCAATCTTATAAAGATGATGGTGGACTTAAAAGAGGAAAGACAAAAAAAATACAATAAAATAGGTGAAGTAAATTAATAAAAGTTTTTAAGACCCGAAAATGGAAATAAAAGGAAAAATGAAATCACAAAATGAGAAAATCCTGGAGAAGGAAAGTGTAGGTAAACAAACAGGAACTACAAATTCAATCATCACCAAAAGAAAACAAGGGATATAAAGAGATTCTGATATATAGAAGATATGACTGAAGAAATTGATACGTCAGTCAAAGAAAATGTTAAATCTAAAAAATTCCTGAAACAAAACATCCAGGAAATCTGGACACTATGAAAAGACCAAACTTAAGATAAATAGGAATAGAAGAAAAGGATTCTCAGCTCAATGGACCAGAAAGTAGTCTCAACAAATCATAGAAGAAAATTTCCCAAACCAAAAGAAATAGTTATCTATAAATGTATGAGAATCTTCTAGAACACAAAATAGATTGGACCAGGAAAGAAAATCCCTCTCATCAACACAAAACAATCAAAACAGTAAATGTACAGCACAAAGAAAAAAATTTAAAAACTAAAAGGGAAAATCACATAACACATGATAAAAGCACCTATCAGAATTAGACTCAAGTTCTCAAGAGAGACTCTAAAAGTGAAAAGGGCCTGGGAAGATGTATAGCAGACTCTAAAATATAAAGATATCAGTCCAAAGCACTATATTCAGCAAAACTTTCAATCACTATAGATGGAGAAAAAAGATATTCCATGACAAAACCAAATTTATATATTATCTACTCACAAATCTTGCCTGCCAGAAGATAGTAAAATGAAAATGTCAATCCAAAAAGGTTAGCTACACCTAAGAAAACACAGAAAATAAATAATCTTGCTACAACAAAAACAAAAGAAGGAAAGTGCACACACACACTCACATACTAGTCATTAATATCTCTCTACATCAGTGGATTCAATTCTCCAATAAAAAGACACAGGATAAAAGAAAGGATATGAAAACAGGATCTGTCATTCTGCTGCATACAAGACATATACCTCAACACCAAAGATAGTTATTTCTTCAGAGTAAAGTGATAGAAAAAAATTTTCCAAGTAAATGGATCCAATAATCAATCTGATGTGGTCATTCTAATATCTAATGAAGTACATTTCCAACCAAAATTAACCAAATGAGATGGAGAAGGACATTTCATACTCATCAAAGAGGGAAAAAACACCAATGTGACATCTCAGTTCTGAATATCTATTTCTCAAATTCAGTTCTCTACATTTGTTTTAAAAAATATTTACCAATGGACAGATCATCAAGATAGAAACTGAATAGAGAAATAATGATCGAGCTAGCAGACTTTATGACCCAAATGGCATTATATATATATAATTTCACCCAAACACAAAAGAATATACTTTCTTCTGAGCACCTTATGGAATCTTCTCCAAAACTGACCATATTCTCAGCCACTTGATAGTCTCAACATAGATAAGAAAATTAAAATAAACCTCTGTATTTTATCAGACTACCATGGATAATAGCTGGAAGTGAACAACAGAAACAACATAAAGCCTAAAAACTTATGAAAATTGAATGACTCTCTACTCACTGATCATTAGGTCAAGGAAGAAATAAAAAAGAAATTAAAAACTTTCTAGAATTCAATGAAAATGAAGGCACAGAGTAGCCAAACTTACAGTGCACAATGAAAGCAATCCTAAGAGGAAATTCCATAGCACTGAATGCCTTCACAAAGAAATTAATGAGATCTCATACTGGCACAAACTCTAGATCACCAGAAAGCTCTAGAACAGCAACAACAACAACAAAAACAAACACACCAAGAAGAGAAGACAGCAGGAAATAATCAAACTCAGGACTGAAATCAGTAAAGTAGAAACAAAAATAGCAATACAAAGACTCAATAAAACAAAGAGTTGGTTATGTGAGAAAATCCACACGATAGGGAAAAACCTTAGCTATGCTAACTAGAAGGCTGAGGGTATATATCCAAATTAACAAAATCAGAAATGAAAAATGGGGTATAACAACAGACACTGAAGAAAGCCAAAGAATTATTAGGTCCTATTTCAAAAGTCTGTGCTCCCATAAAATTGGAAAACCTAAATGAAATGGAAGATTTTCTTGACAGATTCTACTTAACTGTGGTAAATCCATATCAGGTAAACAATGTAAATTGACATATATTCCATAAGGAAATAGAAGCACTTATTAAAATTATTTTCACTTCTCCCCAAAAAATGGCTAGTACCAGATGGTTTTAGCACAGAAGTCTTCCAGTCTTTCAAAGAAGAGATAATATAAATTCTCCTGAAATTATTCTATAAAGAAGAAACAGAAGGATTATTGCCAACTATATTTTCTAAGGCCACAGTCACCTTGATACTCAAAAAACACAAAGACTCAACAAAAAAAAGAGAATATCAGACTAAGTTCCCTCATGAACATAGATGCAAAAATATTCCTTAAAATACAAAATGAATGCAAGAACACATCATCTACCATGATCCAGCATGTTTCATTGTATGGATGTAGGGATGGTGCAACTTATGAAAAACTATCATTGTAATCCAGCTTATAAAAACTGAAAGAAAAAACTTCATAATCATTTCATTAAATGTTAAAGAAGCCTTAGACAAAGTCCAACACCCCTTCATGATAACAATTTTGGAGATATTAGAGATACAAGGCACATATGTAAACATAACAAAGCAATATTCAGCAAGCCCATAGCCAACATCACATTAAATGCACAGAAACTTAAACCAATTACACAAAAACCAAGGGACAAAACAAGCCTCTCCACTCTCTGTATTTTTTCAATATAATATTTGCAATTTTAGCTAGATCAATAAGACAACTAAAGTAGATCAAAGGAATTGGAAAGGATGAAGTGTAAGTACATCTATCCACAGACGATATGACAGCCTACATAAGTGACCCAAAAATTACACCAGTGAACAGAAGTAGAAACAGATGATAAATGCCTTCAACAAAGAGGCTGGATTAAAAAAAATAACTCAAAAATTAGAAGCCTTTCTACATACAAGAAAAAAATTAAGTAAACAATACACTTCACAATAGCGACAGATAATATAAAATATCTTGGTATAGCGCTAGCCAATCAAGTGAAACACCTGTGTGACAAGACCTGTATCTTTGAAGAAAGAAACTGAAGATATCAAAAGATTTGCCATGTTCATGGATTGGTAGGAATTAGCATAGTAAAAATGGCCATTGTACCAAAAACAATCTACAGATTCTATGCAATTCCCATCAATATTATAAAACACTTTTGTAGAGGAATTTTAACTCGAGACACGACTGCTCTGGCAAGAGGTAGCCTCCAAAGACATGATAGTTTTGTGCGATCTGGCTGGAATTCAGACAGACCTTTAATCCCAGGAGACAGAGGCAAGCAGATTTCAGAGTTCAAGGCCAACCTGTTACAGAGCAAGTTTCAGGTAAAGAAAAATTTAGGTCCAGGTATGACAGTTTGTAGATTTCATAAGCAGTTTTTCCAGGAGAGTTTTACAGATAGGTAGAAGTGAGAACAAGCTAGACACAGGTAAAGACAGAATAAGCCAGAGAAGGAGTAGGAGCCAAAAGATTAGAACAGATTAACAGAGAGCTAGGAGATGAATTTGAACCAGAACAACCAGCCAAAGTTCAGAAAGAGCTAGAAAGGTTGAGCATATTCAGTAATAAGTCTCAGATGCTCAGAATATTCTCCATCTAGATTAGATTGTTTGGAGGTTAAAAATTTCCAGGACTAGGCTTGGATGGACAAACAGAGACAATAAGCCTCTAAGACAACAATTACATTAGGTAAATAAAAGATACTTTTATGTAATTCTTTATAGACCTTGAAAGAACAATAATCAGCTACATATAGAAAAATAAAATACCCAGAATATCTAAAACAATCCTATACAATAAAAGAACATCTAGAGATATCACCATCCATGATTTTAATCTTTATCTAAGAGCAATAGTAATAAAAACTGCATGGTTTTGCATTAAAATAGACAGGTTGATCAATGGAATCAAATTGAAGATCCAGAAATAAATCCACTCACTGATGCACACTTGGTTTTTGACAAAGAAGCCAAAATCATACCATGGAAAAAAGGATTGCATTTTAAAGAAATGGTGCTGGTCTAACTGGATGTCTCCACAGAGAATAATGCAAATAGATCCATATTCATCATGATGCACAAAATGTAAGTGCAAGTAGATTAAAAAAACTCAACATAAAATCAGTTACACTGGAGATCCAAGATGGCGGCGAGAAGTGTGGACCGTGTTTGGAAGCTCCAGTGAACAGTTCGGGGAATTGCACAGATTTCTGAGCCAGGAACACCAGGATCCCGACACCACGGCAGCAGGAGTGCTCCACAGTTCGGAAGGACCAGGGTGCGGAGGACCTGCATGCCCCTACACACGGGAGGAGTGCGGATTTTCTCAGATCAGAGCAGTGGCGGCACGGGCGGCGTCGGCAACACCAGCAGCAGTGACTGAGGTTGGCAGCTCAGAGCCCTCCAGTGGAGGTGGTTAGTGTGGTGGCTGGTGGGAGTTGCTGCGGGAGAGGGGACACTGGACAGGATTTGGGTCGCATGGTGCTTTGTGACCCAAGCTGGACACGTCAGACAGTTCAGCCCCAGAGTCCCGGGTACAGCTCAGGGTGCAGTGCTGTGGAGACACTGACTCAGCGCAGTGGGCAATTCTGCCCAAGGCAACAGCTTAGCGGAGCCACGGCACCCCTGCTGTGACACAGGCTGGGCAGAGCGCTCAGGTCCACCCTAGGCCCTTCTCAGCGAAGCCTGAGTTCACCTGCTGTGACGCAGGCTGGGTGGAGCGCTCAGTTCTACCCTAGGCAGCTTTTCAGCGCAGCCGAAGTTCACCTGCTGTGACAAAGGCTGGGCAGAACGCTCAGTTCCACCCTAGGCACCAGCTCAGCGCAGCCAGTTCACCTGCTGTGATGCAGGCTGGGCGGGAAACCGTGAGAAAACAAGTGAATCTATCATCAGACTCCCTCTATCCAACTTGTGAATCTACCCAACGAAAACAAAGCCGGCAAGATGTCTAAAAGACAGCGTAAAAGCATACGCAAAAAAAATCCAAAACAACATGGCGTCTCCAGTTTCCAGCTATCCAAAGAAAACAACCCAGAGAGCTCAAATACAATGGAAATACAAGGAAATGACCTCAAATCCTTAATAAGGAGCATATTAGTGGAGAAAACAAATAAAATTCGTAATCAAATACAGGAAGACGCAACGAAACAGGTGAGAGACATAAAAGAAGCACATAGAGTGGAACTGGAAAAATTTCAGGAAAATGCAAATAACCAGATGGAAGAAATAAATAAAACGGTTCAAGCGCTGAAGACCTATAAAGAGGTAATGGAATAAACTCAGGAATATACAAAAAATGAGGTGAAAGAAATAAAAAAATCAGTTCAAGATCTGAAGACGAAAATGGATTCAATGATAAACACACAGACAGCAGAAAAACAAGAACGTGAGACCTCAGAGAAGAAGGCAAGCAACACAGAGGCGAGCTTTTCTAAGAGAATCCAAGAGCCGGAAGAACGAATCTCAGGTCTAGAAGCTACAATCACAGATCTTGAAGCAACCATTAAAGATAATGCCAAATCTGGAAAACTCCTGACACAAAACATCCAAGAAATTCAGGACACCATGAAAAGAAAAAATCTGAGGATAATAGGCATTGAAGAAAGAGAAGATATCAGACTCCAAGGCCCAGAAACTACTCTCAACAAAATCATAGAAGAAAATTTCCCCAACCTAAAGAAAGAGATACCTATAAACATACAGGAGGCCTACAGAACACCAAATAGAATTGACCAGAAAAGGAAAACTGCCCGTCACATAATAATCAAAACACAAAACATACAGAACAAAGAAAAAAGATTAAAAGTTGCAAGGGAAAAGGGACAAATAACATTCAATGGCAAACCTATCAGAATTACACCAGACTTCTCAGCAGGGACCATAAAAGCCAGAAGAGCCTGGACAGAGACCCTGCAAACCCTGAGAGACCACAGATGCCAGGCCAGACTACATTACCCAGCAAAACTATCAATAACCATTGATGGAGAAAACAAAATATTCCATGAAAAAACAAATTCAAACAGTACCTATCCACAAATCCAGCTTTACAGAAGGTACTAGAAGGAAAACTCCATCCCAAAGGGTCAAGCTACAACCAAAACTACTCAGGAAATAGGTAAATATACCATGGCAAAAACACAACTACACAAACACTCGATTGGAAACAACATCAAAATTAAGACTCTTAACAGTCACTGGTCGTTAATATCTCTCAACATCAACGGTCTTAATTCTCCAATAAAAAGACACAGACTAACAGAATGGGTGCATAAACAAGATCCAACATTCTTCTGCATTCAAGAAACACATCTCACCTATAACGATAGGCATTACCTCAGGGCAAAAGGTTGGAAAAAAATATTCCAAGCAAATGGTCACAAGAAGCAAGCAGGCATAGCCATTTTAATATCAAACAAGATAGACTTTCAACCAAAATTAATCAAAAGGGATGCAGAAGGACACTTCATACTCATCAAAGGTAAAGTCAATCAAGATGACATCATAATTCTGAACATCTATGCTCCCAATACAAGGGCACCGACATTTGTAAAAGATCTGCTAAAAAAACTTAAACCACACATCGATCACCACACAATAATAGTAGGAGACTTCAACACCCCCCCTCACAGAAGGATAAGTCATTGAAACAGAAACTAAGCCGAGAAATAACATCATTAACCAATGCCATGGGTCAAATGGATCTAATAGATATCTATAGAACCTTTCACCCAAACAAGAAAGAATATACCTTCTTCTCTGCACCCCATGGAACCTTCTCCAAAATTGAACACATCATAGGTCACAAAGCAGGCCTCAACAGATACAAGAGGATTGAAATAATACCTTGTATCCTATCAGATCACCATGCTCTTAGGCTGCAATTCAACAACAACAGAAACAACAAAATGCCTACATGTACGTGGAAACTAAACAACTCTCTGCTAAATGACACATGGGTCAGGGAAGAAATAAAGAAAGAAATCAAGGAGTTTCTGAAATTCAATGAAAATGAGGGAACAACATACCCAAATTTGTGGGATACATTGAAAGCAGTGTTAAGAAGAAAACTCATAGCACTAAGTGCTTTTAAAAAGAAATTGGAAACATCGCACATAAGCAACTTAAGAAAACAGCTGGAAGCCCTAGAAAAAAAAGAAGCAGAAACACCCAAAAGGAGTAGAAGTCTGGAAATAATCAAACTCAGGGCTGAAATTAACAAATTAGAAACTAAGAAAACAGTCCAAAGAATCAACAAAACCAAGAGCTGGTTCTTTGAGAAAATCAATAAGATAGACAGACCATTAGCCAAATTAACTAAAAGGCAGAGAGACAGTATTGAAATCAACAGAATCAGAAATGAAAAGGGAGACATAACAACAGACACTGAAGAAATACAAAGAATCATAAGATCCTACTTTGAAGGCATATATGCCACAAAATTTGAAAATCTAAGGGATATGAATGACTTTCTTGATCAATTTCACTTGCCTAAGTTGAGTGAAGAACAGATAAACAAGCTAAATAGTCCCAATTCCCCTACAGAAATAGAAGCAATCATTGATAGTCTCCCAAGCAAAAAAAGCCCAGGGCCAGATGGTTTCAGTGCAGAATTCTACCAGACCTTCAAAGGCGAGCTAATACCGATACTCTTCAAGCTACTCCAAACCATAGAATTGGATGGAACATTACCAAATTCATTCTATGAGGCCATAGTCACGTTGATACCTAAGCCTCACAAAGACTCAACAAAGAAAGAGAATTTCAGACCAATTTCTCTTATGAACATCGATGCAAAAATACTAAATAAAATTCTTGCAAAAGAATACAAGAACACATAAAGGATATCATTCATCATGACCAAGTAGGCTTCATTCCAGGCATACAGGGATGGTTTAATATACGGAAATCCATCAATGTAATCCACCATATAAACAAACTGAAAAAAAAACCACATGATCATCTCTTTAGATGCAGAGAAAGCATATGATAAAATCCAACACCCATTCATGTTTAAAGTTTTAGAGAGATCAGGGATACAAGGCACTTTCCTCAACATAATAAAGGCTATTTACAGCAAGCTAATAGCCAAAATCAAAGTAAATGGGGAGATACTCAAGGAAATTCCTCTAAAATCGGGAACAAGGCAAGGCTGCCCACTCTCTCCATATCTCTTCAATATAGTACTC
>OU015749.1:67719548-67735644 GCA_907169655.1 Acomys percivali
AAATCTTATAATTTTCAGCAAATGAATGGTACTGAAAATGAAAATTCTGAGTGGTGTAAACCAGACCCAGAAAGACCCCCATAGTATACACTCACTTATAAACAGATATTAGCTAAACATAGATGTCCTCTGAGAGACTCCACCCAGCAGGGGGTTGGGACAGATGCTGCGCTCATTGCTGCACTCCAGATGAGAGTGGTATGGAAAAATAGCACGTGAAAAGACCCATTGGGTTTAGAAGCCCCACCAGGAGCCTGTCAAGTCAGGTGGATCTGGATCAATGATACCTGCACAAACTGTTGTACCAACCAAGGACAATGAGTGCAGTAAACTTAGACCCCAGTTCAGATATAGCCAGTGGAAAGGAAGCTCATTCTTCCCAGCCTCTGACAGGAACTCTGTTGCCTCTGATTTGATCACTTGCCCTTGGTGGGGAGGCCCAATGGCACACAGAGGAAGGGCGTGCAGGCTAGCCTGATGAGACCTGATAAGCTGTGGTCATATGATAGGGGAGCAGGTCCCTTTCTATCAGAAGTCTAGAGGAGCAATATAAGGTGGAAGAAGGAGGGATGGTGGGAACAAGAAGATACAAGTGAGGGGATAACAATCAGGATGTAATCTAAATAAATTATGACATTTTTTTACGTTAAAAAATGAGGAAAATGAACTGAACTTCCCATTCTATATCGGAAAAGATGTACAAGGAAATATAAACAAAAATATGTTTGTTGTCTATAAAACAGATGAAGGATTATAAGACACTAAATTATGAAGGGCTGAATGTGCAAAAGGAGGAATTCCAGAATAATACAAAACATGATATTGAGTTTTGGATAAGAGTAGCTCTATCCATTTATAGGGTAATCAAGAAACAGAAAGAGAAAACTAAAAAGCAAAATGCAAAACAAAAACAAAGAGCTTCTCTGCTTGGCCATTACTTCTCCAATGTGAAAGCTCTGAAAGTGTTAGCAAAAGCAATTCTTCTTCCTTTATATTGTTCCTGTTCAGTATTTTGTCACCATGATAAGAAATCTAATACTTTCAGCATATTGGTACTAGACGAGATAGGTACCTGATGTGAGTAATTGTACATGTAACTTAGAAACTTGCAACAAGAAAGAGAAAGGAATCTGTAAGTGCTTGAAGATGTGGATAGGGAGCGACGAGAGTTTTGTACCAAGAATCTGGGAGATAATTTGATGAGCATTCAGAAGTAAAGGACAGGGATAAAGCAGCAAAGCCTGTGTGTTTATAAAGGTTTTGGTGAGAAAATTTTTATTTTATATTTATTTGTTTATTATAATCTATTCACATTACAATGCAATTATTATCCCCTACCTCTTATTTTCTCATTCCCACCCTTCTGCCCTCTTCCATGCTATTCCCCTCCCCTAGACCTCTGATGTTAGGGAGAAGCTCCTCCCCAACTGTCTATCAGATCTCATCAGGGTTGCCTGCATCCACTTCCACTCTGTGTCTCCAAGGCTGCCCCACCAAGGGGGCAGTGATCAAATCGCAGACACCAGAGTTCATGTCACAGGCAGTCCCCACTCTCCCCTGCACATGCCCCAACAAACATGGAGAATGAGCTGTCTATCCACTACATTTGACCACAGAGTCTAGGTAAACTGCATGCCTTGGCCTTGCTTGGTGCACCAGTTTCTGAAGGCTCCCTAGATCCAGATCCACTGGTATTGATTGTCTACCTGTGGAGCACATGATCCCTAGGGTCTTTGCATGCCTGCCCTAGGTCCCCTCAATAATTCCATACACCTCTCAGCACTCCACCCAGAATCCATCTGCAAGTCCCAGTATCTGTCACAAATTCCCACTGGGTGGAGTTCCTCAGAGGACATCTTTGTTGTGCTAATATCCAATTATATGTGAGTATATACCATGCACCATGTATATTTTTGTGTCTTTCTGGGACTGGGTTACTTCACTCAAGCTGATCTTTCTAATTTGATTCATTTGCTTGCAATTTTCAAGATTTCCTTGTTTTTGATAGCTGACTAGCATTCCATTATGAAATTACCACAATTTCTTTACCCATTCTTCATTAGGGACATGTAGATGGTTTCTCAATTTTGATTATTATGAATAAAGCTTCTATGACCATAGTTAGGAAAATGTCTTTGTTGTGTGGTTGAGCATCTTTAGGGTATATGCCCAGGAGCAGTATAGCTGGGTCTTGAGGTAGCACTATTGCCAATTTTCTAAGAAAGCATCATACTGATTTCCAAATTGGTTGTACAAGTTTGCACTCCCACAACAATGGACGAGTGTTTCCCTTTCACCACATTCTTACCAACATGTGCTCTCACTTGAGTTTTTTACCTTAGCCATTCTGATAGGCTTAAGGTAGAATTTCAGAGTTGTTTGAATTTGCATTTCCCTGATGACCAAGGATGTTGAACATTTATTTAACTGTGCCTCAGGCATTCAATATTCTTCTATTGAGAATTCTCTGTTTAGCTCTGTACCTCATTTTTAATTATTTATTTGTTTTAGTGGTGTTTAATTCCTTTCAGTTTATTTATATGATGGATTACATTAACGGATTTCTGTATATTGAACCACCCTTGCATACCTGGGATGAAGCTTACTTGGTCATGGTGAATTATATCTTTGATGTTTTCTTGCATTTGGTTTGTAAGTATTTTATTAAGTATTTTTGTATCAAAGTTCATAAGACAAATTGCTCAGAAATTTTCTTTGTTTGTTAAATTTTGTGGATATTAGATATCAAGGTGACTATGGCCTCATAGAATGAGTTTGATAATGTATTTTCTATTTCAAATTTGTGGAATAGTTTGAAAAGTATTAGTATTAGCTCTTTTTTGAAAGTCTGGTAGAATTCTGCTTTCAATCCACCTGGCCCTAGGCTTTTTTTTGTTTTGTTTTTGTTCATCTGTTTTGTTGTTTTGTTTTGTTTTTGTTTGGGAGAGTTTTGATGACTGCTTCTCTTTCCTTAGGAGATGCAAACCTACTTGATTTGTTTGCCTGATAGTGAGTCAATTTTGTTAGTTGGTAGCTATCAAGAAAATTATCAATTTCATTTATATTTTCAAGTTTTGTGTAATATAGGCTTTTGAAGTAAGACCTAATGATTATTTGGATTTTCTCAGTGTCTGTTGTTATGTCTCCCTTTTCTTTTCTGGTTTTGCTGATTTGAGTACTCTCCTCTGCCATTCAGTTAGTTTCTCTAAGAGTTTTTCTATCTTGGTTTTCTCAAAGAACCAGCTCTTTGTTTCATTGATTCCTTGAATGGTTCTCTTTGTTTCTAGTTTATGGATTTTAGCTCTGACATTGATGATTTCTAGCCACCTACTCCCCTTGGGAACATCTGGTAATTTTTGTTCTAAAGCTTTCAAGTGTGCTATTAGGTTGCTAGTATGGGATCTCTCCAGTTTCTTTATGAAGGCACTTATGGCTATGTAATTTCCTCAGCAGTGCTTTTATTGTGCCCTGTTTGAGTTTGGGTATGTTGTCTCTTCAGCTTCATTGAATTCTATGGAGTCTTTATTTATTTTTTATTATTATTTCATCCCTGATGCAGAGGTAATTGACTAGAGAGTTGTTCAGTCTCCATGTGTGT
Source organism: Acomys percivali (assembly GCA_907169655.1). Lineage (NCBI taxonomy): Eukaryota > Metazoa > Chordata > Mammalia > Rodentia > Muridae > Acomys > Acomys percivali. The sequence goes on from OU015749.1 coordinate 67,723,147, forward strand.
AGAGGCTTTCTGTTGTTTCTGTTGTTGTTGGGTTCCAACTTAATTTCATGGTGGTCTGATAAAATGCAAGAGATTATTTTGATCTTCTTTTATCTGTTGAGGCTTGCTTTGTGACAAAGTATATGGTCAATTTTGGAGACAGTTCTGTGATGTGCTGAAAAGAATGTTTCTTATTTTGGGTTTGGGGGAAATGTTCTGTACATATCTGTTAAGTCCATTTGACTCATGACATCTATTAGTTTCATTGTTTCTGCCTTGATGATCTGGCTATTAGTTCAAGTGTGGTGTTGAAATCTTCCACTATAAATGTGTAGGTTTCAATGTGTGGTTTAAGCTTTTCTAATGTTTCTTTTATGAATGTGGTTGCTTCTGTGTTTGATGCATAGATGTTTAGGACTGAGACATCATCTTGGTATATTTTTTCTTAGATGAGTATGATTTGTCTTTTCCATCTCTTCTCATTAGTTTTGGTTTAAAGTTATTCTATTAGATACTAGCATGACTACTCCAGCTTGATTCTTGGGTCCATTTGCTTGGAATAACTTTTTTCAACACTTAACTCTCAGGTAATGACTATATTTCTGAAGTATGTTTCTTATACACAGCAGAATGACTGGGTTCTGTTTTTACATCCATTCTGTTAGCCTGTGTCTTTTTATTAGAGAGTTGAGGCCATTGATGTCGAGAGATATTAATGAGAGAGATTGCTTTCTTCTTCAGGTTTTGTGAATGTGGGTCCTTTGTTTTCCTGGGTAAAGTTGGGATGGAGTTTTCTTTCTCATATCTTCTATATGGCTGGATTTGTGGCTAGGTACTGTTTAAACCTCACTTTGTAGTGGATTATCTTGTTTTATCCATCTATGGTGATTCAAAATTTGCGGAGGATAGTAGTCTAGGTTGACATCTGTGGTCTCTTAGTGTCTGCATGACATCCATCCAAGCCCTTCTGGCTTTCACAGTCTCTTTTGAGAAGTCAGTTGTAATTCTGATAGGATTGCATTTATATGTATATTGGCCAATTTATCTTGCAGCTTTTAATATTCTTTCTTTATTCTGTACACTCAGTGTTTTGATTAATATTTGTAGAAAAATGTTATTTTATGGTCCATTTTATTTGGAATTCCATAGGCTACTTGTATATTTATGGGCATTTCTTTATTTAGGTTAGGAAACTTTAATTCTATGATTTTGTTGAAAATAGTTTCATGGCCTTGGACCTTGGTGTCTTTTTCTTCTTCTATAACTATTATTATTAGTTTTTTTTTATAGTGTCTCAAATTTCTTGGATGTTCTGTGTCAAAAGCTTTTTAGATTTAACATTTTTGACTATTGGATTTATTTCTCTAATCATGTCTTCTACCCCTGAATTTCTCTTTTCTATTTTTTTTTTATCTAGTTGGTAATGCTTTGTGCTATAGTTCCTGACCTTTTCCTTAGCTTTTCAGTTTCCAGGATTGTCTGAGATAGTTTTTTCTTCATTGCTTCTATTTCCATTTTAGAACCTAAATCCTTTTATTCATTTTCTTCTCCCATTTGATTGTAGTTTCCTGCCTTTCACTAATTTATTTAAGCCATTTGCTCAATTCTTTCAACTCTTTCTTTGTATACTCCTTTTCTGGTTTGAGGGTTTTTTTTCCTCCTTTAAGCCCTCTATCATTTTCCTAACTTCAGATTTGAAATCTTTCTCTTGTGCTTTGGATTTGATAGTATCTCCTGGACTTTCCTGTGGTAATATTGCTAGTTTATGGTGATGGCAAATGGCCCTGATAATTGTTGATTGTTTATATCTGCTGACCTCTTCCCATTTTGATGTCTCTGGTGTTAGCACGTTTGGTGGCCTTTGATGGTCTGAGAGTTTGGGGGTAGGTATAGAAAATGGGGCTTCAGTCCCATGTCCAATTCATCTCCAGTGGATTCACTCTCTGCTCATGTGCTGTTTCTGACCTAGGTGGACCTGGCAGTTAGGGAGCAGGCAGAAAGGTACCCAAGCAGAGAGCTGATCCTACTCCAGTGACCTTGTGAGCCTCCTTGGGCAGAAGACAGTGGACACTGGTGTTTTGTAGTCTCTAGTTTAATATAATACATGACAGTGAGTGTTTAGAGTTTGAAGACTGAGCACAGGCCTGCAGGTACCCAAGGACTTTTCCATGTATTAGCCAGTTGGCCAGAGGCCATACCAACCAGTTCTCCACATATTGTGAGCGCCTGTCACCCAGGAAACATCAATACTGTGGTTTTTTAGTTCTCAGTTTGGTCCTTAGGTCGCTTTGCAGTCACTGCTGTCCTGATGATCACACATGGTGTATGATCAGCACCACCATCTTGGATTCTAAGAAACAATGTTTACATTTATATGGGACAAGAGCTTGTTTGTGTTACATGTTAAAAAGTAATTTATCTAATTGTGTCTACATCCTGATACTTTGAATACCAAACAAAAAAATACTTGGCTGGTTCCTTTAAATGAAAATTTCAAGTAAATTAATATTCAGGACATTCTTTTTTATTAATCTATTCATATTACATCTAAATTGTTAACCCATCCCTTGTATCCTGCCATTCCTCACTCTCTCCCACTTCTCCCCTATTACCTTCCCCTATGTGTGTGACTGAGGGAGACCTCTTCCCCCTGTATATACTCATAAGGTATCGAGTCTCTCCTTGGTCACCTGTTATCCTTCCTCTGAGTGCCACCAGGTCTCCCCATCAAGGGGACATAGTCAGGAATGGGGCAACAGAGTTTGTATGAAAGTCGAACCTCACTCTTCACTCAACAGTGGAGAATGTCCTGTCCATCAGCTAAGTCTGGGTAGGGGTTCAAAATTTACTGCCTATATTTTCCTTGGCTGGTGCCATAGTTTGAGCAGGACCCCAGGACCCAGATCCGCCTAGCATAATGTTCTTCTTGTAGGTTGCCAGGACCCTCTGGATTCTTTTATTTCCCCATTCTCCCATGCTTCTGTCACCTAAAGTCCCAATAGGATGTCCTACTCTCTGACCTACTTTCCTGGTAAGCAAAGTCTTTCATGGGACATACCCCTTGGACTAGTGTCTCGATATAAGTGAGTAGATACAATTTGTCTATTTTTGCTTCTGGGTGAACTCACTCATTATGATAATTTCTAGTTCAATCCATTTGTCCACACATTTCAAGAATTACTTGTTTTTAATATCTTAATAGTATTGTGTAGTGTAAATGTACCACAGTTTCTTTATCCATTCATCTACGGAGGGACACTCAGGTTGTTTCCATGTTCTGGCTATTATGTATAAAGCAGCTATGAACATGGTTGAGCATATGTCCCTGTTGTGTGGTAGGGCATTTTCTGGGTATATTCCCCGAGTGGGATAGCTGAGTCTTGAGGAAGCTCTATTCCCATTTTTCTGAGAAAGCGCCAGATAGCTTTCCAAAGTGTTGTACTAGTTTGCATTCCCACCAGCAATGAAGGAGTGTCCCTCTCTTTCCACATCCTCGCCAACATGTGGTGTCATTTGAGTTTTTTATCTTAGCCATTCTGATGTGTGTAAGTTGGAATCTCAGTGTTGTTTTGATTTGCATTTCTCTGATGATTAACGAGGACAAGCATTTCTTTAAGTGTTTCTCAGCCATTTGATATTCCTCTGTTGAGAATTCTCTTTTAAGTTCCAAGCCCCATTTCGCAATTGGGTTGTTTGGTTTTGTGGTGTTTAATTTCTTGAGTTCTTTATATATTTTGGATATTAAACCTTTGTCAGATGAAGAGTTGGTGAAGATCTTTTCCTAGTCTGTAGGCTATCGCTTTGTTCTTTTGACAATGTCTCCTGCCTTACAGAAGCTTCTCAGCCTCATGAGGTCCCATTTATTAATTGTTGACATTAAGGCCTGGGCTGCTGGTGTACTGTTCAGGAAGTTTTTTCCTGTGCCTATGTATCCCAGGCTCTTCCCCCTTTTTCCTCTAACTGAATTAATGTCTCTGGTTTTAAGTTGAGGTCTTTAATCCACTTGGACTTGAGTTTTATACATGGTGATAAATAAGGGTCTAATTGCATTTTTCTACATGTAGACATCCAGTTAGACCAGCACCATTTGTTGAAGATGGTATCCTTTTTCCATTGAATAGATTTGGCTTCTTTGTCAAAAATCAAGTGAGCAAATGTGTGTAGATTCATCTCCGGGTCTTCGATTCGATTCCATTGATCCACCAGCCTATTACTTTGCCAGTACGATGCTGTTTTAATTACTGTTGCTCTGTAGTACAGCTTGAGATCAGGTATGGAGATTCCTCCAGATGATCTTTTATTGTATAGGATAGTTTTTGCTAGTCTGGGTTTTTTGTTTCTCCATATGAATTTGAGAATTGATCTTTCAATATCTTCAAAATACTTTGTAGGTATTTTGATAGAGATTGCGTTGAATCTGTAAATTGCTTTTGGTAAGATGGCCATTTTTACTATGTTGATTCTCCCGATCCACGAACAAGGTAAATCCCTCCATCTTCTGATGTCATCTTCAATCTCTTTCTTCAGAGGTTGGAAGATTTTTTTGAATAAGTCCTTCACTTGCTTGGTTAGAGTTACTCTTAGATATTTTATATTGTTTGTGGCTATCGTGAAGGGAGTAGTTTTTCTAATTTCTTCCTCTGCCTGTTTGTCTTTTGTATACAGGAAAGCTACTGACTTTTTTGAGTTTATTTTGTATCCACCCAATTTGCTGAAGGTGTTTATCAGCTGTAGGAGTTCTCTGGTGGAATTTTGGGGGTAACTTATATACACTATCATATCATCTGCAAATAGGGATAATTTGACTTCTTCCTTTCCCATTTGAATCCCCTTGATCTCCGTTTGATGTCTTATTGCTCTGGCTAGAACTTCAAGAACTATATTGAAGAGATATGGGGACAGAGGGCAGCCTTGTCTGGTTCCCGATTTTAGAGGGACTTCTTTGAGTATCTCTCCATTTAATTTAATGTTTGCTGTTGGTTTGCTGTATATTGCCTTTATTATGTTTAGATAAGTTCTTTGTATTCACGATCTCTCCAGAACTTTAAACATAAATGGGTGTTGAATTTTGTCAAATGCTTTTTCTGCATCTAAAGAGATGATCATGTGGTTTTTCTCTTTCAGTTTGTTTATATGATGGATTACATTGATGGATTTTCGTATGTTAAACCATCCCTGCATTCCTGGAATGAATCCTACCTGGTCATGGTGAATGATGTCTTTGATATGCTGTTGTATTTGCTTTGGGAGTATTTTGTTGAGTATTTTTGCATCAATGTTCATAAGAGAAATTGGTCTGAAATTCTCTTTTTTTGTTGGGTCTTTGTGAGATTTAGGTATCAGTTTGACTGTGGCCTCATAGAAGAAATTTGGTAATATTCCATCCATTTCTATCTTTCGGAATAGCTTGAATAGTATCGGTATTAGCTCCTCTTTGAAGGACTGGAAAACTTCTGCCCTGAAACCATCTGGCCTTGGGCTTTTTTTGGTTTGGAGACCATTAATGGTTGCTTCTATTTCTATAGGCGAAATAGGGTTATTTAATTTGATTTAATTTGTTTAGCTGGTCTTGGTTCAATTTTGGTAAATGTAATCAGTCGAGAAATTTGTCCATTTCCTTAAAGTTTTCAAATTTTGTGGCATAAATGCCTTTGAAGTAGGACCTTACAATTCTTTGTATTTCTTCGGTGTCTATTGTTATGTCTCCTTTTTCATTTCTGATTTTGTTAATTTGGATAGTGTTTCTCTGTCTTTTAGTTAGATTGGCTAACGGTTTGTCTATCTTGTTAATTTTTTCAAAGAACCAGCTCTTGGTTTTGTTGATTCTTTGGATTGTTCTCTTCATTTCTAATTTATTGATTTCAGCCCTAATTTTGATTATTTCTAGGCGTCTACTCCTCTTGGGTGTTCTGCTTCTTTTTTTTCTAGATCTTCCAGATGTGTTGTTAAGTTGTTTATGTTGGATGATTCCATTTGCTTTTTAAAGGCACTTACTGCTATGAATCTTCCTCTTAGCACTGCTTTCAATGTGTCCCACAAATTTGGGTATGTTGTTCCATCATTTTCATTGAATTTCAGGATTCGTTTATTTCTTCCCTTATTTCTTCCATGACCCATGTGTCATTAAGTAGAAAGTTGTTTAGTTTCCACATGTTAGTATGCTTTTTGTTATTTCTGTTGTTGTTGAAGTCCAGGCTTGGACCATGGTGATCTGATAGGATACAAAGTATTATTTCAATCTTCTTGTATCTGTTGAGGCGTGCTTAATGACCTACTAGGGGATCAATTTTAGAGAACGTTCCATGGGGTGCTGAGAAAAAAGTATACTCCTTTGCGTTTGGGTGGAAAATTCTGTAGATATCTGTTAGATCCATTTGATTCATGACATTGGTTAATGAGGTTAATTCCCGACTTAGTTTTTGAATCAAAGGCCTATCCTTGAGTGAAAGTGTGGTATTGAAGTCTCCCACTATTAATGTGTGGGTATCGATGAGTGGGGCAAGCTTGGTTAATAACTATTTTACAAATGTGGGAGCCCTTGTATTCGGAGCATAGATGTTCAAAATCGTGATGTCTTCTTGGTTGACTTTACCTTTGACGAGTACTAAGTGTCCATCCTCATCTCTTTCGATTAATTTTGGTTGAAAATCTATTTTATTACATATGAGAATGGCTACCCCAGCTTGTTTCCTGTGACCATTTGCTTGGAATATTTTTCCCCAACCTTTTACTCTGAGTCAATGTCTGTCCTTGTGGTTGAGATGTGTTTCTTGAATGCAGAAGAATGTTGGGTCATGTTTATGCATCCACTCCGTTAGTCTGTGTCTTTTTATTGGAGAGTTGAGACCATTGACGTTGAGAGATATTAATGACCAGTGATTGGTAAGTCCCTTCATTTTTGGTATTTGTAACAGTCGAGATTTTGTGAGTTTGTGATTTTGCAGTGGTATATTTACCTATTTCCTATGTAGTTTTGGTTGTAGTTTGACCAGTTGAGATGGAGTTTTCCTTCTAGTAACTTCTGTGAAGCCAGATTTGTAGCTAGGTACTGTTTGAATTTGTTTTTTTCATGGAATATCTTATCTTCTGTCAATGGTTATTGGTAATTTTGCTGGATATAGTAGTCTTGCCTGGTATCTGTGTTCTCTTAGGGTTTGAAGAACCTCTGTCCAGGCCCTTCTGGCTTTAATGGTCTTTGCTGTGAAGTCAGGAGTAATTCTGATAGGTTTGCCTTCATATGTTACTCGGCCTTTTTCTCTTGACGCTTTTAATAATTTTTCCTTGTTCTGTATATTTTGTGTTGTTATAATTATGTGGCGGAAAGATTTTCTTTTCAAGTCTATTCTATTTGGTGTTCTGTAGGCCTCTTGTATGCTCATATGCATCTCCTTCTTCAAATTGGGGGAATTTTCTTCTATTATTCGATAAAAATATTTTCTGGACTGTGGAGTCGGTTGCCTTCTCTTTCCTCTATCCCTAATATTCTCAAGTTTCGTCTTTTCATGTTGTCTTTTATTTCATGAATGCTCTGTGTCAGGAACTTTTCAGATTTAGCATTTGCTGGATGGTTGATTCCAGTTCTGCAATTGTATCTTCAAGTCCTGATATTCGTTCTTCCATTTCTTGCAATCTATTAGATAAGGCCACCTCTGAGATGCTTGCTTTTTTCTCTGATGCCTCTTGATCGCATTTTTCTTCTGTGTGTTCCTGTATCAAAGCTTCCATTTTTATCTTCATGTCTTTGACTGTTTTAATGATTTCCTTCATCTGGTTATTTATATTTTTCTGAAAATTTTCAAGTGCCTGTTTATATGACTCTTTTAAGTCTTCAGCCCTCTTATTTGCCTCATCCTGCATTTGTTTACAGATTTTATTTGTTTCTTCCATTATCATCTTCTTTACTAAGGACTTGAGGTCATTTTCTTGACTATCCATTTCTGTTAGGTTCTTCAGGTTGTTTTCATTGGGAATGTTGGGATCCGGAGATGCCAAACTGTTTTGGATTTTGTTAGTGTTCTTTCGCTGTCCTCTTGTCATTTTGATGGCTCTGTTGTTGGAAGACATTTTGTAGTGACCTTCGTTGGTTGAGAGTGGTTAATTGATGAATGATTATAGGTCAGGTGTTCTTGCTGGTGGGGATCAGGGAGTATTTCCATGAAACAGGTTTCTTTCCTGGTGATTTTCCTCTGCACCTGGGCTCCAGGCTAAGTCAGCCAAAGTAGATTTCTGTTTTGACTTTACTGCTGTAATTCAGATCAGCAGTTTTGGGACCTAGACTAAGGTCTGCACACAAATGCTCTGGTTGTGTAGGTTGATCCCAGCTGCCTGTCTCTCCTGTGGTTTGTAGTAAAGGCCCCAGGTAAATCAGATCTTCTGGAGGTGTAGCTGTCTTTTAGGTCTGTCTCTGTACCCTGTAGAGTTGTTTAACCTCTCCCAGAACTATGTGCCTGGAGGGACCAAGGTCGCTCTTGGTCAGCAATTAGACACTGCAAGCGAGACCGACGTTTTGTCTCCTGATAATTGAGAGTGCCTGCTTTTCTCGGGCCAGCAGCCCCAGGTAGGCTCTCTCATTCAGGGAGTGCAGGGCCAGTGCTTTGCTGCTCCACTGGGTAGGAACAATAGGGTTGCAGAGCTGTGGGGGTCACCCCGCAGAATCAGATCTTCCTGCCAGGCTATGAAGCTCCACTAACGCTATAGGTCAGCAATTAGACATAGCATACACGACCCACCCACATCTCGTCTCCCAATAATGTGAGAGTGCCTGACTTTCTCAGGCCAGGAGCCCCAGGTAGGCTCTCTCGTTCACGGAATGCAGGGCCAGTGCCTTGCGGCTCCGCTGGGTAGGAACAATAGGGTTGCAGAGCTGTAGGGGTTGCCCCACGGAATCAGATCTTCCGCCATGCTATGAATCTCCACTAATGCTCTAGGTCAGCAGTTAAACACTGCAAACATGACCCACCCACATCTCATCTTCTGGTAATGTGAGAGTGCCTGGCTTTCTCAGGTCAGGAGCCCCAGGTAGGCTCTCTCATTCAGGGAATGCAGGGCCAGTGCCTTGTGGCTTGGCTGGGTAGGAACAATAGGGTTGCAGAGCTGTGGGGGTCACCCGCAGAACCAAGTCTTCCCGCCAGGCTCTGATGCTCAGCTATCTCTCTAGGCAAGACCCACATCTCCGGATAGGTCTGTGGGCGCAATTCAAGTTGATTTCTCATTGCCGCTGTTTGCAGGCTCAGTCTGCTGTGATTGGTGTTAGGTTGGGCCCCAGATGGCCAGCAAGCTGCAGTCCCACTTTAGGGTCTCTGTTGGGTCCCACAGCCTGTGTTTCCACTCAGCCTAGGTGGGTGACCTCCGAAGTTTAGGGTGGTGTGGAAGGAGGAATCCTAGGGCAGATTCACCCTCTTCACTGAGACTCCTCTGACTGGGGATTCTGGAAAATCCCCTCCCTAAACAGCGAGTCTGTGCTTTATATGCAGGCTGCAGTTTGCATGTGGATTCTGTTCCAGAGTTTGGGGAGTGCGTTCAGCACCTCTGGGATGTTTCTTGTCCCAGGGGGTGTAGGCACCCTGTTTGGTCTGCAGCCTTTGGGGCCCCACTCACCTACAGTTCTCAGAGTCCAGCAATCTGTTGATCCATTTATGTCCCTGGTCTCCTCTGAGTAGCTCAGATACGTGGCTTATTGGTCGGCGCCATCTTGGAATCCCCTGTGCTTTTATTATTATGTGGTGGGAAGATTTTCTTTTCTGGTCTATTCTATTTGGTGTTCTGTAGGCCTCTTGTATGCTTATATGCATCTCCTTCTTCAAATTGGGGAAATTTTCTTCTATGATTCTGTTAAAGATATTTTCTGGGCTGTGGAGTCGTGTGTCCTCTCTTACCTCAATACCTATTATTCTCAAGTTTTGTCTTTTCATGGTGTTCTTGATTTCTTGGATGTTCTGTGTCAGGAACTTTTCAGATTTAGCATTTTCTTTGATGGTTGTTTCGAGTTCTATGATAATATCTTCAAGTCCCGATATTCACTCCTCCATTTCTTTCATTCTGTTAGATAAAGTCACCTCTGAGATGTTTGCTTTCTTCTCTGATGCCTCTCGATCATGTTTTTCTTCTGTTTGTTCTTTATCATAACTTCCACTTTTATCTTCAAGCCTTGAACTGTTTTAATGATTGCCTTCATCTGGTTATTTGTATTTTTCTGAAATTCTTCAAGTGCCTCTTTATATGACTCTTTTAAATCTTCAGCCATCTTGTTTGCCTCTTCTTGAAGTTGTTTACAGATTTTATTTGTTTCTTCCATTATCATCTTCCTTCCTAAGCACTTAAGGTCATTTTCTTGTATATCAATTGTTTTGGGGTTCTCTGGGTTGTTTTCATTGGGATTTCTGGGATCTGGAGAGGCCAAACTGTTTTGGTTTTTGTTAGTGTTCTTTTGCTGTACTCTTGTCATTTTGTTGTCTCTGATGTTGGGAGATAGCTTCTAGTGACCTTCACTGGTTGAGAGTGGATAGTTGATGACTGATTATAGGTCAGGTGCCCTTTCCTGTGGGGATCAGGGAGTATTTCCCTGGAACATGCAGGTGATCTGGTTTTCACTCCTAGAGATTTTTCTCTACACCTTAGACTCCAGACTGAGTCAGCCAAAGTAGGTTTCTGTTTGTACCCTTTCACCTTACCCTTGTAATTCAGATCAGCACTTTTGGGACCTAAAACAAGAGCAGCACACAAGCACTCTGGTTGGGTAGGATGGTCCCAGCTGCCTGGCCTTCCTGTCACTTTGTAGCCAAGACCTCAGCTGGATCAGATTTTCTGGGCTGTAGCTATACTCTGTAGAAGTGTCCAGCCTCTCCCAGGAGCATAGTAGATTTTGCCGGGCCTGTGGCAGGTGAACCAGCTAGGTTCTGTCTGTTGTAGAGTGCAGGATCAGTGCTTGGTGGGTCAGAGGCAATATGGATTCAGGCCTCTGGGGGGATCTAAAGTGCCAGCACTTTCCATGCCCCTGTAAGCTGGGACTCTCAGAGATCCCTCTAGGTCAGCAATTAGACACTGCAGGCATATCCACATCTCCCGATAGTGTGGGAGATCCTGCTGGGCCTGTGGGAGCAGTCCAAGCTGGATTCTAACTGCCCCTGTTTGCAGGTTCAGTCCGTTGTGTCTGGCTTTCGATTGGGCCCAGGATAACCCATAAGCTGCACGCCCACTCTAGTTGCTTTTGGTGGGCCCTGCCACCTGTGTTTCCACTTGGCCTAGATGGGTGACCTCTGCAGTTTGGCATGGGGTGGGTGGAGGGATCCAAGGGGAGTTTTACTCTATTCCCTGAGAGTCCTCAGGCCAGGGGCTCTGGAAAACCACCTCTCCACACAGCAAATTTGTGCTTTATATACTGGCTGCAGCTCACATGTGGATTCCGTTCCAGAGTCTGGGGAGTGCGTTTAGCACCCCCGGGCTGTTGCTTGTTCTGGTATTAGGCCCACTGGTGGTCTGCGGAGTTTGGGACCCCACTCACCTACAGTTCTCAAAATCCCACAGTCTGTGGCTCCATTTAAGTCCCTGGTCTCCTCACAATACATCAGATATGATGCATACTGCTCAACAACATTTTGGAACTCCCACAGGACATTCTTAAGGGAGCTGATATTTCCCATTGCTGTTGTAAAGTTTTGGAACAAAAATAATACAGAGCATAAATATTTGAAAATGTTATTTGCTCTGTAACAAGAAAAGGCAAAAATTTAAAATCAACAGTCAGGATATCATGCTTATTAATGAGATTGCACTATTAAAAATAATTGACATGTTTTGTAAGAGAAGAGTAGGGCACTGAAGACATTTCCAGAAATGTCTGGAAATAATCCATGGTACAATGAATGATGTAATGCTTTGAGCTCATTTGAAAAATTGTATTTGACAAAATAAACTTACAGCAACTTTGGTGGCACAAGGGAGCCCAGAGAAGTACAGCCAAGCTGTCTACACATTCACAGAACACTACAGATACGGTCTGATTGGATCAACTGCCCAAGCAAGCTTCAGTGCTTGGCATCATTCACACTTGTGACACTATTTTTGTTACCATATGGAATGAAATATTGAAGATTTGCATAGTCTTCATTTCAAGGGAATGTAGCTCTTAATAATTCTGATATTCCCCTAAGAATATGAAGCATGAAAATGTAACAGTGAAGAAGCTTTCAGGATCTTACATACATGACCATCTACACAGGATGGAAGTCATAGAGCAATGGAATTTAAATGTCTACTTCACTGGCTCTTCATCTTGCTTGTTAATATTGTCACTTCTTCATATACTACATAGTTTTAGAACTAAACATAGAATCTTAAACAGTCAGATATAAGCAACATTAACTCATAATCTCTTCATTTAATGTTTTTATAGTTTGTATGTTTATTATGATCCTCTGTCTTGGCCCATCTGGCAGAGGAGGCCTGTAGTCACCCAACAAATTTCAGGATTGAGTCTCTCTCTCTCTCTCTCTCTCTCTCTCTCTCTCTCTCTCTCTCTCT
>OU015749.1:67735654-67789213 GCA_907169655.1 Acomys percivali
TCTCTCTCTCTCTCTCTCTCTCTCTCTCTCTCTCTCTCTCTCTCTCTCTCTCCTCACTACTCACTGGCCTGGTCCATTTGGGACACAGACAGTAAACTAGCAGAGCTGAGTCTGCTGCTGGCCACAGCCCACCATCGTGAGGAGATCTGAGCAGCTTTTGGCTTAGAGTTTTCTTAGTCTGCTTGTCTCTTGCCTGACCAAACTTGGATATAGAAAACAAACTCAAAAAAGCTGACCTAGGCTTGGGCTACAGCAGTCATTGTCCACCATCTTAAGGAAGGATCTGGGAAGAGATAGCAAGCAGCCTTCGGCTTGTAGTTCTCCTCACCTGCTACCAAAATGGCCGGCCAACCTGAAACACGGACATTGTTGGAAGAACCTCTATGCCTCCTAAAAACAGAGACAATTGGAAGGCTATAAGATAGCACAAGAACACAAGCAACAAAACTCAGACTCATATGACACCACTAGAAATCAGTGTTCCTACAACAGCAAGCCCTGGAAATACTAACATCCATGAAAGGCAAGAAGATGATGTTAAATCCAAGATGATGAAAAATAGAAGCCTTGAAGGAGGAAAATAAATCATTCAAAGACAAAAGGAGTCTTCATTTACCAAGAAAGTGGGACAGAGGAGAGGACATCCTATTGGGAGTCTAGGTGAAAGAAGCATGGGAGAATGGGGAAATAGAAGGATCCAGAGGGTCCTAGAAACCTACAAGAATAACATTATGATGGGCAGATCTGGGCCCGTGGGTCCTGCTCAAACTATGGCAGCAGCCAATGACAATACTATTTAGAGATAAAATGATAGTATACATAAGAGATCCCAAACATTCTACCAAGGAACTCTCACACCTGATAAACACCTTCAGCAAGGTGGCTGGATAAAATATCAACTCAAAAAAAAAATCAGTAGCCTTTCCTTATACAAAAGATAAACCGGATGAGAAAGAAATAGGGGAAACACCACCCTTTACAAAAGACACACACACACACACACACACACACACACACACACACCCATAAAGTATCTTGGTGTGACTCTAACAAAGCAAGTAAAAGACTTGTATGAAAAACCTTCAAGTCTCTGAAGAAAGAAACTGAAGAAAATATCAGAAGATGCAAAGATTTCCCATGCTCAAGGATTGTAGGATTAACACTGTAAAAACAGCCACTTTACCAAGAGCAATATATAGCTTCAATGAGATTTCATCAATATGTCAACACAATTCTTTATAGATCATGAAAAAAGCCAAATCTTAACCTCATGTGGAAAAACAAAATATCTGAATAGCTAAGACAATTCTATACAATAAAAGATCTGGAGGCATCTCCATCCCTGAACTAAAGCTGTACCATAGAGCAAGAGTAATAAAAACTGTATGGTACTGGCATCGAAATATACTGGTTGATTACTGGAAATTATTTGAAGACCCAGAAATAAACCCACATATATATGGAGACTTGATTTTTGACAAAAAAGCTGAAAGCATACAATGGAATAAAGATAGCACGTTCAACAAATTGTGCTGATCTAACTAGAGGTCAACTTGTACAAAAATAGAAACAGATCCATATTTATTATCCTTCACAAATATGTTAAAGATCTCAACATAAAACCAGATACACTACATCTGTTAGAATAAAAAGTGGAATAGAACCTTGAATTCATTGGCATAGGAGACAACTTCCAGAACAGAACACAAATAGACTCAGGATCTAAGAATAACAATTAATAAATGGGACCTCATGAAACTTGAAAACTTATTTAAGGCAAAGGACACTGTTAACCGAACAAAATAGGCACATATAGGCTGGAAAAAATGACTTCATCAACCCTATCTCTGACAGAAAGCTAATATCAGAAATATATAAAGAACACAGGAAATTAAACACCACCAAACTAAATAATCTAATTAAAAATTGGGTACAGAACTAAACATAGAATTCTCAAAAAAGCAATACTGAATGGCTGAGAAACACTTAAGGAAATGGGCAAAGCACCTGGTCATGAGGGAAATGCAAACCAAGACAACTCAGATTCTACCATACACAAGTCAGAATGGCTAAGATCAAAACCTCAACTGACAGCACATGCTTGTGAGGATGTGGAGAATGGGGGACACTCCTCCATTGCTGATGGGAGTGCAAACTTGTACAACCACTTTGGAAATCAATCTGGCACTTTATTGAAAAACTGGAAATAATGATAGCTTAAGACCCAGCTATACCACTCCTGTGCATAAACCTGATTGATGTTCCATCATACAACAAGAACATTTGTGTATCTATGTTCATAACAGCTTTATTTCTAATAGCTGGAATCTGGAAACAACCTAGATGCCCCTTAATCAGTGAATGGATAAAGAAACTGTGGTACATTTACATAGTGGAATATTTCTTGGCTATTAAAAACAAGGAAATCTTAAAATTTGCAGACAAATGGATAGAACTAGAAAAGAGCATCCTGAGTGAAGTAACCCAGGCCCAGAAAGACATGTGTAATATATACTCACTTATAGGAGATATTAGCCCCACAATTCAGGATAAACAAACTACAAAACACAGACCTAAAAAGCTAAATAACAAGGAATACTTTAGGAAGAATGCTTACTTTTAATTCAGAATGGCAAATAGAATAGTCTTGGAATCAGTTTAAGAGAAGGAACAGGATGAATGCCTACCATATAGGTTCTCTGAAAGATCCACCCAGTGGTGAATGGAAGCAGATGCTGAGACACACAGCCAAACTTGGGAGTCGACTGCAAGGAGTCTAACGAGAATGTTGGATGGACAGGAGCTCCAAAAGTAAACCAATGGAGCCAATACATCCTAGCAGAGTTAGTGAAAGGATGGGAGAGAGCTGCAGGGACCAAGAACCATGCATGGTAAAGACCTGCTCAAATATAGTCAATAGGTAGCACAGTCTCCTTGTGGGACCCATAATATGGGGTATATGGGATACCTCTGTTATGGACTCTGCTGTCCACTTGTTGATAACTTCCCCTTGGTGGAGCAGCTTTGCTAGGCCACAGAGGAGGAAAATGCAGGCAGTCCAGATGTTAATTATTCACTCTTTAATTATTATATATCTTTGACATTCGAATCTAGTACTTCAGCACTCTAGTACTCCAAATTCTGACTTAATTATAAAAGATTTCTTTAAATCTCACATTTCTTTCCTTCTTTATATTACATTCATCTAAAACTTTAGAAAGAGGTTGAATTTTGGTCTTTGAGTTACTCACTTTCCTGTTATCAAATTGTTAGTATGTGATGCTACATGGTAAAAGAATCTTTGTGGATATGATTAAGATTACAGACTAATTGAGCATGAGGTAAGTATACTTTACTGAACTATCTGAGTAAATATAACATAATCACACAATTCCTTCCAAGCAGAAAACTCTCTAGCTGTAATTTGAGAATATTAAGAAGAGATAATTGAGAGATCATTAGTGCACAAAGGACCTGATACCTCTTGCTAGAATGAATATCTATCTAAAAACCCTAGACACTGAGTGGCAAGAGTACCTTACAGATGAAAGCAGGAGTGGTCTAGCCTGAATGAAATGGAAGATTTTCTTTCCTTTAAAACACTAGAGTCACTGGTATTTTCTTTCTAGATCCAGAAATAAACTTTCTTATCTCATAGGCCCCATCTTGGATTCAAGAGAACAGATGATGAGAGTTTACTGTATTTTGGTACTCACATATTGCTTCCTGAAATATTGCTTGGTCACCAATAGAGAGTGGTACTATCCTATCGTATTTCTAAAAAGTGGCATTTTACTCTGGCTACCTGGACACCCCCAAAACATATCTTTTTGAATCTGTAATAACAAAACAAGACCTCTACAATATGAACACACTATTTTTAGTAATTTTTTTATGTTGCTATGAGAAGAAACATGATAGAAGTAATTTAACAGACAATTTATTTTCAGTTGATAGGTACAGTTCTCCCAGATATAGAATAAGACTTATAAGCAATAACAATGTAACAGTTGTGGATAAATTCTAAGTGATTTAGCTTTTTGACCTCTGGAAAAAAGCTTTCTTCTTCAAATTTTATCCAGGGAACATATAATCAATCAAAATACCACCAAAGTTAATGTTATGTCTTGAGCCAAGCTATTGGTCATGGTCTAAGCTTCAAACTCTTTCCTCTACTTGTATACAAAAATCATATCTCCTGATCCTGTTTTATTGGGCCCATTTGATATCATCTCTTGGGTTCCCATTTCTGATTACAACTCACCTCCAATTCTGTGATGGCTCTATCTCATGCTGTAGTTCATTTACAGATTTGACCTTTCTTCCTAATGAGTTCTTTGGGTGTTCCCATGGAACAATGTAAAATATACTTTCTTGGGATTAAGAACTCTTTGGGTTTCTTAGAATGGAAGATGGGTATATGTTCTCTATTTACCAGTCCATTAAACTCCATATCCCTATTACATGAATTTCTTTTTAATATTTATGTATTTATTCACTTTATGTCCTGATTGCAGCCCCATCCCTCTTCTCTTGCCATTCCACACTACCGCATCATTCTTTCTTTCCTCCCTCTCCTTCTCCTCAGAAAATGGGGGATACCCCTACCAATCCTCCAAGGCACATCAAATCGCATCAAGACTACCAGCATTCTCTTCCATTGAAGCCAGGCAAGGCCATCAAGCTATGGGGAAATGATCCACAAATAGTGAGGAAAGTCCATGTTAGAGGCAGGACTCAGTTACTATGGTACCCACATGAAGACCATATGAGGAGGGGGCCTAGATCCACTTCATACATGCTCTTTGTTTAGCGCTTCAGTCTCCTTAGGCTTTCATTGACCTAAGTTAGTTGACTCTGTTGGTTATCTCGTGGAGCTCTTGTTCCTTCAGGTCTCTCTATCCTTCCTCCCACTCTGCTACAAGACTCCCTGGGCTCTGCATAATTTTATGGTGAGGGTCTCAGCATCTGTTTCAATCTGATGCTAGGTAAATCTCTCAGAGGACTGTTATGTTAGGCTATTGTCTGCAAGCATAGCAGAGTATCATTAATAGGGCTTGGCTCTCTCCTATTTGGTGGATCTCATGTTGGGCCAGTCATTGGTTGGCCGGTTGCTCAATCTCTGCTCTTTCTTTATGTCTGCATCTTGCAGGCAGAGTAAATTTTGAGTCAAATTTTTTGTGGGTGAATTGGTGTCTCCCTCCCTCCACTGGAAGTCCTGCAGTTTTGGTAGCATTTTCACAGATAAACTGACAATGTAAACAAAACTAATTGTAATTATTTACAGAATTTTAATTACTCATAAAATGTATTTAATGAAATTCATTATAGGTAATGTTTGTTACTCAACTTCATTCTAGTGCATGTGTTTCAGTATTATTACAAGATGCCTTTGGTGCTGCTATAGAGGCATTTACTGAGGTCTACTTCTGAACAATTTGCTATTCTAAGAGCACAATCTAGGTTATGGTATCAGAACTGATTCTCACAATTTTTTGCCTCTCCTGTAGAGTGAAGAAGAAATTTCTTTTGGACTGATGTCACTTCAAAAGATGTTCTGGAGGATAAATATGTATGAGACAAAAAGAAAAATTCTGTACATAACTGAAATTAATTTGTATAATCAGTTGTCCTCTGTTTCCACTAAATTTGTTACTTTAATTATATCTGTCTAAACACTGTTAACCATCAATATCAATGAAAGTTACACTTTATCCAAAACTCACCATTAATATCAATGGAAGTTACATTCTACCTAAGGTTAACTCTCAATATCAAGAAATTACATACTAGGCAAGGTTAATTATAAATATTTATATCTTTGTGGTATTGACATATAATTGACCTAACTGGTATGTTTTTTTAATTTCTCTTTGCTTTTTGTCAGGTTTTCCTTATAATCATGAAGACATACAACTGTCCACTTTAATAATCATATTTGAGCAGTGATGGGAATCGAATGAAGCCTTCAGTTAGAGGTTTCAGTGAGTTTGCATCATTGTAGACACACACACATGCATGCACACACACACACACACTCTCTTTTTTAATTCAATAAGTAAACAAGCCTCACTTGATAGGAATGCAATAGAATAGACCCAAAGATTCCTTTGTCAGAAGTGGACCTTCCTATAAGTATATCTTCATTAATATGGGAAGGTATGCCCTGATGTGACTTATGCCCTGACAAGTAAAGATGGGCAGAGGCAGTACAGCACAGTAACACACCATAGTTCTTCATGATTCCTAGCAGGAAAGAAGACATCTTTTCTGTTTAGGCTGTCTTCTATTCTTTGTGATATGCACAATTGAAAATTATCTTTAGACAATATAAGACATTGTTTTACATTTTAACTCATGTCAATTTCTAATTTCTGGCATCAATTTAGTAAGGGTGGGTTTCAGGAATAAAGGTCGAATTATTTACTGGATTTTCTAGGTTGGTATACTTTTGATGGGCTTATAATAAAACTGAAATATAAAAAATATTATTCTTCTTCCTGAACTTGCTTATCATGAGTCATGTGTAGTGGTAAATCTCACTGTATCTTAGCAGCAAATACAATATGTAAGCATTTTTAATGGTTTTAATCCACAGAGGAGTTACTTGCACTGACAGTGAGTTTGCACCTAAGGATATCAAAGAGTAAATCTAAGAATTGTTCTCAATAATGAGAAGATTTCTTTGGGAGGTCACAATGACATAATTCAAGGAACAACAGAGTTGTTGACATGAAGGCATAAGGATCTTAGAATATATGGCTATTTGAAATCTCTCCTACCTCTGATCATGCACAATTTTTTCACAGCCAAAGTAAAATTGATAATATAATCCAAAACTACATGTAAGCAATAGAATAAGCAATGGATTTTGATTGTACATATTGTCACTTTATTGCTGCTTCTACTTATAGAGACACAAAATCATGATATTGTGTAAAAGAAATAAACTTTAAAGAATAAGGTTAAAATAAACATTGCAAGATCACAAATTAATATCATGAACACTATAAAACATAAACAATCAAATCAACATAGCAAACACCTGTTTAATCCACATAAATTCAATGGCTTTGAAGTGCTCTCTTGTCCAATAAGCCTTTTAATACAAATGAGAAACGATAGGTGATAGGCATATCTTTAGGAAAACAGCCACCACTGCACACTGATTATCAAGTAGGCTTGAGAGGACAGACATGAGGAAGAGCAGGTTCCTGATTGTAAGTTTTCCACCTGACCCAATTTAATCCCTGAAGCTCAGAGGCTCCCAATTAACCTTATTCAAAGTACATGTAATGTAAATCAAATCCCAGAATTAAGGAAGAAGAGTTTTAAATGATTGCCTTCGCATATGAAATTACAACTTCCTTAATCAGGAAATATTTCTTGCATAAATTTTTTGGAGCTACCATTTGTATCTAGAATCATACCTGGGAACTATTTGACAAGCATAATAGACTTCATTTCATAGCCTTTCAGCATGCTAAAACAAATGAAGTAAAATTAAATATATATAGCATATGTATCTATACATATATACAAATATATGTATATTAAAGTATGCCATGGTAGGAAGTATGAGAGGTTAGAGCTTGAGGCAGCTATCCACATTGTTTCTCATCAGAAAATAGAGAAAAGTGAATGTTGACACTCAGCCATTTTACCCTTTTTCTTTTGGATTTACTGTAGGTAACCAGTGAGAAACTTGATGCCATCCAGATCCTGAAAGGACATCTCTTTCCTCCTCAGTTGAAGTGCTTCAGGAAGACCCTCAAATACACACAAGGGCTTACATGACTAAAATCTAGTCAGGTTAACAAGATTACCGGAACATGTAACTTCCTTGTGAAATAAGGGAGTTTTAAGCCTCCAGAGCATTGCTAGCAACAAAATCTTCTCCCCAATCAGAAAGCTCTCCTTCACCTCAGCCCAAACTCTCACGTTTCAGTTCTTCCAATTGTTCCTAAGAACTGGCTTTGGAAATTCTCATGATTTGGCAAGAGCTCAATAACGTCTCTAATAGTCCTCACAGTAGCCTATGGAACACTCAGTCAAGTACCAGGCACTTCATATCTTGTCATAATTTTGTCATTTTATTGATTTTCACAACTATATGTGATTTGAGAATAAAGGAGAACTTTTTGTACTATCTTTTCAAAAATAAAACAATCAAATAAAAACAGATTTTGAAGTTGGCTCACTTCACTAAGCTAGCTCAACTTAAAGCACCATGGACAGAATAATTACCCTCTATATTTATGGTTTGTGCTGGACTTTGTACCCTATGCTTGGAAAAAAGAAATGTTATTTGATTTTATGCTTTTGAAATAAATATTGTAATGCTGTCACCCAGTGAAGAAGCATATTTTCTTTTTAATTCTCTTTTCTGTTTGTCTCTATAAACTATTGATATCTAAGCCAAATAAGTCCATGCTGAGAATAATTATGCATTAGTCCCTTAAATATACATTCATTTTAAAAAATGAATTTCACTTTAGGAGCTGATATGTATCACTGTCAAAATATCCCTTTATTAGTAAAACATCTTTAAATGCATATTTTATGCATCTCTGAGGCTTTTTAAAGACCATCGCTCTATCTACAGTGTATCTGAATAGGCAAATATTGCTCATTTCTAGCTACTACTACAATCTGTTCAACCTAGGAAACATAATCCTATTTGGACTAGTATCTAAGGTGATCATGAATTTGATTGTGTGACTACTTACTTGCTTTTCTTAACTGCATTAAACAGTTTGCAATAGTAGCTTTCAAGGGCTAGAACTTTGCAACACATATTTGAATGAGTCACATAAATACAATACCTTATACAAGGATTGAAACATAATGTACAGTATGCTGTAATAAAAGTACCATATCTATTTCAAACTAAAAAATGTTTATTGAACATCTGTCATATTTAAGAAACTGTTTTGTTGCCTAGAGATACTAGAATGAAAAATCAAACAAACAGAGGCCCCTGGCCACATATACCCTTTGTAAGCATGCTCTTTACCAACAAATTGTTAACTTATGCATTGAAGGTGAAAGCATCTTGAAAATCCTTTATAAGTAAATAAATAAACAGAAAAACAAATAAATAAATAAATTAAAATATGCAATGATATAATGTGATTTACATGCAATTAATTTGTATTACAACCCTCAAAAGGATGCTTCAATAAATAGAAAGGCTCTTTTACAAGAGGTGAAACAATAATGAAAGCGATTTCCATTTTTAGATTTAGCAGATAATCATGTAGTTGCCAAAAGTAAAGTTTTATTATTACGCATTTGGTGAAAACTGACATAACATTTGTGTACATATTAATCTTCCTTTTATTGAGTGGGATGTATTTTACAAAATAAACACTCCCTGTGTTCTTGTGTATCATGCCATCAAAAACAAACATGTATTCTAATTAACTATTCTGAAAATATTTCTAGTATTATTTCATTTTCATTTAAAGAATCTTTAAGGGTATAAACGTCTTATTACACACACACACACAAACACACACACACACACACACACACACACACACACACACACACACACATATATATATATATATATATATATATACACATATGGGTGTGGGTGTGATTTTTCTTAATTTTTAAATTTTATTTTATTAATTTATTCTTATTACATCTCAATGGTTATCCCATACCTTTTATCCTCCCATTCTTCCCTCCCTCCCATTTTCCCCCTACTCCCCTCCCCTATGACTGTGACTGAGGGGGTTTCCTCCCTCTTTATATGCTTATAGGGCATCAAGTCTCTTCTTGGTAGCCTGCTACCCTTCCTATGAGTGCCACCAGGTCTCCCCATCCAGGGTGCTTGGTCAAATAAGAGGCACCAGAGTACACGTCAAAGTCAGTCCCCCCTCTCCACTCAACTGTGGAGAATGTCCTGTCCATTAGCTAGACCTTGGTACGGGTTTGAAGTTTATGGCCTGTATTGTTCTTGGCTGGAGCCACAGTTTGTGAGGGACCCTTGGTTCTAAATCTGCCTATCATAATGTTCTTCTTGTAGAATTCTAGGACCCTCTGTGTCCTTCTATTTTGTTATTATCCCATGCTTCTCTCATCTAGAGTCCCAATAGGATGTCCTGCCCTCTGATACAGTTTCCTGGTAAGTGAAGAATTTCATGGGACATGCCCCTTGGGCTAGTAAGTAGATATAAGTGAGTATATACCATTTGACTCTTTCTGCTTCTGGGTTAACTCACTCATTATGATCATTTCTAGTTCAATCGATTTGACCACAAATTTCGAGAATTCTTTGTTTTTAATAGCTGAGTAGTATTCCTAGTGTAAAGGTACCACGGTTTCTTTATCCATTTTTCTACTGAGGGACACTTAGGCTGTTTCCATGATCTGGCTATTATGAATGAGGCTGCTATGAACATGGTTGTGCAAATGTTCTAGTTTTGTGTGATGGAGCGTCTTCTGGGTATATTCCAAGGAGTGGAATAGCTGGGTATTGAGGAAGACCTATTCCCAGTTTTCTGAGATAGCACCAGATAGATTTCCAAAGTGGCTGTCCAAGTTTGCATTCCCACTAGTAATGAAGGAGTGTTCCTCTCTCTCCACATCCAGTCAGCTTGTGTCACTTGAGTTTTTGATCTTAGCCATTCTGATGGAACCTCAGAGTTGTTTTGATTTGCATTTCCCTGATGACTAAGGAGGTAGAGTATGTCTTTAAGTGTTTCCCAGTCATTTGATATTCCTCTGTTGAGAATTCTCTGTTTAGTTCCAAGCCCCATTTCTCAGTTGGGTTATTTGGTTTGGTGGTGTTTAATTTCTTGAGTTCTTTATATATTTTGGATATTAGACCTTTGTCAGATGTAGGGTTGGTGAAGATCTTTTCCCAGTCTGTAGGCTGTCGCTTTGTTCTCTTGACAGTGTCTCTTGCCTTACAGAAGCTTCTCAGCCTCATGAGGTCCCATTTATTAATTGTTGACCTCAGGCCTGGGCTCTTGGTGTTCTGTTCAGGAAGATGTCTCCTGTGCCAATAGTTCCAGGCTCTTCCCCACTTTTTCTTCTACCTGATTTAGTGTCTCTGGTTTTATGTTGAGGTCTTTGATCCACTAGGATTTGAGTTTTGTGCAAGGTGACAAATATGGGTCCAGTTGCATTTTTTTACACATAGACATCCACTTAGACCAGTACCATTTGTTGAAGATGCTATACTTTTTCCATTGAATAGATTTGGCTTCATTGTCAAAAATCAAGTGACCATATGTGTGTTGATTCATTTCTGGGTTTTCGATTCGATTCCACTGGTCAATCACTCTGTTGCTGTGCCAGTATCATGCTGTTTTAATTACTGTTGCTTTATAGCACAGCTTGAGATCAGCTATGGAGATTCCTCTGGAGGATCTTTAATTGTACAATGTTGTTTTAGATATTCTGGGTTTTTTGTTTTTCCATATAACTTTCAGAATTGAACTTTCAATGTCTTTAAAAAATAGTGTAGGTATTTTGATAGGGATTGCCTTGAATCTGTAGGTTGCTTTTGGTAAAATGGTTATTTTTACTATGTTAATTCTCCCAATCCATGAGCAAGGAAGATCACTCCATCTTCTCATGTCATCTTCTTTCTTTCTTTAGAGTTTTGAAATTTTTTTCAAGCAACTCCTTCACTTGCTTAGTTAGAGACACTCCTAAATATTTTATATTGCTTGTGGCTAATGTGAAGGGTGTGGTTTTCTTAATTTCTTCCTCTGCAAGCTTGTCATTTGTGTATGGGAAGGCTACAGACTTTTTTGAATTAATTTTGTATCCAGCCAATTTGCTGAAGGTGGTGTCTATCAGCTGGAGAAGTTCTCTGGTGGAATATTGGGGGTCACTTATGTACACTATCATATCATCTCCAAATAGGGATAATTTGACTTCCTTCTTTCCCATTTGGATACCCCTGATCTCCTTCTGTTGTCTTATTGCTCTAGGTAGAACTTCGAGTACTATATTAAGAGATATTGAGAGAGTAGGCAGCCTTGTGCTGTTCCTGATTTTAGAGGAATTTCCTTGATTATCTCACCATTTAATTTGATTTTGGCAATTGGCTTGCTGTATATTGCCTCTGCTCTGTTGAGGAAAGTGCCTTGTATCCCTGATCTCTCTAAAACTTTAAACATGTATGGGTGTTGGATTTTATCAAATGCTTTCTCTGCATCTAAGGAGATGATCATGTGGTTTTTTATTTTCAGTTTGCTTATATGGTGGATTACATCGACGGATTTCCGTATATTAAACCTTCCCTGCATGCTTGGATGAAGCCTACCTCGTCATGGTGAAAGATAACTTTGATGTCTTCTTGTATTCATTTTGCAAGTATTTTATTGAGTATTTTTGCATGAATGTTCATAAGAGAAATTGGTCTGAATTCTCTTTATTTGCTGGGTCTTTGTGAGGTTTAGGTATCAATGTGACTATGGCCTCATAGAATGAATTTGGAAATGTTCCATCCATTTCTATGTTTAGGAGTAGCTTGAAGAGTATCTGTATTAGCACATCCTTGAAGGTCTGGTTGCTTTTTTTGGTTGGGAGACTATCAATGAGTGCTTTTATATCTGTAGGGGAAGTGGTACTCTTTAGCTTGTTTATCTGTTCTTCCTCAATTTTGGCAAGTGAAATTGATCAAGAAAATTGTTCATTTCCCTTAGATTTTCAAAATTTGTGGCATATATGCCTTCGCAGTAGGATCTTATGATTCTTTGTATTTCTTAAGAGTCTGTAGTTATGTCTCCTTTTTCATTTCTGATTTGGATACTGTCTCTCTGCCTTTTGATTGGTCTATCTTGTTGGTTTTTTCAAAGAACCAGCTCTTGGTTTTGTTGATTCTTTGGACTGTTTTCTTAGTTTCTAATTTATTAATTTCATTCCTGAGTTTGATTATTTCTAGATGTCTACTCCTCTTGGGGGTTTCTGCTTCTTTTTTTTTTCTAGGGCTTCCAGCTGTGTCATGAAGTTGCTTATGTGCAATGTTTCCAATTTCTTTTTTTTTAATTTTTTTATTAATTTATTATTGTTACATCTCTATGGTTACCCCATCCCTTGTATCCTCCCATTGTTCCCTCCCTCCCATTTTCTCCTTATTCCCCTCCCCTATGACTGTTCCTCAGAGGGATTACCTCCCCCTGTATATGCTCATAGGGTATCAAGTCTCTTCTCGGGATCTGCTGTCTTTCCTCTGAGTGCCACCAGGTCTCCCCGTCCAGGGGACATAGTCAAATGTGAGGCACCAGAGTACATGAGAAAGTCATATCCCACTCTCCACTCAAGGGTGGAGACTGTCCTGACCATTGGCTAGATCTGGGTAGGGGTTTAAAGTTTACTGCCTGTATTGTCCTTGGCTAGTGCCTTAGTTTGAGCATGACCCTTTGGGCCAAATCTGCCTATTATAATGTTTTACTTGTAGGTTTCTAGGACCCACTGGATCCTTCTACATTGCTATTCTCACATGGTTCTCTCATCTAATGTCCCAATAGGGTGTCCTCCCCTCTGTCCCAGTTTCCTGGTAAGTGAAGGCTTTCATGGGACATGCCCATTGGGCTAGTATGCAGATATAAGTATACCATTTGAGTCTTTCTGCTTCTGGGCTAACTCACTCATTATGATCATTTCTAGCTCAATCCATTTATCCACAAATTTCGGGAATTCCTTGTTTTTCTTAGCTGAGTAGTATTCCATAGTGTATATGTATCACAGTTCCTTTATCCATTCTTCTACTGAGGGACATTTAGGCTGTTTCCATTATCTGGCTCCAAAATATATAAAGAACTCAAGAAATTAAACACCACCAAACTAAATAACCCAATTGAAAAATGGGGCTTGGAACTAACAGAGAATTCTCAACAGAAGAATATCAAATGGCTGAGAAACACTTAAAGAAATGCTCAACCTCCTTAGTCATCAGGGAAATGCAAATCAAAACAACTCTGAGATTTCATCTTACACCCATCAAAATGGCTAAGATTAAAAACTCAAGCGACACCACATGCTGGAGAGGATGTGGGGAGAGAGGAACACTCCTTCATTGCTGGTGGGAATGCAAACTAGTACAACCACTTTGGAAATCTATCTGGTGCTATCTCAGAAAACTGGGAATAGGTCTTCCTCAATACCCAGCTATTCCACTCCTTGGAATATACCGAGAAGATGCACCAGCACACAACAAGAAAATTTGCTCAACCATGTTCATAGCAGCCTTATTCATAATAGCCAATTTCTTTTTAAAGGCACTTAGTGCTATGAATTTTCCTCTTAGCACTGCTTTCAATGTTTCCCACAAATTTACATATGTTTTTCCTTCTTTTTCATTGAATTTCAGGAAGTCTTTAATTTCTTTCTTTATTTCTTCCCTGATCCAGGTGTCATTTAGCAGAGAATTGTTTAGTTTCTATGTATGTGTAGGCTTTTTGTTATTTCTGTTGTTGTGGAATTGCAGCCTAAGACCATCAGGATCTGATAGGATAGAGGGTATTATTTCAATTCTCTTGTATCTATTGAGGCTTGCTTTGTGACCTAGGATGTGATCAATTTTGGAGAAGGTTCCATGAGGTGCAGAGAAGAAGGTATATTCCTTCTTGTTTGGGTGGAAGGTTCTATAAATATCTGTTGGATCCATTTGATTCATTGCATTGGTTATTGATGTTATTTCTCGGCTTAATTTCTGTTTTTTATGACCTATGCTTCAGTGAGAGTCGGGTGTTAAAGTCTCCTACTATTATTGTGTGGGGATTGATGTGTGGTTTAAGCTTCATTAACAGATTTTTTTACAAATGTGGGTGCCCTTGTTTTGGGAGCATAGATATTCAGAATTGTGATGTCATCTTGCTTGACTTTACCTTTGATGAGTATGAAGTGTCCTTCCTCATCTCTTTTGATTAATTTTGGTTGAAAGTCTATTTTGTTAGATACTAAAATGGCTACACCTGCTTGCTTCTTGTGATCGTTTGCTTGGAATAATTTTTTCCAACCTTTTACCCTGAGGTAATGTCTACCATCATGGGTGAGATGTGTTTCTTGGATACAGAAGAATGGTGGATCTTGTTTATGCACCCATTCAGTTAGTCTGTGTCTTTTTTTGGTAATTGAGACCATTGATGTTGAGAGATATTAATGACCAGTTACTTCTACGAGTCTTAATTTTGATTTTGGCTCTAGTCGAGCATTTGTGTATTTGTGTTTTTGCCATGGTATACTTATCTATTTCATCTGTAGTTTTGGTTTTAGCTTGTCCCTTTGACGTGGAGTTTTCTTTTTAGTACCTTCTGTAAGCTGGATTTGTGGCTAGGTACTGTTTGAATTTGTCTTTGTCATGGAATATTTAGGTTTCTTTATCAATAGTTATTGATAGTTTTGCTGGGTAAAGTAATGTGGCCTGGCATCTATAGTCTCTTAAGGTTTGCATAATCTCTGTCCTGGCCCTTCTGGTTTTAATGGTCTCTGCTGAGAAGTCGGGTGTAATTCTGATAAGTTTGCCATTAAATGTTATTTGGCCCTTTTCCCTGGCAGCTTTTAATATTTTTTCTTTGTTCTGTATATTTTGTGTTTTGAATATTATGTGTTGGGCAGTTTTTCTCTCCTGGTCTATTCTATTTGGTGTTCTGTAGGCTTCTTGGATGTTTATAGGCATGTCTTTCTTTAGATTGGGGAAATTTTCTTCTATGCATTTGTTGAGAATAATTTCTGGGCCTTGATATCTTCTCTTTCTTCAATTCCTATTAACCTCAGATTTCTTCTTTTCATGGTGTCCTTGATTTTTTGGATGTTTTGTGTCAGGATTTTTCCAGATTTAGCATTTTCTTTAATGGTTGCCTCAAGATCTATGATTGTATCTTCTAGACCTGAGATTCGTTCTTCCATCTCTTGGATTCTGTTAGAAAATCTTGCCTCTGTGTTGCTTACCTTCTTCTCTGAGGTCTCACGTTTGATTTGTCTGCTGTCTGTGTGTTTATCATTGAATCCATTTTCATCTTCAGATCTTGAACTGATTTTTTGATTTCCTTCATATTATTGTTTGTATATCCCTGTGTTCCTTCCATTGCCTCTTTATAGGCCTTCAGAGCTGAATCGTTTTATTGATTTCCTTCATCTTTTTGTATTTTCCTGAAAAATTTCCAGCACCTCTCTACTGGCATCTTTTATGTCTTTCACCTCTTTGGCTGCGTCTTCCTGCATTTGATTATGAATTTTATTTGTTTCCTCCATAATCATCCTCATTACTAAGGACTTGAAATCATTTTCTTGTATTTCCATTGTGTTTGATTTCTCTGGGTTGTTTTCTTTGGGATAGCTGGAATCTGGAGACGCCATATTGTTTTGGGTTTTTTGCCTATGCTTTTATGCTGTCCTTTAGACATCTTACTGTCTCTGTTTTTGTTGAGTAGCTTCTAGAGTTGGGTGGAGGGAGTGTGGTGATAGATTCACTTGTTTTCTCATGATTTCCCTGGGATGGAAGGTCTGATGTTTTACTGGTTTTGGTGGCAGGTTGCAAGCCCTGTTGTTTTGGACTCTCACAGCCAGTGATCCTCAGCTACCTTGTTCTGTGTGTCCTGCAATCATTCTGGGTCTCTGAATGTGTGTTGGGTCATGCCAAAGTGTCCACAGCCTTCTGGGTCCCCTTGTAGCACCGGAGCTCTCCCGGGACTGAAACAGATCAGGTGGAGGTAGTCTGATGGCCACTCTACTCCCTTTCTCCCTGAGAATTCCTTAGTCCTGGAGCTTTGGTGCTCTGTTGGTCTGTGGTTCCTGGTAGCGTTTCAAGATGCTGACTGCTTGCAGAGTCCAGGTTAGTGTCACAGGTCCCAAACTGTCCACACACTTAGTCCAGTTCATTTCTCTCTGCTCAAGGGGTCTCAGGGCCTATTCCACACACTTAGTCTACTTAGCACTGAGCCCAACCTGTGTCTTGGTCCTAAAGCGCACACTGAGCTCACTGAGATTAATTAGAGTCTCAGGACCCAAACTTCCCACCGAGTCCAGTCAGAGTCTCAGGGCCACGATGCATGGAAAGTTCAGCTAGAGTCTCTGGGATCAACCTGCCTGGGTAGTCCAGCTAGGGACTCTGGGCCAAATCCACACCCTGAGCTGAGCCTGTGTCTCAGCAGTGGAACTGCGTGCTGAGTTGAGCCTGTGTCTCAGCAGCAGAACTGTACACTGAGCTGAGTGTGTGTCTCCACGGCGGAACTGCGCGCTGAGCTGAGTTAGTGTCTCCATGGTGGATCTGCGCGTTGAGCTGAGCTTGGGTCTCTGGAGCCGAACTGCACGCCGAGTCCAGTTTGGGTCTCAGGGCACAAACCATGCACGAAGTTGAGCTTAGGTCATGGAGCCCAAACCGTGCAGCGTGGCACAAATCTTGCCCCAGGTTCCCTCTCTGGCATCAACTCCCACTGGCTACCATACCAATTGCCTCCACCTTAGGGCTCTGAGCTGCAAACCTCAGCTGCCTCCGCTGCTTCCACCATGGCCACTGCTGCCACTACCACTCCAGTCTGAGAATATCCGTGCTCCTCCTGTGTGCAGGGGCACGCAGGTCCTCTGCACCCTGGTCCCTTTGAACCATGGAGCACTCCTGCTGCAGTGATGTGGGGACCGCGGTGCTCCTGGTTCAGAATTCTGTGCAATTCCCTGAATTATTTACTGGAGCTTCTAAATACAGTCCACACTGCTCGTCGCCATCTTGGATCTCCCTGTGGGTATGATTTATAATCAAAACTAAACTACTACATGCTGCAAATCAAATAAACATAAAACCTAAACTCATCTAAATGTTTGAAGTTAGAGAACGTGGGCAGACACACAAAACACTAAATAGAAAATTCTGAATTAAGAGTGAAGTCATATTATGTGGTATGGTACTGAGTATGGTTACATAGACGCTTAGGCAATAAAATAACTGGAATAAAATATTCATTATGTGATCACTGTGAAGAGTGGAAATCATAGCAACTTTCATTCAGCTAGGCTGGGAAAATGGAGTTCTAGTAGTCCAGTTGCAGAACTGTATTTACATATGGAAATGCAGTAACTGCCATTTTTTGCATTATGTTCTAAAATGTTAGATAAAATGATTAGATGTTTACATTTAAAACTTTATGTCAATTGTTTAGTGTGTGTTTCTGCATGTGTGTGTATATAAGGAAGAACATGGTACACCAGGCCTGTGGGGCTAGAGAATAAAGGATTCTGTACACTCACACAACCATGTGGTTCTCTGGGAATAAATAAGGTCATTGGACTTCACAGAATGTGCTTTTACCTATCAAAACATCTTACCAATATACAAACACACAGACTGACAGATAGACAGATGGGCAGACAGATAGGCAGACCGGTGCACAGGCAAACAGGTAGACAGGTGGACAGATAGACATAGATATATAGACACATATGTCTTTGTAACCTATTCATAACATAATTCATAAACTTTTATAATTTGTTGAATCAGTTATGAAAGGATTAATCAAGGGTCACATAATAAATTTAGGAGTTTCCTTTTCTTAAGTCAGTGTCATTTTAGAATTTTGGATCTCAAAGGGGATATAGATATCAACAATAAAGCTATGGGATATTTCATAAATGAAAAAACAAAGCCAATTACCTAGATCTAGAGCCATTCAAACAATGGAGAGTATGTGTTATTTGTTGTCAGGAAAGTCTTCTCTGGTCTAGCAGATGATTAGGAGATGCTTGGTGTGGGTGTGCCCATTTTCATTGATACTCTTTACAAAATACAACATTGTACGTTTAAAATAGTACATTTAAATCCTTCCAGGAACCTTGTTTGGAAATTGATATGTTTCTATTTCCTTATAGCCAAAACAAACAGCCCTGAAGAACATTACAACCATATACTGTGCAAATAATACTGACCTTAGCCTCTCAAAGCAAATAGCCAAGAAATCATTAACCTGAGGGAAAAATCACAATGTTGAAACTGTAAGTTCATGATTAATCATTATGGACTTCTATTGTGTCAAAAATCATTTAGCATATAGTATAAATTAAAATAAATTCAAGGATTAAGATGTCCAAGTATCAAAATCATAAGGAAAATGTTTTCTTCAACATTCTCTCTGATTGGATAGCATCTATGT
Organism: Acomys percivali; assembly: GCA_907169655.1. Taxonomy (NCBI): domain Eukaryota; kingdom Metazoa; phylum Chordata; class Mammalia; order Rodentia; family Muridae; genus Acomys; species Acomys percivali. The sequence continues at coordinate 67,754,767 of OU015749.1, forward strand.
GCTTAAATAATAAACACTTATGTTGTCTTTTATGTTTATGCTTTTGGTATTTTTGAATATGTGTGAGTCAACATATGCACACACATTGATAAATATGTTTGTTAAGTATTAAAAAAAGACTAACACTGCTATGTACTTTTATTTTTACTAAGAAATTACACACACACACACACACACACACACACACACACAAATGTTTCCCTATCAGTGCATAGCCAAAACTGTAACTTTATATCACCTCTCTCTATGTGATTTAAAAAAAATGGATAACATTTAGATTAACCTTTGTAACAGTGCACAATTGTCACTGCACATTGACCTCATTAAATGTGTGCATTTGTTGATTTGACATGCAGTAAAGACCACACTTCCTTCAATAAGCTATGCAAATGTCTAAAATTTAAATATACTAGCTAAAACTTTAGAGAATTTTAATAATATGCTTACACTGCCTTAATCCATTTTTAAGTATACCACATTGAAGAAAAGTGTAAACATTAAGGCACATTTTGTAATATAGAGACACAGTGTCTGTTAAGGCATGTTTCTGGCCATTAATACTTTAACATCTTATAAAAGAAACCTTACTGTATTCTATAACAATTATTATTTAGATTATTTTAGATGGTTTAATTTATGCTGTGTCACCACTCTATATAATAACTAATAATTGGGATACAATAAGACCTAAATATATAAACTGGAAACTTATTTTCTTTATGAATTATGTTCCTTTTCTTTATGCTCTTTCCTTTTCTACTTCAATACTAAAAAGAGCTAATTTGTGAGGTTAGGAGCAGAGTGATGACTATATAACTAGGGACTATAGAGCCTAGAATACTAATGAAAATGTGAGAAAATGATAGAAAATATAATGACAACAAAGTACAGCATTATAAATTCTATTTGAGAAATATATATTTCCATGATCATATGTCAGGAAATAAGAAAATTAAGAGATGATTTGGAAAAGATTAGTATTTATATAAATTAGATGATGACTGAAAATCTCTTTAATTTAAGAGTCAGAAGCTCAAAAGAGGGTTTCAAAAAAGAGGGATAGAGGTAAAGACTTCTCTGGATTTTAAAAAAATTAATAATAATGCTCTTAAAGAAATTCCTTTTTCCCTAAAAGAATATTCTTGGCTGGTGTCAGTAATTCTGCCTTGGAGACTGAGAAGAAACTGAAATAAAACATGACAAGAAGATCAAGCAATAAAGGCAAAGACAGGGTAGGTGATCAAAGTAAGGAAATGAGTGTCCCAGTAGGCAGATGTGTGGAAAGAGTTCACAGTCAATCTGTAGAGGAATAAAAGCTCTGGATTTAAGCCTTAGGTACCTAAAATCTGAGACACAGACATTTGTGAATGTTAGAATTTGAAAACTTCAAGTCTAGATGGCCATTTACTTAATTAAGAAAGATAATATAGAACCTTAATTCACTGATTAGGGACATGAATGGCATGACATTTTAGTAACTCAAAGGCTTTAAATTATTGAGTAAAGTGGACACATAGGAGTCTCATTTAAGAGAAGGTGAGGCTCAAAGGAGTATTTTCAATCAAAGGCTTCAATTGCAGTTTGAGTTAGTAAAACTCTTCTTCCTCATATCCCACAAATTCTTTCCAACATGTTAGTTTCACTTTGGTATACGGTACAATATATTTCCTAAAAAATAAGTATTACCTCAAAAACACCTTTTTTATTTTCAAGCACAAGAATAATTTTGACAACTAAGTATCAGTATGTAGATGCTCATTATTGAAATATCACCTCTAAAAACATATTTCTACCATTTCAACATAAATTAAACATGATGTTACTAGACAGTCTGGAAACATAAATGATTACAGGGAGCATTTTGCAATCAATCATATGCAACATAGTTTGTACAGTGAAAAGGACATTATTTTCCTTACTTATTATTTCTTCATAAATGCCCACATGATTAACTGGCCACCAGTAACCCATGAGGAAGAATCATCCAACTCTACTCAGTAAAAGGCAACTACAATGAAAATGAGTCTTTGCTTAATTGAGTGTAGAAGTATCTCTAAGTAATTGACATGACATCACAAAGCAGTGCTGGCTATTTCTTATTTGACAGTGCTGCTACTGGTGCTGTATTTAAATGTTTCCACAGTACACAAATAGGAAAATGAAACCTGATTTTCAAGTTCAAAATGACTAGCTGGACACAGTGTATATATTCTCAGCTTTCAAAACTCGGTGGTCAAAACCTTTCAAATGTGTACGTTGTGTTATTTTTAGTACTTTAAGGAATCTTAGCACTGTTCTCCACAAAGGCTGCTGATATTTATGCTGGGACATGCCATAACAGCTTTCCTTTTTCAATGTTTTTTACCAGCATTATTTTTGATTTTCTGATAATAGCCATTCTAACTGCTGTCTGATAGCTCTTTGTGGGTTTGATTTGCATTTCTTTGACAGCTAATATATTGTTTCAGAAACATGTTGGCTTGGAAAATGTTTATTGATAACATTTACACAGATTTAATTATAGTGATGTTATTATTGAGTAGTTTGCATTGTTTTATTTATTTATTTTGCTTCTCACTGGCTCTTTGATCAGGTTTTTATTAAAGTAGGCTATCTCTGTTTGCTCTATGGAATGGAACAGATTTTTAATAGTTTCTGCAGATCACTCTTCTGTAGCAGGTTTCTTCTCTGCCAATTCCTTCACATCTTCTGGTTTCTTAGGAGTGAAATGACCAGACAAACTCCATTTTGAAAAAGAAACTCTATTTTGTGTTAAACCTAGCCAAAGGCTGAACCCAGATTCCAGAAAAATCAAAAACTAGTCTAAACAGAAAAATATTCCCTAGCAACACAATCAGCTCACCTTGGGAAAGTTAAAATATACTCTCTGCTGGTCAAGCTAACCAGCAGGAAGTCTGGCACATAACAACAACCAATTAGGAGAAGCCAGGCCAATGTTCCTAGTGCCCCCATGACTGCTTCAACCAATCTTTTCTATAGGCCAACTTGCCCCTACACCTATTACTCAACCACGAAATCCTAAGGATTGTAACTCCCTGCTTGCAGCATTTCTGCCCAAATGTCATCCAATCAAATGCTGTAAAACCCATTTTTTTCTCTAAAACCTACAAAAACCCCTCTCAAACGAGACTCAAAGCCACTTCCCTGCATCTGCTGTGCCAGTGTATGGGAGGATTGGCATGAGTTCAGGACGGTAATATAGACTTCATTGCCATTGCATTTGGACTTGGCTCTTGCATGGTCTGCTCAGGGAGTCTCTCAAAATTTGGGTGTAACAGTAGCTACAGCCCCTCACCCTAAATGCTAAGGCTTCCTTGGCTTTTTGTCTCCCACAAACTTCGTTGCTCTTTGACTTCAGGGCTGACACCTTCACTGTCAGGTTTCTGCTGTCACTTCTACTTTCTTGACTGGAGTTTGTTATTTCTGTCCTGGTGAATAATGTCATTCCTTTGTGTAGTCTTTGTATAAGGATTTGGGTTCAGTGTGAGTTGCAAGTTTATGCCTCGTTTCCTCTTCAATACTCTATACTCAATCTTCTTGAGTGGTGTTCAGAGGGTTCTTTGGATCTCTGGGCTTTTCAGGATTCTGTTAGGGTCTGTGTTCATCTTCTCGTGCTTGGGAAGATTATCTTTACTCTTGAGGGAAGCAGCCTTGTTCCATGCAACTTGTCTAACTTCTGGAATTCCATTTCAATCCGAATGCAGAAAAGCTGCATAGACCCACCAGGAGCAAGTTTCAAAATATTCGGTTTGCTTTCATTACATAATAAAACAGGGGTGTTTCTGAAGCCTCTGCACTGGTTATGTGTTCACTGCCTATTTTACCTTGCCTACTGTCTTTCTCTGAGAGGCATAGACCTTTTTCATGTCAGTCTAAGCTTTAAGTTTCTTAAGCAGCAAAACAGTCTCCCTGGTCTTATAACTGTCAACATTACCTTCAATTACCAAAATGGTTTAAGGACTTCCTCAACATGATTAACTCTAGACATTACCAAAGCTGGGAAGGCCAAGGTAGCCAGTGAAGAGAAGAGGGAATGTCACTTTGGGTTTGTGGTCACTTTGCAGTGGTAATGGCTCCAAGTTTTGGTTTGCCAGTTAATATCCAGCAGCTCACCTGGATTCTACATCCTGGTAGGCTGGTCCAGGTGCTGCTTGCTTCTGAACAAGAATGGGAAGACTTTAAGATCGAGGGTCCCAAGATCCCCTTTCTTGTTCATAGGCAGGTTAGAGTGCTTAGGGCGAGGCCAAGTAGTCTGGGAACCAGGCCAGGTTCCACGTCTCACCAGGGGGGTAGGTGGAAAATATGTTTTCCATGGAATGTTACCGGTTAGCTCTTTAAGAATGAGAGTGGCTATTACAAATAAAGCTTCTATGAATATGGTGGAGCAAATGTCCTTCTTGTGTGTTGGGGAATCTCTTGGGTACATTCCAAGGAGTGAAATAGCTGCGACATGATGTAGCCCTACTCCAAGTTTTCCCAACAGCAATGTTCCCTTTTCTCCACATCTTCTCAGGATATGCTGTCACTTGAGGGTGTTCGCTTGTTTGTTTGTTTGTTTGTTTTTTGTTTCTCAAGACAAGGTTTCTCTGTAGCCTTGACTATCCTGGAATTGCTTTGTAGACCAGGCTGGCCTAGAACTCACAGTGATCTACCTGCCTCTGCATCCCAAGTGCTTGGATTACAGGTGTGCACCATCACTGCACAGCTGGAGTTTTTTATCTTAGCCATTCTGATAGGTGTAAGATGGAATCTCAGAGTTGTTTTGATTTGCATTTCTCTGATGACTAAAGAAGTTGAGCATTTCTTACGGGTTTCTCAGCCATTCGATATTCTTCTCTTGAGAGTTCTCTGTTTAATTCTGAGCCCCATTTTTTAATTGAGTTATTTGGTTTGGTGGTGTTTAATTTCTTGAGCTCTTTATATATTTTGGATATTAGTCCTTTGTCTGATATAGGGTTGGTGAAGACCTTTTCCAGTCTGTAGGTTGTCACTTTGTTCTCTTGACAGTGTCTTCTGCCTTACAGGACCTTCTCAGCTTCATGAGGTCCCATTTATTCATTGTTGACCTTAGAGCCTGGGCTGTTCATGTTCTGTTTAGGAAGTTGTCTCTGGTGCCAATGTGTACCAGGTTCTTCCCCACTTTTTCTTGTGATAGATTTAGTGTCTCTGGTTATATGTTGAGGTCTTTAATCCACTTGGACTTGAGTTTTGTGCATGGTAATACATATGGATCTACTTGTATTTTTCTGCATGTAGTTATCCAGTTATACCAGCACCATTTGTTGAAGATGGAATCATTTTTCCATTGAATAAATTTGGCTTCTTTGTCAAAAATCAAGTGTCCATAGGTGTGTGGATGTATTTCTGGGTCTTTGGAGATTCGATTGATCAACCAGGCTATTGTTCTGTCAGTACCATGCTGTTTTAATTACTAAGAGCCAGAGTCTTGAAAAAAAACCTAGATGTCCCTTGGTCAAAGAATGGATAAAAAAACTGTGGCACATTTAAATAATGGAATACTACTCAGTTATTAAAAAGAAGGAAATCTTGAAATTTGCAGGCAAATGGATGGAACTAGAAGTGACCATTCTGAGCAAGTTAACCCAAATTCAGAAAGATATAATTGGATACTAGCCCAACAGGAATGTCCCCTATATTAAGATAGATGCTGGGATTCCTATCAGGACTCCTGGTGAGATAGATATGGTAAAATGGGGAAATAAAAGGATCCAGAGCTTCCTGGAACCCTACAAGAAAACCATCAAGGCTGGCAGATCTGGACCCAGGGGTGTCTGCTCAAACTACCAAAACAACTAAGGACAATGCACGCAGTAAGCCTAGACCCTCTATTCAGATCTAGTTAATGGGCAGCACATTCTCCACAGCTGTGTGGAGCTCAGAGCCTGACTCTGACATGAACTCTGGTGCCCCGTATTTGACCACTTCTCTTAGTAGGGAGGGCTGGTGGCACTCAGAGGAAGGATAAGAAATCTATGAGGATGAGACCTGATAGGCTGTGATCATATGGTAGGGGAGGAGGTCCTCTTCTATCACAGACCTAGGGGAGAGGAATAAGGTGAAGGAGGGAGGGAGCAGGAAATGGGAAGACACAAGTGATTGGATAAAATTTTTGATGTAATCTGAATAAATTATTTAAATGAAAAGTAAAAAAAAAAAGAATGAGAGTGGAAACTCTGGAGTCCCATAAGCCAGTGATGACACCAAAAGTGTTACAGGTCCTAGTTTGAGCTGCTGTGCTAAATACAGCAGCAGCAGAAAAAGGATGTCCAAAACCTACTGGCAGCCAGGTCCAATGAGATATAGGCCCTGGGGTGCTTCATAGTGGTCAGCCCCAAGGTAGTGGCTGTGGTGGAGCAATCCATACCAGCATCAGTTCCTTCATTGCTACCTGACCACCAGGCATCCAGAAGCAAGGCCCTCCATCCTGAGGAATAAATGGGAGGCTCAGATTGCCGTGGAGGAGGAACAGCAAGCAAGAGAGCAATATAACATACCAGCCAGTTTTTATTTCTAAACATTGAGCAGTAGGAAGGGGTTTGAGGGAGAATGTGCCTGATGTGTTAGGGCTAAGAGCGCTACGATATTTAGTTTACATACAGTGGTACAGTGCGTCATTTACATGCAGTAACACCTGGTCCTATCACAAGAAGGAAAAAAAAACAGTACTTAATCCTATGTGCAACTGATCTCTTCTTGGAAGGATTAAAGGTCATTTGCTGGAGGCTATGATCTCCTCAGTGTAGGGTGGGGTGCTTCTGGTAATTCTCTGTGCTAGTTGAACAAGTTCCTCATCAAAAAAGTGTTGGCCTTTGACCTTCCTGGAGGGCTATGTGACACTCCATACAAGATCTGGGGTCACCAGATCAGGTGGAATGGGAACCCCACTGAGAAAAGAAAGACTACCTTCATAGACTGCATGCAAAATGCTATCTGGAGAAGTCAGACTTCAACCTGATCCAGCAGAGTCCCACATTGGTTAATACCGAAATACATCCCTGGCCAGACTGATGGATACCACTCTTTCTGCTTTGACTATTATACACTATACACATAGCAAATTATGAAACCCTGTTCAGTAAATTTATACAATCAAAATATAAATATACATTGATTCTGTCCAATAATTTATCAATCCCAATATTACATTCAGGAAACATATATTTTAGAATTATTACTAGCACTCTTACTAGTTATAGTCCAAAATCGGTATGGAAATTATTAAGTGACCTAACATAGGTATCAGTCACCTAGCCAGGAATATAATCCCAGCAGAAGTCCCATTGCTGGTTAGGTAAGATGTGCTTAGTACTCCACTAAGCTGCTGTTATTTCAGGAAATGCGGTAAGGGAGCTTGTGCTAAAATTCTCTTTACTTCCTCATTTCAACAGAAAGCAACACCAGTCTAAATGTAATAGAAGCAATTTTGCTGGCCTTCCCACTTAAGTTCACTTCTTACTGCATTGCAATAAATCATAGCAAAAGAGAGCATCACAGCTGGCACAGATGAGAGGAAGCATCATTGTGCAGGAGAAGCTGGACACATGGGAAGGAGAAGGTTTGCTACTTCAGTAGCTCACATTGATGAGCAAGTTCTCCTTCAGCTGAACCCAAGTTAAATAATTGTGGACATTTTCAAGGTATGATATTTAGATTTATCCTTTGTGCCTGGGATAGGAGATTTTCTTAGGTTTATCTAAGTTTATCTTTTCTGTTGCTGTGGTAAAATATTGTAACAAAAACTATATAAGGGAGAAGTGGTTCTGGCTCACAGCCCAGTGAATCAGAGAAGCCTAGGTGAAGCAAATGGGCACATCATATCTACAATAGAAGAGCAGAGAAGAAGGAATGCACATAAGCCAGCACTCTGCTCCTTTCTACATTTACATAGTTCAGGATGGAAATGGCCCCTCCACAATTAATGGATCTTCTATACCAGTTAATGTCATCAAGATAATCCCTCAAGCCATGTTCAAGGCCATGTTTCAGCAAATTCTGGATTTTGTCAAATTAACAATACTATCTATCATAATGTCTTATTTTTTCTTGAATAATACTAATAAACCCCATAGTGATCTTATTACAGTGTCAATCACATGAAACAGGGACAGGTGAGAGAGAGAATCCTTTTTGTTAAAAAAAAAAAAAAAAAAAAAAAAAAAAAAAAAAAAAAAAAAAAAAAAGCATGTTAATTTCAATGCTATGTGGACAAACTGATGACCAGAGCTCAATGGATGCTGTACTTTCTCTGTGTCAAGTCTGATATCAGGGATCGGTTATCTATTTATGTAACAAGAACTTCACAAATTCAAGCTAGCACCAATGCACTCAGAGGAGCCCATCGGTTTCCAAGGATAGAGATAATGTCCTCAAGGGGTGCAGAATGTCAAGCTGCTCTGTTCACAGTCCAGATGCTTCCTGGGATCTAAGCAAGCAGAATTTTTTTGATGATTAGCTTAGATGCTCAGATGATGACTCATCAGTGTAGGTGAATGATGTCACCAGGTCTGGCCCCTGGGCAGTACAGAAAGGGTGGGAAGTACTACCTGGCTATGTCCCAGGAGACTTGCTGGAGCAGGTGCTGCAAAGTGTTGCCCTACTGCTTCCTGTGTTAGCAAAAAGGTAGCCACTAGCCAGAGTTCGCAGCAAAAGGATAGATTGGCCTTCTAGGCAGTTTACTCTGACTGGGCGAGTTTAGACAGTTCCAACCTCATAATTAACAAAAGGAGGTTGGCAAAGTTACTGAAGGAAAACATTCACCCCTTCACAAGACCTTGAGTGAATGGTATCCCAAAACAATGCTGACAACCAGTAGCTTGTGTAAACACCAGGAATGTTTCACAGGAGAGAGCAGTGACCATTTCTATAATGTCATAGATCACTGAGAAGTTTACCTAGGTGATTTTAGATCCTGTGAAAACTGCAAGATTCCTCAGCAACAAATACCTCAACTTTCTATGGTACTATTGAGAATAGTACAGAGATGTTTTCACTCACTCTTCCATAGCTGGCTCAGCTGTAGAGACAAGATGATAGGTGCTGTGTGTTTGGTTTCATTTTTTGTATGGTTCTTGTAGAAATTTGTGCTGTGACATTTTGGCTATGTCATTGCTACACTCAGGTACTCTGCTTTTGACTCTTCAAACATAGTAAAAGCTCATTCTTCTGTTTAGTACCACCTCAATGGAGGAATATATTCTAGGCATCTGATTTGTCCTTTCATTAGAGTGTTAAAGTTGAACACAGACTATTATTTATCCTCATTTTCTTTTTTGAATTGTCCTAGTTTCATTTATGTGTTAATTATGAAAAGCAACATTGAAAATAAAGAACTCAAGTCAGTGCACAATTCCAGGTTACAGTCAAGCATAAGAGAGTCTCAGCATCAAGAGCTTGCCACAGATGCCTACATCACATCCGCAACCAAGAACAATGGGTGCATACATGATGGCTTGCTCTCCATGACCAGCTTTCTCTTCTTATGCTGGTCAGGAAGTTCTGCCTCAGAAATTATCTACACACATTGAACTAGGTCTTCCTTCATTGATTAAAAACAAAGAGAATTCCCCCAAGATGTGCCTCATCTAATTTAATCTAGATTATTCTTCATTAAGACATTCCAAGATGATTCTTTTTGTTAACAGTAAAATTTACCAGAGTATGGATCATATTTTCATGAAAATAATTCATTACCTCTGATGTACACACAAATGAATCACCTTATCATTCCTTTCTTCTTCTATCAGACCCAATCTTTCTTACCCTGAACTATTTGAAGTGCTAAGGAAGAGTAATCTATGTTAGTGTCAACTTGATTAACTCATTCCAAAAGAATGTATTTAACTGGGTCATGAAAGCATATATAGACAAGGGCAATGTTTATTTGCATATACACCTCGGTGCAAGGAAGCATAGAATCAGTTTTTAGTTCCAGTTACATTGAATGATAGGAAAGGAAATCCATGGTTAGTATGTTTTCCCTATTTTTAAAGAAAATAATTTAAGCAATAGTTTGGAAATTGGTTGAAGTTTCTGGAAGCTACTCTTGTGTTCTATAGACGTTAAGGTGTGATGAATCTATGAAAATGGATTACAACAGATAGGAAATGTTTACAGTAGACTCTTGAAGCCATAAGAAAGCAAAGGCAGGCCCAGAAGTGAAATGTGCTTTACTGGCATCATTCTGCATATTGTAATTTTAGTCCTTAAATGTCCTTAGTCTAACAGAGGAAATAGATTGAATGACAGAGATTGTTGCCTTCAAAGAAAATGAATTACCATATAATTTTAAGTTTTTTAGTATGAACACACATGGGACAGAAAAGGATTTTTTTCTTCTCAGGTGTCTGAGAATATATGGGTATAATGTTTCAGGGAAATGAGGTTAAGACCCACATTTAAAAAAAATTAAAGGATATAAAAAAGGAGGTTTCACTGATTCAGTCTGAAAGAGTCTATGCTCTATTCATTATGTGAAGGGCTGGTTTTATCAACTTAAAAGTCTTTGTGCCCTAAACAGATAGCCATTCTAAGGGCAAAGAGGATGCAGTTCATCCTTTCAGTGAGCTAGCAATGATTGATAGCCTGCTGTACAAATTTTAAGAAGAAATTGCTGTACAAGAGGAAATGAAACGAATACAATTTGAAAATGCAAGTGTTGAGGTCTTTGATACAGGAAGACTTGAATTTTTTGCAGGGTGATAGATATGGATGTATTTGCAGTCTTCTACATGCTGACATACAGCCAGACCAACACCATTTGTTAAAGATGCTTTCTTTTGGCCACTGTGTATTTCTGGCCTCTTTATCATGAATCAAAAACCAAAATAAAAAAACATATATCAAAAAACAAAAAAGATTTATGTCTACATCTTTGACTAGACAATTTTGATAAACCTCTCTGTTTTTACACCATGTGGTTTTTATTAGTATAGCTTTGTAGTTTAGTGTGAAATAGGGGATGATGATACCTCGGTAAGTTCTTTTATTGTCCAGGATTCTCATCGCTAACCTGAATATTTGTGTCTTTGCATATGAACTTGAATATTGTCCTTCAAAATCTGTAAAGAATTACATTGGAATTTCTATGCAGATTGAGTTGGATTTGTCTCTTGCTTTTGGTAAGATGACCATTTTTACTATGTTAAACCTACAGATCCATGAGCATAGAAGAACATTCAATCTTCTGATATCTTCTTTACCACTGAACCAAATAGAAAAGAAAGTGGAAAATAGCCATGGACACAATGCTACAGGAGAAAATTTCCTACACAGAATGCTGATGGAGCAGACATTAAGAGCAAAAATCAATAAATAGGACCCCATGAGACTGAAAAACTTCAGTAAAGCAAAAGACACTGACAGTAGGACAAAATGGCAGCATACAGAACAGGAAAATATTTTCAACAACTCCATATCCAACACAAGGCTAATATTCAAAATGTATGAAGAACTCAAGAAATTAGATATTAACAAACTGAGTAATCCAATTAAAATGTGGTATGGGACTAAAAAGAATTCTCAACAGAGCAATCTCAAATGGCTGAGAAACGCTCTAAGAAATGTTCAACATACTTAATCATCAGGGAAATGGAAATAAAAACTACTTGGGGATTCCCTGTTTACCTGTCAGAATGGGTAAGATCAATAACACAAATGACAGCTCATGCTGGTGAGGATTTGGAGAAAAGGGAATACTCTTCCACTGCTCATGGGAGTGCAAACTTGTACAGCCATGTGAAAATCAATATTCCTCTAACATTCCTCAGAACGTTAGAAATCAATCTACTTTAAGACCCAGCTATACTACCCTTGGGTATATACTCAAAGGATTTTCCTCCCTATGACAAGGACACTTGCTTAACTATGTTCATGGGAGCTTCATTCATAATAGCCAGAAACTGGAAAAAGCCTTGATGTCCCTCAAATAAAGAATGGTTTAAAAAGCCAGGCATAGTGTCACACACCTCTAATCCCAGCACTCTGGAGTCAGAGGCAGGCAGATCACTGTGAGTGTGAGTTCAGCCTGATCTACAAAGTGAGTCTGTGACAGCCAAGGCTACACAGAGAGACACTGTCTTGAACAAAACAAAATCAAAAGAATGGATTAAAATATGTAGTAAGTTTATAAAATAGTGTATTACCTTACTGTTAAGAACAATGACATTGCAAAATCTACCAGGCAAAGGTATGGAACTAGAAAAACCGAGTGAGGTAACACAGATCACGAAAGACAAACATGGTATATACCCACTTATAAATGGATGTTAACTGTTAAGTAAGTGATAACCATGCTACAACCCACAGACCAAAGATGCTGAGTAACAAGGATGGTTGGGGCCAGGGTGGTGGTGCAGTGCATAGATCTCCCTGAGAAGGGGAAATAGAGGAGATTTTGAAGATGGACTGGGGGAAGGTAGGGGCAATAACAGGAGGTATGGGGTAGGGAGCTGGAGGGAGAAAGTACAGGGAGAGACTATTGGAATTGGGGGCGATGTCAAAATCTAGTGCAGTAGAAACTCCCTCGTATCTGTGACAATGACACTAGTGAAATGTCCTAGTAATGGAGGATATAAAGCTTTATAAATTAGAGGCGGGGGAGAGAGAGGGAGAGAGAGAGAGAGAGAAGGAGAGAGAGAAGGAGAGAGAGAAAGAGTGACAAGGCGATAAGGCACTGGGCTTATGTGATTCTGTCATTTAGAAAGGTCCCAATGCATACCATATCTGTTTCAACTACATTTGTAAAGAAGACTGCTTCCTGGTGGGAATTCTGGGACCCTTCTAGGGTAAGAACTTAACTCCTAGGAAAAGTGAACTGTCTGTGTTTTTTGTTTTTTGGGTTCTTTTGTTTTTGTTTTTGTTTGTTTGTTTTGTTTTGTTTTGTTTAATATGTCTGACTTCTTCATTTATTGTATATGGTGGTTAATCTTGATTCTCAATTAGACACAACCTAGATTACCTGGCAAGAAAATCATAGTGAAATCTTGTCTAGTATCCATTTGGCCTGTGGAGGATTGTTAAATTTGTTCACTGATATGCAAAGATGCAGTTCACTGTGGGTTGCGTCATCCCTTCGGCAGTATAAGCTAAGGTCAAGCATGCAGGAAAATATTCTTGTGTTTATTTCTCTATGCTTGACCCTTCCTCAACCGTTGACTGAAAACTGGAATTATATGATAAATAAATCCCTTATTTTACTCACTTGATCTTTACCAACGTGTTTGGTTGCAGCAATAGGAATGAAACTAGAACAAAAATCAGCATTGAATATGAGGTTCTTGCATGGGAAGGAATTTGGAGATTTTTGGAACTTTGGGCTGAAAAATCCATTGAGTGCATGGGCAAATTTAATAGCCCTTCCTAGTGAATGTTTGGAAGAGGAGATCTTGGGAGAAATGCAGGTGATAGAGGCTAGCCTGAGGTTTCAGAGAGGAACAAAAACTATGAGTAAATAGAGCATAGGCCAGTCATGTGATCATGCAATGTTATGACCAAGAATCTGTGTTGCTGTTCACGGTTCAGCTAAAACTCAGCTTGATTTGTTACAGTCAGCGTCACTGCAATATAAACCTTCTATGGTTCATGTGAGCTAGTGGAAAAGTAGGTCCTGCATACACAACAGTGGATGCAACTGTGGTCCAAGGGGGGCAGGCACATCTCAAACTTAAAGTGGATCTAGATAATATAAATCAATCACATGGCATTTATTTTAAAGCCAGGTAGGGTTTGTGGTGAACAGTTACCATCCCAAGGAAAGGTAAAATGACTTTGGAGAGACAATGAAGGTTGTTGGCAAATGTGAAGCCTCAGCTACAATGGCAATGATAATGAGGGTGGCAGAACAGCCAGGCAGACATCAAGGAGCTCGCCAAGTATGGACTAGTACAGGCTTAAGAGGGAAGTCTTGTGTGCTGTGGCTCAGAGAGCTGAAGAGGTGCTGTTGTGTTGGTTGATGCTATTCCTGGAGAGAGAAAAACAAATAACTGCTCACTCCACATGGAGAAATGGTGATAGACCAAAGTAAGGGCATTACAAAAGCCCTACTTGGTAAAATCATGAATAATTAGAGTCACTTATATGACTATAGGTGAGTGTTTTATAGGAACAGAAGTAACTCACATGAATAGGTAACTGAGGTTACTTATAGGACTATAGGTAAGTTTCCCACAGAAATAAAAACAACAGACATATGCACTGCTGAATGCCAACACCAGCATGGAACTCTGCATTGCTTGTATGTAGCTTGATAGATCAGTGAACGTCTCTTCTAGGCAGGTTCTCCAGTCAGTGCCTCTTTCAGGTATTTTGGTTGTATCTTTACTTCAGCAAGTCTCATGGCTTACACAAGCTTGGCCATGGGATAGCATAGTGTACCTCACTAAGTTTTAGGGATTTCCTAAGCCTTCTGAGTTGTTTGTTTTAGGAATATTTAGGAGCCCCAGTTCAAAATGTTCTGAATTTCAACAAGATTCAATTTAGGATTCTCTGTGTTATAAAGAGTTTTTGTAAAAGATGGAATGCTTTGAGAGGGAAGAAATAGCACTGCATCTCTTCCTCTGTATCTTTCAGTCTTCCTATCTCTTCTACCAACCATGTTCCCTGTCCCTGTCTGTATAAAGCTAAATATTAGGCCATTGTGCCACAGAAATAGTTACCTGTGTGTGAAAGCTTCGCTCATGGTAATGAACCTCTATGATATATAATCTGTAAGTGACAGTTAGTCATGGAGAGTTAAAAGGATATTAAGGTATAAAAGTTAGCAAGGAATAAAGAGTGAAAGGTCATCTCAATTTTATTAAAAATTGTTACCAAAAGAACAGCATTGGGAGCACTGGCGAGAATGAGGCACCTACCATACTTAGTTGTTGATTATGGTGATTCCACAATCTTTTTCCCTGAATTGCCTCACTTCTTATGGTCATGGGGCTTCTGTGCATCTCTTCACTGATGATATGCTATATAGGGCCAGTTTAACTGCTTAGTTTGGTCTCTGGTCAAGCTGGATTAGTGTTCCTTATCAATTTGGAGTTATCCTTAGCTCATTTTTCACAGGCATATTTGTAAAAATCTATTTTTATTTTGGGATCCTTAAATCTCTTTCTCCTTACACTACCCCAATCCCTTCCAACATTCCAACACCAGGTACTCAAGAAAGAAAGTTAGTAGAGAGGGGGGCAGGTAATTTTCCTTAGCTATTTTCTGCTAATCTAGGTGGTCAGGATGTTTGGGGCAAATCCAATCTTCATTTCAGTGTATCTCCAACTTCTCAACAAGCTGTATCAACAGAAACCAGGAACAGCAGAAGGAAAGTGCCAGCAGCCTTCTTTCTCAGAGCCCGCCCGGCCCCCGCCCCCGGACTCTCTTTGGGTTTGTTTTTCTCCCCACTCAAAAAGATCACCTGCATCCTTCACCCCCATCCACCTGACCTCCACACCACCCCCCTACACACACGTGAGCTGACATTTCACAGCTGACAGCCATCATGTGCCCTCTCAGGAGGCACCTATCAGCCCTGGGATTAAAACAAAAACATGTTTACATATAAACCAAATTTCGACAACATTTCCTGCTTTCTGTTTAAAAAATTGGCTTAAAAATAATTAGACTTGTTTTTTATAGCTTGCTGATAACCCACTATTGCCAGAAATGGCTCATTTGCTGGGATGTACCATATTTCTCAGATTTAACTCATTGGCCATTTTGAGGTCTGAGTATTTTAGTGGTTTGATCACAATTCTTACTGAAATTATGAAATTTATCACAACTGAATCTCAGAGCATTTTTATATCTGAGGCTTTTGGTAGCATTGGGGAAGTTAATGGTGGTAATCTCTGTAACCCAAGGCTGGTCCTCTGGCAGTTCAGTTTGTTTAAAAGTAACCTTTTTTTTTTCTTGAAAGGGCTGTAGCTCTCACCCTGTACAGGTTTTTTCTCCTCCAGGCTTCCTTCCTGCCCAGGAGCTGTGGGAACTTAACATGAAGAAGGGCAGTGCAGCAATTGTGGGAAATCCCAGCTCTCCATTACCAAGTATTTTCCTTTTACCAACGGTGCTTTTTATTTTCCAAGAACTTTAACTTCTCATAAACTCCCTAGTTGCACAGCCAACTCTGCAACCCTTTCCAAAAGGAAAACAGAATGCAGGAAGACAGTGAAGCAAATGCAGAGAATCTCCTCTAGGAGTAATGTGGGGGAGAACATGGCGGCGGGAGCTGCAGTATATCCTTTGCTCATATCCTGAAACAGTGCATTCATTTCTTCATACCCTGCTTTCACCTCTATGACATTAGACCCAGATTTCCCATTATTTGAAGCCTCATTTGGTTCCAATTGATGGCATGTTTTTAAAAATTATTTTTATTTCGGGATCTTTAAATCTGTTGCTCCTTACTCCACCCCAATCCTTTCCAACACCTCAACACCAGTGGGGTGTTGGGGCATAGATCTCCTTAGCTGCTTTCTGCTCTTCAAAGTGGTAACATTCTTTGGGGCAAGTCCAATCTTTCTTTCAGGATAACTCCAACTTCTCGTCAAACTGCATCAACAACAACCAGGAGCAGCAGGGTGTGCCAGCAGCTTTCTTCATCCTCAAAGCCTCTAGTCTCTCTTTTGGTCTGGCTTTTATCCCCACTCACAAAGACACCCCTTTCTCACTCCCACCCACGCATGAGCTCATAATTCCCACATGATAACCGTCATGCCTTCTCAGGAGGCATCTATCAGCTGTGAAACAAAAACATGTTTACATCTACTACACATCTTATTTGGACTATACCTGTTTCCTACACCTTTGAGCAATGACTTCCCCTCCTTTTTGGATATTCCTGTGTGCTTCAATTATGGTCTACATCAGATTCCACCTCTGTGGCCCCTGACATGCTCACTTTTGAACTGTACCTGTGTCCCTGTTCTTTACAGTGTTCCTGTGTCCACTTTTTTCGTTTATTCTAGTGCCCATCTTCTATGACATTGCATTGCAACCACAGCCAATGTCTAAGAAACCCTTCTGGCTGGTAGACAAGTAATATCTATCTGTAAGAAGAAAGTACACAATACACTAAGAAGTACTCTCCTAAGATAGGCTTAATCCTTTAACTTGTATCATTGTATATTACTTTTTGTTAGCTAATGTTCAATATCTCTGATACTCCTGGAGTTCACCATGAATTCAGAGACAGCTACTTCATTATATACCTAAACAACATATACTTTTAGCATTGAAAAATACCAATAAATCTCTAATTTAATGTGGAACTTAAATTACATTAGTCAACCTGTATGGTCCTCAATGCTGGAAAAAGCTGAATGAGACCTGGCCCTGGAGATGTACTATTTTATAGTGGGGCAGATTTTGGAACACTGTACCTCATTTCCCTCTTATGAAATCTTGATGGTGAACTGTTACTCAGGAGCCACGTGTACTGAATAATGTGTTTAATTAGTTGTTTCCTATGGACTAGCTCCATGTAACTATAAAATTGTCTCCACGTGATGCAGAAATGACCCTTTATTTGTTGCTTTGTATATCTTTATTTTAGTTACCTGTTTTAGCACCTCCCAAACCTGGTCTATGTGCTGATCTAAGTTACTCTATTCTGCCAAATCACTATCCTACTCTTCATGGAGTCCACTTGGTTGAATCCTACGAAGGGCTCCTTGGCATGGATCTAATACAAAATCTTTTTACCTTGTATGCTATCAAGTGTATAATAGAATCTCTATCTCATCTTCTCTGACGTAAGGACCTTTCTTTGAGTAATCACTTCTATCTTGCTACAACTTAAAAAAAAATTCCTTTTATTGATTCTTTGTGAGTTTCCCATCATGCACTCCAGTCCCACGCATCTCTCTGCCTTCTTGTATCTGCTGTGTGGTCTTGTGTCATCCCATAAACCAAGGAAATTTAAAGCACACAAACAAACAAAAAAGAAAGAAGACAAAGCAAAGAAAACATCTTGCCATAAAAGTTGTAGTGTGTCACAGTGTTTCCCACAGTATACCCCTCTGTCCACACATCTTCATGTGCAAATATTCATGGCAATGCATCATTGGTCTGAATGGAAGTCTCTGGCTTCTGTCAAACCATTGATATTAGATCCTCCCTAAGACTCCTCCTAGTATTCTATAGTTGCCTTGTGTAATGAAGATCCTGCTGTTTAGGAGCATCAGCTCCAGCCTTTTCATATGCTCCAGCAATTCAGTGAGGATATACATTTTTGGCCAACTTAAAGCCCTGGATCTGGGCCAGTGTGGTAGCTGATCTGGTCAACCTGCTCACTCTCTGTCATCTACACCACCATGGCGAGCTCTCCAGCACTGCTCCAGTCAGGCCACTCATTCCACCTTTGGCAAGATGCAGTGCCAGTGCGCTCTCTCTCTCTCTCTCTCTCTCTCTCTCTCTCTCTCTCTCTCTCTCTCTCTCTCTCTCTCTCTCTCTCTCTCTCTCTCTCTCTCTCTCTCTCTCTCTCTCCCTCATCTGTGCCTACATTATCAAGGACAGCTCTACTGTATAGTCCTGGTGAGGTGGGGAGGGACTGCTTTCTGGAGTGCTACAGTCAGTGACAGACAAGGATACCTCTCCAACTCTCATAAACTCTGGTCCAGCTTTCTTGACAACCTCAGACAGCAAGGTGCAAGCTAGGGAAGGGTATTACACCTGTGTCCACTCCACATCATGCACATGAGTAGTGAGGCCAGCACCAACCCCAAAGAACATAACCTATGGGCTGGCTCACCCACACCACCTCCACCAGGACCAGCTTGATTATGCTGCTCAGGCAAAATGAAGGGCCCATTCTCATGAGTTCTATAGATAGTGAGAGGCAGGGCCAACTCACCTGCTCTCCTGACTCCCAAAGGTGGCATGCCAGAACTTTTAACTG
The DNA here is from genome assembly GCA_907169655.1 of Acomys percivali. Taxonomy (NCBI): domain Eukaryota; kingdom Metazoa; phylum Chordata; class Mammalia; order Rodentia; family Muridae; genus Acomys; species Acomys percivali. The sequence goes on from OU015749.1 coordinate 67,773,683, forward strand.
GTTTGAATTTGTGTTGGCAACCCCGCTGTCATGACATAGTAGGTACAATAGATAGCCCTGTTAAGACCCCAGCATTTCACAGCCCTCCTCCCATACCCCAGCTCTTACATTATACCTGTACCAATTATGTGGTGATTACTTAGTTTTGGGGTGCATGTGAATATGTGTGGGGGTATTATATGTGCCCCATTTGTGACAAAGGACTCATGGTCATGGATTGTCAATACTGCCTGAGTTAACCGCAACCTACTTTAGGGGGAGAAGGGGGTAAACTTCTATGGCCAAGGTTGATGTCCTCACAATTGATGGCTATAAACATAGATATTTAAAGAGAATTTGACACCAAGATTATTTAACAAAACAACATTAAATCTCTCCTGCTTCCCATGGCCTGTGATGTCACAGGGTTCTAGCACCAGGCATGAAATGCGTGTGTTGCCTCAGGTCTGTCATTGCACCAGTGGATACATCTTGCCAGATAAGCCAGTAATGAAGAGAAGATGTTGTTGCTCTGTGGGACTACTGTTGTCTCTTCAGCTCCAGCAGCCTGCATAGCATCTTGCAGCATGAGGAAAGCTGTAAAGCAATGAGTTTCCCATCAGCTCAAGATTGATTTCTCTCTGTCTTACTGAGAAAGTATGTGGTGTCTTTAGCAGCAAGGTTTACTATCTAGTTGTAATGGCAACCAAGGGTAATAGAAATAGAAATAGGAATAGAAAATTTTGGATGCTTCTAGTGCCTTACTAATCAATAGGTAGTAGGAAGGTAAGCCATTTTTGGCACTGAGATTTTCATATAATAACCCATTTTAGCAGGAGGAGTAACACTGTCCACTCATAATAATGCATCTGTTCAAGCTCATTTTAAAAATACTTTAATTAGCTTACAAATTAGCAGGATTTTATAAGGTTCCATTATACATCCCTAGTTTTGGTCAATTTGTCCCTTGTTTCTACTTTTCTCCCAGTCCCCAATCCTGATACACATTTAAAATTTTAACCTGTATTATTCACATGCCCTCCTCATCCTTTCATGTCATATGTTTCACTAGTCCTTGATATGACTGCTACTTAGATTGCAAGACCATTCATGTCCACATAGCATTTTACTTACATGCTTCATTTTGGCTAACCCTTCATACATTCCCTTGTTTCCTGGTCCTCTGACTACACTCACTGCCTGAACCTCTCTGCTCCCAGAATATCCCCTGTATTATTCAGGGATCTCTTCAGTAGTAGAACTTATAGCTCCACCCACCTCTCTCTCTCTCTCTCTCTCTCTCTCTCTCTCTCTCTCTCTCTTTCCTATAATACCCCCCAAAAATAGCAAATCAGCATAGGCAAAGATGACTTCAATGAGTATAGACATTAAAAGGCTCAAGATCCTGGTTAAGTCTACTGGGCAACCAGTCAGCAGTCATATCCATGAAGGTTCTGGAAACATCTTATGAGATAGAAAACCTCTCTCACTTACGGATGTCCTCATTGCTTCTATGTTTCTAAAAGTTCCTGATTCTTTTATTGATTGTTTCTTATGTTTCCCATTATCAGTCTAACCAAATGAAGCAGTATTGGTAAAACTTATTGTTCAGGGTTCCCTTCCAATCCTGAAGACATACAAACTATTCAGTTTGATTCTTTAGGGAAGTGTGAGCTGCAGCCATTGAAATCCTCATTCAGAAAGTCTTATTGTGAATTTCCAGTAACATTACATTCTTGTAAGATACACACACACACACACACACACACACACACACACACTGATATAATATCTCATATATGTGTATAAAATACTTATTAAATATTTATATAAAGTTTGCAATCCTTCCTTACCTGGAATGCAATATAGTAGACACAGGAATCCCTTATCAGAAGATGATCTTCTTCAAAATATGTACTTATTAATGTACTGATGACACTGCCTTTCAACTCCAAATGGGAAGGTGTGGCTGATGTGGCTTGCTCTCTGGGGAATAAGATAGGCAGAATTAGTGCAGCATGGTGACTTGCTAAGGCTATAAATCCTTCCCAGGAGGAAAATGAGCATCATTTTGCTTAAACTTAATTCTATTTGTCTATACAGTGATATATTATGAATAATTATCATCTGGAAGGCTCTGGAGATGCTCTGATTCATTAACTCCTGCCAACTTCTAAAAATTCTGGCATAGACTATACTATGTAGAATAAGCATGAGTGCCAAGAATGAAGACCAACACTTTTAATGGAGTTTTCAGTAGTGCACTTCTGGTGGGCACTTTGTGAAGTTGAGATAAAAGTCAATATGTTTCCTATTCTATTGAGCTTCCTCAGCTTAAGTCACAGTGTGAAGTCACTCTAGTTTGAAGTTAAATACTATATGGAGTACTTCCACTATTTTGTTCCATAGAAGTGGTTTCTGCCATTGACAATGAATTTATACTAGTCTAAAAAATATCAGAGAGTATGTAGCAAGTGTTACTAATGACATGAATTATTTGGGAGGACAGAGTTTGAAGATGGTCCTTATATTATTTTGGGGATCAAGGGTACTGTTTAGGATCAAGGCAGGGAAATCATAGACTGTGTGACCATTTGAGGTTTTCTGACATTAACTTGTTCATCTGAAAAATGGTATTAACAATATTTACCACACGTCATCCATCAAAGAGCAAAAAGAGCTCATAAATACCTAACCCAGTATTCAATAACAACATAATCAAAAATAGTGAACTTAGCTTTCACATACAGTCTATTTATTGCTGCTAGTATCCATAGAGACACAGAATCATGAGACTGAGTAAAAGGAAAATCTATGAAGTATTCATTATAACCCTGTTGCAGAGGTGGCAAAAGATTTTCCTTTACCATCATGAATACTACAAAACTTACAATTAATCCAATCAACACAGCAAAATCTGCTCGCTACTAATAATTTCAGTGAGGATTAGAGAGATTCTGGAGGGGCCTCATGTTCAGAAAAGCTATTATAGCAACTGAGGGGCTTGAAGTTTTGCCCATGCGTACTGGGCAACAGCCACTCTTGAGTGCTGAGGGCTGTGACAATGCCTGAAAGACAGGAGTAAAGCAGGAGAAGCTGACCTCTTCTACGCAACCTGACACAATGTCTAAGCTCAGAAACTCTTAGTTAATCCTAGTCAAGATATGTGTAGTGTAATGAAATATAAGAATTTAAGACAACAGTTTAAAATGATTGCCTTAGTTACAGAATTAATAACTTTCGTAATCAGGAAAGCTCTCTTTAATAAATACTTCAGAGCTACCACTTGGAACTAGAACCTTCCTAGAGAAATTTTATTTTTCACATGGAAGAGCTTCATTTAATAGCTTTTTAGCCTACGCTAAAATGCTGTTTCTCTGTTGCCTGCTTACGTACCACATTTTACTTTTGTCTGTGTTCTGACAAGTACTTAAAAATGAATGATCTAAAAGACAAAAAGCTGACTGATGCTCACAGTTAAGATGGATACAGTCTCCATGAAGAAGAGAGGCCAGAACATGGAAGCATGAGATGCTGTGCGTATTGCATTCACAGTCAGAAAGCAGAAAATGCTGACTCTGGTACTGAGCTTGGTGTCACCCCTTCTTGCTATTTCTCTTCGGACTCCATGCCCTTGGCGCTTTCACCTTCGCCCTGAAAGGTCATGTCTTCCTTCTCAACTAAACTGCTTTGCAAACACCTTCAAAGACATACATACTTTTCCTACGGGATTTCAAATCCAGTTAGGTTCACAAGAAGATTATCCAAGCATCCAACCTCCTTCTGGAATACATGAATACCCATCTTAAGCCTCGAGTGCAGTGCTTGCGTCCCAATATGTCTTCTCTCTCCAGAATGTCCTCCTTCACTTCTCCCCCACCTCACACATTTCGGTCATCTTGAGTTCTATTGTTCCCCCTTCTCATGCCAGGTGTCAGGGAGCCTTTATTTTGTGTCAAAATGTGTTCTATCTAACACTTTCCACACTAGTACCATGTTTACTGCTGTCCAAAATACCTGTTCCTTATGTAAAATCGTAACTTTCTATTCTTTTTAAAAATATCATTGCTTTTCATAATTATCTGTGGTTTAGGGATAAGACAGACATTTTATTTAGCATTCGTAAAAACAGAGAAAAGGGCTGATGTATCTAATCTAAGCACTGTAAGCAGAATGATTTCCCCACTCTGTAGGGCTTGGTGTAGACCTTTGCACCTTATGATTGCAGGAACGCAGGGCTACTTGATTTCTGCTTCCACAGCAATCATTTGCAAAGGCTATCTCAAAGTGGGGAGGCTTTTTTTATTTTACTTTTTCTTCTTTCCAACTCTATTTTCTATTTTCACCATTAGGCCAGTGATTTCCAAATTAACTTACTCAATACTTATACAGTGCTACTCAGGTTTGAGTTATTAAGTACACATCCATATTAAGCTTATTTCATTTTTCTTTTATGTACATGAATATTTTTCCTACACACATGCATGTGCATTTATTCATGTGTGTACCTGCAGAATCCAACAGATGGCTTTGAATCTCCTGAAAATATAGTTTCAGACATTTGCAAGCTTCCATGTGGGTGCTGGGAAGTGAGCCCAGTTCGTCTGAAAGAGCAAAAAGTGTTCATTATCACTGAGCCATCACTTCAGCCTCAATAAATGTATTCTAAAAGATGAATTTCACATCAAGTCGTCAGTTGGCAAATGTCATTACTTCCAGGTAGCCACATCTATCTATTCTAGGAAGTGATATTTTCCTGGCAAGTATTCAGAGTATGTGAAAGAATTCTCTTGACAAATCTCAAAAATCTGATCAGTGGCTATTTTAATAAGTGTCATCACTGTGTTTGTTATATACACAGACCTCCTAAGCACAGGGGCTTTCATTTTCAGCAAATTGTGCTTTTTTAAGCAAGTACAATCTTTGAAGTCTGTATCTTTTGATATAATGTACTAATTCATGAAGATGATCCAATAATAAGCATACTCAGAAATATTCTCTGAGCCAACTATAGGAGCTCAGAGCTTTAATTTCAACATTCAGAAGGCAAAAAGAGGCAGATCTCTGTTAGATACCAGCTTGGTCTGTATGTGAGTTCCAGGCCATCCAGGGAGGCATAATGAAATCCTGTCTCAAACAAGAGCAACAACAATAAAAATAATGACAGCAAATGAAAAGAAAAACTGGAGCATTCTCTGAACTGAGCCTTGTATTCCCATGCTGCCTTCTCATCTGTAGGCTTCATCTGTAGGCTGCATCCACTTTCATCAAGTTCACAAATGTTGATCACTTCTGTAGCTTTGTCACCTTCCTCTTAGCCACCTCCTGAGTATATTAAACTTTAAACTGAGCCTGCCCAATGCTAAAGGTGTCATCTTCCTCCAAAGCTTTTCCTCTTACACTTTAACCATTCTGCAAAGGGCAACACTATCTCTGCATAATTCTATATTCATGTTTGTAGTTAATGTTGAATATCCCTTTCTCTGATGAGGCCTGTTTTAAGGATTCTGTTGCTGTGATGAAATATAGTGACCAAAGGAGTGGAGAAAAGAGATTTATTTTAGTGTATCCTTCCAGGTAACAATGTAACACTAAGAGGAGTGAAAATGAGAACTCAAATAGGGCTGAAACCTGGATGCAGGAGATGATGAAGGGGCCATGGAGAAACACTGCATTGGTGGCTTACTTTTCATGGCTTGTTCAGCTGACTTTCTTATTGTCTGAGGATGGCCCCACCTACAATGGAATGGGCCCTCCATTATCAATCACTAATTTAAAAAATGTCCCACAGGCTTGTCTACATCCTGAACTTATGGACACATTTTCCCAACTGAGGCTTCATCCTCTGGTCACTCAAAATGGCTCCAGAATAAACTATCTCTTCCTACATTTAAGGTGAGAGCTCTGACTTATTAAGAACTAATCAGTTGATTATTGTGTACACTTGTAGATCCTGTTCTACAAGACCCTTTGTCTTAGGCCCAAATCCCAGCAGGCACCCCTGCTAAGTCAAGGGCCTCTCCTGCCAAGTGGGTGGAAGTAATGTGAAAGCAGATACACACCTCTGCTTCTGCTCCTCCAATCCAGTCCCCTGTCTCATCTCTAACTTTCTTGCCCTACCTCCTAACTTATATTTCCTGTGGATCCCAAAGACCTCCTTTCCTCTCATCACTTTTTGCTAGCCCCCAACTCCAACTGGCACCCCTACCAATGCCATGGCTCACAGTCCAGAAAGCCAAGTAGGCTGACTGCAGATCTTCTCTTCTCTCTTTGTTCTCTCAGATCCAATTCCCCAGTCTCATACCCAGCTCTGCAGCAGAAATACCTGTGGCAACCTTCCCTGACCCCTGTTCCTATCTCTTGTGGATTCCACAGATCTTCCCCTTCTAACCTCCTATCTGTGTCTCCTGTTTTGTCTCAGTTCATTTCTTTCTTAATAACTAAGACACACTCCCTTCCTACCCTGAACTATTGTACTGGAAGAGTAAATTTAGAGAAAGGAGCATGCGCACACATGAATAGCAGCTATTTCTCAATCGGCATGCACGCCCTGATGAAAAGGAACTAACTGTATGCTTTCAGTTTCAGTAGCTGTGCGTGGTAGGAGAGAAAAGCCATGGCTGGTAAGTTTTTCCTATTTTTAAAGTGGATAGTTTGGTAATAAGTCATTTGCAATGGGCCTGGGTTCTATGGAAGCTATCATTAACTTCTGCAAATATTTAGGTGATCTGAATCTAGGGAAAGGGAAGTCTGTGTCGAAAATCTGCACAGAAGATTCTTGAAGAAAGCAATGGCCGTGCCCAGAAAGGACATATGTTTTACTTGTATCCTGTCATCAGTTTTTAGATCTTAACTATAAAGTAGCCCTAGTCTGACAGAGGGGCCTAGATTAGGCAAAGAGATGGTGGCTGCAAAAAGAAATGGTTTAGTGTTATGTCTTTATTTTATTAATCTGATTTGAGAAAATGTGAAACCAGGATGCAGGATTATGCTTCTTGAGTTCTAACGAAAAGACAGTAACTCAATACCCGTGCCCCACCCTATATGCTTTTATGCAATGTTGAAGGGAAAATATGGAGTGGAGAAAAAAAGGGAGAAGTGATGCATGTAAAAGGGACATTTTACTGATTCATTCTGAAAGAGACTATGCCCTCCTTAGAACACGAAAGGAACATGCAACTGTTTTCCTGACTTGAGAAATCTTGGTGCCTTAAACAGATAACACCCTGAGGTCAAAGAGGAAAAAGTTTATCAACTCAGTGGATGTAGGTACAATAAATGGCTTGATGGACGAACTTTTAGAGAAGAGAGTGCTGAACCAGGAAGAGATGGACAGAATAAAAGATGGCAATGTCACTGTTATGGACAAAGCACGGGACCTGTGTGATTCTGTCGCTAAAAAAGGGCCCAAGGCAAGCCAAATCTTTATCACGTACATTTGTAAAGAAGCGTGCTATGTGGCACAAATGATGGAGCTTGAATCAGGTAAGAGCCTGCATCATAGACTAACATGAGGGTCTATGTATTCTTATAACCAGTGTCTGATCGACATATTTCTTATGTGGTTTGAAATCAACTCTAACTCCAGAGTCCCATTTTTGTGTCAGTGGCCCTATTGTGTGTCTCCTGGCTCCTTCACATCCTTCTGTCTTGTCTCCTGTATTTCACAGCAGCCTCAAACTCACTGTATACCAGGGATGACCTTGGCATGCTGAATTAATTTCCATTGCCTCTCTTCAGGTCCAGCAGCTGAAAATTTTGTTACTACAGAAGATTTCAAAGGAGGACATCCTTTCTATTCAGGTATACATGCTTGCAAAAGAGGAATACCCGTTGGTCCCTCATCTCTTTGCCACTATCTTCATGTGCTGAACCCAAGTTGAGGGTGCTGTAATTCACAAGTATTGATTCTAATGTTCTTCCTCTTCTTTGTTTGAACTAAGGGAGTTTTCATGGCTTCATCACCCATATTTACAGTAAAATTTTCAGAGTCTGTGTCCAAGTCCCAACTTTCTAGTTAGGTACCAAACCTTCTCATTCAAGTGCCCAGTACAAATATTCCCATCTCCTCTCAACATGTGTATCTAAACACTCCTAAAGATAAACTTGCCTATCTTCCTCCTACTTCTTTTTTTTTTTTTAGATTTCTCTGCCTTTGTTAATACTGGCATCACTAGCAGTTGTTTAAATGTAAAACTTAAAATGAACCCTTAGCATTTCTTTTTCTCTTCCACCTACTTTTAGTCTGCGACTGTTTTAATGAGTTCCTCTTGTAAATCTTCTGTCACCTTATCAAACACTTCTCTTATTCATAACACATAGTAGTTGCCAATCTTGACTCTCTCCACAGTTACCTATGCCAGGTACAAACTTTTGGTCATTAGAAAAATAGTTATCATATGACAATTGTACTCCAGGCATTGTTCTATAAAATGTTCAAGAATAATAAGCATTACCAGTTATTCTTCTGATTGCATTGAACTTGCATAAATAAATATTAAATTAATATTTATTTAAAACTATCACTGAATTAAAGCTATAACCATTTTAGATATAGTAATGATAATGCAAACCCTTATTAAGATAACATGGAATGCAGTAAGAAAGTCAATATTCATAGTGGTTTTTACATGATAGAACATTGTTTTTTATTCACAAAGACTAAAGGAGCCATTCTCTTTTTTTTTGACATTTTTTTTTATTAATTTATTCATACTACATCTCAATTGTTAGCCCATCCCTTGTATCCTCCCTTTCTTTCCTCCCTCCCGCTTCCCCCTCTTTACTCCCTTCCCCTATGTCTGTGACTGAGGGGGACCTCCTCCCCCTGTATATGCTCCTAGGGTATCGAGTCTCTTCTTGGTGACTTATTATCTTTTCTCTGAGTGCCACCAGGCCTCCCCATCCAAGGGACATGGTCCAATATGGGGCCCCAAAAGGAGCTATTCTCAATGAGCAATGAACTCTCGTCCATGTCAGAGATCTTCCACACTGTCTGTCACAATCACAGCCAACAGCACTGACATAAATGTGCTTACCACCATCCTGTGAGAGATATTGGAAAGAATGTGAGATTTTTTTGTGGAATACTTTGCAAGCTTATCTTAGGTGTGTCACATATCAAATACCTGTGTGTCTTCTATTGGCTACAACTGACCACAGACAGAAAACATTCTAGAATGGTCGTAACAAAGGCAGCTTCATGGTACTAGGCAGGGGCATCCTGTGGACATGGAGTACAGATTCTGAGAGTGTGCAGTCAAACTTCACAAAAAAACAAAACAAAAAACAAAACAAAACAACAAAAAACAAACCAACTTCATTTCACACACTGTTAGTACATATGCCAAGTAAAAAAACGCATTTTTCCATGGGTGCACTGATATGGTAGTTCTACATTATGGAAACTGAGGCAGTAGCACATAGCAGACCCAATGTTGATAATATTAATTTTGAATAAATTCATCTCTTTCTTAAAAAAAATAACTAGAGTTGCAAAGGCTTCCCACTACGGTGCTGAAATAATTTCATCTAGATGACAGTTTTTTCTCCCCACATCAGAAAGGCAAATGTCCAAAAACAACAGCAACAACAAAAAACACACTCAATTATTCTACTGGGATCTACATTGATCCACATGTTTTCTTACACATTTCATGTGATGTGACATTTCTATATAATTGAATAATTTATTTCATTACTTTAAACATCTCCAATATAATTAATATTTGTTTAATTTGTTGTTGCTTTTGACTTACTTATGCAGAAGCAAGACATCTTTGACCAATTAATGAGTTTTTAAAAATATTTGTTCAATATATTCATTCTAAGTAGTTTGTATTCTTTTCTACAACCAAGTTGTAGTGACTTCATCTAACTTGTTAAATGTACAGTTTATCTAAATGTCTTTTAAAATTAGTTTAAAATCTCCTCTTTTTATTTCTGTTCTCCAGGGGCCTAGATAAATTATTTCTATTTTGAAATACACCAAGTTTATATCAAATTATTAAAAAGTATACCACATTGTTTGATGATACAGAACTTGAGGTCCAATAAGAGCCCCAGGAGCTACAGACATAAACCATTGAAAAACAGTCCCTGACAGATATGTGCAATCAACAATGAATTATATAAATTCATGAAATTTGCACATTAATTTTAGCATTTATTATTCTATCTCCTTTTTATCCCACTTCACTTATTCCATAATGCTCCTTCTTTGGTTGCTGTGCACATATAGTAGGAAGTACTCCTAAATGAGAGGATAAAGTATCATTTCTAAGAAGTACCTGATGCCTACTATTGTGCATAAAAAATAGGTAAACATATTTTAAATATTTTCATTGGAAATAAAAAGACTTATTTTCTAACACCCCTCTGCCATCTAAAATTCCATCCAGGTCTCCAAATACATTCTGAAATAAATATGTTAAACATTTTAATATTCCTTGCTTTGCTTTTATCTAAAATATTTGTCAAAATACTCATCCTATGGTAGATTTCACATTACATCACTGGGAATATCTGGCTTGAAATATGTGTCATTAACAGTGCTCTCTATCTTGTTCTTCACTGTGGTAATGAATCCTGCTTGTCCTCACCTGGCTTTACAGAGGCAAGGCTGTAAGAGACTAGAAGAGAGGCTACCAGGGTTGAATACATCCATGCTATTTTTCATCTCTTACAGAAACAAAGCAAGAACAGACCAAAGAAGATGGTGCATTTTCAGGATCAAGTGGGGGCCTCAAGTTTTGCCCTGCAGAAACAGCCCAAAAGATTTGGAAAGAAAATCCTTTAGAGGTGCCATGCTCAGAATCTGGGATGGGGCAAGCCGAAGAATATTGAGGCCATCCTGAAGGGCGGTGGTTCTTTGTCGTAGACAAGTTCACTGTAATGTCCTGAACACTCATTGAGCCACTTTGTCTTATATAAAAGATCCCTACCTTCTAGAATCTCAGGTTTATTTGGAGAGTTACAAATTTTGTCCAATTCATTGGTAAACAATAATAACAACAGCAATACCAGTGGCTAACACTTGATGCTTACTGTCAGTTAAAAACTATTTTATGCACTTCATATATATTAAAGCTATTTACATTCAAATGATCTATTTTATAGATTACAAAACTTGAGTCAACTATAGATCTTTATTATTTTTACATAATAATAGATAGTTTACATAAGTTTACATCATAATATATCTATATTGTGTTTACAGTCAATAAGAAACCCTGAGCACCAATTTTACAATTTAGGGATTCTAGCTACAAATCCACTTTATTTTTCAAAATTTCACTTTCAAAGTTAACGTCAAATGTTCAACAAGCCCCTGGGCCCTTGTAGTTTCCACTAGCACTCCTAAACTAAGACTCAGTTTTCTTCCTATTCTAATATAATCTTTACAATATTGGTTTCTTGAAAGGCTTAAGAGAAGGGAATTTGGACCTACCATAATTACATAAAATAGATATTGAAATAAGCAAGCTGCTCATTCAATCTGCTTTTCATACAGGTTTATCCAATAATGACTACATCATCCTCTCGTACACGCCTTGCCCTTATTATCTGCAACACAGAGTTTGAACATCTTTCTAGGAGGGATGGAGCTCATGTTGACCTCAGAGAAATGAAATTGCTGCTGGAGGATCTGGGATATACTGTGAAAGTAAAGGAAAACCTCACAGCTAAGGTAAGACTTTTCAAAATGATAGAAACACTGACCATGCCTCACATACTCCTAGATAGTGCTAGAAAGCACAGTGCAGAAGCAGACAACTTAGTCTTGCTAGTTTGTCACTATGATGTCCTTTGGTGAGTAGCCACTGACTATTATACATGACTGTCAAATGCTGCCATGCTTTAGCCAAAGTCTCATGTTTCATCTGATTGGAAAATGTTTGAATTATCTCAGGATGACTTCATATAATTTTATAGCCTTTCTTTATATAAAAATTGAAAATTAGAAATTTTCATCGATTTATTCAATGGCTCTGTTTACTGTCCCTAGTGAAAATTCACAGTTTAATATCACTGATTTGGTCTCTTACAGGAGATGATGGCAGAAGTGAAGGAATTTGCTGCTTGCCCAGAGCACAAGACTTCTGACAGTACTTTCCTCGTATTCATGTCTCATGGTATCCTGGAGGGAATATGTGGGAAGAGGTACTCACCTTCTTATAAAGGTGAAGAGCCAGATGTTTTAAAAGTTGACAAAATCTTTCAAATGATGAACACTTGGATGTGCCCAAACTTGAAAGACAAGCCCAAAGTTATCATCATTCAGGCCTGCCGTGGAGGTGAGTGCTGACAGTTTAAAGCTAACAGGGTGTTCACATTCCGACCTTATCGTTTACATGTAGACACTGCTATTCATGATTAGGAATTGATTCCCAAATATCAAACATCTATTTTATCACTGAGATAATTAAGTATTCTGTGAATTTTATTTCAATTTGTGAGATATATACTTCAATTTTCAGGACAGACTATAACTATCCATAATCAATACATACATTTGATATTTGGATGTTGAAGCATGCTTATAAAAAACATTATATACTATGTATGTATTATTCACATTCATATACATGCATACATATATATGAATAAAATACAAACTAAAATGTTTATAAATAGGGTTGAAGAGAAGTTTCAAGGAAGCAATACCTCCCTAGGAAATTGTTAGTAATATAAAATCAATTTTGCTTTTCCAGAGAATCAAGGGGTGGCATTGGTAAAAGATTCAGTAGGAAAATCTGAAGAGAAATTCTTAATGGATGCAGATTTTGAAGATGATGGCATTAAGAAGGCCCACATAGAGAAGGATTTTATTGCTTTCTGCTCTTCAACACCAGGTAAATGGTTTTTATGCAGGTCATCTTGGTTGCAGTCACTGTTTGAAAGAGGGACCCCACACATAGCATTATCTAAGACTTTTAAGTCCTCTTTAAAACTTCATATTCAACCCCCCTCATCCACACAGATAACATATGCATGTATTTTTCAGAATTAGTAAATTATAAATACTCATAATATTTCTCCTACAACTATAAAGGAAAGCAAAGAATTAAATAGATGAGCAACCACTCTAAGTTCATTAGAATCTGAAAGGTGCATATTACTGGCTCAGTAAGAACATCGTTGTGCACCAACATCAAGTGTTTATAGAATCCTGATGATGAGAGCTATGGATACAAGAAGACTGATCATTTGACCTCAGATCCTCAGTGGCCATGAAAAGTTAGACAAACATCTGAAGTCCCAATGTTCCTATGAGTAGTTGACAGAGTGGGTCCAGTCCAATCTCCTGAAATCATACAGACCAGCTAACCTATCTTACATATTACAGGCAAAGTTGGTCTTAATATGAGATTGTATTTATACATTAAAATAATATTTATAAACTATTCAAAATGCATGCTAAACAGTAATTAATATTGAGGTTAAATTCCACAAAATTTCCATTTATTATATCATGTGTTAAATCTAATTGTATCATCTTGCTGAGATTTCTTCAAATTTCTCACCAATATAGGCAAACATACGGTCATTGTGGCAAGCACTGAATAAGATGATATGTGTGAAATACTAAACAATTTGTAAAATTTTCACATAAGGTTGTTGTTTTAATGTGTTATGAAGTTTAAGTAGCTTACTATGTTAAAACTTAATTTAAAATCATTTCAACCATCTCAACCATTCCTTGAGACTCACATTCTTTTACTCAAATACATCCTTACAGCCTTGCCTCTGATCAAATAGCTTAAGGATTGTACTATTGACCATATCCTCCAGATAGCACCAACGTCTACACTGGCTAGACAATGCCTTGATATATATCTCACTACATATTTTCCAATGATGAAAACATATGGCTATTCATACATTGTACTGGTAAATAGATAATCATCTGTAGATGTATGCCAAGGAGTAAGCCTATGAGGTTTCATTACATAGTTTCATACTTGTGGTAATTCAGACATGCCTGATTACACTTAGTCAATCACTTAAAGTTAAAAAAAAAAGAAGTGTGCACAAGAAAAGAGACATAAGGACATAAGGGGAGATGTAGGTTGGTAGAGTGGGAAGGAGTTAAGAAGAGGGCAGATCATGAATATAATCAGACGCATTCTACACAAAGAAAAAATGTCAAAGAATAAATGCATTTAATTGAGAAACACTATAGCAAACACACACAAGTTTTTGTCTAAAGAAAGTGGCTGGCTTTATTATGAGATTTAACTGTTCCTTTAAATCATTTCCTCTTGTCTCGTACCATACAGTCGTCTCTCATTATAAAGGCTTCTGCAGGCATTTCCACCCTGTTGGAGTCTCTCTCCCTTTATTTTACCTTTTCCATTATTCTTTGTAAATGGTGCAAACTCTACTCTTCCACTACCAAACCCAGACGTAATTTGACTATGTGAATTCCAATCACACAGTAAGACTTTTCTGAGAAGCATCCAGCCTTTTACTCTCTTCACTGTGCAAAATACTTTCAGAGACACCTGTGTCTACTCCTGTTCATTTGCTTATCTCTCTCAGATATTTGTGATGGATGGTCTATTCCTCAAATATAGCTTTTTGTAGGAATAATTACTCTCAACTTATAGTTAAGAAGATTACATTTTAAAGTGTACAGTGGAAGCCAGATGAGGTGGGGCACATGTGTAATCCCAGCACTTGGAGAGGCAGATGCCTGAGTTCAAGGCCAGTCTGGTCTACAAAGTGAGTCCAGGACAGCCTGGACAAGCATAGAGGAAAGCTGTCTTGAAAAAGTAATGTACAGTGGACTTATATCAGAGTCATTAGAGTGTATCTTAGAGATACACTCTCAGATACTTAATCTCTTAACCTTAATCACTTCCCCTACTCCAGTCAGCCTACCTGTCTCTAATAGATTTTCTTTAAATCAGGAACTACATCCTCTGAACATCTGCACTGTATACAGCAACTTTGTTGAGTAAGGGAAAATGTACCCATTGAATTTTGTATCTACCCACTGAAAAATGTCAGTGTATGGAATATAGTCTAATGTGTCTAGCTAGAATGGAAAGGGTAGAGCAGCCTGTATCCAGGATAAGGCATATCCATATCATAAGATTAGGAATATACTTTCTTCACAGATAATGTCTCTTGGAGACATCCTGTCCGGGGCTCTCTTTTTATTGTGGAACTCATCAAACATATGAAAGAATATGCCTGGTCCTGTGACTTGGAGGACATTTTCAGAAAGGTCAGACTCTGGATGCTTCATCAATCCTACTTCTCTGGTCTTTGGCTACTCAAGCTGCTTTAATGGGAAATCCCTGAACATTTTGGTTGTTCTTTCCAAAGGGCTATTTATTTATTTATTTATTTATTTATTTATTTATTTATTTGGTCAGTTAACAATCCCTACATGGTGCCAGCATTCTCTGTTTTCTGATCATGATCCTTAAGAAATAATCATCTATATTTACCCATAAGCTCCCCTTGGTAGGATATGGAGCCGAATTCAATATCCCTGTGCCCATCATTTCTGTCAACTCCAGTAAGAGAATCTAATAGTCT
>OU015749.1:67789223-67805050 GCA_907169655.1 Acomys percivali
GTGTGTGTGTGTGTGTGTGTGTGTGTGTGTGTGTGTGTGTACACAGTAGATTAGGGAAAGGTTGGGTAAAGACCACTGAAGAGAGGTAAAACTGGTACTGGTACTATTTTCTAGGTCTGATGTAATAAATGGAGAAAACAGGAAAACCTTGAAGGGGTGCCATGTTTTCCGTTCTCTGCATAGCAATTTGTTCTGCTTTAAGACTCTGAGACTTTGATGGTCCCTTCTCAGTGTTGGCTGTTATAAGCCAGCATGTTGAATATGCTACATTTAATTTCAGTAGGGCAGCACTTAGACATGCTTTGGGTCCTGCTTTGTTCTTAGTATGTATGCCGGCATTACAGTATGATACTATAATCTGCACATGCCTCAGAAGAATGCTTATGTTTATATAATTTCTCTTTCCCATAGGAATCCAGGAGTTCCATCCTTCTGTACCTGTCTTGGGAAGAATGTCAAATAGAAGCCAACATTTCTCTAAATGATGTAATAAATCACACACAAAAAAGGAAAGGCTATTCTGTTAGTTGTTGCTATTAGTGTTCCCTTTATTTGATTTGATGATCAGAATGCAAGAAGAGGAACTATGTATTTTTTTTATTGAATCTATTCTCTGAAAAACATAAAGTACATTCTAATTGCTATAAGCTCACATCCTCTATAGCATTCTACCCATATAACTACTCTCTTCTCTACAGTTACCTTTCAAACACCCACATGTCTTCTGTTTTAGAGACCCATGGGAAGGGATTGTCCACTGAAGCATTATCAATGCCTTTGTGGAAACACATCTGAGTCCCTCAGTATCCAGAGTGTCAGGAGACTTCTTAGACTTGACTTTTAAATGCTGAACTGGCTGGTCTTTTATGATATCATATGTTTGCTTTTTTTCTATAGACATGTAAAATTGATACCTTCACTGCAGTGAACTGAATTCCAGGAATTTAGAGCTCAGCAGAAGATCTGTAGAAAATATAACTGGGACAATGACAGCCAAGAAAATAAATGGCATTTCAAAATGGAGTGCTTACTTATGACCCTGGAAACTTTAACCAGAACCCAGCAACCTCTCTGTGCCATTATGCGAAAATGTGACTTAGCCCGAGAACCTTAAAATTTCACATTCTGATTGAGAAAAAAAAAAAACAGTGTCCCAAACCCACAGGGAACAATTATCAGGAACATATGACATCCCTTTAACCATTCACAGAGCAGTGTTTAAGTTCAGGAAGAGAGGAAAGAAGGACACTCCCACATGTACCTTCCTAATCCATCCTATTTAATCCAACAGTCCCTGAAGCCTCAGAGTTGAAAACACCACAGCACTTGTTTTTTCCCCTTTCTCTAAGCGTTTCCCTGATATAGCTCTGTCTTGAGAGCGTGTGATCAGGCATTCACTCTCTTGCAGCCTGAAACTGCCTCTCTGAGCAGCCTTTGTTCAGAGGCTACTAAGAAGTAGTGGTAATCAGTCGCTCTCAGCCAAAATGTATGCATAAATGCAGTCTTGCTCAGTTAATGAAAGGCGTTCCGGGAGGACAAAAGGGATGCTCTGAACTGCTACGTCTAATAAAAGGCTAAGGCTGTAGGAATACAGATAGAAAGGATACAACACCGAGCAATTGGCTAATTCTCCACTAGAAAGGAGACTGTTACATTTCACAGACTTAGGACTGATGTTATAGAGAAGGGAGGTAGAGACATGGAGAAGTCAGAGGGGGAAATAATCAGCTCTGGGTGTTACTGAGGTCTTGACGATTGGAGACTGCAAAGTGAAACCCATTCAGAGGGTGGAGCATGCATAACAGTCTTTACTTTCTATTTTTGCTGCTGTTGTGGTTTTATTTGTCTTGGTTGTTCAGATGGTTTTTTCCCAAGAAGAGTGACTAGAGTTCAGGAAAAAGAGAACAGTTTTATGAGTTTCAGAGGACATCCCGATAAGGGTTGAGACTTTCAGAGCAGTCCTTTCACAATCTCTAGGAAGTCTCCGCCTCCCTAAACTAAGGAAATGCACAGCAACTTTCGTTTTACTGTAAGAAACTGTCTGCCCTGTGGGAAAGAACTGAAGCTTTTTGTCATGGCTGGTGAGTCTGGGGGTCCTTTCTGAATAGGGGCTAGGACTTGAGTCCTAGAATTTACAATAGCCACAGCTCTGAGACAGGCAGAGATTAGAAAAGACGTGGGGGCGGGGGAAGCAGAGCAGTGGTGTAGAAGCCAGTTTCCCCGCCTGCCTGGTTACAATGGGAAATTACTGTTTGTTAGCAATTGTGGAGAAACTGAGATATATGTAGCTTTGAGCCACAAAGAAGTTTATATGTTATATTTCATTTTTGGAAATCAAAGAGGAGGGTAAAGCCAGAATAGCCTACATATGAGACAAAAGTCTGTAATGAACTGTAAAAGTGTTTGCTTTCGGGGGCTGCTGATTTAGACACTTAGGCATTAACATTCCTCTGATAAATAAATTGGCACGTATTTGAAGTCAACACCCACTTCCCAAGCCTAGAGTTACTCTCTTGTTCCACTTAAAATGATTCCATTTTCGTGCTAGCTCTCTACTTCTGCTAAAATCAACTCTGCTGTAACTCATCCTTGGATTCCTAGCGTAATGTTTTGATTCATGTGCTCCTTCCCAGGTCTTAGCCTTCTGTTCCATCCTTGGCAGTGCTTTCAAACCACCTACCCATCTTCCACTCAGAGGCTGAAAAGGCACAGGGCTGGTAATCACTTCACAAGGGCTCAAATACATCTTATCATTTCCTTAGCTTTATTCTCTACAAGCACATGTGAGGCTGGACAACCTTAGAAATTTCTAAATCATATAATTAAGTAATCTGAGGTCATAAAGAGGGTTCTGGTTCAATACGCTGCCCTCAACTTGAATATCTGAACCTTAAAGAGACTTCAGGCATCTGTGCACAGCTCTGCAGCTGGCGTAGAGATGACTCAAGTTGATTCCTATGTTTAGGATTTGCAGGCACCTTTTTTTTTACTTTTGACTTTCTGACATCCTAGATACCTGTTACTGTGGTTTCTTACTCAGGAACATAGGTGGCTACTTATTATCTTTAAATAAACACAGATAGGCACAGATGTACATCAATGATACATATGCAGCTATAACGTCAGCATCTTAGACAGATTTTCCTACCTGAAAATATGCACTTGTCTATGTTTCTCTTTGAACCTTGATTTTGGCCTCACACAAAAGAGAAGATATTTACTGTCTTCACGCTTACACAGTTTCCTTTTACTGTGTTTTCCTACTCCTTTGATTCTCCCTCGACCGTAATTACTTCCAATTGCTCTATGTCCCATCTTCTAATGTTTAACTTAAGCTCCAGGATAGCATATCTCTCAGGATTTCAATTAGGTGGTTGTTAAGGATGGGGGTTAGGTTAGGTTTGTGACAGAATTTTTTTGGAGCATACTGCACACACATCTGCTTACTCCAGCAGGAAAAACCACAACAGACCAATGTAACAAATACACCAAAGTCAAACCTGGTTCACTTGAGTTTTAACTGAGGATACTTACAAGAAGCAGGGATGACTCAAAAGCAGCTGCATCACCAAAAAGCCCAAGTCATTGTGAGTGAGGACTCCTGAAAGCACTGACTCTGGAGTGCTGCACTGCTTGCAGGAGACTGCAGTCTGAGAATTCTTCTCTTTGTTTCTGCTGAGCAGCCTCCTTTCCCAAGCAGATGTTTATTCCTACTGCTGGAAGTCTTGAGGATCGTCCAAGTTTCCATTCCCTCAGATATGTGACATTTGGTTTGATCCCCTAAGCCTCCCCATCCCTCACAGATGGAATGCTTTAATTGAGTAAAACTGCCATACAGCATATGGTGTGGTCACTAAATTAAAATCATACCTGTGGCTGGCAGCCTCTTAACAAGGCATGTCGTTCATATTGCCTATGGGATTGGAATAACTGGTAACTAGATAATAGGAATGATAAATTGAATAATATTGGACAAATAAAATACATAAACATTTATAACACTTTACTACATTGCCTAGGATGAAAACTACAGACTGGATGAACACCATCTTCTAATTTTCTCCTGTGATTCTATTATCCTTGAAAACCCACTTAAAAATAACTGTAATAGTCTATGATTATGGTTTTGAAATATTTTCTATATGACAGCTTATTTAACTGTTCTCTGCCTTCATGTTTAAACTTATGAGTACATTTTTGTTGCCATTGCTGTTCTGTGATTGATGAAAAGTTGCATTTTCCAACTTGTGTCCAATATACTTTGGACAGAGTGATCTGGGGTTGGCCTTCTTCTCACACTTAGGACACTGACATTACCTTATTTTTCTGCAGAAGTCTTCAAATAATGGCATGTATCTCATTATTTTTTTTTTCTGCTTTAGCTGCACGTTTCACCACAGAATATACTTCTTTCTAAAGCCCAGCCCCTCCAGCTTCATGACTACTCCTGACACTCTCTAGACACCATCAACCTTGCCAGAAGAGGTGTTAGCACCACACATTTCCTACAGTAAAAAGTTGTCTTCACATGGATGGCTGCTTTTAATAATGATTTTCTTGCCCACATGTCAATCACTTAAATCATTATAGTGCTTTTAGCATTTTGGTTTTTTTAAATAGCTGTCTCTACATTTGTCTTATAAGGTTTGCTGTACAGAGATACATGTTCACAATAGCATTCCCAAAGCTATAAAGCTATCATTTACAAAGAGATGCTCAATAAACACTGCTGACTGGATGGAAAGATTCATATACCTCCCTTAAGCTCAAAATCTTCCAATATGCTATAAATTTTTTGCTGAGCAAGTTAAAGCAACTTTGTTATTAAATATGATTAAAGAGTTGAGTCAATAGTGCTTGCTCATATAATTAGTTATCAATGAGGCACAGAGAACCGTTGAACCTCCTTAATATCAGAAGCAATGGAGACTAGCTGCCATCTCCAGGCTTCCCAGGCCTTAGAGTCTAATGGGGGAAATATTTATATGTAGGCTGGCATCATAATAATGAGATAAAAATGCCAGATTAGGGAAAACCATGTACTTTAGGAACAAACACATTTGACATCCAAGAAAGGTTGGAAGCACCGAGGGAACTTACCAGGTTCAGTGTTAAGTAAACTGAGATAACGAGCATAAAGTGAAAAAAATGGGAAAACTAGACGAAAGGAACACCTAGGACTCTAGTATCGCAAGTATATGTATACAGATCTGTAGAGTAAATGAAAACTGGATGTTTAAAGTTAGTGAACAGGAGAGAAGGCATATCAGAAGACAAGGTTGAATGACAAGACCTAGGTTTAAAATGAGAAAGAGTAAGATTCTTCAATGTTCACAGACTAATTATGAATACAAAGATTTTTGTGAAAATAAGAAAAGAAATGGGATTGAGAAGAATGGACAGATTCTACAAATACTTAATAGATATAATGAAGAAAACATGGATTTAGGTAGAAAATAAGGCATATGCCATTTCTTATGTTGGAGATGGGATATTATTTATTAGTATATGTACAAATAAGAGTCATTTAAAATGAGTTATTTTAGTTATGAATTCAATATAATGAGATTGTGGGTTATGAAAAAATAGAGCATTGATTATTGAATATATAACTCTCAATACTGGGATCCAGGTGTAGGCTGGATCTATGAAATAAAAAAAAGTTGTCTATTATTTAGGATTTATAGTTAGTGTACTGGAGCATATGTAGCTTACAAGAATTAGCTTTGGGACAAACAGTTGCTTTTAACTGATAATTTATATATTTATGTAATTGGCAAATAATATACATATGGTTATTATATAAAATGTTTTAAAATATGTATACATTGTTCAATGCCTATGTAGGATTAACTAGTCTATATATTACCTCTTTCTTTTTCTTACATAGTGATAAACACATAAATTCTCTGAGTAATTTGCAGCAATAGGTACAATTTTATAACCTGTAGCCATTCTGTTCCAGGGGAGCCTTGTAATGTCTTCCTCTATGGAACGGTGCTTCCTTAAGCAACATCTCTCTGAAGATCCCCTGTCACCTGACCTCTTTACTATTTCCCTGAGATCACATTGTATTCGAGCTTTGGGTGTGTGGTTTGGTTTCTTTCACTTAACACAATGTCCTACAGTTTCATCAATATATTCACAATTGTCAGAAATTCATTTAAAATGCTAATGCTAAGTTTTACAAATACTAAAACAGAAAAAAAACAAATACTAAAACAGTATATATGACATATGTATGTCATATGTACATATGTAAGGATATATGTGTATATATACATATATATATACATATGTGTGTATATATATATATATATATATATATATATATATATATATATATAATCGTCATCCACTCTCTTGTTTACATACACTTATACTGACTCAATCATGGCTGATATAAACAATACTGCAATGAGTATTTTACAGCATTTCTTCACCATCCTTATTTCTTGCATAGGATATAACCAGAAATGGGTTTTGTTGATCCAAAGAAGTTCTTTATTATTTATAAAGACTCTCCATGGATCATCTTTAATTATTCTAGTAGTTATACTAGATTATACTGCAAAAAATAATGTACAAAGGTTCACTCCCTTAACATACTCTACAACACTAGTCTTGTGTCTTTCTTTAATTTTTATTTATTCTTCTCTTATACAATATAATCTTACCACAACTTTCTCTTTCTTTGATCCTCCAAGTTCCCTCGACCACATCCCCTCTCTCCCAAATCAACTCTGCCTAGAAAAGAGCAGGCATCTCAATGACATCTACCAAACATGGCACAACAAAATAAAATATTGTGAGCACAAACTTTCACATCAAGGCTGGATGAGGTTATCAAATAGGAGAAAAAGCATGCTCAAGAAAGGCAAGAGTCAGAGATATCATGACTCACACTGTCAAGACTATCCCCCAAAAGATCAAGCCAACAACCATAATATATACCGAGGACCTAGGGCAGGCCCATGCAGACCCTCTTTTCTGGGGGCTCCCACAATTTATATTGCCCCTCTTGCAAGGGCCTTCCCACACTCTGAAGGGAGGGAACCAATGGAGAACTTCCACGTGGGCTTTCTTTCCACCTACTGTTTTCCCTTGTGTCTCCGGATCTGTTCTGATAAATTGCCAGAGGCACCTCCTCTGATGACAACTGGACTAGGCACTAGATTATGAGTATAGCTGATCATCATTAGGAACCTTTCATTGATTTGTGTTTTGGAAGTCATGTTTGTTTTTTGCCCTAGGTCTCTGGTTTATCCAGCTTCTAGTTCATGATCATCCAGGCAGTGGCAATGTGGGGCAGTGGCTACTTTTCCTGGCATGGGCTTCAAATTAGGCCAGTTATTGGCTGGCCACTCCTACAAGTTCTGTGCCACCATTGTCCCAGTACATCTTGTAGGCAGTACAGAGGGTAGCTCAAAGGATACGTTGCTGGTTCAGTGCCCCTGTCTTACCACTGGAAGGCTTGCCTGCTTATAGAAGATGGCTGGCTCCAACTTCATATCTTCCTTTACTAGGAGTCCATACTAGGGTCACCTGGTAGATTGCAGGTAGTTTTGACAATACTAGGTTTCCACATCGCCCCCTCCCCCCAACTCCAGTTGCCTCTTTCTGTGCCCTCTTCCTCCATTCCTCCACTCTTCTAGATGATCCTTCTTATTCCCATCCCCACCTTCCCCCAGTCTACTTGCGAGATCTAAGCTATCTTCTTTCCTGCGGAGTCCCATGCATTCTCCCTAGGGCCCTCCTTGTTATTTAGTCTCTCTGGGCCTATGGATTATAGCATGATTTTCCATTCCTTAACAGATAATACCACTTATAAGTGAGAATATACCATGTTTGTCTTTCTGGGCCTGGATTACCTCACTCAGGATAACTCTGTCTAGTTCCGTCCATTATTCTGCAAGTTTCATGATGTTATTTTTCTAACTGTTGAGTAATACTCCATTGAATAAGTGTACAAACATCCTTTATCCATTCTTTGGTTGAGCTACATCCAAGTATTTTCCAGTTTCTTGCTATAATGAATAAAGCTGCTGTGAACATAGTTGAGCAAGTGTTTCTGTGGTAGGATGAGAAGTCCTTTGTGTTTATTGTTCAAGAGTAGTATAACTGAGTCTTGAGGTAGATCAATTCCCAATTTTCTGCTGAACTGCCATATTGATTTCCATAGTGGCTATAAAAGTTTGTGCCCTTTTGATAATGATCATTCTATTAAATATCAGATGGTATCTCATTGTGGCTTTAATTTGTATTTACTGATAATTACTGTTTGTTTGTTTATGCTACATACATATTGGCTATCTATACTTTTTTGTAACTTGTCACTATTTTTTTTTAATCTGTTTTCTTTCTATTAAGTAGGTTGAGTGTATGGTATAATCAAGGAATGATATAATCAGATTGAAACTCTGTTCTTAAATGCTGCAGGCTATGTGTTCACTCCATTCATGTTTCCTTTGGTTTCAGCTTTTGTTTGTTTGTTTATTTTTGTTATATTTATTTGCTTTTTGCAGTTATTTACTTTAATTTTCTTCATTAACTTTTTTAACTGCGTTTAAATGTCACGAGGGTAAAATCATTGTATAGGCTAATGTAGCAGAGTCTTTCCTCTGTTTTTCTCTAACGTTCCATAATTAGTAATCAAAATTTAACTGTTAAAGTTATTTTTCTTGTATTTGGTCTGAGGTATAAAATGAATTTTATTCCTCTATAAGTGTTTCCCTAATTTTCCTACGAATATTTACTGAAGAGGTAGCCTCTTCCGGGTTGTAGACTCTCAGTGCTTTGGTTGAAATGTAATTTGAGGCAAACCTTTCTCTATAATTCTTTCCTATCACATGGGGTTTTGTTCTTGCTTCTTCCTGGGCTGCATTCCACTTTAATTATTTTATCTCTGTAGTTATTATCCCGATAGCTGTGATTTACTAGTCAGAATTTCTTGGTTTGTTTTTTCTTTATTTTGACTTTGAGGTTATAATACAGTTACATCATTCTCTGTTTCCTTTCTTCCCTCTAAAACCTTCAGTATATGTCACTTTGTTATCTGACCCTTCTTGCCCTCTTAATCCTACTTATTCTTTCACCCACCTTGATGTCTAACTTTTCTTGTTCTCCGTCCTTCTTTCTATATAGTCTTCACTGCTTTCCCACCCTTCCTTGTTGTGTAACCCTTCTTGCTCTCTTTAAAATGCACAGCATCTTTTTTTCATTAATTATTATTACATATGTAACCTTTTAAGTTTTAAAATGTATTATAGTATAAACTTTAATGTTTTCCCTACTTTTAGAAAAATGACACTTGACTTTTGATAGAGATTCCATTGAAGCTATAGTCGGTTTTAGGTGTTTTGGCTATTTTAAAAATTGTATCCCTTTTATTCCACAAACACAGGGAATCCCTCAATTTATATATAACATCCCATTCATTTCAGTAATAGGTTTTAGTTTTAATGGTACATATACTGACCACCTTGGGTAAATTCATTCTTGTGTAGGTTTTTGTAACTAATTTAATAGAATTTATTTTTTGAGTTATTTTCAGACATTTTTGAAACCACAGAATGGCTAGCATTTTCATGTTGGCTTATTTTACATTTTTATAAAAAAGTTCATACATTATATTCTGATCAAAATTTTCCCTACCACTACTCTTATCTGATCATACTTACTTTCCCACCTACCCAACTTCATATCTAGTATTTTTCTTTATCTCTTTAAAAAATCCAGGCAAATGAAAAATACAACACTAGAATAATACAAAGTAGAAATAAACACAAGAAAAACATGCATGTATGCACACACAAATAAAATTAAGATAACATAGAATTAAAAATAATAATATATAGTCAAAATACCAACAAAACAAAAGGTAAAAAAAATCAAACCGATATGAGACAAAATGTCTTTAAAAAATGCCTTGGATTTGTTTTGTACTGGCTATCTACTAAAAGGTATGTGATCTACCCTTAAGTATAGTTTGTATATCCAATGAGACTGTATTGGCAAATGCTAATTTTCAAATCATATGATCTCCTAGTAGAATAATTAGTTAGTTTTTATTATTAATATTGTTTAGTTGATAGGATTTTGATACAGGCTTTTTCTATATATCCAAGGCTGGTCTCACATTTTTGGCCATCATTCTGTGTCAGTTTTTCAAGTTGAGAGTTCAGATACATACATCATTATAGCTATTAACTTTTATAGGTTGGGTAAAATGTTTAAAGCTCCTGTATGTAAGGCCTGATTTCTGTTCTCTCAGAATCAGATACTTTGTATTTTGTTTTCTGATTTCTAGAATATTTAATATTTTATAGAACAAAAGTATAGAGGAAAACTTTGTTTCTAATTATACAGAAAACTATTTTATTTGTGGCCATTGAATATGATGTTAACATTGATATATATATATATATATATATATATATATATATATATATATATGGTTTTGTTATAGTGTAAGTTTTTTTTCATAAATTGCTACTCATCCCTCAGTCAACACTGTTTTCTCTTTGAATGTACAATTTACTATGAGAGAGGGTCAGAACTCAGGCAGAGTAGATGCTTCATGACTAACTTGGAATCTATTTACATGTTATCAAAGTCTGTTTCACTTTGATATGCTATCTATATAGTATACATACACTATATAGACATTTATACACTATCA
This sequence comes from Acomys percivali, assembly GCA_907169655.1. Classification (NCBI taxonomy): domain Eukaryota; kingdom Metazoa; phylum Chordata; class Mammalia; order Rodentia; family Muridae; genus Acomys; species Acomys percivali. The sequence goes on from OU015749.1 coordinate 67,799,905, forward strand.
TCCATAACCAACATCTCTTTTGTCTTTTCTGTACAGTCTCAATATATTTCACCAAATGGAGTTTTTCTCTCTTCTGGGTTCTGAAGCATCATGTTAGTGTGTTTCCAGACATTTCTTCACCGAACTATATGGAACACCATATGATGCTATAAAAGAGCATCTCTAATTTATGAACTATGATGTTTCAAGCCCTGCTCTCCAGATCTGTTTAATTTATAGTATTTTTAAAATATGATCAAATAATAAGTATGTTCTCTGTGTATGGAAGTATATGTATTATTAATATCCCTTTGAAAAAAAATTTTGAGATATCTTGGGAGAACATTTATATGAAATAATTGTCATAGTCACAAATCAGTAAATAACTATTGTACAGATCCTATGTCATAGTTGACTGCATATGATCTTATTTGTATATTTTGTAGTAACTTGTTAATTAAGTGGTATTTATGTTATATTTAGTTGTTATTATACTTAAAATAAGTAAATAATATTACCACACAGTCTTACTGTGAAGGTCTGGCCTATGTACCTGTAACTCAGACTAGGTATTTGTATCTCATTATAGTTTTCTTTGCTATCATTGTTTTCTAAGACATATCTTAAGTACAAGAACAATGTTACCTCTATTGCACCAAATGCTATTATGTAATTTTTCATGTTTTGTAATTTTTATGTGTCTCTTTTGGAGTAAATGCCAACACACAAGACAATGATCCCTGTGATCTGGGCTGAAGTCCTTTTTTTCTAGGTTGATAAATTTTCTTTGCCTATGCCTTTTTTTGGTGAATGTTATTATGACATGTCTTTAATCACTGGATGAGTAGTGTGGTAAAGTTAAGAGGGAATTGTTTAAATATTCTGCCTTTTCATATATTCCATGCCCAAGTCTTATCTTTAGAACTAAAATTAAATATGGTACTTTGATACCTATATTCTACTACACTATAAACATTTAATAATCCTGGGGAGTAATACATCAACTGTGTGCCTATGTAATTTTGCAATACTGGAATATTAATATTCATATATATTGAATTCTAAATTGTATTTATGAACAAAGGAAAATAAATAGGACCTTTGACGTGTTTATTCATTTATTTGTAATTTCACACATTTACTTAAAATTCTTTAAATAATTCTTTTGAATTTTAACTTATTATAATATATTCATATTACACCCTTAATGTTATCTCCTTGCTTGTATCTTCGCGTCCCACATTTCCTCCTCTTCTGCCCTAGTCCCCTTTCCTAGACCTCTGACAGAAAGGGACCTCCTCCCCACCATATGACCACAGCCTGTCAGGTCTCATCTCGATAGGCTGCTTCTTGTTCCTCTGTGTGCCACCAGGTCTCCTCACCAAGGGGAAGTGATCAAATCAGGGACACCAAAGTTCATGTCAGAGGCAGTCCCTCCTTTCCCCACAACCATGGAGAATGAGCTGTCCATTGGCTAGATCTGAACAGAAGGTCTAAGTTTACTGCAAGCATTATCCTTGGTAGGGGAAACAGTTTGTGCAGGCCCCCCTTAAGTGCAAACACATGAATACAATTATATGTTTAAGACAATGAGGGTAGAAAACATACTGCTGTAACTGAAGAATCTGAATGCAAAGGAGTGGGAGGACGCTACAAAGCAGTGGGAAGAGTTTCCTGTTTTGACACGAGAGTTGGCTTCTTCAAAATCACACATGTTGGGTGAATCATCACCACTTCAGGAGTGACCAGGAGAACAAGAACAATGAAACCAGTGAATACCAATGGCCCACAATAAAAAGAGTCAGCTATCAAAAAGTCATCTTAGCTGACACATACTCTGCTGTAAACTTGCAAGGTTGACCCATTTCTACAGGTACAATGAAACAGGTGTGTAGCTTCATGGGAAATAGGAAAATGGAATTTTTTTGCAGGGATGGGTTCACATTGTACAGACTGTGTCTAAGTTGAGTCAAAGCTCCTCCCTTCTTATAGTTTAACGACTCTCTTCTGCCTCTAACAGAAAACACCCGTCCTGTCAAACCACTTAAGATGCTGGAAAACCTGGGCAAAGAAGTCCTCACTGAGTACCTAGAAAAATTGGTGCAAAGTGATGTATTGAAATTAAAGGAGGACGAAAAAGAAAAATTTAACAATGCTGAACGGAAAAACAAGCGCTGGGTCTTTGTGGATGCCCTGAGACAGACATTCCTTAATGTGGACACAGAAAGGCAGCACGGTGAAGGTAAGGGCAGAACACCCCGTGAACAACAGCTCAGAGAGCCCATGACCTCCTCAGTTCGCAGATCCAACGTCTTCTCTGAGCTTCAAATTTTTTGTGTCACTGAAGTACAATTTGTTTTCTAACATAGTTAACATACTGTGCAAAATGTTTCTAGTAACCTCGGAAATCACACTAAGGTCCAAACTCTAAGCTTACAGGAAATGAGTGCTCAAGAGAGGACGCACACGGGAGCACTTTCAGAAGTGCTCCTGAAGGACCCTCAGCTCTATCTGTGTGTGCATCCCTGGATGATCCTCAGAACAGTAACAAAGCGCTGGCCCAGTAGACCAGGCCACAAAGAACTGCAGGATACTAGAACAGGTCCAGACTCTGGCTATTCATTTGCATCTGAACTTACTTCTGAAGATGCTCAGCGCAAATCTGAAAACACAGACTGAATGATAGGAGGAATCCAAGACATTTGTTTCATTGAACTCATTTGTGCTGGGAGCTTTTAGCAGCAGAGAGACACATTTACCATTCTATCTGCTAAGGATGATAGCTTTGTCTTAATTTAATAGAATTTATAATCAGTCTGTAGGAATCAGAAATTAAAAATTTGTCTAAATTCCTATTTTTATTTAACTTCTTTCTTTCCAAAACAGCAGGTAGGAGCCATTTGTGTATAGTAATACATGTTGAAAGGCAAAATTTGTGGAATATTTCACTAAAGAATATGAGTATCACTAAAGATATTTCCTTTATTGTGTTCCCTTTGTTAAATATAATATTTGAAAAGCTAAACTACTATATCAATTAAAGTAATTTTTTAGTGGACAGCACTCTGGTAAGTAAAATATTTCTGTAAAAATAAACAAGGATGAGGGGAGGTTCCTCTGGTGCTCCTGATTCGATCACTCCCCTTGGTGGGGAGGTGGCATACAGAGGAAGGGGAAGCAGGCTGCCTGGATGAAATCTGATAGGCTGTGGTCATATGGAGGGGGAAGAGGTTCCCTTCTGTCAGAGGTCTAGGGGAGAAGACTAGGTGGAAGAGGGAGAGATGGTAAGAATGGGAAGATACAAGAGAGGGGAAAACGTTAGGGATGTAATCTGATTGCATTATAATAAACTAAATTTAAAAGGACAACCAACCACCAACAACAAAAATGCGTAAAATCATCAGAAATGTAAAGTCCTTGCTGAATATAGAAAGGTGAGGATTGATCCCAGCTCACAGTGGTGTTGTGTCAGGAATTATGAGACTCGGGATCCCATTGTTGGGCTGTTCTACTCTTCACCTCAGCGGCTTCCCTTGCTGTTCTTAATTGTGCCGTGTCCTGTGTATGCTACAGCTTAGCAAGCACTGCCCTCTACATATCAAAGAGCCATCTCCCCTTGATTTTTGTTTCTAGATCATTCTGCTCATTGAAGAAATCAGATCTCAAAGTTATACATAAAAACTGACATGATGTAATGTATTTTACAGATGATCCAGAAATAGAAGAACCAGAAGAATCCACGGACACTCTCAAGCTTTGTCCTGCTGAGGAATTCATGAGAGTCTGTAGAGAAAAGACTCAAGATGTACTGTCCTTCGTGGAGGGAATAGAGAGACAAAAACAATTGTTCATGTTGAAGACAATTTCTTAAAGTTTGGAGTTCATGAAATGGGGATATAATTACTATAGATTATGGTTTTGATTATAAACATATTCTAATTGTCTTTTAATTCAGTGGTAAAAATTTATAGTGTTCATTTAGTTCTTTTTTTCCCCTCTTTTATTCAGGGATTATGAAAATTGTATCTGCTGTCATGATATCCAAATATTTATAAAACAGTACAGTTAAGTAGTAATTATCTGTAAATTAGTTTAAAAACACACACATAGAAGGCATTTTATTATTAAAGTATGCACATACTAAAAATGGTACCACAATAATATTACTGAATGTACCTTTTTTTCTATTTTCTTAATTTTAACTGAAATTATACTTGGATTTTATATCTGAGCAAAATCTTAAATTCAAGTCTGATTAAGCACAAAATGATGAGAAAATAGCAAAAGTCCTGGTTTTCTCGAGACTGTGTAGCTATCCCAGTAATATTCTAGTACTGTCTTTAGCCCTTGAGAAGGGCAGAGGAAGGATCTTTTGGTTTGAGGCTGAGGGACCAGGAAGATATCTGAGACATTTAAAAAATCAATGTTTATGATGGACAGATAAGCTTTCCAAAAACTCAACTAATACAAATTAATGTCTATTTTCTACAGATTTACCCAATAATGGAGGCCAAGGGTCGTACTCGAAAGGCTCTTATCATATGCAATACAGAGTTCAAACACCTCCCACAGAGGTATGGTGCTTACTTTGACATCATTGGCATGACAGGCCTTCTTGAAGGCCTGGGCTATACTGTGGTGTTGAAAAAGGAACTTACAGCTGAGGTAAGAGCAACTACAGCCTTCTATACACATAACACATGGTGTTTTATTCACAAGCGAGCAGTATATTGTTAAGCAAAAACCTCTCCTTATGTTGATTTACATGCTGGTGCAGGTATGAGAGTGTGGGGTGTGTGTATGTTTGTGTGTTTGTGTGTGTGTGTGTGTGTGTGTGTGTGAGAGAGAGAGAGAGAGAGAGAGAGAGAGAGAGAGAGAGAGAGCACAATGATAAATGAAATCTGTGCCTCTTTAAGTTGCAAATACTCCATATACCATACAAGAAGTGACCAGTATGGATTTGGATTTGTGAAATATTCTTCCTTCATGGGGTAGCCATTGAGACTCAGTGACAGAACATGATGAAGTAGTATACACTGAATATGAGACAGGAAATCCATGTTTTAGATTTTAATATATCTCAGAGAATGACTCAAACATAAGAAAAATATAGCTTCAGAGAGTTGGTGTGTGTGTGTGTGTGTGTGTGTGTGTGTGTGTGTGTGTG
>OU015749.1:67805131-67853916 GCA_907169655.1 Acomys percivali
CCCCACAGGGATCTAACTCTCTGTGCCTCCCCAGAATTGGCTTTCTGTATCCACATAATACTGCACCTAACACATATAAAGTACAGGTTTACAGCCTCATTTCTCGGGAGACGCAGAGATTTAATCCCTGTGTTGGGACCCCATAGCCAAATGGCCAATCAACATAGTCTATTTGTCAAGTTAAAGGCTAGTGAGAGACACTGTCTCAATACTCCAAATGGATGACATCTTAAGAACTATCGTAAAGGTTGTCTTTTTATCTTCACACATATTTATCTACACATTCACCTGTAATTGTGCACAGATGTGCACCTGCATGCACAGAGAGACAGATGCACTATGTTACATTTACTGATGCAATCGCTGAATATAAACTAGTATATGGAAAATCAAATATTGAGTATGGCCATATGTAATTATATCTTTTTATTTTATCATGTACTAATATAAAAAATGGTTCATTATATTTTTGTACTCTTATATATATTTGGAACATTCTATACCATATACACTCTCTCTTTCTTCAATCCTCTCTTGATGGTCTACTTTAAAATATAGTTTGACTTCCACCTTCTTATCTTTTTAGCTTTTAATCTAGATTGACAATATAACCAAAATCATGTAATATTGTCTTTCTCAATCTGGCTTGTTTTGTTTAACATGATGACCTCCAGTTCAACCCATTTTCTTTCAAATAATACAGTTTTGATCTTCTTTTTTTTTTTTGCATAATGCTACCCTATGTATATTAACCATGTTGTATTTATTGATGGGCACCTATGTTAATAACAAAACTGGAATATGAGGAATAGTAAAACAATATAATTTGAGCATACATATATAGTTTGTATATTTTATTTTATTTAATATAGACAGAGAACTGTTGTATCTCTCCAACTGGTCAAGAACTCCTGCCTCGGTCACAAAAGTGTTGTGTTTATAGTCAAGTACTATCACATCCCACTTGTAGGATATAAATAGGCCTATATGACTTTGATTTCAAATTTCCATAGGCGTATAAGTAACTAAAATTATAAAATAGAGATAACCAAGCTAGAGCCAGGAAATCTAAAATAATGAAGATCTTAAAGTCCTCTGCTGTTTCAGTAAACAATACTTTTTTGTGTGACACAATCATGTTATAATAAGTTGTAACTTACTTCAAGGCTACAGGGAAAACAATTCTCTGTCTTTGTCTCTGCACTCACATATGGTGCATGTGTGTGTGTGAACCTAATCTGAATGAGCTCTTAACATGACTGAGGAAGGAAGTTGGGGAAGTCCTACAGAGTGTGCCCAGCACTATATAATGCTTTGTCTCTACAGGGAACGCAGGGGAAGTGTGGGTCAGAAAGCCTTCAAAAGCCCAGTCACGGGAAGCTGTAGATCTGCCTATGAATGTGGTGGCAGATGCTGTGCAGCTGAGGCACGTGGAGACGGACTTCATTGCCTTTTACTCTACAACCCCACGTATGTGCTTTCTTAACCCTACAGTTGTGCAGGCCAAAGGCCATCTTTATGTAACAATGTCCTGACACAAAATTTGAGTCCAGTGCTACATCTTAAATAAGTCTTAATTTTGCTTTGAAGACATGTGTTCCTATGTGAGATCTTTAAGACTGGCCTTTTACTGTAATTAGAATACCATATAATGAAATATATATAAAGTTCCTGAGCTATTATTCCCACACAGAGAATATCCTTCATTTCACAGCTTTGAAATACATAATTGACTTATTTTTGTATCAAATATCTCAACACACATACATAAAAAAGGCATAGATCACAAGACTGGCTGATTTTTCACATAAATTCAGCTCTAAGAAACTTTTTGCAAACATTCTGTCAAATTTTAGATAAAACAGTTCTATGACGTGATCCACTAGGAATGGTGTACGCTGTTAAAGGAGATTGAAGAAGACATGCTGAAGTATTTGCAGGTCTGGTCTTGGGCCAGAGTGGTTAACATTTTGTTATGTATGTGTTCCTTTATAGTGTCATATATCTATTTTTGGTAATTTGTAAATTTTCAAGGATTCCTTTTAAAATATTTTGTAGAGGAAAACTTTGATAACCTCAAGTGCATATGTATATGTTGCCACTTAATGATTTAGGAAATATATGTAAGATCCCATCAACCCTGAGTATATCATGTACCCCCCTCTCTCCTCCTAAAGTATATTCCTCGCATGTATTTTCTTTACTGAGCATGTTATGGATAAGGACATGTTGCTTATAATGTATATACTGATCACATTTTTATAATGATTGTTTCATTATTATTATTTGTAAAGTAATGCAATACATGTAAATACAGCAGGGCATATGACTTGTTCATCCACTGTAACCTAAATATTGATTATACTATTTTGTTTACTATGTGGTAAAAAGCAAACAAACAACAAAACAACATGACATAATCTATAGACAACCTAAGAATTGACAGGCAGTTTGTTGTAGAGTTTCTATGACATAAACATCTCCTGTAAGTCCAATGCCATCACTGCACAATCTCTTGCCATTCTGATATGCTTTCATTTAGTTCAGCTTTGGAAAGAATATGTTGTCTCTCTGTAGGAAATGAGTTACTGTAAAAGATGAGTTAATATAGACTTATCTATACTTCCCTTCACTTCAAATTAATTGTCAATCTTTGCTTTAAAAATATCTAAACCAAAAATACATTAAAGCACAGAAATGCCATAAACCAAAAAATGTCACTTTCTTTCTTCACAGACCATTTGTCCTACATAGATGAAACTAGGGGCTCTTACTTCATTACCAAACTCATTACCTGCTTCCAGACATATTCCTGTTCTTGTCATCTCTTGGATATATTTCAGAAGGTAAGTACTTTCTTTGCAGATCATTTATTTTTTTTCGTAAGGTTTCACTGCACTCACTTTCCAAATGTCAATAATATAACTAGACATGCAAAAATAAAATGGTACCTTTTTTTTCAGTAGAATGTTTAAAATACAGTTTGAAAAAAGATGTCAGTATATCACAGAGAATTCTAAAAATATCAGAAAAATACAAATTATAATCTTGCATATTATGAATTACTAGGCTAAATCCTGGGTTCTCTGATGGAATATATTAGTTTTCAAGAAAAGAAAAGATAGCTGTAGGAATTTCCCAGTGGAATTTTATGGTAATTTATGAATATTATCATAGCATTTGCAAATAAAGGTACTTTGATTTTCTCCTTTCTGATTTGTATTTCTTTGGTTTCCTTCAGTTATGTTTTTGTTCTAGATAAGAGTTTAAGTACTATATAAAATAGGTATGGAAAGAGTGGATAACCTTATCTTGTCCTGATTTTAGTGGAATTATTTTTTGTTTTTGTTTTTCCATCTAAGTTGACATTGGCTATGTACTTGATGTAAACTCACTGTCTTTTGTTGAAATATGTCCCTTGTATCCTAAATCACTCTACTGCTTTCATCATGAATGCATGTTGAATTTTGTAAAAGGCCTGTTCTGCATCTAATGAGATGATCATGTTAGGATAATCATGTGGCTATATATTTTGGTTTGCTTATATAGTATATGGTATTTATCAATTTACATATACTGAACCATCCCTGCATCTCAGGGATGAAGCCTATTGATAATGGTGAATAATCGTTTTGATGTGTTTTTTTATTCAGTTTTTGAAACTTTTATTGAGAATTTTTGCATCTATTTTCAATAGGACATTTGTTCTGTAGTTCTCCCATTTGTTGGACATTTATTTTTCTTGGCTATCATGTACCTGTGTTTTCTTTCTGTTTTTTTTTTTTTTTTGTAATAATTTGATAAATACTCACATGAACTGTTCTTTGAAAATATTATATAGTTTTATTGTAAAACCTTCTGGCCTTGAGACAGTTTTAGTTGGAAGAATTTAATTACTGTATTACTGTACTAGTGTATCTTTAGTAAATCTGATATGATTGCTTAATGCAAATAAAAAGATGTAATAAATCAGTTCCTGCTGATTGTGAAATTTATCCAGCATTTGAACCTTAAAAGAAGTTTCTGAGATTTTAATTTGTTTCACTTAATTCTCATTTTGGCTGGGGGTTAAAATGAGGTCTTCTTCCAAACTGAATTCTCATGCATAGGAAGGAAAGGAAACAGAGGCGGGAAGGTCTCTAATTGAACATGTTACTCATTTCTGTGCATAGGATAATCCTACAAGGGCTGGGGAAATCATGTTGAGTTGCAGTATCTATTAGATTCACAGCTTTGGAGTTTGTCATCCCTGCAATTTTCTTCAGTGAATCTTGAGGCTTATATAGTTCACAGCTTATTTTTGGTTTTAGGTGCAACAATCATTTGAAAAGCCAAGTATTGTGTCCCAGATGCCCACCATTGAACGGGCAACCTTGACAAGACACTTCTACCTCTTTCCTGGCAACTGAAAACAGTAAGTCTATTTCCCATCAAAAACCTGAATACTTGGATGGCCAAGTTGAACATCTTGATTTGCCTAGTTCATTGACTACTGACAGGTTTTTGTTTTTTGTTTTTTGTTTTTTTTTTTTTTTTTAGTTGTAATGTAAGCCTGCTGCTTCCTTTATCTTTATAGTAGATATAGGGCAGTCAAAGTAGCAAGAGAAAATCCTGTACCAAGTCAGGAATAAGGTTAAACAAGCAGACCTAGAGCTCTGACTTTAAGCACCATAATAATAAGTAAGCCAAAGTCCGAAGTCCACTCAGACTGTGTTCCCTCCCTCTCACTCTCCCGAGGGAGAGAAGAGGTTTTTATTATACTTCTATACTTGTACATTCCATTTATCATGTCAAACAATCAAGCAAATGATTAAAATTATTGGAAAAAACAATTTAAAACCAAACAGCAACAATAAACTGTGAAAGCCTTAATTTGATATTTATTAAAGTAAATTAAATTGTATCTACTTTTTAGCGCATATCATTTCCGTCTTGTGATTTATCTTCTTCTTTCCTATGGAAACCAAAGAGAATCTAAGTGGATGTCAAGGGGGCATAGGAAGAATATGGTTGACCATGAATGATGAGTGACAGGATAGATTCACTGTGGAAAATAGTGCTTACCATCTCTCTATTCTTTGACTCCTCTGCAGAAGCAACAAGCAACTGAAGCTCATTTAATCATTTTGAAGAAATGATTTCATCCAAGGATTGTATGATATGCCTACTGTCCCACAACCAGGGATTTGAGGAAAGAATAATTGTGAACTCAAGACCAGCTTGAGTAATGCAGTGTGTTTTTGTCACAGGAAAATAAAAAGGTTTACCAAAAAATGAACATGAATTTATTGTGCATATAAATAAATGAAGCAAATAACTGTGTCTCCCTGGGTCCTTTGATGGGGAATAATATTTAAATTAAAATGTTAGTAAGGTGAAATGATGGAAAGAAACAAACTGTAGTTTCTAACTTTTCATTTTACATGATGCCCACATTACTGGAAAAGAAAAGCACACAACTTAGCTCAAGTAGTAGGATAAAAGGAGACTATGACTGTTATGGTCAGTTTTCAATTGTCAGCTGGCCAGAATCCTGCTGCATGGTGACTCCAATGTTGTCAGTGAAGTACAGTGATGATCAAGTCAGGTGACACAGGAAGGGCTCGCCTAGTAGTGAGGTGCATCACACCCTCAGTATGAGCCCTGGAAAGCATGCTGAGCACAGGAAACCGTCACCTTCTTCTCAAGTGTGGGCACAAAGTGACCAACTGCTCTAAGTTCTGACACATTAATGCCCATCATAATGGACTGTACCCTCAAAATTCTGAAGTCAAGTAAACCCTTTCTTCCTTCAGTTGCTTTTGTTGAGGCATTTTTACAATAAAAGTTCAAGTAGATAAGATAATATATAAATGATAATTTGATATGCCTATCATACATCAAGATGACTATTAAAATACATCAAAAAAGGCTGTTGAAATGGCTCAATGAGTAAACACTCTTGCTGCCAAGGCTGAAGCCTGAGTCACATCCCTGGGTCCCACACAGTACAAGGAAAAAAATGATTCAGTCCACAAGTTGTCTCCTGACTTCCATACAAAAGTGGAATGTACACACACACACACACACACACACACACACACACACACACACACACTCTAACAATCTTAAATTACAATAGGTATTAGAAAGAAATTGTTGTCATCAAAATCCTGCTGCCCTACTGGCTGAGGTGCATTCTTTTACAGCCAATATGACACATAATACGGTGTTTGTTCATTTCAAGGACAGGCTGCATATTTAAACAAAATAATTAAAAGCAGCATATCCAAGAAATATTTTAATATTTGTATTCATGGCAGTAATATTCACAATACTTAAAATATGGCAACAAACTGAAAATGAGTGGATAATCAGAATGAAATAACATTCCATTACATGTGCAAATATGAATGTTATTCAGGTTTAAAACTGAGAGGGTTCTATCACATGGGGTGCTATTGTGAACATGGCACCAGATGAAATAATTGAGGTACAAAGAGAGAGAGAGTGTGTTGATTGCTCTGTATATTTGAAATAATCAGGTTCATAGAAAGACAGACAGTAAGATGGCAGAGGCTAGGAAAGGTGAAAAGAGTGAGTGTATTTGTTTTGTTTTTTCTTTTTTAAACTTGCAAGAACAGGATGAAAATTTGTCAGTAGTCTTTAAAACCTAAAGGGATTCCTTTACCTCATGGTTCAGGTAGAAGGGTGGATGAAGCAGCATCTTGGCAGACAACGTATCTATATCACAACATGGAAAAAAACTGGAAGGGAGCTATCTGAACAAAGTTTGGTGAAGCACTAAGGCATACTTGTTTTTATCAAACCAGAGACCAATAAGAGCAACATCAACAGGGACTGGACATACAACTATGTATGTTATCTTATAATAATTTGTGTTTATAAAATCTAATACTATGCATAAATTATTCCAGTACATGAACAGTTCTAGAACATGCTCAAACTCTAGCAGACATAGCAGACAGTAACTGTTTAATTAGTTTAATTAGTGGAGGGTTTTAGTTCTGAGAATTAAAAATATCTGGGATTTTTTAATTTTATATTTTTAAATTTTGGTTTTTGAGATGGGGTTTCTCTATGTAGCCTTGGCTGTCCTAGACTTGCTTTGTAGACCAGGCTGGCTTTGAACTCACAGTCATCCACCTGCTTCTGTCTCCCTGAGTGCTAAGATTAAAGGTGTATGCCACCACGCCCAGCTAATATCTGGGAATATAATGCTGATGAGAGTTGTGTAGACTCATGAAGGTGTGTGATAATGCATTGCAGACTGAGAAGTATTCAAGATAGTAAGGTCATTTCATTTACGCTTTGAAAAAAAAAAGAAGTATGATTAGAGAAAATGGAGAACAGATCTCAATTAACTTACACAGAAGAAAGTGAAGCCACTAAATAGTGATGGAATAAAAAGGAAGGTTAAGTGGTCAGGTCATTATGGTGGTACAGGCTATCAGCCTCAGCATTCATGAAGCTGAGGCAAGAGAATCATTGATTTGAAACCAGCCTAGGGCTATAAAACTTGTCTCAAAATGTTTGTTAATTAGTGATACTTGGTGAAAAGATAATAATTGAACTCCATGGTATCAGCAAGAAAAGGGAGATGAGGCAGTTTAAGCTAGCTACAGTTTGTTAGTATATGAAGTAGTAAATGACACAAAATATAAGATAGAAACCCTAAAGACTTTCCATGATAGACATATGTGCAGCAAAATAATGTCTTCTCATCATACAAAACAAAGCTGCCATGCTCAAGAACTCAGTGCAACTTACAGGAACTCACTGTGATAATCTTACATGAACTCACTGCTCCTGTGGCTATCCAATCTTACATGAAGTTGTAGTGGATATACCTATCTTACAGTAATTTATTGTGGCTGTGGCTATCTTACTGGAAGTAATGCTGGTTGTGACTATCTTACATGAACTCGCTGTGGCTGTGGCTATCATACATGAACTCACTGTGGCTGTGGGTTTCTTACATGATTAGACCCATCCACATTTCATGATCAATAGAAAAGAAACTCTCTCTGAAGTACTATTGGCAACTGAGTGCGTTTGAAGTGGTGCTATCATTTTCTCTAGTGGTATAGGCACTGCTCAGCTTCTCAAGTTCCATTAAGTAGCCTTCCACCCACAATCGGAAAGAAACAACAAAACATCGTGGTACTATCAGAGAGAGGGGCGGGGCAGGAGGAGACTTGTTGAGCAGGGCTCCAACAGGAGAGAAGAGGGTAAGCATGGTGAATAGGGGTAAAAATACATACAATTCATTGTGTATGGAGCTGTCAAACAAAACAAATTAAGAAATGATGACCTCTACTCAAAAAATAGAAATAATTTAGGGAAGTTGTAACTATAATACAGGAGTAAGAAAAATTGAAAGATCTTATTGTCACTCTAAGCTTTTCTACAACATGCTATTCATTGAATTGTGTATTATTAAAATTTGACAAACATTTTAAAGTTATTATTTACCATACTTGATTGTTCTCAGATTATCAGACTATATGCCATTCATTATGCTGGTTTCAAAAAGAAAGGTGACTGATTTCTAATATGCTTGTATGCCACTGGCAGTGTGGTAGCTTTGTGTTGGATTAAGAGAGGCTTCTGTGGTCAGTGAGGCAGTTTCTGGAGGAGACTGACTGCAACTCGGGGAGAGCTGGCCTGGATGTGGTGACCTGTGCAGAGCTCCTGAAGTAGTTAAAACGGAAAAAGAATTCCAGATCTGTGTCCACCTTCTGCTCATTTCTTCTGCCAAGAAATGAGCAAGCTCTCTTCCTCTTTCAGTGACCAGGTTATCTCCATGGATGCTAAGGTGCCCAAGCTGGAAAAGTACACAAGGCTTGTGAAGACAGGACCTGGAAAGCACATAGTTCCTTGACGGGGCTGTGTGGGTCACACCAATTAACTTCTGAGGTTCATAAGGCCAAGATAGCTACTCCAGGCAGTCTAATAAACAAAGTCAATGGCATGAGAATAGGAAAAAATCACAAAGGTAGGCAGCTAACAAGTAACACCCTGATCCATGATGGTAAAGCAGCAATATAGCATTCTTTCTTATTTTATAAACATTTCCTTACTTAACCTTCACTACCATCATTTATCCATAAATTTTCAAAAGTTACAGGGAGAGACTCTCTTGTGCATTTAACAATCTGAAATGTGCACTGGCATTTCCATGTAAATAATAGCTAAAATTGACAGATAAACATAGAGCCAAATTCATTTCCCTGGATTTTGAATTTGCTGTACAGGAATCTAGGTTTGGCAACTCTGTCAGCATCTCTTTCCCTTGAGGCTTTCCAGAGTGACACAGACTGAGTTGAGTAAGTGTCACTGCTGTATGCTCTCTGATGTTATAAAAGCCATGGAGGTACTGAGAAAAGCAGAAGTAATGGTGCATTTCGAAACTGTGCTAAAAATAGACAGGACTCAGAGGGTATTTGTGTGGGAATATACATTTTCAGGCCGAAAACTTTGTTATGTCAAGGAGAAACATATCAAAGTAGACCCCTGGTTGACGTTACGGGTGAAGAGCAAGAGAATTTGTCAGTCTGGAGTTCCCCAGTGAGTCAGCTCCATTGGTATGCTTCTGGAAAGGAAAGGCAGACTGCTTCTGAGATTGCTTTCACTTTTGTTGTTCATGTGTCCAGGAAGCCTGTACAGCCATGGCGGGTGAGTGAGCCCTTTCTTTGCTTATTGGTTGTGTTGAAGCAGTTATGGGTGAGTTTCTGAGAGAAGAATAACAGTGTGTGTGTGAGTGGGGGTTGGGGGGGGTCTCATCAAGACAGAGCTGTTTAAGTCTGAGTGCGGCTACGGCCGCACAAGCTCACGTGGGGGGAGAGCGCACACACAAATCCTCCAACTTAGTATTTTACAACTTCTAGAAAGAAAGGAAAATGTAAGCTATCTAGGCCTATCATTTTGGTATTTTTCTGTAGCTTTAAGGCTTGCCTTTTAACTCACAGACTTGAGGGTCCCCGACTCTGTCGGTGTTCTGTTGTGAGGATGATAAGACTGCACTATTGAACAAACTCTCCTGCTTCCTCCATCAGTATCTGGTCTACTTACAGCAGCAAGAAAGCCAGCTAGCTTTATTTCTCCATCTCCACACAGAGCAGGCGAGGAGCCCTGGCAACATAGGCAGGACGAGTGCCAATAGAGCTGGAATGTGTTCACATTTCAGTATACCATATATGGAGTAAAATGTCTTTGTAAGTTATTGACAAAAAGGAGCAAACGTGGACAAACCATGAATGATACAGAGGAATGTCAGATGTCAGTTATCTATTGCTAAATTCCTTAAAAGTCATTTTAATTCCCTCAACCTCAATTTCCTACTGTATAAATTTGGAGAGTGTTGGACAAGACACATGACTCTGTGGTTCTTAGACAAACTGTCACTCAGGTACCACCTGATTAACTCTATTATAATGTCAAGGCTTAAAAATAATAATAATAAAAAGAAAAATAAAAAAGCAAAAGGAAAGCCCATGCATCCCATCCTGGTGTATGAAGTAGAATTTCCAAGAATGTCATTCAGGCAGTCATGTTTATTTAGCTAAGCAGGAGATTCTATATAGCCAATGGAAAGCTCATTCTTCACGTTGGGGGTGGCGTTGGCATGAGACTTGACAGGCTGTGGTCTGCCTGTGGGAGGGGAGGGACCACTGTCAGAGGTCTATGGAAGGGGCACATGGCAGGTGAGGAAGGGAGGATGGGAATGGGAAGGTACAAGAGAGGAAGGAGATAATAATCAGGATGTAATGCGAATGAATTATAATAAATTTAAAGAGTAAAAAAATAAAAATAAAAATAAACGAGAATTTAAAAGCTAGTAGTGTAGAAACAGATATTTAAAGTTTTTTTTTTTTTTTTTTTTTTTTTCATGTCTAAATGCTATCATTTTTGCAGCCAAGAGAACACATGAAAGAGATCCAATCTACAAGATCAAGGGTTTGGCCAAGAATATGCTGGATGGGGTTTGTGATGACTTGGTAGAGAAGAATGTTTTAAACGGCAGTGAGCTACTCAGAATAGGGGAAGGTGCCAGCTTCCTCCTGAACAACGCTGAGAACCTGGTTGAGAGCATCTTTGAGAAAACAGAAATGGCAGGCAAAATATTTGCAGGCCACATTGTCAACTCCAGGAAACAGCTGAGCATACGTGAGTAGTTCTAGTCAAAGTGCCATCAACTCCTTCCCCTTCTGCTTCCTGTTGCGGCTTCTGTCTTTAGTTCTCCTGTTTTCAGGGAAGCCTAACCTACCCGCATTTCTCAGTCTCTAGCTTGTCTACTTGTTTAACAGATTAAAAGGCCCAGATTTACTCCAACTACTTTTGTACTCTTGCATACTTAATTTTTTTTCCTTTAACAATTACACTATTCGTTGCTCCATACATTTACGTATTCATTCCATTATTGTGTTTCAAAAAACGTAGTTTTAATAAGGAAAGACTCTTTGGCTGCTTTATTCATGAATGCATATTTGTCAAGTAACAAATGGCATCTGGTAGAGGGCAGGTGCTCAGAAAATGTTGTCATGTTGAATTCAGAAATAGCATTTTTAGTAGTCTAAGCTTCGGGGCACATAATCAGATTTTAGCCTCATTCTTGAATATAGAATGTAGAACGGGGGAGGAGAGGGGCCTTCTCTCTTCTGTTAGATGTGTCTAGATTCCAGGTAAGAAAATCTTTGCTTTAATTTCTACTGGGAAAAGCAAAATAAAATTAACAAAACCCCCTGAATTTGAGGTTTAATGAAATATTAATTTGTCTCTAAAACAGGAAGTGCTCTACATTTTGTCTACGTGGATGTCTCTTTCCTGTCTCAGGTTTTCTGTTTTAGTGGGACAACATTAATCACGGGAGATCAATGGGGTGTCCATGTGCTCCATTAACTACTTTGCACAAGGTAGCATGTGGCCTTTCATCTGCAGGCCCACAAATCCCACCCCAAAGATATGGAAAGTGCTTATCTTACATTCTTTTGTTTGGTTGGTTGGTTTGTTTTTTTTTCCTAACACAATGTTTCTCTGTGTAACCTTGGCTGTCCTGTACTCGCTTTGTAGACCAGTCTGTCCTTGAACTCACAGTGATCCACCTGCCTCTCTGCCTCCCATGTGCTAAGATTAAAGGCCTGTACTACCATGCCAAGTTATTTCTTACACTATTGACATTTTCTTCTGTGTTATTTTTGTTATATAAAGGAAAACTTGAGTACAGTCAAGTATATCTTTTTTTCTCAGAAAAAAATGATATAGCAGAGAAGCTCTGATTATAGATTTGCACAGTATCTTTATGTACATAATCATCATGGAGGAGATAAGTTCTCGCTTCATAGAATCTGTGCCTCCATTTGTGTATTTGGAAGAGGCTACTAGCATGCTCATAAAAAATTGAAGCTTGGAGAACAGATTGAACATCCATGTTTTAAAGAGCAGTATGGTTATTTACTTACCAGTGTTATGAGAGAGTTTCATGTATACAGGACCTAGAAATTTAGCTATGTGTCCCCAAAATCTGCTCTTAATATTGTTTCAGAATTTCCTTCTGATAATGAGGATGAAGAATCTCAGGAAATGTCTACACCATCTTCTCCATCAGGTAACAACCTTCATGACTCAGACCCCCATCCTGTAAAGATTCAGGAGAATGGTGCACTAATACATTCTTAGAAATGACAGCAGTAGAAACTGCTGAGGGAGGGAGAGCCACTTGGCCCTGGGGGGGACATGGCCACTGTTTGCGTATATCCAGTGCATAGCCATACACTCATGAGCAAAAGGGCAGGATTATTTGAACTCAAGGGTTATTAATGATAACACAGTATAAAAAGTAAAAGTAAGTCATGACATTAGAAGGGTAGAGAATGGGGGAAATTGGGAGTTGGAGGGAGGGAGTGTTAAATGTGAGAATCACAAGGAGAAAAGATCAACTCTACAGTTGTCCAATTAAGTTGTCTTTTGCAGTGCCCCCAGGACAGGCCAACCAACTGCCTCACCCTAAGTAAGGGTTTGACAGAGCAGCCCCTTCTGGCCTCTTGAGGTCCTTTTTGTAGGAGAGATAAAGTGTTCATAGGGGTGAAAGAGTGGGCTATTATACATTGTTAGAAAAATACAATGAAAGGGAAGAAGAAATGTGAGTGAGGTCGTAATTTCAGCATAGGGTAAAAAACATGTTTTGCAGTTTTTATCAGATCTAAGAAATAGAAATGTATTCCTAATTATACTTTTACTTGCAAGAACATAACACAGGACAAACAGGAACTTATCATTTAACTACAAACAGAAACCTTAACCTGCACAGGCCAAACATGAACTTATTCGTTAACTATCTTAACTGCAAACAGAGCCCTTAACTTGTAAGGAATATATTTCCTGTTTCGGCCTCAGAATAGTGGTGGAGGGGCATGGTCAAAATGCAATGTATCAACATATGAAACTTTTAAAAAACATAAACAAGAAAATATTTCTCACACAAAGTACTGATACTACCTTTCTTTGTCCACTCCAGACTTTGAACATCAAAGTAAAGACAGCAAAGATGAAGAGCAAGCTTTATTAGAGCAGACATCCACTTTATCTCTGATGGGTAACTGCATCAACTCCCCTGTTTAATGGAGTCTTGCTTATGACTGGGGGAGGGGGTCACACATTCCCTGAAGTACAGCAGAGACCATGTCCCTGAGGCTCAGAAAGTCTGGATTTTCTCCACTTCCACCACTAGAAAGTCCCTCAAATCCTTCTTCTCCATTTCTCTTCAGAATCCAGGGGAGGAAATGAAGATGAAGAAATGGAGGTAAATTCTGGAGTGGCTCATGGGTCACATCTAACAGTGACAGGTAATGTGGATAACAGGGTATGTGCTGATGCATGAGATGAAGTGCATTTTAAAGCTTTTATGGGTAATGAGACTAGGGTCACAGCCAAGAAGGCCATAGAGCAAGGCCATTACTATCATTCACATGGGCTGTAATAGCTCATATTTTTAAATTATATTAATAATATCTTTAAGTTTATAAAAACTAAAGGTTTCAGAAATTACCAGTACAAACAAGATGTGGTTAAGCACATGTGTATACAGTGTTTATATACTGTATACACATACAGTACCTAATTTAGTATGGCTCATAATTTCTTTGTGCTCACCACAGAAAATGATGGACTATTGGAGGTTATTTAGGAATTACACTTTCCTAGTAAGGTTAGTGATGATGTTGTATGATTGTTATATTTTCAGAAGTTCTGAGAAAATTAAGAATAAAACCTTTGTGATTTTTCATGTTTGTATGCCTGCTTTATTGTATATGAAATATTGAATTTTTGTTCTCAATATTTTGTTTGTATAACAGTATCAATAATAAATCAAGATCCTCTCTCTCTCATGGAGTTTATAGTTTAATGAGTGGTGAAATACAATTACAATAAACATGTAAGAAGTAGTGTAAATTTCTTTAATATATAAAAGAAAGAGAATTAGATTAGAGAAAGCAGTTGCACATTTAAGGATGGGGTGAGGGTTGAGGATAGCCAACTAAGGTGTGTGCTCAGATGCTTATCCAAGGACACCCCCAATGAGAAGATATGCTAGTGCATACCTTTAAAGATGCAAAGAGAATTGTGAAAAATATTGAGAAAAACAAGAGGCCAGGGTAAAACCCTGAGAGAGGAATGGTTTTTCCATGTCACAGGTCCATATGGAAGGCTATAATCTAACTGTGAAGTGGGAAACTCAGAGTGAAATAAGCAAATCTCATACATTAAGAGCCAGAGATGAGCCTGTTCTCAGTGGAAAAGAAATCTACTGTGGTAGAAGTGTGTGTGTGTGTGTGTGTTTGTGTGTGTGTGTGAGTGTGTTTGTCTGTCTGTGTGTTTGTGTGTGTGATTGAGGCGGGGGGGGAGTGTATGTGTTTCTCACATAACTGCCTTCATTAAGCATTGTCATTCCCTAAACTTTGAGTCAAATGTAAACCCACTGATCAGCCCAGTCATCTATGAAAGTTAACAGCCATCATTGGAATGTGAGAATAGTAAGAAATGCTTTGTGAGTAAACTATTTGTTTCATCTGAACTTGCATATTATAAATCAGCAGATATGGGCAATGAGACATATAATGAATAGATTTGACTGAGAATATGACCCTCCATTCTTACTAAAGTGTGACAAATGTGATTCCAGCTAAAGGCTGAGAGAGAGAGAGAGCTCTCAGTCTCCACTTCCCACATTTTTATGGGGGAAGTATTAAATGTTGTCTGCATGGTCCAGATATGAGGGTGCATATTTTGCAATACCTAAAACTGTAAAGAACTCCTTAAACTGACATAAATATCCTGTCACTGGAATGGCCTAAAGGTAATACATGACCATTAGATTACTGAGTTTATGTGATGAATATGTTGTTTCTGAAAGACTAGTCAATGCTGTAAACATTAGAAAAGCACAAAATGGCATGGTCAGTCATAAGTAGGAAGCAAAAGGAGAAAACCAATCAAGACTTTTCCTTCAGTCATTTTATATATGCAATGTTTTTCTTCTTTTTAATTGTTTTCTAAGCAATATCAGAGAACATGCTAGAGCAATGACCGTGGGGCCCTCACATGTGTGTGACTATAGGGCAATTCCAGGTCTTTGATTCTGTTTTCTCTTTTAGATCCTCAGGGAACCCAGAGCACAGAAGTGTGTTACATGCTGAAGCTTTGTCCTCCTGATCAGTGTTATAAGATGAAGACAGAAAGGGCAAAAGAGGTGATGGAGCTTTGGCACCATAGGACTGGATGCGGCCAATTCAGACCGTGGGCATAGATTCCTTCAGATCAGACAAAGGACATAGAACTTCATTTAATCAAGTGATGGTCATATTGCAGTTCCCATTTTTAAAACTCATCTCAGAATATATCTTCAAGTCCTCCCCACCACATAGTCCACGCCATGTCAACTAGCCAAATTTAACACACTACTCAGGCCACAATATATATTTTCAGTCTCAAGTGCTATCATGGCCTTGGCAGAGCATAACTCAGTCAGCAACATTGTGCTTACTGTAATTATTTTTAATCTGCTTTGTGTTGATTTGAGGGCGTAAAGAGGTTCCCTGTTCTAATCAATCTGTTGCTCTTAACTGCAGATATATCCAGTAATGGAGAAGGAAGGCCGAACGCGCCTGGCCCTCATCATCTGCAACAAAAAGTTTGACTACCTTTTTGATCGAGATGATGCTGAAGCGGATATTTTGAATATGCAAGAATTATTTCAACACCTTGGATACTCAGTGGTGCTAAAGGAAAACCTTACAGCTCAGGTAATGTCCCCAGAGAACAGGAAAGCCTTCCCTGGGTTATTTTCAACATCTCTTCTGGTAGCAACAAGAACAAAATATGTCACAATACAGGAAGTATATTTGCTCCAGAACAGGATTTCCTGGGTTGCTACCTTCTCCAAAGGGTAGTCTCATGGAAAGTATTCACAGAACATCTTACAACATTATTTCAACAGAACAAGGGTCTTTCTTAACTACTAGTCTAGACGTCTCTGTTACCTGATGTGCTAAGGGAAGCATAAACTCTGGGCCTTGAAACTGCATGACCCAGAGAATAAACATATGAGATTTTAACAGTGTCAGAACAAAAGGTCTAATTACTGAGAATTATACAAACTTCAGTTCTGTCGGAAATAATTAAAGAATATAAAACTTTGTTGTTGTCTGATATCATAAAATTTTATATTTTTAACTTTTATCATCATAAATGTCTGTCTGCCTCTTAATGAGAATTTCCCAAAACCTAATTGTATTATTTTCCATCTTTTAGAATATTTAGAAATCCAAGATTTTCCTTAAAACTATAAAGATTACGTAAAACTGAATATATATATATATATGAAAATTCCAGTAACATTCACGTTCTGTGCATATATATATTTTCTGACCTGCTACAAAAATATGATTTCTTACAACTCTGCTCTACCCAAATCACCTGATTCCTAGATGTTTCTCGCTTTTTTGTGAGCTTCCTGTGTAACTCACACACAGCTGTATTTGGAGAACACACTGATAGTGACTCTGGAGTCTTTTCAGGAAATGGAGACAGAATTAATCGAGTTTGCTGGCCGTCCAGAGCACCAGTCATCTGACAGCACATTTCTTGTGTTTATGTCTCATGGCATCCTGGAAGGAATCTGTGGAGTGAAACACAGAAAGAAAAAGCCAGACGTTCTTCATGATGACACCATCTTCACCATCTTCAATAACTCTAACTGTAGGAATCTGAGGAACAAACCCAAGGTCCTCATCATGCAGGCCTGCAGGGGCAGTGAGTCTGGTTCCACACTTTCTTCTAGGAGTCTGCGGTGTTCATTTCATGCTCCAAAAGATAAGGGAGGCGGTGGGATATTTTAGTACTACGGGTGTGTCCAGTCCAAAACAAACTATCTTATATCTTTTGTTCTAATGAAATAATAAATACCTTGGAATATATTCCCCACTCATTTGTTGGCATGGTGTGGGCTGTATTTTTCTCAGTCAGTGGGAGTTTCTCTAAGTAATATACTTTTGGGACCATGGAGTTAGTCAGTGAGTAATGGAGATATTGCATTTTTCAATATACTCATAATGCAATGTATCAAATGAGATTATATTGGCATCAGTTATACTTTATCTCTATGGAGTATGTGTGTGTGTGTGTGTGTGTGTGTGTGTGTGTGTGTGTGTGTGTTTTACATTTGTGTAAGATGTGCTATCTCTCCTAGGACAAGATGGAATTATTTGGATATCCACAAGCAAGGGGATAGCCACTGCTGATACAGATGAGGAACGGGTGCTGAGCTATAAATGGAATAATAGCATAACAAAGGCCCACGTGGAGAAGGATTTCATTGCTTTTAAATCTTCTACACCACGTAAATGATTTCAGATATTCTGAATCTACTAGTAGTAATTTTTATACAATATGCTAGGCTGTGATAATGTACTTTCAGTGAATATTTTATGTATAATTAAGTGTTTTCAGTGGTGGAGAGATTTAAGGTATTTGTGTTTTTTATAACTAGATTTGTTCAGAAACTATCAGTGTAAAGACCTTGCTTTGGGGAATCCAAAATTCAGATATTTTAACTATAAAAAAGTTAATGATAGTTCATTTTGAGTTGTTTTTAAAATATATTGATGCATAACCCTCTCTGTAATTTTCTAAAGATCAACCAGTAAAAACTACTAGACTCCCAGCACATACTCTGGCAGCTCTTGGCCTATTAATTCTATTTACTTTAACTTTTAGAAATTAGTTAATGCTGAAATGTCTGCCTTCACATCAATGTAGACAACAAAAGATCAATGAACTCCCCGAGACATAGAAGTGACAGACAGTTCAGAAACAGAACATTCCAAGTAGCTGACTGTCAGTGTAGTCAAACATCCTTCTAAATAGTCAGCTACAAGAGGTGCTATTAAAGATTTAGAGAGCAAGGTAACTTGAAACATTTGTACAAATCATGGTTCCTCGCACTCACATTCTGTGATTATAAGTTCTCATGAGTTTAGAGATCACTTGAAAATGTTCATGTGCAGAGTTGTGATTCTCTGTGCCTGCATTAGGCCCTGGTATGCATCCATTCTAATAAAATATAGTGACACATCTGCTGCTGACCCATGGCCACATGTGATCTGAGAGATTAGAGGACTCTCCAAGAATAGACCAGAGAATGAAGACTGCACCCAGAGTTGTCACCCACTCCTAGATATAGTCCACTTGTCCTTGTTTTATGTTTTGTTTTACTATTTTAATGAGATTTTATTTGAAAGAAAAATTCTATACTTAAAAAAACATTTATTTATTTACTGTGTATACAGGATTCTCACTATACATAGGGCACCAGATCTTATTATAGATGGTTGTGAGCTAGCACGTGGTTGCTAAGAATTGAACTGAGGACCTCTGGAAGGGCAGTCAGTGCTCTTAACATCTGAGACATCTCTTCTGCCTGAAAAATTCTATATTTTTAACTGAAAAAAAAACCCTAAAATTATATATGATGTAATAAGAACACCAAAAGGTTGTTTACTGGTGGAAATAAAGCATAGTACACAAATTATTTCATTCCAATTGTGCATGCAGAATTTTGTGGTAGAATAGGGCTAATGAAAAACTACATTTCCACAATAAAAGCAGATGTGGAGGCTGGCTTCTCTGAGCTAATTCTCAGGCTTGTGAGGAAAAACATGACACATTGTAACAAAACTGTTACAGTCACTTACATTAAGTACTATTGAGGAATATTTGGCTCACAGAATAAAGAGGTTATCCACAGCAAGAGAAAGAGGGGCACTCCACATAATATAAAAGGAATGTACAGAGGACCTGAGCGATCAAAAAGCTTGGAAGAAAAGAGAACGCTGCATAAGCACAGAATCAAGGGAGAGGCAGGTGCCAGATAAGGAAATATCTTACATGGATTTTCATAGTAATAACCTTGGAGAGATTCTAAGAATGAAATGATGCAGATTTGGCTCTTAAATGAAAGGAATGAAATACAGTACAGTGATGGTGGAAGTAGAGAAGCAGGTAAGATTGCTACTGCCGAACTCAGGCCCAGAGATGATGATAGGGTGGGGTAAGGCCAGTCATTGATTCTGGTAATTAGCACATGCAATTAATATCACACATTGGTTCAGTTGATAGACTGGTGAGAGATAGGGAAAATGGAGGTGATACAGTGTCCAAGAACATAATTACAGTGAAATAAGTTGAATAGGATATTTTATCTTTCCCAAATATCTTATTTCATATCACAATAAATTTTTATCATAAACTTATATGGAAGGATGTACTTCAAATATTCTCTGATATTTTATAAATTAAAATGTTAACAAATGGGACTGTTTCGAAGTGAAGGTGAGAGAGACTCTGCAAGCAAGTGTGAAATGGCCATAGCACAGCTGAAGGTGAAATGATTAATAAACAGCTAAGGAATTGCATATTTCCCAGAAGATACCTGCCTTAAAGATTGAGTTTAGAACCGTCAGTTGTCAAAACAGTATTTTGTAATACTAAAGATAGAATATTTTAAAACAACAGGAAATTGAGAATAATGCTAGAAAAAGTCTTGGAGTGTGGATGAAGAACTCTTAGAAATGAATACTAAAGATGGATGGACTAGCCACTGTGTTTGACTCATCAGAGCACAGGAAGGAAACCAGAAGAAAGGGTTAAGTTACCAGTAGGGCTAGCACAGCTGACAAGTTCTAATGTTAATGCTGGACCAGATGCAGGTGAAGTTTGATAACTGATACTCATTCAGCGATTTGGAAATCATGGGCATCAGGGCGAAGGCCTCTATTGTGATATTGGTTAAGATCTATGCAGGAGAAGCCAGACAGGAATGAACAGAATCTTGTGAAAGAAGCAACCAAGGAAGAAAACGTTTGGCAGCTAGATAGATGCTGGTTAAGTGCCACTTAGAGAACTCTACTCTGTGCTTTAACAGCAGAAGCTTAGTTCAAATGACAGAGAAATTATCTTTGTAAAGAGCGTTACTCATCAGGGAAAAAAGTGCAAAATACTATAGCAGGAAACAAACGGGTGAAAGAAGCAGAGAAGCAAAGACCTCTACAATGAGCTTGGTACAAGAAGGTCTCTGGGATCTTTCACAGGACTTGGATGCTGCAGGCTGTAACTTTGACCTTGGCTACTAAAAAGCACATGTGGTTTTTATGACTGAGACTTTGTACAGATTTTCTTCTGCTTTATTCTGCTTTGGCCTATTGTCTCCTGCAAAGCATCCAAGCATTCTTGGTTCCTGAACTGTGTGGTGCCTGGAGTCTTCCACACTTCATTCTTCATCATTCTCATGCCTTTATTTGCAGATAATATTTCTTGGAAGGTAGGCAAGAATGGGTCTCTCTTCATTTCCAAACTCATCGATTGCTTCAAAAACTATTGTTGGTGTTATCATTTGGAGGAAATTTTTCGAAAGGTAGGAGTTTAGTTTTAATCTTTTATCCTGGAAAAGGGTGAAGAGCCATATGGCATGAGCCCTTAGTGGCTTCATACTGATGATACTTAACACCCCAATATATTTATAGAACATTTTTTAGAATACCTCATATAAGCACTATGCATTTTTCAAAACCTGTCCGATTTGCATACCTTTGCTTAGTCACTTTTCATAAGTTACTAATTCAATCTGTATGCACTATATCCAAGAAAAAAGCTGAAGACTATTACACTACCCAGCCCCAGCAGTAACACACAGCATGAGTTTTGCTGCTGTTGTTGTTGTTTTGTAGAGTAGCAAAAGAAATTCGCTTCTTAGGAGATCTCTAAGGACTCTCTTTGCCACTGCAGGTTCAACACTCATTTGAGATCCCTGGAGAACTGACCCAGATGCCCACCATTGAGAGAGTATCCATGACACGATATTTCTACCTTTTCCCTGGGAATTGACACTGGCAACACATGTTCAGGTAAATGTATGTGCGGAGTGGACTTGGGAACCTATTTACAGTCTATACAGAAATGATGGATAGAATAGAGAATGATGCTGGAGTACCAGCTTCCTATCACTGAGGCTGTTCTTTATTGAAGCTGGAGAAAAGCTGATTTGCTTTCATTGCAGTATAATAATTGTATAAAAAATTATTAGTTCTCTGGTACCAAGTAGAAACCCACTGAGAGTTAGTGTTTTCTTTCTCAAACTTAGTCAATGAGGGAAAATATTTGGTTTTGATACATGTACAACATTCTGTAATTGGAAGTACCATCCACAGTAGTTAACTCTTAGGAGAAGTCATTTTGCTGAACCACATACTTTGTGCTTGTGATAAGGACAGTCTGAGCCACAGTGCAGAAAAGAAAGCATCACTGCTTCTTTGCTGAGGAGCCAGGGTCTGCTGAGCACCTTCCCCTGGGGGATACATGCAGCCCAAACCCTCCCTATACATATAGACTTCTAACTGTAGGTACCATTCTATTTATATCTTCAATTCAGTACTATGAAGGTCTACACATGTTCCTGTCTACCTTTTCAAGGAAAGTGAAAATCCTTTCCGAGACCCATTTTCATAGAGAAATTTTGAACCAAACTTCTCATCTATTTACTTTGCACAAATATCAGGATTAAAAATACAATCATAAGTGGATGGATGAACAAATGAATCATGAGAAATTGTGCAATTTTCTCATTTTATAAGATTGAACCGTGCTTATTATGAAACAAAAATAAAAGTCATATTTTTAAAAATAATAAGGAAATAATACCACCAATGTTTTGAAAAAACATCTATTTACAAGAATGTCCATTTATATTTAATTTTGTATGTTATTGCTTTAATAATAGCAATGCAATGTTTCATACAGTTTTGATTTTCATTGTATTTTTTAAGCATGTACATGCCATCATTGTGTTTAACCTTCCTTTCAATGTTGTGTTTATTATTTAATTCCTTTACACCTTTTAATAGTGATATTTTTATGACTTTACTTTTGTTAACATGAAGATTATTTTCTCAGAGTATACGTCTAAAATCAAATCAATGTACATAAATACAAATATTTCTATGGGCCTATATAGATTAATACTAAATTAAGTGAGAAACCATATGCACATTACTAATACAGGATAGTTACCAATACATAATATATGATTCCTCTTAAGACTTACATACATTTACTAGCATTGAAAAGTTGTGAAAATCATTGCAGTACTATTAATTAATCACCTGTCATTATATGGTGGTTATATATTGATACTTTAGTAGATTTTGTAAGTGCCCTTAACTTATTAAAGTAAGAGTTACTTTACTCAAAGATTTGTTAAAAACCTATTTTATCAAATATATCCACTTTCCCATTGATTCTTCTTGGGAGCTTTTATATGTTCAGCATACATAGTCTCCCTTCTTATTCATGATTCCAAACCTTTGCTTCAAAATCAGAGAGTGTTTATTAATTAATGCAATGATACAGAGTCAACAAGTTAGGCAAGTGCTCTGCTTACTCAGAGATATTCAACACAGATACCTAAATGTATGGAATTGTGTCCTGAACTGAAGAATCTTGACTCAGAGTCTTTCCTCTTTCTAGGTCAACCATTTTATCTTCACATTCATCTTTATAAGATAGATCTCTAAATTTGTAACTTCATTCTTCATTCTCTTGCACCCTGTGTGCCAAACTAATCACCTAATCTGCCCATCTATTTTGAAATCTCCGTCCTTAGCCCTCCTTATTGTTTAGGTCACATCTCATTCATGTCACAGCAGAGATAGTCTTCGCATTGGTCATCAGAGATCCAGAACTTAGTTCTTGTTTGTTTGTTGTGTTTTGTTCGAGAGGGTCTCACTGTGAAGTTCTGGCTGTCCTGTAACTCACTTTAAAGGCTAGGCTGGCCTTGAACTCACAAAGATTTGCTTGCTTCTAATTCTTGAGTACTGGAATTAGAGCCACTTCGCCTGCCTTCCCAGATCTCTCTTCTTCTGATATAAAAGCATAATACATTTTCATAACCTACAAGTGTTCTTTAGTATTTTCCACTACATGATATTTGAACCTCAGAGAGAACTAAAAGATGTTTGATGTGTGTCTCTGTGCTCTGTATATGGTTGCACATGCTAATGTAGTTTTCTAGGACTATATACTTTGTGAATACATGATTTACTCTCATAATAATAAGAGTTTATCAACAGTGGGAATATGAACATGTATAAGAAATAATACCCACTTGTATAATTTATATTTATAGTAGAAATCTCATCAAGCTTATATAAACATTTTCTAGTTCAGATACTTTAATACCAGCTAAATTTTCTAGATAACTTCCTTCCAACTACTGGAATATCTTTCAATATACCTACATATTTCTATGTGTTTATCAATCAGGGTCCAAGCACAGCAAATTCTGTGCTTGGGTCCAAGCACAGCTAAACAGATGGAACCTAATTTAGAGACTATCCGACCCGGCTTCGTGATGGGGAAAGTAAAATAAGCAAAAGAGAAATTGACAAGGTACAAAAAAATACTTATGGAAAATACCAACCAACCCTACATCTGGAGTGAATTAAAATAAGCAGTTACCAAAATGTGTGTGGAGAGGTTAAGGCCTGCAGAATTAGGTGTCAGATCCATGAGCAAAAGTGTTACTTTGATTTGTGTCCTGTGAGGGTAGATTCTTCCATCTTTGGCATTGTCAGTTGCCCAGAGTCACTCTAAGGTCTGTGATAAGGCTTATGCTATGGGTAGAAATAAGTCAAGAAGTGAAACTAATCGTGACTGTCAGAGTGATCTACTAAAACCTATCTGGGTTCTGGTTGACCAAGAAAATATAAGAGTTTGAAGAATTTTAGTGCTAGTATCACGGACCATGGATGAAAGGGATGATTAAATAACAACTTACTAATTGTGACTGTACTGTGGTATCCTGTGTAGTTTGTCCAAACAATGCTGGCCTTTTCTTCGTAAATTATCACTAACTTACATACACCTGCAAAGACAAATACAAACACAAGTGAAGTTGCTCATATCTTTCCTATTTTGGAATTGGCCAGAGAGGTAGAACTACCTGCACCTTAGGCAGATACTCTATGCAATATTTATATAGTCTCTATTTACCTTGAATAAACTGCCACAAGTAGATTCACTGAAGAACACATAAGAATTGCTGTTTAACTGAGCTCTGTCAATCAAAGGGCTGTTTTAGAGAAGGCCTTCTCTCTCTGAACATTCACCGCTGGATCCTTGAACATGCCCACCTGGTGGCCTTGCTGGAGGGACCAAAGCTCCTGGTATCTCCTGGTCCAGCCTGCTGCTGCCTCACCACATTGGTCACCTGACTGTTCTGCTTTTCATCACCTCTGGGGAAAGGCTAGAATCTCCCGAGAGAGCTGTAACACTCCTTGGAGAAGGCTTAGCCCACCCTCAAGCCCTGAGCCCAGCACGGCCAGCTGCACCTGGATCCTGCAGACCCCACCCATTCCAGATTCTGCTTCATTTTTTACTGGCTTTTGCTACAGCACCCAGGGAGGCAGAGGGGCAGAGGAGAATGCCAAACGACAATCCTTCCTGTCTTTGGGCCTTTAAATATGACATAAAATAAATTAATTCTGACAACTTCTTCAGCTTCATTCGGTTTTCTTCATCTCATACTCTAACTTAAGCAGCACACCATTGTCTCATATTGTTGGTTGAAAAAATACTTCTGTCTCATCAGAAAAACATTAAGGAACAGAAAGTATAAATCTATTGATTATGACAGTAATGGCATTAGAGAGGTCAGTTGATAACATTTTGTAATAGACATTTGTTAAACTGCTGAAAATACTGTTATGTTACAATAAGCAAGACAACAGTTTTTTAGAAAGTATTCAAATGAGATATAAATAAATTTATGGCGTAGTTAGCTATATATGATAAACTAATAATTAATGTGTATGACATCACCTGATTTATGTAATTTCTTGAAGAAGTAAAAATAGATTAGAAATTATAAACCAATTAAATGGTAAAAAAAATGAATGAGCAGCAAGTGTGATGGGACAAAATGTCTTCCTTAAGTACACAAACAATGAATAATTTGACATTATGATAACACCACTTCTTTGATAAAATTTAATTATTTTTTAGAATATCATGTGTGTGTATATTGTATTACCATTGAAAAATAATTATGTCATGGTTGCTGAGAGATAGACAATAAACTTTCTTCAGAGATTAGGCATTTGATAAATTACCCAATCCCAAGTGATCAACCATAAACACATAAACACAGAGAGATGGAGGAGATGGAGAAAGAAGAGGGAGGGGCAGAAATAATGCCACCTCTTGGCTGACAGAAACTGTTGTATTGACACTGCACATTAAACAATTTTCATAAAGCATATGCTTAACTCAATAAATGCAAATAAAGCCAAAGGCTTCAGGACATTTGAGTTAGCAGCTAAGCACAGCACAGTACCACGGCATGTCTCTGACACAATGTGCATGTTGCTCGACTCAGGATCTTCCATGATTCTTTGTCCTCAGTACGTTACATTGCTAATCATACTGAACCATTATATATGAAGGCTGACATGTCAAAGGAGAGCAGTGTTTGTCAGTGTGATAAACTCAAGGATTGTGGGTTATTGCCTAAACATTTTTCCTCTCAAGAATTACCTCACTTAATTCCCTTTGCTTCTTTCTCAGCATTTTTTAATTTAATAAGGTATGGGACTTGGCCATTTTGGCATACTGTGAAAATATTTCTGTTCCTTGATCTCTGAGCTAGCTTGTCAATTAGTGCTTCATTAGCACAGAGGCAACCTCCCGTATAACTTGTCCTCAATTAGCTCTAGTAGCCTTTAGTATTAAATGGGGACTTGAGAAGAATGCCAAACAGTATATTATGACACCAAGGGTATTGTTTTTCAATCCAATCCAAGTCAATTCAAGGTCAGATTAATAGGACAAATTTACATTCCTTAATGAGGCTCAACTATGGAGTCTTTTAATAAAGTGTCATATGCTTGCAACTGGTGAGTTTGTATTTAAGGAATTTGGGGAGAAATCCACCTTTAATGTTTCTAGATGATGAAAAAGCAGCTTCTAACAACAACAACAACAACAAAAAAGATCTTTTAAAAGAGTTATCCAAGCCTTGGGCAAAAGGGAGCTTTTACTAGCATTAAGACAATGCAGGAGGTCCTGGATTGGAAGAGATGGGGAAATTTGTGAGAACACACATTTCTGAAAGAAAAATGGTGACACTGTTGCAGGCAGAGGTTGAGTTTTAGAAGTCTTATTTCTGAAGATAAAACAATGCTAGATATGTAACTAAAACACACAGGAAAACCATCTACACCTCATATAATAGAAAAGGATGGCAAATCTCTTTCCTCTGGCTCAGTCTTTGCCTTGTTGGTAGTTTTATAATGCTTTACTCTCAGGAGTCTTAATTCCTAGACTTGAGTTCCATAGTCTTTAGATTGATATGATAATTCTAAGAAAACAACATTCCATTTTTAATTAGTTTGCAACAAAAAGGACAGACTTATGTATGCCTGGCTTGGTCATAGACCCTGGAGGAGAACCTACTATTGTTATTGTGCTAAATAGACATGGTGCTAAACTGCTCATTAAATACTTACCTTTATACTCACAACATGGCAATACTCAATCCCCATGAAAGAAAAGGTTTTGCAGTAGATGGAAGCTTCTAGATATTCACGAATGGTCAACATGCAAAACATAAGAAACTATGGAGTGCCCAGACTAAATGGAGCATCTATAGCATAAGCCTTCAACATAATCAGGACAGAAGAGGAGGCAGAATAATTGTTAGAGCCAGAGATGGCAAGGATTTGATGAACAATTGGATTTGGTCATGGCACACATGAACCTACAGAGGTATTACTCATGTACATGTCCTATAAAAACTAAAAAAGCCAAAACCCATGCATGGATGAGGAAGGCACTTCTGAAGCCCTACTCCCATCTGAGGTTGTATTTGCAATTGGATCCTACCTGAAGAAAGGCATCAGTTTTCTCCAGGTATATAACCCATTACACATTGTCCATGCTTATGCGATGCACATTCTAGGAGCAAAGAATAAATTATGTGTGTATAAAACACAAAGGAAATAAAGTTTGAACTAGAGAATAGTGGGAGTAAAATTGGAGAAGTTGAAGGGAAAGAGAGGAGTTCAACCAATAATGTTAAATGCACGTATGAAATTATCAAACAATATTTTTACATAAACCATGAGGACCTTGACTTCCTGAGACATAAGGAAAGCCAATGTACTTTTTACTCATTTACTGAATAGCATTTGCTGATCCCAATAGCTGTCTACTTCACCACACAGAAATAATTCAGCAGACACCAGCTGGGTAACAGAATTGAATTCAATTCTATGTTAGCACTCACAGTTTAAGGTGTCATTATGATAACACTGCTGTTTCTCTTAGACAGCACTCATCAGCATTAGTATACTGTGACCCATACCACCTGTCACTGGGAGAATACCAAGCATAACTCCATACTGTAGCCTTGTTGCACCTTTAATCTTCCAATAAGCTTGGCTCAAGTAAATGTGGATTCCTGTTAGGAAGAAGTTTAAAGTGATTTACTATGAAACAGAGTTGGGGTTTATTATGAGCCATTTTAATAGAGATTTTTAATCAGGAGTTTTAAGAGAAATGCTGCTATTCAGGAAGACAATGGGTGAGGGCTTCTCACAAAGTTATTCTTCATTCCCTTTACTGTTGTCACACTTAAGGGCTTGGTGATATTTGAGGTTATGTTATGTAAAGGACTAAGAGAGTTATGTGAAACCATAGGTTTCCTGAAGCATGCCTTACTGGGTTACAGTTGATCTGGTAAGACTCTAGTCCTCAGAGACACTAGGTGCAGGAAATTAAGATGGCTCCACTGCAGACAAAGTTAACAGCTTCTTTCTGAGAAACTGTATAAGATAAGACACATTTCAGGCATCAAGCCAGTTTTATGTTTTTTCAACATTCTTAGAGGAATATTTGTAAATTGGAAAGCACCTAATACTAATTGTGCTGGAATCCTTGATTTTCAGTTGTTGCCTTCCAAGTTTTATTTTTTTTTTTTTGTATCTTATCTTTCCTTTTTACAGCCCACTGTTCAGTCCATCACAGAACAAATGGAAGTACTGAATAACACAGGAATGTTACTATAGAACACAAACGAACATCCGAAGAGAGGGCTGGCCAAGACAATGTATGGAAGGGTCCTGAGCTCCAGAACTTCCTCCCTATGTAGGGACTTACGTTGTCTTACCCACCTAGCACTTACAAATTATGACTAAGCCCATAAGCTCCTCAACCATGTAATTAAGAAATAGTTTCAGGGCTTTATTCAGAGATAACATAGACATCATCTGTAATAGTTTACATATCCGGCTCTATTTTGTTTTAAAGAATAAGGGATGAAGGTTCCAAACTTACACTTGTGAGTTGGGTTTTCCAGTAACCAGAGACTTATCCAGGAACACATCACAAGTAATTTCATTAGCACAAACAGTTATCTAATTATTCAGAACATTTCCATGTGTTTAGAAACTTTAAGCCAAGAAGCAGGGTTGAAACTGAATATTAGAACAAGACTCCCATTCCACATATACCTGTGAGATATTACAAATACTGGCTCTGAAAACAGGGCAAAGGCAAAGAGGGGAAATAGCCCTGTAATAACTCCATCACAGAGGAAGTTGAAAGGCTTTGAGGAGCTTGGTAGCAGAAAATCAGAGCAAAGATAAACACATATACTACTTATTATTCCAGAGACTTTCTTCTCTATCTGAAGAACACGCTACAATGTGTCTCCTGAGAATAAGAATCCAGAATACCAAATATCCTGACCTTTCTTCACTGGGAGCCAAGTGATGTCTTCATAGATATAGACAAGAAATGGGGAAAGATAACATGCTAAGATGATTAAATAGATCCATGTCTTCTTGCATGTCCATGCTTAAACCTATCTATAATTAGTTTGCTCCAAAATAGGCTGCATGACCTGAGACCAAAAGAGGAAGGCCATAACGGGGATTTCTGTTATGTCTAACTCAGGGTTTACACTGTATTCTCAGATAAATGCTTAGCAGGGCAACTTCCAGCCTCACAGCTTCTTCGTGTGAAGTGTTTTATATTGGAAATGCTCTTCCCTTCACTGACCTCTGGACTAACTCTGTTGCCTCCCTCTTCTTAGTACCTCTCTCAGTTCTCTCATTATTGAGAAGTCACCTGACCTCAATGGGATGTTTTTTTCCTTTTCAAAGTACATTTCTGACTTATAATCTTGCATATACCTGCATAATTTGCTGTCTGATCTCACCCAATACCATAAGCTTAATTAAAGATCATGATGCTTTTCTCTATAGGCACAGCCCCTTTTAAAGCTCATGGAACAGAAGTGGTTCCAAGAAAATGTTTATAAAATGAAAAAAAATTTCAATTGAAATATTTGTTCTGAAATATATGTTACATACATAATATATACATATATATATTAAGATATGCAGTATTAACACTTTTGAAGATTAATCTATATGATATTTTACAGGTAATAATATGAATGTCTTCCTATGACTCAAGTTCAACCTGTTTTATCCTAACACCAAAGTACTAGAGACAGATCATTAGAACATGGGTTCCAGAATGCTATTAAGGCTGTTAAAAATTCATAAGGACATATAGAAGAATAAAAAGAACTGTGATCTGAAAGATGTATCTATTTCTCTTCAAGTCTATTTGAACATCACAATATTTTCTTGACATTGCACCACCAGAATGGATTTTCAAAAGCAAAAATAAAAGCTCAGAACATCATTTGAATTTAAATCACTAGCAACGAAACTGCTAGGGATGGAAGCTGTGGCAGTTTTTCCCCCACTCTTGACTTAAACTATGACATGACAGGAGTCATGTTTGCCTTTAAAAAACTTAAAATACGTTATTGTAGACATTCTGTTCTAATAGAAATGAAAATTTAAAAAATACTTCTGAGCCTTTGGTGAGGTTTGATGCTTCTAAGTTCTCAATTCTATTAGAACAGAATAGAGCCTTAGTCATTACCTCAACTTTATCATTTAACTGAATACAAAAATTTACAAAACACTCAGGATCCCATACTATGAGCCACATCCAGTAAGATAGAAAGCAAGAAAAAAGATGAGAGAAGTGGGGATCAGGGAGGAAGAAGAAAGGAAGAATGGAGGAAAGTGAGGAAACAAAGAGGAAAGATTTTTGTATTTGTTAACTAGAATTTGTTTCTGATAAAACAAAAACTAAAAACAGGCCTATGATACCATAGTAGTGGCTCAGCAGTTAAAAGTATGTCCTTATCTCAGAGAGGACCAGTGTATAATTTCCAGCACCATGGGATGACATGCCATCTTCTTGTATGCTTTAGCTCCAGTACACATGCATCATACTTACACACACACACACACACACACACACACACACACACACACACACACAGAGGCACATGCACACACACATGCTTGCATGTGTGTACACATACAGCATTCTCAAAACAAATTAATAAATTTAGGGACCTTTATCTACTGTCAGATTGTAGCTATATCTAAACAGGGAATTTACTTTGGACACAGTCACTACTATTACAATATATGGATAATAAGTATGATTTCCTTTCTGCTGAACCCTTAGCCAAATATAATTTCATGCTCTATTTAAATGTAAACAGAAGCAAAAATATCTGTGTTACTAGTGAAGAAATCAGTTTCCAAATAACATTTCCAAACGCCTTTTGTTGAAAGTAAGGTTTCTACCCAGAATTGCATACCCTTTTCAGAATAATCAATAAATCTACTAGAGTAAAATTATTTCACTGGAGAGGAGACAATGAACACATTCTTAAGACTATGACACTCTTAAAAGAGGTGAGGAAAAGGTCAAACTAATTAACTGCAATATGTCTCAATTTTCCAAATTAGATAGACTTCTTTGCTTCCCATAGTTAGGCATGAGAAGAAGGATAGGAGGAATATTTGGTGGAGGAGGAATGTTTCTTTTTGGCTAGCACATGAGAGCATCGTTCTATAACCTAAAACAGACCTGCAGGAACAACTGAACCACAGCTCTTGTCAACAGTGTCTGTCTCTTTGACAAGATACCTCTGACACCTTAGTGTACAGTTTAAACAACTTTGATTTCAGGCTTCAATAAACATCAAGAGAATTTCCCCAGATTCCATGTTTCACAATCTGCTGGCAGTAAAAAGCAAATATGGTAACAATAAAGTTTGAAATATTAAGGGTTATAAATGTTACAACAAAGAAAAAGTTGTATTGAATCCTATACAGAGAATAAAAGTAACTAATTTGTGGGATTTAAGGGTTTGAAAATACTGTAGTATTAAATAAAAACATGGAGAATCTATAATACAGTTCAATAGTTTGTTTTATGTATAAGAAAACTGTAAAGCTGCAGTATGGTTTGCTGAAGTCCATCAACGTGAAGAAAAGTGAATTGACAGGCTGTATCAGCAAGAGTACACTGCTCTTCAGAGCACTGGCCTTCAATCCCAGTACCCACGACAGGCGCCTCACAGCCATTTGTATCTCCACGTCCAGGAGATCTGATGCTCTCTTCTAGCCTCCAAGGACATCTGCATGCAATTGCACATACACAACCATAGGCACACATGCATATGCATGTCACAGTTTAGTATTTTGTGATAATGATGACTCAATTATAGTAATTATCTTTTTCTTAGTTCCAGTGGTTATAATTGGAATTGTGCCATTACCAGGCTATTTTTCTGTTCATATTTGGATTTATAACTTGTTAGATAGTGGAGATCAACTTAAAAATGAAACTGTTGTAGATGATATAAGTGAGTAACACTATACAGTGATAAAAAAAAAAAAAACTGTAATTACACAGAGTTAAGCTGAAGTAGCTCAATCTTGGGTCATGAAATGTGGAGGAAGCTAAAACGTAAAGCCCAGGCAGAGATAACTTCTTAATTTCAGGTATTTCTAATTTTCTGTTCAGAAACTTACTCCAATGGAAGCCAATTCCTCACCTTCAGTTAGCCAAACTCTATTTAAGCAAAGATTTTGAAAGTTGCACTTATTTGATTTAGGAACTAGGTGATGAGGACAGTAAGGACAAGTTATGAGGAAGGAATTTTTGAAATTGATAGGAACTTAGAAGTTCCTATTAGTACCCCTGTCACTCTG
Source organism: Acomys percivali (assembly GCA_907169655.1). Classification (NCBI taxonomy): domain Eukaryota; kingdom Metazoa; phylum Chordata; class Mammalia; order Rodentia; family Muridae; genus Acomys; species Acomys percivali. Next base: position 67,837,837 of record OU015749.1, read on the forward strand.
GCCATGGGATAAAGACAATACTGTTCGAGAAGCTCTATTTTCCATGGCCCAGAACCACATTTGTAAGCGAGTCTGTGTGTGCTAAGTTATAAGTAGCATGAAGGTCTCTTTTTAACCATGTTATTTTTAAAAGCCAATAGCATTTAAATTAGTCACAATTTGAACAATCACTACCCAATTCAGTGATTCAAGAAATCATATAAGGTAGTTGCAACTTCCCCTAATCGTTGATGTTATGAGTGAGCAAGGTCAAAAACGTAAATGGAGATATTCTCATCTTTCTACAATATCAGAATTTATTAAATAAGAATACATTCACAAACCATCATCTTTGTTGCTTTAGTACAGGAAGATCAGTAATACTGATTTTTACCAAGAATCCATATTCATCAAACACAGGCTCCTTTATTCTTATCTTATTTAATTATTAATCCCCAGGTCATACATTGCTCTCAGACAAATGATATAAAACAGCGAATCTATTATTAAGTGACTATAGCTTTCCTGAATGCAGGAAAAGGGCACTGATATGCTTGGTAAAATATAGAGTAAACACAGAATAATAAAATACAAAATATTAGTACCTAAGAAATTATTTAACTTATTTTTTAATCCTTTAAAATTAGAAACTGTAAATAATTTTTACTTTCCTTAAAATGATATAATTCAGTATTTCAATAGTCATAGTTAATGTCCATCTATCACTAATATTAGCAGAGAATTACCACTTATTACCATCAAAGTGGTGGTGTGGTCCTGACTTCTGCATCACAAAGCACAAGCCCTCTTATCTCTTGGGATCTCAATAGAGGAGTAGTGCATGAAGTTTTAAAGGTAAAATGGAAGAGACAGTTTGAATAGAGCAATTACCTTAGCAGACTGTTAAAATGGTTTTATTTTATTTTAGGTCCAGACAGTGTTTTTTTTTTTTTCTATATTTGTATATGAACTACACACCACAGTTTAGTTAAAGAGGCATTTGTACCAAGTAGATAGTGAATGCTGATACTGCAACTATTACTATCTGGAGAATATCAAACATGCCTAATGTGTTCAGAGCCTCACTGTTTTGTATTCACTTCTCCTCCTTACCTCGAATTTATAAAATGTAACAAGCGTATATTATTAAATATAAACTGTTGATAACAAATACTGCATAACTACTGAAAATCCAAGCATGGGGATCTTCCATCTCAATGATTCTCACACTCTAGTTAGTGGGAATCATGTGACAGTTGTCAATGATACTGAGATTTGTTTTCTTAAGAACCATGTAAAAGTTATCTGTAGTACTCAGCTTCATTCTTACAGACGTACGGAAGCAAGCAAACAAGCAAAGTTAGTTCTTATTTAAGTATGAATTTTAAAAACACATTTAAATCCCATCAAATGTTTTATAAGAAATGAGATCTGCACTTTGAACAGATTTTCAGTTTTATTATAAGCCTAATTTTAGTTGCACTGTTGTCTACTTATAAAGAGTGTATGAAAGTTAATGGCTACTGTTAACTTAGATGAAACTTCTTGGACAAACACATGAGAAAACTTGATACTGATAAGTATTTACCTATTAGGTTTTGTTGTTGTTGTTAACTTACTGAGATATTTTTTACCTTATTGTTTTTGTTTTGTGTTAACTGTCAGCACAGACTAGAGTCACCTGAGAAGAGATCTATTTAAAAGGGCCAAGGCCAGATACACGTGTGAGCATGTGTAGGAAAAGATGTCTGGATGTTAGCTGGTCTAGGAGGATCTGTGAGCAATCCCATGCTTAGAAAGGCAGTCCTGGTCAGCTAAGAAAAAGCCTCGGAGTGGGCTAAGAAAAAGCACTCCTCCAGGGTTTCTGCCTCCATATAGTGCTGTGAGTTTCTGTCTTGATTTCCATCAGCGCTGGGCTGTGACCTGGATATGTCGGCCAGTCAAATCACTTCTTCTGGTCAGAGTTTATCATAGCAGCCAGAGCTAAGAGTGAACAACACCCACTCTGCCACTGAAATGTTCTGGTGATATAAAGAGATTATTAAATTATTTAAATGGAACTTAGTACTGTAAAGATCACTGTGATTTCCATTAGAAATTTCTGAATTTTACTTCTATTATCTTGAATTAGCAATTCCTACTTACATCAGCCAGATAATACGCCTATCTCAAATTCAATACCGTTTCCTTAATTTATATTTTAAAGGCTTAAACATTTCCTGCTTCATCTTTTTCAAGTGTGCATGTCGCAATAATTTGACTACCATTATATCACTTCAATTTATTCATAGAGCTCTACTAGACATTGAGAGAAATCTTACTTGGAATTTAAAGGTAGATATGCACATCAAAGTACATAAAAATTAATATCAAAATGATAAAGAGGAGATCAGTAAAAAGCTGCCTTCTAATTATGATTTGGTTTTTGCAGTCGTGAATGTACATGAGCTAAGGCTACCTGCACAAGACCTGTACAAACAAAAGACAGGAAAACATGGAGATTGCTGGGAATTATAAGGGATGCATGATGCCTATGATTAGTGCTGCATTTCACATATGTACGAAATGTCAAAAAAAAAAAAACTTACTACAACATTTCAATCAACTGTTCATCTTTTCGTTAATGATAGTAAGTTTCTCTGGGAAAACCAAGGCAGCTTGAATTTTTAAAATTAAAGATAGAATGTATAGTTGTGTAAAAACCCTCTGCCTTGCTTGGTCTTCTTGACGGTCCCTAGCTAGTGGTGTGGGGGCTGTCTGTTACATGGACTCTGCTTCTTGGCTGCTTTTGGATTACTTTTCCCTAGCTGCCTTGTTGAATAGGATGTGTTTAGTCCTGAGAGACTTGATGTGCAAAGGTGGGTTGGGCACTTCCCTTTATTGAGGAAAAGGAAAGGAGGGACTGTGGTGGGGCAGGGGGAGGGGGAAAAGGGGAGGGGGAGGGAGGAAAGGAGACCAGGAGAAGAGAAAGGAGGGAGCTACAATCTAGACAGAAAGTGAATGAATGAATGAATGAAAAAATAAATAAATAAATAAATAAATAATAGAGAAAAAGCCTCTGCCTTATCTTCATTATGTTCATCTGAAATGTTTACCTTGAAAAAGGTTCATAAACTCATGCAATCTCTTTGCTTATTCACTAAAATTTAGCAATATCTTGGTATCAAGCTTATTTTTTGTAAGCACATGTCTTAAGGAAAAGTCTTTAAAGAAAGAATTACCTGATTTCAACTAAATCTTTTTTAAATTGTGTTACTTTTTCCTACCAGATAATAAGAACATTATGCCATTTTGGTATGTTCTGTATGTTCTGATACCAATCAAAAGAAAGTATCTTCTCTCCGACCTTGTTTAGGACAGTCTGAGTGGATCTTTCAAGGATATTCCTGAGCATTCTTTTGAATGCCTTTCTCTGTCACTAAATTGTACATCAAAGACAGAAGCAAGAATGCCATTTCTTATTCACCTTCAGTTTTCTTGATGTTTCATGCACCATTTGAAGAGATAACATGAATCAAACTTAATTTTGTAAGGTATTTAAATATTAAGCTTTAGTTTATTAACTGTAAACTCCAGACAGAATTCTTCCACAGAGAACTGCATATAGTTTAAGAAAATATAAAATAAAGTACATGACGACAGTGTGGATTATAAAATACTACCCAGATGCCAGTAGCATAAAAAAAAAAAAAAAAAAAAAGGAAATATGCAAATGGATTTAAAATACCTGTGTATTTTAAAATATATGCTTTTATAAAAATATTTTATTAATTAAGGCAATGAAAACATTAAGGGGTAACTATAAGAGTTCACTATGAAGTAATAAGACAAAGTTAAAAGACCTAGGTGTTAGACTGTCAAAGTGGTAAATGACTCCTCAGTCTGCTTAGGTCCTTGGTTTGATCCTCAACAGTCCTCAAGGTAAATTCTTTACTTAATATTGTGGGTGGTTAGGGTAAGATTCCACTATTTTCAATGAAGTTTATAGAGCGTAACATGTAGAAATGTGTTCAGTAATTATTAGTATAATTACAGGTAAAGCTTGCATACATTTCTCACAGTTTTATGTTATCCTTTGATAGTTTGTCATTTTTACAGATGTGGAATGTGTTTTTTTTTTTTTTTACTAAGAGACACAAATAATTGACATAATCCAGTTAGGAAATACAATTATATCAGAAATTTCCTCATATAAGAATGTAATTTGAAGCTGAGCTTGGTGGAGCATGCCTTTAATCTCAGCACTCGGGAGGCAGAGGCAGGTGATCGCTATGAGTTCGAGGCCAGTCTGGTCTACAAAGTGAGTACAGGACAGCCAAGGCTACACAGAGAGACCCTGTCTCAAAAAACAAAACAAACAAACAAACAAACAAACAAAGAATATAATTTGAATGTTCATTAATATGAAAAATAGAAGAATAGCCATCAAAGAGAGAGTGATGTTAGGCAGGTCTTGAACAGTAACTCTTCAATCAGACAGAAGGCATAACTTTAATAGATCAAAATATTATACCACTGATGACTATGGTTAACAGCAGTTCATTTGTGAAGCTGACCAAAAGAAAAGATATTGGAAATTTTCATAAAAAGACATGAGGTAACGCATAAGATTGGACTAGCTTCTCCATTTGTAAGTGTATAAAAACAATGATGGATGGATGGATGTGATTTTCACTTGACAAATGTACTTCGATAATGTAGATGATAAAATTAAGGTGTCATTTTGCATACATGGTTAATAACAATGAATTTTTTATGTGAATATATGTTTTACAAAATATTACAGTCATGTAAATATCAAAATGATTTCTTATAATTCTTTCGTTCCATCTCTCCTCTTAATTGCTACCAATGCAGTTGTCTCAAGTGGTAGCATGGAGCACCACAAATTGATGTTTTTAAACAGTGTGTAAACAAGAAAACTTAATATCATTAAACAAACCCTTTTACGTATACAAAGAAAATAAAAGGCAAGTTTCATTTACGATGCCGTGAATAACACTTTTGGGCGTATATGTGCTATGCTTCATCTTTTCAGCATAATAATTTGTAGATGTGCAATCATCACGTTATATAGCAGACTAAAGACAACTACCAGGAATATTTATATATCTAGGCGAGACATGACCTATGTATTTTCAATATTAGTAATTTGGTTGCTTAAACATATTAATTTTAGATGATGTAAAAATATATTATAGTCAATGCTTAAAACTACCAATATTGCTTTACCATTTCCTATGTATGCAAACCCATAATCACTCACTCTTCCTTGAGTTATCAGAATGTGTACCCTCCCTTTGAGAAGTTACAGCATGCTAGAATAGCATGAGCACACTTTGGGAAAGTGCTGAAGGGCAGGCAAGCCTGTGGTCTTGTGTTATGAAACCTAACAGTATGCTGCCTTTTAGCCTCAGGCCAATGATGACATGTGCACTATCTGGGCCACCACGTTTCCTGGCTAAATCTTGCCTTATGTAGACTAGAGGCTTCTGGTGTGTCCAGTTATTCTAACTACACTGAACTAAATTGTCATATGTTTGGAGCTGAAATGTATTATAAGTCTGGGTACTATTTTTCTTTGCCATCATTCCATATCAAAAGTGAACAAACTTTCAATATTTTATAGTTACTTAAAGTACAAACTAACTATATATGGATATAGCATTGATAAGTTCATTGAGATTATGGAAAATTTACTGCGAGCTGATGAGCAATGAACATCTGACGTCAAGGAGTCAAAAAACATCAGTTTGAAGTGATTTCTGTTCTCAAAATGATACCTCTTGTCATGATTGTCATGAGATGCCTGGGCTGAATTAAACAGAGCATCATGCACCATGATGCATTTCACAACAAGGGTCTTTACATGGAGAATCTCAAAGCAAGTATAGGGGGCAACTTCAGGAAGCAATGGCAAAGGACTAGACCAGTGGTTCTCAATCTATGTGGTGTGACCACTTTGGAGGGGTGTAAAAGGATAATTTCTTTCCCAAGGGTCACATTAGACAATGAAAAGCCACATGTATTTCCATTACCATCATAATAGCAAAATTACAGTTATGAAGAAACAATGAAAATAATTTTATGACTGGAAATAATCACAATATGTGGAACTGTATTGAAGGGTTATAGTATTAGGAATGTTGAGAACCACTAGACTAGAATATCCATTTGGCTCTCATTTGCAAAGGGAAAAGGAAAGGAGGGTTAAGCAAGGTTTCAAATGATGACAAAGTTCTTCAAAGACAAATGCAGAAGTTGAAGTCCATAACCCTAATGGCCCATTCAACTATGTAAGTGCTTTTCTATGATTATTCTGAGTTAACAAAATTAAACTAATAAATTATAATTAATAAATATCCATCTGGAATTTTCAATCTGCCGTTTCAATGCAAGTTCCCCAGTATATTTTTCTAGAAAGGGAAGAAATGTGGATGACATTGAAAACTTCCATGCCACTTCATCTGACATGGTTTCTCAGATTTATCTACAAATCAAGATAAGAGAGAAGATTTTATTTGGGTCTAGGCTAATTCTTTAAATAATAATTGCCTAAGACGTATCCATGATAATTGAATGAAATAAAAAAATCTACCTATTATCATAAATTATTTCTATTTAACACCTACCTGACAAGGAAGTAATTCCTCTGTGATTAAAAACAAGTTCTATCTGCTATTGTTTAACAAATATTGATACAAGGCAATACTAGTCTAAAGTGTAACAAATGAATTAATATAATCTTCTAATTAGCTACTACTGTAGATGCTGTTGTTTCTGTTTTACACATTATAGCTCAGATCATTTGCCTATCACTGCACAGTGGAGTTAGGCACCTCATGGAGGTCTATTGCTTGAGTACTGACTTTCAGATTCCAACAAATGATCTGCCATCCTTGTAAAAACTGGGAATGGGTGAATCAACTGTACAGATTTGTTGGCATACTTTTAACCAATTACTTTTATTTTAAGGTTCCTTATATCTCTTTCTCGGTTCTCCTCCCCAGGTCCTTCCAAAACCCCAATATCATGTATGTGAGAAAGAAAGTTAGTGGGGCGAAGTGCAAGTTGAATTCTCATTTTAGGATAACTCCAACTTTTTGTCATCCAATTGCATCAAAGCAACCAGGATCAGTCGACGGAAACAACAGCCTTCTTCTTTCTCAGAGCCCCATTCAGTCTCGCTTTGGGTCTGGCGTTTATACCCCTCACACAGCCCACACCCCCACATGAGGCAGTTCACAGTTGACAAACATCACTTGTCCTCTCAGGAGGCAGTTTTCAGCTATGGAAAAACTAGAGCAGCCCCCGTATTCCACACCTGGGATTAAAATAGAAACATGTTTACATATAACTCCAAACTTCCATAACACAGACTGATCTGGGGAATGTTCCAATATTTGCATTGTTACCCACTATAGCATAAAACAGAAGACACATTTGCCTGGAGACATTCTTCTAGAAAGACTTCCAATTTCTCATCCCCATCGAAGAGGCTATTGTTTATTTCTTACTAAATGTAAAGCTTTGCCTCTACTTCTAACAGTACCAGACAGGTGGAACAAAAGACAACCACAAGCATGTGAATTTTACTCTCCTTAATTTAGAATCCTTAAAGTTTCCTATACTGAGTCACCCTTCCAAGTCTTTTTCTCCCACTCTCAAAAGGAATTCAACTGTCCAAGTACATTGCAAGCACGTCAAGGTTTAATGGGGGAGGGGTCTAGAGGAGTCATACTAGCCTCAGCAACTTGCCAGAGGTGCTGAGTTGCTAAGGACCCACACTGAGATATCCATCTTGAGAGTCACTTTACTTGTTTCTACATCTAATACTTATCTTTTTACCCCCCCTGGGATTTTGAAATGCCTGCTACCTGAATTATGTCTTTAGGTTTAAGAACGAAACTTGATTTCTTCTGCGTATGAATACAGCATATTACCTCTTTTTGATGACTGTGTATGATTTTCTGAGTCATTTTGTATATTTATTTTTAACATTTATGATACTTGAGATAAATTCCATTAGAAATCCATTTCTACCTTCATAGTGCAAAGCTGAACTGCCTAAGCCAAGCTTGCACCATTACCTTCACTGCACAAACAATGTATGCATTTTTTTTTTACCCATTCTAGTTCACAAACAATGTCCAAGAGGCCTATTAGATAAGCTTTAAGCATTATCTGTTCTAAGACAATTATATTAGTCTGCCTACTTCCTAGCCATGTGCCATTTTACCAGCCATCTTAGTCTTGCTTTGGCACATGTTTCTACTGTACCCCTCTGTCCTCCTGATGAGTTTCTCATGGATCCTTCGCCTCTCCCTTTCTCTTCTTCCTTCTTAGCTCCTCTTTCTTTTCAGCCCTCTTTGGGTTTGTAAATCCAACCTTCCTAGTTCCTCTGCCCAGCCATTGACTGCTCAGCCTTTTATTAATGAATCTGAAATAATTGGGGAACATCCTATAGATCTAAATACACACTTCACAGGACCATGCCCCAACACCTTCCTCTAAGGATTTTAAATGCAGGTTATTCTCATACAAAATGCAAGCCAAACAGTTGTATGCCAAAACAGTGTCTGAACAAGTTCTTAGTACTAAGTAGGTGGAATGATGTTGATATTGTGGAAGTTGTAAAGAGACTCATTAGTAAATTTTCAATAGATGTTAACTTACTGAGCAGATTCTAAAATATTTCATTGGTTTCCATTCCAAGCACTTCCTATCTTTTTATTATACATACTACAATGAAAACTCTCATGTTTCCTAGGAAGCTTCTGTAAACACATGTTAAAACAACAGTTTTTGTGATCATGGCTCACAGTTTCTCACATTCCCAGTGGCCAATACGAGTGCAGCCACAAGGTGAAGGGTGATCTGAATTAGCATTGTCATTAGAAATGCAAGGCGACCCGAAACACTCTATTATGTTGAAGCATCTTCTTCAGCCTTCTGGCCCAATATATCTGACAGACATATTTGTGAGGCAGGAACTATTGAGGACTTGCTTACCCTGTCTTTCCAGAGTTTGGCTGTAGACTCTGCCTGCATCTATGCCAGCCCTTTTTTAGGCAGAATTCTGTCTGTGGTAGAAATGAGGACATTTTGACCAGTGGCTTGTTTGCCACATTTGAAGCTGTATCCATAAGCTGGGTGTTGCCAGGAGTTAACCTGTTTCATTGTCAGTGACTGTTGAAAATAATAAAACATTTTTAAATGCCAGGTTCTGTATGTCTCTGGGGTTTTTGAAGACTTTATCTAACTATCCTACCTTATTTTTTTTATAGAATCATAACTATGTATAAAACCTAAGATGTATATTCTTATCATAAGTGTAGACAAGGAATTGACATGACCATGTTCTGATCAGCTAATAATCAACTTGTATGACTTATTTATCCTAAATAGCCTTCAATAACACTTTCAAAGGACTGGAAGTGACTATTCAGGTAGAAAACTGTCTCTGTCATCTTCTCATTTGGAAAGTTACTAACCTGTACTCCTGGCATACTCAGATAATCAAGTTTATTCCTTCTCAAGTCTCTAATGGAGTTGAAGACCAGGAAGCTTAGTTTTATAATGAAGCTTAGTTGTTTAGGGGTTAAGGTATTTTTAGGTCTATGTAGATGTTTTCAGTTGATAATAACAAGAAGTAATGTGGATAAATGGATTGAGCTCTGGATAAATGGATTGAGCTAGAAATGATCATAATGAGTGAGTTAACCAAGAAGCAGAAAGACTCAAATGGTATATACTCACTTATATATGCATACTAGCTCAAGAGGCATGTCCCATGAAAGCCTTCACTTACCAGGAAACTGGGACAGAGGGGAGGACATCCTATTGGGACTCTAGATGAGAGAACCATGTGAGAATACCATTGTAGAAGGATCTAGTGGGTCCTAGAAACCTACAAGTAGAACATCATGATAGGCAGATTTGGGCCAAGGGGTCCCGCTCAAACTAAGGCACTAGCTAAGGACAATACAGGCAGTAAAATTTAAACCCCTACCCAGATCTAGCCAATGGTCAGAACAGTCTCCACACTTGAGTGGAGAGTGGGATATGACTTTCTCATGTACTCTGGTGCCTCACATTTGACTATGTCCCCTGGAGGGGGAGACCTGGTGGCACTCAGAGGAAGGACAGCAGGTGATTGAGAAGAGACTTGATACCCTATGAGCATATACATGGGGAGGTAATCCCTCTGAGGAACAGTCATAGGGGAGGGGAATAAGGGGAAAATGGGAAGGAGGGAAGAATGGGAGGATACAAGGGATGGGATAACCATTGAGATGTAACAAGAATAAATTAATAAAATTAAAAAAAAAAGAAGTAGTGGAGATTGATTTACGTTCAGAATTTTAGTACACCAAGACAGGAAAGATGTATTCTTCAAGGCTTTCAAATATAAATAGCCAAAACACTAAGAATGTAACATTATGTATTTCCTGATTGTATCATGGTTCTTCTTGCTACAGGTAATTTATTGTATATATGTGTAATAATATAAATGTATATGTAAAAAATAAAAAATGTTTATAAAAAATTTGGCTGTTGGAAACAAGAGCCCCATCATTATACTAGGTTCTCTTTATCTCTTTTTCATTCCTTTCCTTCCAACAAAAAATACTATTAAAATTTCATGCATATATTTCAAACCCACAATTTCTCACCCTCTAACTAGTTGAGTTTTTATAAATAATATGTGAAGTTTATTTATATTTTAGTATTTACTATGAATAATATTGTTTTGTTGGAACCACTCTGCATTTTCTCAGCATCAACTGCTATTTTACATAAACCCACATGACTAAGAATTATAAAGTACTCTTTAAATCCTTATATGATATTCTTTTGTTTGTATATGTTAAGTAATGAATATTGTAGATTGTTTTCTGGATTATAGCATAAAAAGACTGCTGGAAAAAAAAGAAATGCATGGTGAGCTTGGGATGGTGGTGTACGCCTTTAATCCCAGAGCTCGGGAGGCAGGGGCAGGCAGATCTCTGGGTGATCAAGGCCAGCCTGGTCTACAGAGTGAGTCCAGTACGGCTAAGGCTACACAGAGAAACCCTGTCTTGAAAAACAAAACAAAAAGAAAAAGAAAAAAAGAAAAGAAAAGAAATTCAAGGTGGGTACAATTTGAGGTTGAAATTAGAGTTATGCTGAGAACAATGTTCTTCCTCCTGACCTGCTTCTGAAAAAGACTGCTTTGGGTGCTTGGAAAAAATGTTGGAAAAAGTGGATGTTACCTTCTACTGAAAATTAATAAATAATATGGCTAAAGAGATGGCTCAGTGGATAAAAGCACTTGTTCTGTTTTAAATTTCTTTTGAGATTTAATTTTATTTCATGGGTGTTCTGCTTGCATATATGTCTGCATATTGTTTGTGTACATGTGAGATATCTGCAAAGTTCAGAAAGGATTTTGGATAGCTTAGGAATTGAAGTTACAAACTGTTGTTAGCTGTCATGTGAGTGCTGAGGATTGAACCTGGCTCTTCTGGAAGTTATGTGAATGTTCTTAAATGCTAAGACATCTCTCCTGCCAGGCTTAGGCCTTGCTGCTTTTGCAGAAGGCCTGATGTTGATTCCCAGCACCCATGTAGTTCACAGTTACTCATAACTCTAGCAGGTAAATATAATGTATTCTTATGGCACCCATATGTGTGCATGTGCATGTGTCGTGGTAAATTAAACTGTTACTTCTATTACTACATTACACTCAATTAAAAGAATATCAGACGGCAGAAGCTGATTACAGATAGGCATCCAACTAACATGTGGAAACTAGAAAATACTCACCACCACAGAGTACTTTAAATTCAACTGGATCACGTGCAAGCATCATGTTCCAGACAGGACCATGTATATGCAGGAAAATGTCAGAATGAAACAGTAATTTTTTCATTTTGTTATATGTAACAATCCATACCTGAAGCCCTTGAAGATTCAAGTACATGTCCATCCTTTCCTCTATATGGCTTCAAATTGTGAATAGGAGACCAGAACCCTGAGAATACAGTCGAGAATTTATAAAACCGTGCTGTTAAAACACAAACAACACTCCTTATGTTATTTGGAAATTTTTTTGGATGTCTGAAGAAAGTGCCAGTTAGTATGAATTTTACGTGAATTGTTATAAAGAGCTACAGTAACACTTATTATCTATATATTGTAATTTACCAGTATACCTTACAGAATTATGTGATATGATAATCTCATTAGCTAGGCAGTTGATAACTCTATACATTATCTCATGCTATCATAAAGTCTTATTTCATTTCCAAAAGTTGTCATTGCCTGGCTGTCTTATTTGCAGAAATGACTCACTTTCAGTAGAAGCTGAGCCCATGAAGTGCACAGCAGCAGCTGCAGGTGAGACTGATTGGCAAGGCCACGCTCACTTTTCTCTTGCCCTCACCCTGAAATGACAATCTTAACCTTAGACTCTGCTTGTCACATTTGCTTCCTTCAAACAAGTAATGTCCCAAGGTTTATTTTAAGCTTTAATTCTGACAGAATATCTTTCTTGCCTTGCCAATTAATTAGAAAATAATCCTACACTTGAGGGATACAAAGTATATTTACCTCATTTTTAGGCAGTCATGTTGACAATACTTTATGGGTTTCATTTCTGACATTTCTAAAATGAAAAAATACTCTTAAATATATTTACATCCTAAAAAACAATGGAAACTGCTACATGAAATATTTTAATAAATCAAAAAACAGTAAATGTTAATGTGATAGTAAACAAGTTCAGTTATTAAATTTTTTACTACTTAATTTTTATATTTCAAGAATTATACTTTAAAATCACCAGTTATTATAAAAAGTATAAATATCATGTACGTGTAAAATAAAGTTTAGACAGAATTTAAAGGACTGATCATAATTCTTCAATCAAAGCTTGGGTATACAGTAAAGCCTTTATTAAATCAATAGTTTTACACTCAATTCACTTACCTTCAAACAAGAAAAAAAACACTCTTTAAAGACCTTTCTAAAGTAAACATTACTTAACTCAGTATTTACCACCCCAACATAACCTGTAGGTCTATGCCTCTTCATATGTTCAGCCATTAAAACAAAGCAAGTCTATATTATCAATTTCCCAGTAAATTTTGTTGAGGGATGGTCTGATGAATTTTGATGCTAATTACTGCTTGCTCTCTGTGTGACCCACCTTTTGCTTACTAAAAAGCCATCCCACCTGGGCAGTGAAAAGGAGATGGGTGGGGCTAGGAGACAGGAATTCTGAGAATAAAGAGGGCCATGAGGAGAAAGGAGAGAGACCTGAAGGGAAGAGAGAAAGGCTGCCATGGGTTAGATGGAGATAAAAAACATGTCGCCAGCATGGAAAAAGAATCCTGCCCAGATAAAGAACATAAGCAAGTATATGAGATTATAGATGGGAGGTAGCTTGATAAAAGTTATTAAAAACAGATGACATGGGATTGAGACAGGGATCCCATGCCTGGCCCCTATAGGAGGTAGTTTAGAGGATTGATATCTGCCTTGACCCAGGTTAACTATTGCTATTTTAAAATATAACAAGTGTCTGTGTCTTAATTGATCACTAGCCAGGCCTTCAGGTAATACAGATAAATTTAAAAACAATTAAATTTTAATAGCCTAAGCTTCACCCAAATTTCCCAAGTCAGTGAGTATGTAAGCTTAGCTTCTCTAGTGTTTCTACCATGGACTACAGTGTGCAATGTAACACCAAATAAAAGCTCAATGCAGATAAAATGGCAGGATCATCTCCACTACTAGGCCCTGACATTCTTCATCACATCATAGATTTTTAGAATAATTTTGAAAAAACAGTGCAGGCTGTAGTTATTTCCTAAACAGTGTAAATATCTGCCCGGCAAGTAGACTCATTCTTATGGTAAACATATCAATGTTTATAATACATATTAATGTTATCATATGTAACAATGTACTCATTTCTATTTTAAAATTATGTCTCTAAATTGAAGACTTAATCCAGGCAGTTATGGTGTATACCTTTAATCCCAGTAGTTTGGAGGCAGAGGCAGCCAGATCTTTGAATTCAAGGGCAGACTGGTCTACAGAGGGAGTTCCAGGACAGCTAAGGCTACACAGAGAAACCCTGTCTTGAAAAACCAAAAGAAGTAAAAAAATAAAAATAAATTAAATTGAAGACTTGAATTAAATCTCTATATTCTTTAGGCATATTTTTGTACAACTTGGAAAGGATTTTGACTGCCTTTATAGTACAGGAAATATCAGTCATTTGGCATAGGGCCATTCAAAATAACAGCCATTAAGGTATTATGTTTGTTTTCTACATTTTATTTGGTGTGTGTGTGTGTGTGTGTGTGTGTGTGTGTGTGTGTGTGTGTGTGTTTATGCACTCCATCCCACAGTGCTCTAAATTATAGAGGATAACATTCCAAACTTGGTTTTCTCAGGGATGTAACTCAGGTGATCAGGCTGGGTGGCAAGTACGTTTTTATTCCCTGAGTTCTTTGTACATTCCATTGTCTCAAAAGGAGCTGACTATTCTTGAACCTATCCAAGTTACATAGGCTTTATATACATGGAGTTCCACAGACTGTAAGACTAAACATTGAAGAAACTGTGCACATGCATTTTGGCATTAGGAGTAAATCAATACATTAACCCTCAGTGCTGTGAAAAGCAATGTATCCTTGCAGAGAACACAATATTGGGGAAAAGTGGGACACAGCACAAATATCTTTCGCAAACATGTGTGGCCTTAAGTCTTTTTCTCACTTGTCAAGTTTATATTACTATTGGAGAAGCTTTAAAATACCTTGTAATGTACTTAATAAATGTTTATTTTCATTTTTAGGGAGGTATTACATAATACTATGCCACAGATGTTATTGTCCAACATCTGAGAGGACCTGATCACTACATACATCATCTGAAAAGAACCTGGTATCTTCCTAATCAGAAAGGCTTCCTGATGTCACTGTTGGATGGTTGTTATGGTAACAGATTTTCTCTATATACAACTAAAGCAATTAGGTAGTTAACAGAGTGTTACAAAACAATCAGGGTAGCTTTAAAGCACTAGCAGGTTTACATAAGGGAATTTACTTGACAGTTAACACCATGAGAATAGCCAGCAATGTTTTGCATCCTCATGATGCTTGCACATCTCTTGGAGTTTTGCATTTATTGAACATTTAAAGTTCTGCACAATTACATGAGGTAGGTGACAATGTTACCTCTAATTAACAGACATACATTGAAACTGATGAAAGCACAAGGCCTGAGTTCCCACAACAGGTTCAAATGAAAGAGTCACTTTTAAGTTTAATCAGAATAGCTGCCAAAGTCAGAGTCCCTCATTACCCTGACTCTGAAAATGGAAAACTTGGGCAGATTATTATTTGAGTCAGATCCTCAAAGGAGCCGTCAGACTGCATTGCAAACTGTGGATCAGAAACACTTATCAGCTCCAGACTCTGATCTAACAAGAGGAGCAATTTAAATATGCCAGCAAACAGGTTCTTTCAGCATTAGTAATATATTTTGTCTTTCCAAATTGTTGAGGTATAGAGTTATAAAGGACAATAAATTGCCTTTCCAAAATCTTTTGTCCTGGACTTCTTTGACCCAGCTTCCTGAATTCATAGAAACTAAGTGTAATTTAATCACTATATGTTGCAACATTGTGTTGCATTTTAAAGGTGGCTTCAATTCTAATCAGTCCATCTTTTTTGTACTCCCATGTGTTTTAAAACTTCTTCAAAAGTCTAGAGAAAAAAGTTTAGAGAAAAAAGTATGCTGACTCTATTGAAGTCTGGATAGCATTTCCCGCATTTCCCAGTAAAGTGATTAAAGTTAATATAATTCTAAATTAATAAATTTTAATCAGAGACTACATTCTACACACACACACACACACACAAACACACACACACACACACACACACACAATCAAAGATTCTCGTGTTTCAACTAAAGATGCCTAATTGAATCTACCTTAGAAACAACTATACAGGAGTAAATTTAGATAGCCTGGAAGATAAAATTGAATGTAAAAATAAATAAATAAATAAATAAATAAATAAATAAATAAATAAATAAATA
>OU015749.1:67857202-67912071 GCA_907169655.1 Acomys percivali
TGTGTGTGTGTGTGTGTGTGTGTGTGTGTGTGTGTGTGTGTGTGTGTCAGCAGAGTGCAGAGAAATCAAAGAGATAAAATTTTTAAGTCTGGAAAGCTATAAACTTTCAGAGACAAGAGAGTTTGGGATCCTTTGTTTATGGTAGAATTTGTTACAGTTTACAAGAATCTGGAAATCAAGTGTGCTATTGATCTGTGCTGAGGCCAAGCTTTCATAATACAATCTGAGAGAGAGAGAGAGGGATTCAAATTGCAACACCCTAAGTAGGTTTTGGGGTGTTTCTATAGGCTGCGCAAGAGAGCTGAGTGTGATAGCAAGTTGTAGGACTGTAGATGGGAGCTGCAAAATAGCCTCATGAGTTTGCAGGCTGGCTGTACGGTGTGATAAAGCAAACAGAGAGCAGAGAAATGGGGAGCCAGTAAGTATCTGTAGTCGACAGACACAGACAGGTCTAGAAAGTTGTCTACATGGTGGATGGCCCTAAAGGACACAAACTCTAGACTTCATGCTTGTGCAGTAAACACTTTGCTCACTGGGCCCTCTCCCAGCCCCCTTTTTTTTTCTTAGAGGAAGAATAATATAGCCATGGACACATCTGTCCTTAGGATAGATATATTGTCTCAAACAAAAATAATTCAGCCATTAGATGGATGTATTTATTTCTTAGCTATTTGAGGTATAACTACTCTAACAATAAACAAGTGATCTTAAAATTGAGGATTTCAAGTATTTTTAAATAGGACACATAGGTTGTACTTACTAAACCTTCTATACAGACCACTCTTAGATGAACAACAAATAAGAAACAGCCCCTACCTTCATGAAGTTAATGTCTAGAGGAAGAAGTAACTTCTTGGCATGCCTTTTTGCTGAGGCCTGATAGAGCACTGGATAGAGAGGCTTTCTGATGACTCCATCTCTTCAGGGGATACTGAAATTGAAACGGCAAGAAGTGACAATGAGGCATGCAGGCAAAAATGGGAAGAATGTTTGTAAGATGAAGGCAAATAGTCTACAAAAATTGAAGATAAGAATAAGACAAATTTTAAGCTTTAAAATATTATGGTGATACATAAAGGAGATCTTATATGTTCTGAGATGTACAAAGTCTACTTTACAATAATGCACAAAAAGGCCATGGATGGTCCTAGTAATGATTGGGAAGTGATGTGTAGAATAGACAACTGGTAAGGGTTCCATATAATGTCAAAATTGCCTATGTTGCAAACTGTTGTGAAGATTCCCAAAGTTCAGGTTGGGTGCCTTTGGAATGTAAAGCGAGCAATCAACATAAAAGTGAGCAATCAATTCCCACTAATCCTTTCCCTTCCAAACACTTGCTTCTTCACCATCAGTAACATTTTTCTTTGTGAGGTAATTTCACAGTGGAAGTAAAAACTCATACTTGTACACATAACTATAATTATACTCAAAGAGTCATATGTACAAACAATCCATAAGAGCAGGAAGAAACTTGCAAATCCAGTAGGAGATGAAGTAGTAGGAGAAAGAGGAACATAGAGTACAAAAATGACTAAAATTCATTATATGAATTTTATAATTTATAATTTTATAATATGAAACCATAACAAATTTAAAGAATATGTAATAATGACACCCATGAAAAAATTAGAGAAATTAAACTTAAAAGAAAAAACAAAATTTTTCTTATTGGCTTCTAAAGAACAAGAGATTTCAGGAATTTAAAAAAATTACTTAGCAGAAATCTTTAGAGTCAAATGAAGGCTCTACTTTCCTCTCTAGTTTCTCAGTTTGGGCCTGCATGTCAAGTCATTGTCTCAGGAGATTTTTCAGGTCAATAATGACTTACAAATACTTTGTAACTGATTGATAATATGCTTTTTGAAACATTTGTTTCTGTAATTTAGCAATTCTTCATGCTTGGAAAATACATATAGCTGTATGAGTAGATTTGAGGTAGTCTTGATTGTGTGGATATAAATACAGCATAGAGTGAGTATTTTAAAAAAACCAAAGCAAGAAGTCCCCCCCCAACTATCTTGAACACTACTACATTTTGTGCGTTTATACCTCACTGTCTAGTTATTTGTAAAACTTACATTGTAAGAAATGACATTGAATTGTTTTCACAAAATTGTCATGGTCCTTTGACTATTGTTATTACAATTTAAAGTCTAATCTGTATTAACTTCTTTGCTACTATTATGATTTATGAGGTTACCCTACAAATCAGGGTATATTAGAAAAATTGAATTCTAGATCATTAAATATAATGAGAATCTACAAAATATGTCACTAAAGAGCAACTGCCACCCAAGGCCCAGAATGTTTAATCAGGAGAGCAGGACAACATGGGGCAGTGACAACAGTCTCTCTCTGGCAAGGTATTTAGCAGTGTTGCTAGGATGAGTTGAAACACATGAATATTACATGTTTTTTCAATAGGTAGGAGCACACCTTTTTTTTTGAACCCAGAATCATTAGTTTGATGCTGTTACATAAAAAGTGATCCTAATGTGCTAGAGAAGGTATGAGATTGTAGGAGTCACACTAGTGAGGATAGGAGAAAGAATGAGGTCGGATGTGTTCCTAATAGTTAGATCCCAGAGGGTAGCAGGTGACTAAGTACATGCATGTACCTGTGCAATGAAAAGGAAGTAATGGGGGCTATGCCAGAGCCCTGTTTTAATTCTAGAGAATGTTTAAATATAAATGAATGAGAATTCAGTGAACAGGGGAGAAATTCCTAGTGGACAAAGCATGTTGGAGCCTTTAAGCAGGAGAGGCAGGGGCCATGTTAGGGTCTGAGAGGAATTTGTGGTGATGGGCCAGACAGTGATAAGGAGGAGTTCAGGTTGTAGGAAAACTTACAGGATATGCAAAAGAAGTCAGGGTTTAGTGATCAGCTCTATGCCAATAGTGTTAAAGAAAAACAGACCCCGGGTTTTACAATTCTAAAAGGCTTCCAAAGCATGTTGAAAGCTCCTTCCAATACAGTGCTATGTTATTTTTAAAGGATAAGATTAAGGGAAATTGCAGAACTCATTTCAAACAAAAAAGCCTTCTTGGAGACTTAGGACTGTATCATTTATAAAATGCAACACTTGATTATATGTGGGAACCAGGCCCGACTGGGCGGCCATGTCCTGTTTCTAGCAGCTTCCATGTCTGTGTTTATCTTGGTTAGCTAGTCATGTTTACTGCTCTAAGAACGCGCCCCTCACTTCCTCGAGACTTTTCCTCCATTTACCTCTTGAGGGATTTCACCTGGGAGGAGGATTCCTGTTTTGCTGCCTATATGAAGGCTCTTTGGAACTCTGGGAAAGAATAATAAACCTCTGCCGCGGCTGCTGCTCTCTTAGCACGAAGGACCCTCTGTGTTATTGTGTTTGTGTGCGTGTGCATGTGTGCATGAGTTAAATCCGCAGTTCCTCGCCCTGGACTTGGTACCGTGGTGGCACGGGCGCCACAATTATAAATGTAAGTGTGCTTTTAAACTTTTTCCCTAAATAAAAGTGAAAAATCCTTCCTGCCACGGGGAAAATAATATGAACAGATTAATAAAGACAGAGCGAGGGCAACTGAGCACACAGCCAAGAAACTCGGGATTTGAAGAAAGATACCGCATTGAGTTTTATTTTATTGCCTCATTTACTCTAGATTTGAAACTACAGAATATGGCTACAAAGACATGTCAGAGTGTATAGACATAAACAATACCAATGCAGGATATTACTATGGACTCAATACAGCCATAGCACTAAAAGGCCACACTGACACAACTTAATGCCCATAAATTTGGTGAGTTTGATATAATGGTCCATTTCCTCGAGAGCAACAGACAATAAGAACTCATTCAACACAAAAAGAGAACATGTATTAACCCTGAAAGTATTGAAGACTTTGAATTCATAATTTAGAAATCCTCAGAAATAATTCTTTACCTTGACTATGACACTAACTACATCAGTGCCAACATCAGACTTTGATATTTACTATAAAAACATTTACAACGCAATCACTAAGGGAAATGAGTGAAAAACACACAAGATCATTAATTTCTTCTTTAACATGCACAAAATCCAAAATACTTACAAAATAAAAGGTCCAATAGAATGTTAAGTATATTGTTCAGGATCAAAATTCTAAATATGTAGCATGAATTTTATTTTCTATCTTTATATTGTATATACAATTCAAATATGAACATGATTATTTTATTTGCAGCACCTTTACTTGGCCTTGTTTTTTAGTTTGCACATGAGTATCTGTTTCCTCCTTACCAGACTAGGGGAAATATTCAGGGCTGATACACACACATGTTAAAATTCTTGCCTTTTTCTTCCTAAGATGTGAGGTAGAAACCACATTGGCTATTATACTGTCACTGTAAACTCACAGAGACTGAGGAAGTTATCACAGGGCCTGCAGAGCTCTGCATCAGGTGGGGTCCTAGAGATGGAGGTAGAACTACACCCCTGTTCCCAACCCAGAAGCTCTTCCAGTTGACAGCCAGTTGATAATGAAATTTTAGTTTGTCTCACTGGGGAAACAAACTACTCTTAAGTACAGGCTATATGCTCAGCTGTGGATGAACAATAGAAAATGAACTCAGCAGCATCTATGGAAGATCTTCGTCTTATAATGTCATGTCATACTTTTTATAAAATTACAATAGTTTTACTTAATATATATATATATATATATATATATATATATATATACTATGTATGTTCTTATATCTATTATATCTCCCTATTTAGTGTTTAATAGGTTTACTGAATATGAGAATGAGTGATTTATGCTTCTATATCTATTTCTTGTACCTTTTCTTGGCCTCCTTTTTTTCTACTTTTTTGTTTTTCCCGATTCTGGTATGTTAAACTTTGTTCTATTTGTTTAATTTTATGTTATTTCATTTTATTATTATTCCTTAAAAGCCTGTTTTTTCTAATGACAGGCAAAAGGAGATGGATCTGGATGGATGGCCAAGTGGGGACCAACTGGGAAGAATAGAGGGGGGAATTATCAGAATATGTCAGATGAGAGCAAAGTCCATTTTCAATAAAATGGAGATAAAGCTGTGAGAAACCTATGGCAATCAAACAGGGGAAAAAAAGCTCATGCATTCTGGAATAAGACTGAAGGCATCTGAAGTCTGCTTTGGCTTCTTAGATATTTCATGAACATGAACTATTTGCTTAACTCCTCTTTTCATTACATAAACACTATAATTTATATTTATCTGAAGAAAAGACACTTGATAAATTCCATAACCCATTAAATTAATTTATTCTAACAAAGAATAAAAAGAAGTGAGATACAAGTGAAAAAGTGGAAGTATAAATGTTTATTTTCTTCATTTCTTTCTCTTTTTTTGTATGTTATTCTCCTTGACATAATGTAAGGATATAAAAACAAGCTAGGAAGTATACATAGTTCCATGTAACATTGTCAGTGAAAGAACTCATTTTCATAGTTTGGTTTCTGGGCTAAAACATTCTGACAAAAAGCTATTTGGGGAAGACAGTGTTTGTCTGGATTACAGCTCAAGTAATTATTCAGCAAAGCCAAGGCACAAAGCTGGAGAGAGGAACTTAAACAAAGACCAGAAAAATTACTTTCTCAGCTAGTTTCCTTATAAAACCCAAGACCAATTACCCATGAATCACATGACCCAGAGTAGGCTGTCCTGTCTTCGTTACTTAGCAATTGAGAAAATGTCCCATAGGTAATTCCTCAACTGAGATTTTCTCTTCATAAATGGGTCAAGTTAACCACTGATGCTAGTGATGGCATTTATATGACTTATTGTACTACTTTATAAACCAGTTAAAAAAAAATCTACGTCTAGGCCAGAGTGATGTTATAGCATAATGCAACTCATTACTCAGATGATGGCAGTGATACTCACATGAGCCAACTTACTCTCTATCCAGTCTCTAAGTTCACTACATGCAGTTATAATCAACATATAATACTTGATTACAAATAACTGTTAGTGGTTTATGTATTTATTATCTATACATTTTAATATTATTTTAGTGTGTTTTACAACCCCTTACAAAAGTAATTGGATGTGAGCCAGAATGTTGTGTTATCTTGGGTGGTGGGAGTAGCCACAGATATCTACTGCTCAGTACTGACTGTATCACAAAGCACCATGCACTGACCAATTTGTATCATGTAGATATATGTATGTGCCCTATATTAAGGTTGTGCAATGACATTATCAAATGATGATTTCTCAGAACACATCACTGTCATTAAGCACATCAGGATTGCATGTGAAATCTTTCCTAAAGCTTTTGGTGTATTTACGATGTTGCCCTTCTGTGAATGGCTAAAGCAAGATCTGGTTTTCATGGGAAATATAGTATCTTGCAAGTCTTATCTCCATTTACCACCCATGATGTCCAACAAAGAATGTTTACACAGAATTTTCACAGACTCAATAACTGTGGGAGTTGAGGGAAACTCTAGACAACAGAGAATCCCTGGGAATTGATACAGGACCTTAAGGCGTCATTCATAACTCCAACATGGTTTTCTGGAGACCTTCCTTTGACACCAATTT
Organism: Acomys percivali; assembly: GCA_907169655.1. Lineage (NCBI taxonomy): Eukaryota > Metazoa > Chordata > Mammalia > Rodentia > Muridae > Acomys > Acomys percivali. The sequence goes on from OU015749.1 coordinate 67,863,762, forward strand.
TAACTTGATTTGTAGTTCTATAAATATTCTCAAATACTTTAAGACAGTGTTATCTCTTGGAATATAAGAAAGATTTCAGTAGTGTACATTCTTTGAATAAGACAGTATGGGCTATGTGGATAAAAATAGAAATGATATAAGAATTGATAAGACATGATGAAACAAAGCAGAAACAAAAAAAAATATGCTTTGGGAGAATTAATCCACTCTATTCTTACTATGGTTTACCTAGATGATGGTCATTGCTGGATTAATCATTGGCAGAGTATGCACACTATATGACTCTTTAAGGGAAGCTCATGAAAAAATAAGAAAATTTCAAGATTTCAGTATACATAAGAGTTTTATGGAATAATCTCAAATTGAAAGAAAATGGCTTGTGTTCTGCATGAATTTGATAGAAGCTTCATTTTAATTGGAAAATATGAGCGAATATTATCAGTGTTTGTGGTGAGTGTGTGTTTGAGAGAGAGAGAGAGAGAGAGAGAGAGAGAGAGAGGGAGAGAGAGAGAAACTACAAACAGTCTTTGCCAGCAGAAGTTGTAATTCTGCTCAAAGAAGAAAGGGCTAAGCTTGTAGGAACTGAAAGATTGTGATTTTAAAGCAAGATAAGTTTATAACATATGGAGACACCAGTAGCCAGCATGTTCCTCCTTAGGAATTTGATGATTTGATTTACAAAATCTGAAGACCGAATGTGCACATATTTATGTATATATTCCAAAGCATGACTTTTTTATGTCAAATTATCATCTCTTGAATGCTGTGATCTATAATACACGAAAAAAGAACAATTCAAGAAATGAACAGGCTTTATTGCATCCATGGGTATAAACAATTCTTCATTTAAGATGCATAATTAATTCAAATGTTTCAAGCTATTTAATGCTTATAGGTACCCATGATATGGGATCAATGACTACACTTTTTAAACCTTACAGGTGGTGTTGATGTATTCTTTGCATAGAGTTACTGACTTACAGGACCTTAAATGCCTTCCTATTTTGATATTTAATTTATTCATTTCCTATCTGATCTTAGAATATAGGGAATGAGACATCTGCATTTTTATATACAGAGTTTTTTTCTATAATTGGTGTTAAGTGAATGTTTCATGAATAGAAGAACAAATGAATGATTGAATAAAAGATATCTTATTTTGCTTCCTGAGCTCTCTCTGTAAAACTAGAGATTCATTTAAAATGGACATAAAAGTTAATCAAAATCTTATTAAGGATAAGATAGAATGCAATGGCAAGTGGAAAAAATATGAGTATAACCAATTCAATTATTTAGTATTTTGAGACAGCAAAGGAATTTAGGAAGAACCATGTAACTTGCACTGGGATAAGTTTAGGAGACTAAAACATGCTGAAAACTATGCCATATGCCAAATTTGAATTCTTTTTGTAAAGCATTGTATAAACAATATGGAGAGAGGCTGAAGAATGACAGAGAGGTAAGAACGAGGTTATGTCACTGAATCAGATGTAGCCACAATACAGGCTAGAAAAATAGACATGTATTTTGCATACATATAGGTAATGTATGCAAAATACATGCCCAAGGATGAAAATGTTTAAAAATTTTAGTGTGTCTACTCAGTTCAAATTATATGAACATTTTTTCTTTCCTATTTTGGCATTTAAAAATTGATTTGGTTGTTGTAGTTTCTGACATTTAAAATATTTGAATAATTAAATGTTTAATTAAGTCACTGTAATAGGATCACTTGGTCCAGGCCAGGCTGTTGTTTGTTTCATTTTTATTTTATTTTAGAAGAAATCATTATGACACATAACACACACACACACACACACACACACACACACACACACACACACAGAGAGAGAGAGAGAGAGAGAGAGAGAGAGAGAGAGAGAGAAAGGGGGCGTGGTTGGAAGTGCATTGGAGTAATCTGCTTTTTAAAAAAATCTCATAATTCCTTAAATTAGCTATCATTCATTCCTAGAGGGAAACAAAAGTACCAGGAAAACGCACTCCTAAATGGAATATATTAGAAGGTGTTTCAACAGCAGGTAGTTTTTTCCAGTGGTAATCAATACACAAAAAGCTTAAAATAACACTCATACATGAGAAGGTTAAAAGGAGAAACGTGTAATACCAAGGGAGGCTATGGCTACCAGGCACATCCATTCATAGCTTAACTGAAGAGGTCAGTATGATGAACTGACCAAAAATTATCAGATTAATAATAGTGGAAATCTATACATTCTTCACTCTAATACAGAGTTGCTTAAAATCATTTGGGACTGAAGGAACTGTATAATTAATGTATTAATCTTCACATATTAATAAACTTATTAACTGATTCTATGGTACTTGAAAATGAGCTCCATGTGTAGAGATTGTTCTAGTTTTCTGTTTTTAACAGTGCCTGGGAAAGCTCCTTGAATGTGCAAGAGAGTAAACACAAACAAAGCATGTGGTGTGTGTTCTCATAGCCACTGGAAGTGCTATGCATCTTTAACATGATAACTTTCTGAAACAGAGATTAGATATTTCTTGTTCCTATTTCTATTTTAATATTTCTTTTCCACCAATAAAATGTCTCAACAAAAGCAACTCATTAGAGAAAGTGTTTATCTATCTCACAGTACTGGGTTCCTGTCCATCATTGTGGAGAAGTCAGGTCAACAGGGACTTATGAAGTCAGTCACATCCACAGAGCAGAGAGAATGAACACATACATACCCACTAGTGCTCAACTCACTTTCTCCTGTTCATTCAGTACAGAACATAGACTGAGAGAATTTTTAATTAGCTCTCTAACTCATAAGCCCAAATAGTTGAGATGCAGGTTAGCAGGTTTGCTAGCCCAAGGTCCCAGATGATAAGTCACAAAGAATGTGGGAGCTAGGAGACAAAGGCCTATTGAGTGTTCTAGGGACTGGCTGGCTGTAAAAGATAGGAAGGATACACAAGGGCAAAGTCCTGAGAGAAACAGGTACCGGACATGGTCGAGTGAGTAATGAGCCAAGACCCCTCATCCGATCTTATGGTGTTTGCTTAATTCCCCTTGAGGCCCGCACACAATGTTCCAGGTTTGAGTTTAACCAGATGTGTTGTTAGCTCAGATAAACATCTACCCTCGGGGTCCGAGGAAAACAGGAACTAAGGACTGTTCCCGTGTGACTAAGTCTGACCTTACCTCAGATCTGCCTATGCAATTTGCTGATGTTCAAATGTTTGAAACAACCAATCGTGTGTGGTCACGCCAAAACATCCTGTTCCCCCCGACCCTTGCCCATATAAACCCCAACTCCCTGGGCTTCTGGGTCGACCCCTCTGTCTCCTGCTTGAGATACGTGTCGAACCGGAGCTCCGCCAATAAACTACCTCGTTTGTTTACAGCAAGCCGGTCGTTTGTGTATCTTTGGGTGCGCGCCATCCTGAGGCTTGAGTGAGGGTCTCCCTTCGGGGGTCTTTCAAGACCATAAAAAGAATGCATCTTCCCACCTCTGGAAACCCAATTAAGAAAATCCCTCTCAGGCCTACCCACAGGCAATATTTTTGTTGTTGTTGTTGTTGTTGCTTTTGTTTTCTTTATTTGTTATTCACTTTACATTCTGACTGTAACCCAATCCTTCATCTCCTCCTAGTCCCATATTCCCTTTCTCTTTCCCCATCTCCCCTTTGCTATACTTTAGAAAAGGAAGTCCCCCCTCTTCCCATCGCCACAGGCAATCTTAATTCATATAATTTCTCATTAAGCCTCTCTTTCTAGGTGGTAATAGAATGTGTGAAGTTGGCAATTAAGCTGGGGTCAGATGATAGGGGAGGAGAGGTCTTCCTTCCTGAAGACTAGGGGAGGGGGAGGGGGGATGAAGCAGAGAGAGTAGGAGAACCAGGAAAGGACAAAGGAGGGGGCTGGGATCAGAATGTAAGGTGAATAAATTAAAATAATTAGAAAAAAACAACCATCAAATATGTGAATAAAGATATTGAAGAGAATAGAATATGAAAGCCATATGTTTATATTTAAGAGGATCATTCTAGGCGATGAAAAGAAGATACAGAGGGGGAAAGGGCATTTTGCAGTACTCATGGGTCTGAGGCAGTTCTGGGAAGTACAAAATCCTGTTACACTGAGAGGACTGAAATGTCCTTGAGCTCTCTAGAATACAGATATCTTCATGATCAAGTAAGGCAGAGAAGCAACAGATGGTTGAATTAGTCAATAGTATTAATGGAGTACCAAAAAGAAAGATTATCTAAAAACAATTAGTCATCTGTGGTGTTTGTTGTAATTTAAAATTCCAAGAATTTGAGATACCCAGGAAATTGGCAAGTATGGTTGAGGCTAAATGACCCAGGACCTAGTAAGTATCTAGACATGAGGTTAAGGATGAAATATATAAATAACATATAGAAATTATGGTAAACAACTTTCTGTATATGAATAAAAAACAGCTATTGATCTGAATATGAAGACATGTTCTGTATGCTTCCTGGTAGAAGATGGTTGAAGATCACTGAGACCAGCAAAGATCCTAACAATCACACACCGGCATTAGACATAGAAATACCTCACTTTTCAAGACACTTTTAAGAAAATACTACCTGATTGAAAGAGACTACTATCATTTTAAAATGAAGATGAGGACATGGCAGCTTGTATAAAGTACTAGGCCTTTATGCAACCTCAATTCAAAGAGAGACATGGGCACCGTCTTGTGATGAAACCAGAGAATAAAACTAAATGACCCAGTCAGACCAAGCCTCTTAAAGCACTATGACCACCAAGGGACTGATCATTTATTATTAGGTTATAAAATATAAGCAGCTATTAAGTAGTGTTAGTGTATATGGTAATTACATTTTATGCTTTGTTGGAAGCAACACATTTTTCAATAGGTACATCAAAATAGTACTTTCATTTTTACCCTTTGACATTATCTGAAATAATTTCCCCAAATGTAATAAATATGCTATTTGGCAAGTAGCTAATAAATTATCTCTTTCTTAGATGTAACATTCAGTGTTTGTGATACTAATTCTTATATTAAGCTCTTTTTATGCTTATAAAATGCTATCTATGGCAATAATAAGTGAGTAATCATTCAGTTCATAGAAAAAGTAAATTGTTACATTAAGTTATTTAACAGATCACTAGTGTCAGAGTCATGAAAGTGTAAATGTGAGTGAAATGTTTGCCCCTGGAGAGACATGTGGATTATCTCACACATTATCCACATTGCAAATACAAATAAGAATAAACTTCCTCTGGCTCACTCTTTTCATGCAAAACTAATCTCTCTAAATGTATCAAAATTCAAGGCACTACATTTTCACCATAATTTATGACTCTACAGACATTTTCTTCAATGAAAAGTAAATTTTCCCCAGTGAATAGGGAAAGATGGGTAAAGACAGTGTATAAAATTGTAATGTAAAATTGTTTTATGCTAGTTATGTCAAGTATTTGTGGTTTCATTAGCTGGAGAAAAATAAATAATTGCTGAGTGTGTACAAAGCAGTATCCAAAAACTTAAAATGTAGTGTTTCACTTCATCTTTAGAATATTTATATATTACCATATTTCATAGCTATATGGGAGACATATCTCCTTTTCTTGACAGCCATCTTCTTTGCACATCATTTACAAATTCAGAATATGATTCCCTCAGCTAGCAAAGGTTCACTGGTTAAGACTTGAAGATCTTAGCAAATTTAATATGGAAATGGCATTCTCCTTACTCATAATTATTCATAAATAATGGTATAATGTCTTGGGAGAATAATAAAATCTCTATTTCTGATGGGTCTGCCTTCAATCTCCATCCCAGATCTCAAGCTATAAAATAGAGCAAAAGTAATAAAAATAGCATGGTACTGGCATGGAAAATGGCCAATTGACCTAAAGAAATGAATTGAAGACCCAGATACACATCCACACACATATGGTCATTTTATTTTTTACAAAGAAGACAAAACAAAACAACGGAAAAAAGAAAGCATCTTCAACAAAAGGCACTGGTCCACTGAATGTCTACATGTAGAAAAATGCAAATAGATCCATATTTGCATAGACTTCTATATGAAACTAAAGCCAAAGTGGATTAAAGACCTTAACATAAAACCAGACACATTAAATCTGTTAGGAGAAAAAGTGAGTAAGACCCTAAAACTCATGGGCACAGGAGACTACTTGCTGAACAGAATACCAACAACTGAGCTCTAAGATCAACAATTAATAAATGGGACCTCATGAGGCTGAGAAGCTTCTGCAAGGCAGAAGACACTGTCAACATGACAAAGCGACATCCCAAAGATTGAGAAATGATCTTTAACAACCCTACATCTGACAAAGGGCTAATATCTAAAATATATAAATAACTCGAGAAATTAAACACCAACAAACCAAATAACCCAATTAAAAAAAAATGGGTACAGAACTAAACTGAGAATTCTCAATAGAGGAATATTAAATGGCTGAGAAACATTTAAAGAAATGCTCAACATCCCTAGAAATTACAGAAATGCAAATTAAAATGACCTTGAGATTCCATCTCACACCTATTCTTATGGAGAAGATCAATAACTCGAATGACAACACATGCTGACAAGGATGTGGCAAAAGGGGACCATTCCTCCACTGCTGGTGGGAGTGCAAACTTCTTCAACTACTCTGGAAAGGAATATGGAGCTTTCTCAGAAAATTGGGGATAGCTCTACCCCAAGACCCAGCTATACCACTCCTGGTATATATCAGATATATCTGGCATATATCTGAAAGATTCCTATGCAATAAACACATTTGTGCAACTATGTTCATAGCAGCCTTATTTGTAATAGCCAAAACATGGAAACAACCGAGATGTTCCTCAACTGAAGAATAGATAAACTGTGGTTCATCTACACAACAGAATATGATACAGCTATTAAAAACAAGAAAATCTTGAATTTTGCAGGCAAATGGATGGAATTAGAAATGATCATTCTAAGTGAGATAACCCAGATCCAAAAAGACATGCATGATATATACTCATTTCTTTGTGGATTTTAACCCAAAATAGACATCCTAGGAGAGACTCCACCCAACAGAGTATAGGGACAGTTACAGAGATTCAAAGCTAGACACTGGACAAAGTCCCGAGAGTTTAGGGTGGCCCTGTCAGGCCACAGAGGAAGATGGCATATGTAGTATAAAGGACACTAGATAAACTAAGGTCATATGTTAGGGGAGGAGGGATTCCCTCTCTAAGGACCAAGGGAAGGATGGAAAGGAGATGAGAGAGGGGGTGAGATTGGAAGGAGGTGAGAGAGGGGGCTACAATTGGAATATAAAAAACTCAAACTGCAGAACAAGCAGGTAATTTATATTTCTAATCCCACTACATGGAACAGCTCTGAGACTGGTAGAGATATTAATATAAAGGCATAGAGAGACCTCACGATGGCCACAGATTCTCTGTGACTTAGTATTAGAGGGCACTCTTAGTAAGGTATGAAGGAAGATTTGCAGATGCCTTATGGCGACTCATACAATTAGCAGAAAATTAGCTTTCTTTTGTGCATCCTGCACACCTCATATAATTATAATGTCAGAACTGTATAATGCTTGTGAGAAATTATGTTTTCAGAACAAAATAACCAGACACTGATGCTGGATCAGAACTGACAGAAATCATTCCTCTGAGCATGATGCACACTGATATCCTGCATCCTTCTAACTCCATCCCCTGATGATTCTGTTGCTGTTACCCATCAGATTTGAACAGCTTCTAGGACAACATTGGAGAAAACTTCTGATTCAATTTGGACCACCACTTCAATCTCCTACTAAGCCTGCCATCTCTCAACATTCAGAAACTGGACCACAAATGCAATCCTTGGCTTGTTTAACCATTTTCTTCAATTTCTTTGGCCCATTCCAAGGTATTATTTGCCCTAATTCAACCTCAGGAAACCTTAAGAGAATGACACCCCATTCCCTCTAAGTGGGGAGAGTGGGCGGAGAGTCATAAAGGTTTCTGTTTGCTCTCTTGGTCTACAAATGATTATTCTCATTGGGATGTGGTCATAAATCATTATTGGTCTTATACAGAGAAAAAGGTAGGTGAAACACAAGGATATCTCTCTTTTCTTTTATCTTGCATATATGGGTAAGGAGATAGGAGATGAAAAGAATGAAAGGGAGATATAGGAACATAGAGGGAGGATAGAACAAAAGCTGTATGATTGAACCTTCTCCTTAACTCAAGGCTTTAGTTGTTTTTCATAATGAAGGTTATGTCTAAGTCATTGCTGTAGAGTTTAGTATATTGATACAAAACATGGGCATGTCAAATACTTGTCAGATTTTAGCACAAGAATATATATCCTAAGTCTAACAGATAGATAGGATTCATCTATATATGAGGTAAAGTAGTTGAATAAGGGCTTCAAAAACCTCAGAGACACACAGAATAGGGCATTTAAAGTTGTTTTTATAATCCTAAATCTCTTTAACAAGACAAGTTAACTCCTGACAACACCCAGCCAACCTCAAAGAAGATGATGAACATCAAAGATCCTCCTTATGGAGCTGGCTTCAAATGTTGCAAACAAGCCACTGGGCAAAGTGTCCTCAATCCTGCTACAAACAGAATCTGCCTAAAAATGAGCAGCTTAGATGCAGACAGAGTCAGTGGCTGTACTCTGTCAAGATAGGGTAAGCAAGTCCTCAATAGTTCCTGCCCTGTGAACAAGTCTGGCAGAGATATTGGGCCAGAAAGCCAAAGATGAGGCTCCATTGTTATAGAGAGTGTTGGGTACTGTTCAGGCAGTAAACCGTCTAAAGTCAATTTGTACAATTTAGAAGCTGCTAACCTATACTGTTGGTTCACTCAGATTTTAAGTTTTATTCCTTCTCAAGTCTCTGAGGGGCATTGAAAGCCAGATAGTATAGTGTTACAATCAAGTTTAGTTGGTTAGGGGATAAGATCATTTCAGATCAAGATAAAGAAGTTCAGTTATTAGAGTTGAGATAGGATAGATATTGGATTTCATTCAGAAATTTAGACCCAACAAGACAGGAGAGACATTTACTTCAAGGTGGACAAATACAAATTGCCAAACCACTATGAATGTAACATTTATAGAACTCATGATTCTCATGATTTTCACATGGTTCTCCCTGCTGTATGTAGTTTGTTTTATACATATGTAACAAAATAAATGTATTTAAAAAATCAAAAATAGCTGACCAGACACTAAATGGATGACTTTTACATACCACCATATAATAAGGAAAAATGAGAACCAATGCCATGTGATTTTTAGTAAAATTTAATCAACTGTACCAATAAAAAATAAAATAAAAACAAAATCTCTAGTAACATAGAGCACTTTAAGTTAAGCAAGATGACATTACCAAATATGATCCTGTTAGGACTGTAATAAGGCTGTGAGGCTATCTCAACAGAAACCTGAAATCATTTATTTAAGTAGATTCTTGTTCTCATTTAACAAGTCTATCTTTCTTCTTTTCAAATGGAAAAAATAATCCATCTATGTTATACACACTTTATATACAGATGTGCCAGCTGGTCTCATTAGTAATGGCTAGTGTAGGGAACAACCTGCTCCTGGAAACTGTACAGCACAGCTTACACCTCAAATAATTTTCATCTGTTATTTCTACACATCTTTGAAACTGCTCCAACAATGTGCATGCTGGGGCAGTCACTGAGAATTTGATGTCTTTTTAGCAATATCAATCAAAGCAAAGATTCTGGAATAAGGACAGTGTCATTTAAAATTCTTAGTAAGACTGCCTGAGGTATAGCAGTGCTACTGAGAAGTATATTGGATAATTAAAATACAGATTATTAAACTGGGAGCTAAAAGGAGGCAAAACAAAAGAAAAACAGTGTATCTGAACACACATATACACATCTCCTCTTGGATATGGCCTGCAGTGACTACTTATCATGCCAAACAGAAATTATTTTCAAACAATATATAGCATATAATTGAAAAACATGAGGTAATGGTAAAAAGATAAAATATTGTGCTTAATGTTAGAAAAATCTAACATTTAATTTTAAGTGAACAAGAAGTGTAGAAAATAATCAATTATACATATAACAAATATTGCCAAATAATTAATTTGGTTAACTATTACATTTATATAAAATCAATACACAGTGCACATTCACAGTGCCACTTAAAGCAGAAGGATAGGATTTGAATGAAATAATAAGTAAAGTATAGCCACATTTTATATTTTAAATATTCATAATTACTTTGACAAGAATCAGTCACAATATGAAATACAGCAAAATATAATTCAAGACCAATCATTTGGAACAAAGATCTTAAGAAGAATGAGTGAAATTGAAGAAGTGAACCTTATAATTCACTCAAAGAAATATCTCTATTAAATGAGTATAGTTATTTAAAACATCTACATCAAGTGAGAAAGTCGGTAGCCTGGAAAAGGGAATGAATCACTTGTCTTTGCTGTTGCTTCAATTTTGCCATGTAAAAAACCTTAACTAGGAGTCATATGGGAAAATCCAGTGAATAAATTGGATGTATTCCCTAGTCATTTTTTCTCAAGCTATGGTCTATCAGAAAGAAGTTGTACTGCTGAGACTGGTTGATGCTCTGACTGCAATTCATCAGGTTCACTGCAAAGAATATGCCCACTAGGAAAAGCACATGCAAAGCAGAGGTCTGCAAGCTCGCAGTCACAGAGCACCCTGAAACGCCACTGCCAAGCCTTGACACACCCTAAGAAAGGTCTAGTACTTTATGCTGTATCATTCTAGTAATTAAAACTGAGACTCTGAACACTATATTCTCATATAATCATCAAGATAATCAAAGATATGAATAAATAGGTAAATAAATACGTACATATATAAAAAATACACCAAACTCTTGAGTAAATTTATAGACCCATTCTTCCTTATTATCATTGTTTTCAACCCCAATAACACTGGTTCTTCTCCACTTCCAGACACAACATCTTCTGTGCTTATCTTTTTAAGTGATAGGGAAATGCTTGTTTCAGCTAAGATGGCGCGAAGGTGCTAATTTTTCAACAAAGAAAATAATAAAGTTGGGTAGTATGAATGTATTGTATTAAAACCTGGATAACCAGCAACAAAGGAAAACTACTGCAGAGGAAAAGAATAAGCTATATGTGTCATTTGGTTTCTCCAGCTCCTAAGTAACATTCCTTAGCCCAGAGCACTTGGAAATATAAGCAGATCATTCTTGGAAATATAAGCAGAAATGTAAGTTGATCATTCTAAAACTGAAGTGGAAATGATCAGAATTTATGGAGGACAGATTCCTTGGAGATATGAACACAGTCAAGTTGAGCCTTTAGGGTCTTAGCTGATTGTACATGTAGAAAATGAACAAGGCCAGAGAAAGACTCATTAGAAACATATAAGGAAAGCAATCTGTTAAGGCCATTGACCTACTGCAAGTCAGAAAGACCTGTGGTGTGAAGAATGGTCAATGAGCACAGTGGACTACTCTAGATACGTCAGCTTTGCCACACTATTTATAAGTGTGAGGTTTGACACACTTTACTGATGGTTGTCATGCCATCTGGTCACATGAACAGCAGTTTGGAACCCTGCAGACTAGCATGTTAATATTTTCTCTATTTGGTGCAATAAAATATTAAAATAAACCACTGCTGCTAGTTGGAAAGCCTTGTGGAACTATCATGTCAATACTATAATAAGCAATATAACAACCAAGTTGCTTTTCAAGCCAACAATATGCAGGTACTATCTCACTAATCAAATCTATCAATATATTCATCATTATGAACTGAACCAACAGTTAAGGAACATTTAAATTCACAGTAAATCCACCATGGATGCTACAGGTGAATCCTGTGTGTACCTTTTTGCCAACAAGTATCTCATTTTTCTCATAATGATAGAAGTCATACTGCCTGGCATGTTATGACTGACAGATCTGACAAATCAATCATGGAGAATATTAATCTGAATCTGTTTAATCACTGCTACCTCATTGCTGTCAGAGTCTGGCTATTTTATTCTGGTACCACATTTCCTTTTAAATAAAGCCATGTCATGTGATCATCTTTACAGATCACTGGCAATCTAACAGTGATGCAATTTATATCAAGGTCCAATGAACAAAGGGTCAGTTGTCGAATGCTTGATAGATACTTGATAAGGCTTATTATCCTCAGGGTGCTTATGTCAGCACAAAACAGAATGGACTTCCAAAACTTCTGATCTAAAATATCCCCTTTGCCTCTCACAACTTACCTCTTAGAAAGTCTAAAAAGTAAAAATGGCTACTTCCAAGGAAGAGTATATATGAGTATATATATATATATATATATATATATATATATATATATATATATATTTTTTTTTAGGGAAATCACGAGTGTGGTTTTGAAGAGACATTGAGATCAAGGAAATTTTCATAAATGAAAGCATTTGACTGAGAGATTGCTCACAGTTTGAGAGGCTTTTTCATTATCATCAGCGTGGGAAGTATATAAGGAGAGTAATCTAAGGTCTTAGGCATGATCATAGGCATGATGCTGGAGCAGTATCTGAGAACTTTATATCCTGATATGCAGGCAGCAGGCAAGTGTGAGACAATTAGCCTGACCTGGGTTTTTGAAACCTCAAAGCTCATTCCAAGTGACACACCACCTCTCAGTCCATACCTAAGTATACCCAGTTAGTCCTTCAGCTAAGGACTAAGAATGCAAATGAGTGAGCCCCCTTCCTCCACACTACCACACATTCTCAGAGTAAAGTCTATGTCCATTAAGTGCTCAAATCCCTTCTGTGACTTGATACACTGCTTTTCACGACATTGTATTTTATTTTATTTGAAAACATATTTATGCAATATACTGTGGTTGTGGTTTTCTATCCCTTATCTCCCCCCATATCTTCCCCACCTCATTATTCTTCCAGTTCCATGCCTTACTTATCTCTTTCTTTATAAAACAAACAGGAAAATAAAAACCAAACCAGAATAAAACGTAAAATAAAACTAACAAAAAGAAAGAAAAATGTGCACACTTGCATGAGTGAGTGCACAGGCATGCATGCACATACAGGCATGCATGCGCACCCATAAAACACAAAATTGGAAATCATAATATTATAACCAAAAAAAGCAGATGCGATAAAAAAGAGATCTCCAAATACCACTGAATTTGTTTTGTGTTGACCAACTACTCCTGGGCACTGGGCCAGCATTTAAGTGCGGTTTGTATATCCAGGGAGACTACGCAAGTTAGAACTAAGATTCTTTTGCTGGTGTGTATCAATTGGAGACAGCTTCTGGCTTAGAGATGAGAGCTGGTGTCCACTTCCCCTCTTGAAACTGTGACTGCATCTGGTTGGAGTTGCACACATCTGAGGATGGCTGAGTGAAACCCTGATTTGTGTGTATAGCAGAATGTCATTAAGGAGTCATTTTCTGTTAATTTTTACCATTTAGTAGCAGCGAAGGCTCAAAATGCACACCAGCTCAACTTTCTTGTTTCCAATGAGATATATAGGTATTGTCTTCAGAAATAGCCTTGGCAAAAGCCTTAGTTGTTTGAAGTTTTCCATGCGCCCCTTTTGTTAATTCAATCAGATGTACAATCCATTCTTGTCACTGGATGTTTCACTTGGCTGAGAGAAATCTCCAGTTAGTGTTTTTTCTCTCTCATTAGTTGGTGATTTCAATTGTATTATTTATATTCTTTCATATATATTTTTATATATGTACATAAATACGTACTCATATATATCATGGGACCTAATATGGGACAATTCAAGTTTATATGACCTACTTAAGAAACTATAGAAGATCAAGAAAAGTAAAATACATATATATACCTATATTATATATGTATACATATATGTATGTTTTGTGTGTGTGTGTGTGTTTGTGTACGTGATCCTTCTATTTAGTAGGTTTCTATATGAACATCAAATACCTCTTAGTTTTAGCTACTCTTCCTTGCATTCCCTTATTTTCCTTTCTCTATTTAATTCTTCTGATCCAACTTTCTCAGATATTTTTCTATCTTGTTCTTTTGTAGTTTCATAAGTAGGCTATATAGACCTGCATAGTTACATACTAGTACCTTAATGTTATTTTTTATTTATGTAGTAATTTTATACTTTTCAAAATATCTTTTTACAGGAGACATCTTTTCTACTTACAATAAACAATAAAAAAAATCTGAATTCATGAACAATCTTTCGTCATTTAACCTGTATTGTTTTTTTCCATAGACATCTGGCATTATTTATTTATTTTGATTAATGATTTATTTTTGTCTTGTATTTTTTGTTCCACAGCATGACAGTGACTATATTTTATTTCACATAGTATCTCCAAGTTCTAGAGTGTGGCTTAATAATAAAATAAATAATTAGATCAGAGATGGAGAAAGTAAATTAGCAGAAAGTGATTTTAAGATAATTTTAAAAGGTTAGAGACATAGCTCCATGTAGTTTGAGAGCACTGGCTGCTCTTATGCAGGACCTGGGTTTTAGTGTCAGTACCACATGGGCTCAAAACTATCTGTACTTCCAGTTTCAAAGGCTTCAACATCCTCTTCTGGCCTTGTTAGGCATACATGCATCTTGTGCAGAAATACATGAAAGCAAAACATTCCCACACATCAAATCAAAATTCAATAAATCTTTTAGTAAAAGATTGTAATAGCATTAATACCTGCTTTTAAAATAATACATGTTTTGATATCCAAACATTTATTTAAAGGATTGGCTTGCCCATACTAACTGCCAATGAGGCCTATCTATCTATCTATCTATCTATCTATCTATCTATCTATCTATCTATCATCTATCTAACTAACTAGTTATTTCTGGTATTTTTTTTTCCTGAAACACGGTTTCTCTCTGTAGACCAGACTGCCTTGGACCTCTTTGTCTAGACTGGGTGGTCTTGAACTCACAGAATCTGACTCTTTCTGCCTCCTGAGTGCTGGGACAAAAGTACCACCACAACCACTTGGCTCAGTGTGTCCCAGTTTAATAGAATCCAGATCCTCAGAAGTGGTAACAATATGGAGCAATTTTCCCTTCCTGGGTCTGGATTCACATACTGAAAAGGACAGCAAAGTAATCCTAATTGCTTTACTTCATAAGCAGAAAATTATGAGCTACACATTTGTCAGACTGAACTTCTACTTCAACATCCCCCATCTGTTTGATGCTGTGTGTCACTCTAGCATATGTCACACTATCAGTGATTCTGCTGTTTAAGAGAGACAATAAAAAAATTAATACAATTCCTTCATCTCTCATGAGGAACACTGCCTCAGACATGACCGCATGTGGAAAACGGATATGTTCATGTCTAGGCTTAATGAAATATTTTTTAAAAAATCAACAGACCAAATATGCCACCACCCTTTCTAGTCAATGTCTGGGCCAGGTCAGGAGACATGTTGAGGAAAATCTACAGAGCTGTCTTAGAAGGTATTTCTTCTCTGTTAAAACACCAAGGCAAGGGAATATCTGTGAGCATGATGCATTGTGACCCATTGGTTCTTTCACTTCTCCTGTCCTCTCTCCCTCTTCTGGAGGTCTTCTTACTCTGTCAATTTAGCTTTTTTATGTTACATTATTTTATTACCCTCTTTTTCATTCTCTACTAAATTGTCACTTTGAACCTCCTTTCCCTTTTTAATGTTCCTCTTTGTTGTTGGGAACTTTTAGGCTTGGGCCCCCTGGGGCCATGCCCTGGCCGGTATATAATTGTTATTCTGTCCTGGCAGCTTCCTGTTGTGAACATTGTGTCTCGCTGAGCTGACTACAAGTTCCTGTTTTGCACCCTGGTTACCTTGGTCATATGGTTCCTCTTGTCCTGGGGACTTCCCACCTACGTCGTCTTGTATTTTTCCACCTTCCTCTGTACTGTGTAAAAGGCCTTGGCCCCTCCTCATTAAAGGGCATTCTCTTAGAATGGTTGGCCCACTGTCTGGAGTATTCTTTAACCCACGGTCCCTCGCTCGATACATTGGGGTAATTGCAGCATGGGTGCTGCAAATGGAGGTTCTACCAAGATCGAGAAAGAAGAGAGGACACTGACGGGTCGCCTGGGGAAGCTGATGAGCGCCTGAGGAAGGTAAGATACGGGTGTATTGGAAAATGGGTGCCACTACGTCTGCCGCCATCATGGTGGACCAATTAACTAAGTTATTAATGAAACAGCGCACCGGGATTAAACATAAGACAGCAAATGAATTTATTAAAACATAGAACAGAGCAGTCCCTGGTTTCTAGTTTCTGGGAGATTAAATTTACAGGACTAGGACCAGGTAAAAAGTGATTTACAACACATGTTACAGAAGGAGGGCTACGGAAAGGTCCCTATAGCTACCTTTTCTTTATGGCGCCTCGTTCAAGATGCCCTGCGTAGTACCAATGAAAAAATAAAAGAACAGTTAGGGGCCTTAAATAAAACTTGAAATGAGGTACAAGAACAGGAATATCTGAAGACACTGGCTTCAGATACAACGGACACTTTTTCCCTGGAGTCCGAGGATGAAGAAAGTTTATTAAGAACAGGTATCAAGACTTTACAACAGTGTTTGCACAAAATGACTATAGAGGGCGTGTCAGACAGTAAAAGAGACAAGGATCAACCCCTGCCTTATAATCCTGATTTTCAGAGTCAAGTCTCTGGCTGAGGCCTCTGCACCTCCAAAAGGAGTTATTTTCTTGTGATAGAAGTGCCTAACCCCAATAATTCAGGACAGATCCCTCCTCTGCCCGAATATTAACACCTGAGGGACCTCAATGTATCTAGATAGTGCAAGAGGCATTGACCAAAGCACATGTTAATTATGTAGATTACAATCAACCATTACAGTTACTAATCGTTTGTACAACCCATGCCCCCACAGGGCTGTTTTGGCACACTGGGCCAATCTTATGGGTTCATTCACAAGCGTCGCCTGCAAAAAATGGTTATATCATATCCACAGGCTATGGTGTCGCTTCTTTTCAAAGCTTGTAAAATAAGTATGCAAACCTTCGGTAAAAACCCAGATCATATTATACCCCTTTCTGCAGCACAATTATTATGGTTACAAAACAATAATGATGATTGGACCATATTTTTGTCCTCTGTTTCTAGTCAATTTGATAATCACTAACCTCCTAAAAAGTTGAGTGACTTTTTAAAGTTACATTCTGTGATTTTTTTCTAAAATAATTAAACAACAACAACCTATTCCTAAGGACAGAGTGGGGTATACTGATAGAACCTCTAAAGATATTGCCTTCATAGTATCAGAGTCTGTAAGCAAGTCCATAGCTGTACCCACTTGGTCTGCCCAATTAACTAAATTACAGGCAGTTATATTATCTTCACAACTTTTTCCTGATCAGCCACTTAATATTATTTCTGATAGTAAGTATGTAACTCAAATTTTAGCCCTTCTTGAGACTTGTCCATATATTTCACCTGTCTCTAATGTACAATCCTTGCTGTTGGAATTACAAGGGCTTATTTGGTGTTGAATCTCACCCATCTTCACTGGGCATTTGCGAGCTCACTCTTCCTTACCTGGTTCCTTAGCTGAAGGAAATCACAGGGCAGACCAGTTAACTCAAACACCCATGCTTTGTTTTCAAACGACCAGTATGGATCAAGCTCACCAACTTCATTCCAAGTTTCATCTTAATGCTCAATCCTTGTGAAACCATACTGCAATATCTGGCAATCAAGCCATCCAAATAGCAAAGGATTGCCCATCATGTGCTGAATTCCTTCCTATTTTACATTCTGGAGTCAATCCTAAGGAACTCATGCCTAATCACATTTGGCAAATGGATGTTACTCATGTTCCTAGTTTTGGTAAATTGCAGTTTGTACATATTTCCATTGATACATATTCTGGACTCCTTTTCACATCTGCCCATTCCGGAGAAAAAATTAAGGATGTCAAGGCACATTTGTTGCTGCCCTGCTCATACATGGGGACTCCCAAACAATTAAAAACTAATCATGGACCAGCCTACACTAGCACAGGGCTTACATCCTTTCTCTCTTTCCATGATATTTTACATGGGACTGTCATTCTCCATAATCCGCAGGGCCAAACTATTATAGAATGGGCACATCACACACTTAAAGCTTATTTATATAAGATTAAGAAGGAAGAATATAGTGGAAAAACTACCTGGCATTCACAATTAGCCTATATATTATATATTTAAAATTTTTTAATTATTGATGCTTCTGTAGCTTCTGGTGCAGATAGGCATTGGAGACCTGCTACAAGACTGGTGTGTGGAAGGGGCCAGATCCTCTTTTGGTGTGGGTCCGAGAATCTGCTTGTGTTTTCCCACAGGACAATGATTTACCATTTGGGTTCCTGGGTGCTGTGTCCATCCTGTCTCTCATCCATCTGCCCACCAGCCTTCAGGAGACAGTATGGGCATTAGTGAAGAATCCCTCAATCTTGATGCCAGTTGTGGTGGCACATGCCAGTACGATTTGCTGAAGGAGGCAGAGGCAGGAGGATCACAAGTACAAGTGCCTGGAGTAGTTCCATTTCTGTTGGAGCATACAGGAGAGAGCGGTTTGATCGTCTTTTGAGAGAAGAGAGGCTTTGACGTCACTGCTGCCATTATCGGAGCCATTGCTTTAGCTGCCACCTCTGCAACAGCTGCTAGAATTGCCATCTCCCAGAATTTAGACTTTGGACAAACTTTTTGAGGAGGTGGCCAGTGCCCTATCTACTCAAAAATTCATTGAGCTTCATGATTCAATTGGCTGTTCAGAATCTTAATCAGCAGACAACCTTGTTGCAAGAACAAATTGATATTTTGTGGGATGTTCATATGCTTACTTATTATCCTATGTATCATCATGCTTGCGTTACCCAGCTAAGGTGACCAATGCTTCTACATGAAAAAAACAACAGGCCATTCAACAGTTCTACACCAAACAGGTCCCTGGCATTGGATAATCCCACTGCTCACAAATTGGTTTAGCCTTGATAAATGAGTATCCAGCGATGGGTAAGACCATGGAGGCCCCTGCCAACCTAAGACAGGACAACTGTGTTTTGAGACAGCCATATCAAGGACAGGTAAGGCAGAGGGCTAATGTCCTGGCAACCTAAGACAGAAGCTCATTTAATTTATATAAAGGGGGAACCTGTTGGGAACTGTTAGGTTTGGGCCCTCTGGGGCCATGCCCTGGTCGGTATGCAATTGTTACTCTGTCCTGGAAGCTTCCTGTTGTGAACATTGTGCCTCACTGGGCTGACCACAAGTTCCTGTTTTGCACCCTGGTTACCTTGGTTACATGGTTCTTCTTGTTCTGGGGACTTCCCACGTACATCACCTTGTATTTTTCCACCTGCCGCTGTACTGTACAAAAGGCCTTGGCCTCTCCTCATTAAAGGGCATTCTCTTAGAATGAATGGGCCACTGTCTGGAGTATTCTTCAACCCACAGTCCCTCGCTTGATACACCGGGGTAATTGCAATGTGGGCGCTGCACTTTGTAGTTACATGGATGATTTTTAAAATCCTAATGTGATCCCCAGAACAGTTACTGAGAAGGAGTGTCAGTCATCAGGAATTGAAAAGCTCCCCAGACAATTAGTGATATGTTTAACATTAAGACCCTCAGATTTTAGAAGTAGGTCAAAAGACTGATTTCCCAGCTGGCAACATCAATGGGAGCTTCAGAAAGAGAGATCTGTGAGGTAGATGGCAGCAATCTGAGATTTAATAAGTGCCAAGATAGACTCTGAAACAAGTGAATGTTTAAGATTCTGTTTTAGAAGGTTTTCATGGAAAGGACCAACAAATAGTATTTCTGATTGTTCCCATTTATACAAAACATTCCTAATTTGGCATCTAAGTTCCTCTAAACCATGTAGAACTAGATCTCCTGGCCACTGTGCTCCTATTTACTTTGCATTTTGAAATCAGGCCTGCTCCAGATGTTCTGCATTTAAATCTGCATTTTAATGGTGATTTGTGCATAGTATATTTTAAGCTGTGAGAATTACAGGCGTCAAGACAGTTGACCACCAACTTGGAATTCTGCAATATTCAGGCTTTATCTAAGACTGAAGCAGAGTCTGTGGGAAAGGAGCCAATCATCTCCATGAAGCCAGGGCTGAGGATAAATGAACATTTCAATGGCATGTGAACCAAGAGTGAAATGGTACAAAGATAAAGTCCTAAATTTCCACATAGTGATCCTCTAATAGACAGCCACAGTGCAAAACAAAGAAAATGTCCTGGAGGCATGTTTCTGGTTTTCTGGGTCCTGTTTAGATGCTGACACTATTAGAATTTTGTGGGGAACACAAAAGTGAACTTTACATTAAATAAACATAATCCTCTCAAGCCTCTGTGAACTTATAACACATGCGAAGAGCACATTACCAATTTTAGCTCTTCCATCATCTCTCATTTACCTCACTTTTGACTCAGCGTTCACTCTTAAGTGTTGGAGAAATTAAAGTATTTGGAGGCCATGCTTTCCTCTCATCACAGGACTGAATAAATACATCAAGTCATAGAGAACAGGAACAACTGATCCCAGTTACTTGCAACTTTCCTCTTTAATTTAATTTAATTTAGCCGTCTTTAGTATGCAGTCATCTTAACTTGAGGTTTTTGACTAGGCAGTGTGGCTTTATGCTTTTGTTTTTTTGACACTTCTCCGACTACTTTGAAGAAAGTTTATTTGAAGGCTTTGCTGAAAAATGAATATATAACCAAGAAATCCTCAGAAAAATAATGAGCATTAGCTGCTAGTGATCTCCTTTTGGAGAACTTTGTAAAAACTTTGGAGAAACTTTGTCTCTGGCTCACAAAATTGCTCAGCCAGAACATCACTGTCACTCAAACCTGTGTTCTATTGTTGGAACCCATTTAAAGGCCAACAGAGAAAATGAGCTCCAGAATTATTTGTGACCTTCATGCACACATATATACAATAGATTAAAAGATAGAATACCATTTCATTCTCATCTGAGGAACAAAATTTAATATATCAGTAATAGGCTCTTACAGTGAATCAACTTAATCAAAACTAAGAATACCAGCTGCTTATTAATGTAGAGATCAGCAGGACTATATGGCATATCTTCAGACTGGTGTTGATATAATTTGTACTTTATTCAATGTCTCAAATTCAATGAAGGAAAATAAAACATGGGGACAGTTGGTAGAGGGCTTGCCTAGCACAGAGACTTGCATCAGTTTCCAGCATAAACCTGGGTAGATGCAGGCCAGTAATTTTAGCACTGGAAGGTTGAGGAAGAAATCAGAAACTCAAGACCAACATTGCCTACACAGTGAGTTCAAGGTCATTTTGGTGTTACCAAACAAGCAATCAAGCAAAGAAACTAAAAACAAAGTAACCAAAATAAATTAGGCCTTTCACTATAATAACATATTCAAAATATATTTAAGCAAAGATTCTACAACATGCAAGTACATATGTTCTCTCTTGCCCTTAGAGGCTGAGGCAAGAGAATTGCCATGGATTCTATGTAGTGGTGTTTTCCATTTTGTCTCTAAATAATCAACCAGTACTAACCTTAAATTTGAGCTATGTCAAACATTATTACTTTGTATATAAGTTGCAGAATTTTGACTGGGCTATTGGTCATGTTACATTAAGTGTTTTTCCCTGGACAGAAGGAAATAATGATCCAGGATCATATGCAGCATCTATTCTAATTAAGCAAATAAAGTATCTTATTTGTTTCAACAAATTTTTAGACAACAGCATGGAACTTTGAAACTGCAGTACATTACAAAATGTACAGTGAGAAATGTTCACTTCCAAACAGATGTTGCCCTATAAATCACTGAATTAGAAAGACTGCAGAAACTGATGGAGTCTGAAGAGTTTCATGATTTCTTCAAGTCTCCAAGCACTACTAGACGCCAGTTTGGTATCCCACTCTGAGCATCTCTGGGGAGCAGCCTTGCCTGTAATGGGCTCCTTGAATCCTTTTTGAATGCATTCTGCTAATGCCCTTCATCAAGAAGCTTGTTTCAGTAGAGACTACTTGAGATGACTCACCTACACTAAGAGTCTCTGTATTTCTGACTATCATTTTGTCCTGATGACATTAAATGTTAACTGTCATTAAATGCTCACATAATATTAAGCAGCTTCTCATGAACCTGTTCTGGAAGATGGCCCTCAGATATTCAGTTAGTAGTTTGAATACTAGAAAAATTACAAGAGCTCCAAAACTCTTCTTAATTTTAACTCCTCCCTTGAAATAGAGTTTACATTTATGTTCTGATAAGCATACTAGTTCAATTACAAGAAAATTATTCTATTTCAAACCACACCAATTCTTTAGCACACATTCTAATATATGTCTATAGCCTATATTAGTTGCAAGAAATAAATCTCATGTGGTAAATATATTTGACTCACTTTTTGTATCTATTGTAATTCAATTATTATTTAGCATGCATATAAAAAGGTCAAAAGTATTCACAGCATCGAAGTTGAATTTTACTAAGTTTCAGAATGACTCTTACAAAGCTAATACAAAACTGTGAAGGCAGTTGTGGTGGTGCATGTTTATAATCTCAAAAATGTGAAAGCAAACTTGTCCCTACTCAAGGACATTCTGGACTACATATTGCACTTAATGTCCACGTGAAATATACCGTGATATCCTTTTACAAATATCAAAAATAAGGCTGGAAACATCACTCAGCAGGTCAAAGCACTTATTACCAATCTTGACAATCTAAGTTTCATCTCTGGAACATACACGGAGGAAGCAGACAGCTGAACAATTGATACCTGCCAGTTGTCCTTTTACCACATGCGCACATTGACATACATACACACACACACACACACACACACACACACACACACACACACACACAAACACACACACACACATATATTCAGTGACTAAATAAACAAAGGTAATAAATTTTTAAAATTCAAAACAAACAAAAATTATCCTGATTGCTAGCAATGTCAGTCACGAAGAGTCATCCACTGAGTTTGGACTGTTTTAAATTGTGTAAATCAAAATCTCATTGTGAAGAGATAGGTATCATATATATATACAGTACTTTAAAATTCTGTAAAGTCTTTATTTTGGCACAGATTAAAATTGAGCAGTGTCAACTTAAAACTAAATCTTGAAGGATGCTGGGTAGACTTGACTATAAAGGAAAAACAAAGTAACTAAAAGCACACATTGAAGGACTCAGAAAAAAATTTAAATTTCCTCTCTCTCTCTCTCTCTCTCTCTCTCTCTCTCTCTCGTTATCAAAAATAGAAAAAAATCATCTTATTTAAATGAAATATATAATCTGCATTTTACTAAAACATATATAACAATTAAAGACAACCAAACTATAAAAACAACAACAAAAACTAAACAATATTGACTTATGTTACAAAGAACTAAGTGATGTGTACATCTTCCTGTAGTTTCTACATCATTTGTCAGTACAAACTCTTGATAATATGTAGTGCATCTCAACATACGCTAGTATACTAAAACAACTGGACCAACTTTCTGTGGCAAGATCAGTAGACTTATGTCATGGTTTCAAGTGTGGCAGGTGTTGCCTAAATGACCTGGATGCTAGTACAAGGACTGATCTATATTATATATTAAATAATATATTTAAAGTCTCAGAACAATGCCAAGAAAATAAATGATTTTTAAGACACCAGCCATATCTATAATGCTGTAATCAAGGGAAGTCACGGCATTTCCTGAAGAACAGAGTGACCTTTGAATAAAATATTGATAAAAATGTTTTTTCTTAGGAACCATTAAGGAGACAGCTCCCACCTTTTATTAGACTGTGTACAAAGTGAATACTTTTTAGAGTAAACTTTGAAGCTATACCTGGGCCTACTCATATCCAACTCTATACTGGATTGGTCTTTTAGTGTTCAGCAATTTACCACCAGCAGCCTAGATTGTTCGAATCACAACAGCAGAATATGTGATTTTGCAAGATTGCATTAACTCCAGGTAACAGAATTTTTATTTCTATTGTCTGTGTTACTGATTATGTTAGAAAACAAGGCAGGTTTCTGTTAGGTCTCAGATTCTCTAATTTCTCTTCTCTCCTAGAAATCAGGGCATCTGCCCCACAGCAGCCCAGACAGTCTCCCTTCCTCTGTACAGAGAATTGATAAGAACACATGCTGTGCTGGGGCCTTGTAGTTTTCTCCCTGCACTGGCAGGTGCTGGCATTCTCATGTCTCTGTAATATCCAGGCATGCCACAGAATTCTTGAATAGTAAGTAGCTTTATTCTCTTATACAGGGCCTTCCTCCACAGCGGTGCTACTCAAGTTAGGTCACAGGGTCCCTTTCTTCACCTCACCTTCCTGTGAAGCCCCTAAGAGTCAGAAATACCTTTGGACCTAAGGGAGTTGACACTCTCCTTTCAGGACCCCACCATGTATCCTAACCTTTGGTGCCATTGCTCTGTTTTTCTGCTGGTGTCATAGTACTCATACAAGTCTAAGGTTAAAGCATGGGATGCAACATCCCAAGGCTGTTCACCTTATCATCAGCATCTTCTATGTGGAAAAATTGGAATAAGGGAAATTCAGGACATAGCATTGTTAGTCTGCTGTAGTGTTTCCATTGTCAGTTGAACTTAGGCAAAGAATGGCATTCAGAATTTCACAGTCACTTCTGGCACACTCACTCTCATCTGGAATAAATATGTTCTGCAAACCAATGAGAGCATGTTAAAATGCTGGTACTCTGTCCCTTCTGGGGAGGAATTCATTGGGATTCTCATGTTCCTTTCTAACCTATTACCCACATAGACTCGATCTTTGTCATTCTCAATTAAGGGCATGAGTGATTGTGACTCACATATTAGGACTTCTATGTTCCTAGGAAAAAAGTGAATATTCTTTCAAGAATATTTCTAAGAGTGATATTTTTCCTTAGGAGAAAACAAATCTTGAAATATTTGCATCACTTAAATTTTTTACTGTTTAATCAAGTTTTCTAAGAGGGTCAGCAGGGTCCACACAATTTTAAACAAGAATCAAATGTTTTAATAACAAAACACTCTAGAATGAAAAACACTCCAAAGTTCATCAGATGTTTTGGGAACAAATAAGTGCATTTTTAAAAACAGACTTATCTCATCCTTGGAGACTATTGACAGTTTTCAGATTAGTATATTTTTTAGTAAAAAATTAAATTTGGCAATTTAATTTGAAAGATATATTCAAAGGATCTCCTTATTCATTTTCGAAAGTAAATTGGTTATTCAAATCTACTTTGTTTTATCATGAGCCCTCTGCTCTGCTCCTTTCTTCCTTAATGAGAGAAAAAAAGCCATTATTCTTTGCCTCTTCTTGTTGAACAACAGAAAACATCAAGAGAAGACTGGAGATGCAGAGAGATAACAATGGAGTACGTCCTCCCTGCTTCTGCAGCACTGCCACTGCTGCCGTTGTTCATCCTCAGTGCTGGTCTTGGGGCCTTCACTACCTCTGCTGCTTTTCACATTAAGGCAATTAGAAATAGTCCTTTTCTTAAATCTCCTTCAAAATATAAACTTAGAATAGCTTCCTTTCCATAAGGAATCCATGTCTCACTTGTTTTGTGAGGATGAGAGCCAATCAATTGCAAGTCAGATATTTAGACTCCTATCTTAAGAATGGTAATAATGCACATTTGAGTCAATTCAGATATTTTAGGCTTCTTTTCTGGACCAAGAATTGGTACATTTTAGTGGTTAACAATGACATTGGTTTAGGCATGTCTAAGGAGAAAAAAATTAATTATTAATGGTTCTTTTATAACTTAACAGATACCTCCAAAACCTAGAAGACCAGACCTAGAAAAGTGTGCAAGGAAGTAGGAGGGGTACACACAAGATAGGGCCATAGTAAAACTAAAGCATCAGCCCACGGTAGAAAGCTGTGCAGCTGAGGGCAAATGTGTGGGCTCTGTACAGGGACACTCCAGCTAGACGCGGTGTACTGGAGCCCTTTCATTCACTGCCGCTGTGCCTGGAGACTTTATCTTGCTAACCATTCACACACAGAACACAATGCCCTCATTGACTCTGTTTCTCAATTTCAAACACAGATCTGATGAGCTGGTTTAATAAAGCCCACATTTCATAGCACACCCTAGCAAAAGAAGTAATTGGGTTCTTATTTTTGTTTTGTTTTTCAGTTTCAATAGTAATCTGCAGCACCTGTGTCTATTAACAACCACCAGGAAAGAAGTTATGCATCCACACAAAGGGCTGTATGACTATCAGAGACAGCAATATGTATATATGTATATATATATAAAATTTGTTTTATCTTCCTGTCCAAAATATAAAATACTTGCACACTTGTCCTTCCAAAATTAAACCAAATTGACATAAGTCAAGTCTCCTGTAATATTCTTTATCCCATATAGAAATAGAAAGATTTCTCATTTTTTAAAAAAGGCAAATCAAAATTCTATGTTTTATCATCCACATGAACAACATTACAGCTTCCAAACAAGCAGGAGAAATAAATACTAAACACCTACAGTCTCTGAAAACCAAATAATAATTTTCAGTTTGCCATAATAAAACACACACACACATATATATATATACATAAATACATATATATATCCTTTTTTTTTTGGTGCTGCAGCTGCTGTTTATTGACATTCAGGAGGCCCCTATAGCAACAGGACTGGAGCTGCTGTAGAATAGAAGGAGGAGAGTGAAGTGTGATTAGTGACAGTGGAGTGCAGTGCAAGAGGAGGAGTTGGGAGTCCAAAACTGTTGGGAAAGGAAGTCAGGGTCAGGGCCAAAGATTATCTACACTGGAACCCTGGGCCCATGCCCTCAAGCCCCTACTGTTGCTGTCTCTTGACTCCAGGCCAGGGCTGGGAGTTCTCTGGCAAACTTTCTATAGAAGCAATGTACATAGAGATGTTGCTGCCCTTTTGCAATTATGTTAGAGTGTCTAATTGTGCATTTCCTCTTCACTCCTGGCTCAAGTAGAGCCATATGATAGACAGAGGGTGAGGGAGAGGGCAGGTGGGGGGTGTCTATTCCAAGTTTCAGAGGCATTAATTTTCTCTGGTGTCCTAGCACACCAGCATCACAATATGGCCCATATGACAACTAGAAACGTTGCTGGGTGAATGGAGGGGATGGAACAGTGGCTGGAAGGAGGGGCTCCAGACAGCCGTCAGGACACAGGCATTAAACACATGGTGTTGGTGAAGCCAGCACCAGGGTGCCAGCTAGTCAGCACAATGACCATATCTCCCTTCTTGAAGAAGCCTCGGGCCTTGCCAACACTCATGGCTAAGTTTACAAGAAGGACAACATCCTCTGTCCAGGCATCCTGCACTGTATCCTTACACAGGGAAGATGCCACAGTACAGATGGGTCTGGAGATCTGTCTGAGATTGCGTGTCAGCAGTGATGGGAACACAAAGGTGGTACCAGGCCACTTGGTGAGCATTCCTGCCAGACTTGATGAGCATGATAGTGGCCCTGCTGCAACCATTGATGGAGGCCCCCATGGTGCCCACAGTGGCAGTTTTGTAGTGTCACTGGTAATGGATGCCAGGCAGTGGAGTTCCTTGAATAACATCAAATGGTAGATGACAGCCTCTGCCTCACTGGCAATCAGATGCTGCATGTGCTCAACCTCCACAGCGTAGTCCCCTTTGGCTGTTTCTCCTGACAGTATGGTATGATCTGCTCCATCAATGATGAGGTTGGCAACATCACTGCACTCAGCACAGGTAAGTGCAGTTTCTTGATCATACTTTGCAGTATCTGTGTGGAGGAGATGACAGGCTTCCCAGCTCGGTAGCATCGCCCAATCCACAGAGATGTCCACGGCAGCCTCAGGGAGCTGCCCAACAAGTTACATTCTCCACCTCTGTCATAAGGAAGTCAGCTCCTTTCTTCTTCACCTGCAGTGAAATGAGCGATCATCCATGTAGATCATGCCGCCCACTTCACCACCTTGCAGATATTCTTATAATCCAGCCATTGGATGTTCTTGTTACACTTTTCCACATACGTGTTGTCAAGGATGATCTTCAGGGTGGCTCCCTTCTTCAGCTGCACTTCTACAATGCCTCTGCCCTTGATGAGTCCAGTCCTGATCTCAGGTCTCTTCACATCCAGAGAAATCTACAGGCCCATAGAGGATAGGATTACACACAAAGATCTCCGTGGCTGCCCATACATTCGTGATGGTCTCTACATGGTATTCATGAGATCCATGAGAGAAATTCAGACAAGGCACATTCACTAAAGACTTAATCATCTCCTTCACCATCTCCACAGATCAGGAAGAAGGACCATTGTACCATTGTACAAACAACACCACTGTTGTGGGCCGTGATGGGTGCAGCGTCAATGTCCAGGTGGCACATGTGTTCCAGGCAAGTGATAGCCATGGTTGCATGGAGCAGTTGGGTCTGAATAAAGGCAGTCTCTGCTTCTATTTTGCTGTGTGGCTTCAGCATGGTTTCTGAGGTCCTCACTCATGTTCCTGTTCCTGCTGTGATACAGGGTCAGATTTCTCCAGAGTCAGGACCAGTTGCTACAGTGCCTATTTGGTTCATTTTTGCTTCAGATGTTTTCTAAACTTTATTAAAGGTTAACTGATAAATACAATAGATGCATAATTTTATCTATTTTTGATTGATACTTAATATATACAACATCGTATTTTGACATATACCTTATATGGCTTCCATAATCATATCTCTATGTTTCTTACTGCAAAATAATCAGGATGAATTTGTCCCCACAGGAAAGACTAGGAGTAAAGGGTGGGAAGGAAAATGAAAAGGGAAGAACATCTAGGCTTTGCATCTCGTGTTCATCAAATGACATGGATGGAGCCATGAGAAATATTGTCAACCTCTGGATCTAACAGATTGTGCCTCCACACTTTACCTTACCATACCTTGAATGAAGAAGTTCCCACCATCTTAATCTCCTTTTGTGAGGGATAATACTAGATCTAGTTTCATTTATATAAGTGCCAATTAACCACAAAAGACCACATCTGCTTAAATCACTATGGTCACCTGCAGTCATTGTCATGGGAAAGACAGACATTAGCAGTTTATGTGGGTGTTCCCTGGAGTATTTGGTACAAGACCAGATAAGACTATGGAGAGTATGTACAAATTCTAATGCAAGCAGTTCAAATCCTTGTTTTAATCTAGCATTTAGCGTTGAACATTAATGTATTTAATGGGTTCTATACAATATAAGTGAAATGCATTATTAATAAAATGATCATAAAGTTTTATTAGTTGTATTTGAGACTGATAAAGTTATAGTACTGTTTCTTGAAAACTATGTTGAACTGCTTATATTAGGACATAGTTTATTTTAAATGGTACTTATTGGTCTACACAATAACAATTAGTAAGACTCTGAGATTCCATTGAACACTTTTCATAGTGTCTAAGATCAGAAATTCAAGTGACAGCATGTGCCAGCAAGGGTGTGGAGAAAGGGGAACACTCCTCTATTTCTAGTATGAGTGCAAACTTGTACAACCACTTTGGAAATCCAATATGGAGCTTCCTCTGGAAATGGGGAATAATTCTACTTCAAGACCCAGCTTTATCACTCCTGGGCATATACCCAAAAGATGCTGCACAATACAGCAAGGACATTTGCTCAACTATGTTCATTGCAGCTTTATTCATAATAACTGAAAACTGAGGACAACCCAGATGTCCCTCAAAAGAAATATGGGTAAGGAAAATGTGGTACACTTACACAATGAAATACTACTCAGCTATTAAAAACACGTAAATCATGAGATTTGCAGACAAATGGATAGAACTAGGAAATATCATCCTGAGTGAGGTAACTCAGACCCAGAAAGATGCACATGGTATGTATTCACTTATGAGTGGATTTTAGCCACATAGTACAGGAAAAATACTACAATTCACAGACTCAAAAAGGATAAGTAACAAGGAAGATCCAAGGTAGGAACTTATGTCTCACTCAGAAGGGGAAACGGAATAGACAGTAGAAGTGGTTGAAGAGAGAGCACATGGTAGGAGAGGGAATAAGGAGAGAAATGAGGGTGGAGATCAGTCATGGGGAGAGCCTGAGCAAAAGACTGAGAACTTTCAGAGAGAAGAGACTGTGGTAAGCTGGTGGGTATCTCTGTGACAAGCTATGACAGGGTAGGCTCCTGGGGATATGGTTGTGACTCTAGCTGAAATTCCTAATAGCATGAATCATGGCAACTGATGAGGCCACCCTCTGACTACATAGGACTCCTAGTGGAGGGAGGGGAACACCAAGCCAGCCACAAAAATTTTGACCCAAAATGTACTCTGCATCCTAGATGTACAAGGAAAATATAAAGCACTGCTAGGTCCAACCTGAGACTCACTCCATGAGAGATATCCAACATCATGTGACACTATTAATGGTACTCTGCTATGCTTTCAGATAGGAACCTAACATAGCTGTCCTCTGAGAGGCTACATCTAGAAGATCCAGATGCTGAGACTCACAGTCAAACATTGGGCAAGGCACAAGAAGTCTTGCAGAAGAGTTGGGGGGGGCGAAGGATAGACAGACCAAAAGAAAGGGGAAACAGCTCACAAGAAGACCAACAAAGTAAACTAAGCAGGGCCTAGGGTGGGGGGGGGCTTGCAGAGACTGAAGCACCAACAAAAGACCATGCATGGACTGGACCTAGGCCCCCCCACTCAGATGTATCCAATGGGCAGCTTGGTCCTCTAATAAGAGGAGTTGGGCTATATCTGACATTGACTCTATTGTCTGCCTTTTTATTACTTCCCCTTGGCTGGACTCCCTCAATAGGCCACAAGAAAAGAGAATGTATTCAGTCCTGATGCCACTTGATGTGCTGAGGTGGGTTTGTGTGGGGGTGGTGGATCGCCATTTCTGAGGAGTAGGCAAGGGGGAATATGAGGAAGAGAGAGAGAGGATTTGTCCAGGAGGAGAGGAGGGAGGGGGCTATGAAGAGGATATAAGGTGAATAGATAAATTCATTACCTTAAAAAAGTTAATAAATAAACAAAATTAAAAATTAAAAAGTATATAGTACGTATTATCAGAGTTCTTGTCATTTTTTCTCAAACCAAAAATATACAGTAGACTGTCTTTTTGCATACTGTGAAAATAATCATTAATATAATTCATCTTTATGTCTCTGAACATCTTACCAAATTCCAGACCATTTACCAAGATTTATTATTTTGTTTTACGTTTTATGTCAATAATTTCTCCAATGTATGAAGTTAGCAGTGGTAGAAATGTGCAGTTTAAAGAGTACCCACAGTCCTTATTCAGTGAAAGTTCCTATGATTTCAAGCTGTGCTGTCACAACTGATTATGAAATATGTGGAAGTAGCTAGAACTCACTCTGTTTTCCAGCTCCTTCGCCTATATTAGTGTATTTCTCCATTGAGAAAACCCCTGAAAGAAGACAGTACCTTTCCTTCAAACACTTCTCCTTGACTCACAAGCAAAGTTTTCACCTATACTTGCAAGTAGATTTAGTGTAATAAGTTTTTGCTATGGATATTGAACAGTGCTCCACTTATATTGAACATTATTTTTCTATTGCATAATATAGATAGAAGGAATTATTTCTTCAAATATTTATTCCAGGTCTGTCACTTTCATATTGTCTTCATTTTCTTGAAGTTATCCAATGACTTCTTGTGGAACTATGTGAGTTTGAGACCAGCTTAATCTATAAAGTGAGTTCCAGGGAAGCCAGAGCTACACAAAGAAATCGTGTCTGAGAGAGAGAAAGAAAGAAAAAGAAGAAAGAATGTCTTGCTGTGACTGTTTCTGCTCTCCATGTAGACAATCATGCACTTCTGACCCCTTCTGTGTTAATCACCACCATTCTATTCCTATGTATCATATATTTTCTGTACTGAGCCTTTTTAAACCTTGGTCATGCCATTGAGGGTTGTTTGCATTGATGATTCATGGTCTCTTTCCTAAATGAAGTGAAATCAAATTCCCAGTTGATGGTAGATGAAACTGATTAGGTCATCTATGTTAAATCTCAAAGTAGCTGTCAGGGAGGCTGCAAACTGAACTGAGGAAGAAACGGGTTTTTGTACTTATTGATACTCAGGATATGTAATATAATTCATATGGGAGAAGCTAGGGGATAGGGAAAAACTAACTAAATGTTTACTCTGTGTATAATAAATATTCATTTCTTCAAAGAGCTAATGGGATCAATTTGCCGTTAAAATATTAAACACAAAGATGTTCAATTTTATCAGTGGACACTGAAAACAATAGATATGATCACATTAATGTTGGCTTTATGTTAAGGATTAGAGTTAGATTGAAACTCTGACCTCATATTTAAATGGTTTGTTTTAATTTTTTCTCCCAGTGTATAGGGTAGGGGAATAAGGGGAAAATGGGAGGGAGGGGAGAATGGGAGGATACAAGGGATGGGATAACCATAGAGATGTAACAAGAATAAATTAATAAAAAAAAAGAATTTACTCCTTGTGAGGAAATCTAGACAATTATTTATAAAATGACAAGCATGGATAAAATATGCATTCTGTGAACTTGAAATGTGAACATAATGAGCCCCTAAGAGATATAAGGCACTGACCTGAGAAGAGCAAGTTCGTACGTGCTGAATTGGCCCTCTGTACAAGCTTTCTTACTCTCCTATATAAAATTCCCACAGAAACAAGTATAGCTACCTTAGACTTAAGCTAGCTTATTATTAAAAGACTCATAAAAAGCTTCTAGATCCCATAATAGAAAAACTAGCATTTCTAGAATCATCATTCAGAAGAGGCAGGGATGCATGCACATAATGAGGTCTTTAAAGTCTAGGTATTTTTCCCTTGTAATATAAAACTTTCTGGTGTTCTAGGACACATTCTCCATGGCAAAGAGACGTTTCCATTATTTTACTTTGTAACTTTAGTAATACACACATCCATATTCTATATTCAGGTAAGTTTATACAAAGTTTACTCTGCCACCAATTTTTGTTTATTAGAAATAAATCAAATATTCTCTAACAGGAGCAGACCATTACTTCTTCCTAGGTGCTGAGTCATCTCTGCATCCTCTCCTTCTTCTCCATATGGAATACCACTCTTAAGTATCCACATTGTTTATCAGAAACTGAGTAAGCATTCATCCAATGCTATGATACTCTCCAAACTGCTTATACTAAGGAATAAGATCATTCCCCCCACTGCTACACCCCCCTCCAGCCTGTACAGCTTCTAACAAAGTTTGTATCTAGACTATTTTAGACATGAAAAAATGTTTTGAAAGGCAACAATAAAGATGACTGGTAACAACAGGTTGAGTTCTTACTGGGTTACAGATGGTATCTTTTCACTTACCTAATGCGCCTAAAACCTCTGAAACTAGCAAGTATTCACAAGAATAAATGTTAATTTTTTTTTTGCAGAACTTTGTGTTAATGCTCCAACTGAGTCAGTTCAGGCCACACTTGAACTTCCAGTGTGCTAAATAATAAAAAATTGATACACAAGGAGATGACCTGATTTAACCCTTTCAAACTGAACTGTGCATAGTGATAAGTACACAGTGAAGAGGCAACAAAAATTATTTAAAGAAGTTCTACAGATTAATGAAGTATAACATATGAGTACACCACAATTTGAAAATCTGAGAAAAAAAGTGTTTTAATAACAGCAAAAGGACAAAAGGAAAGAAATCTAGGCAACATGTACTGTTTCAAGTAACATCATATTGCCACGTCAACTCAAGACTAAATATAACATCAACATGGTCCGGAAAAAAATCGACCCTCTCCAAGCAATGCAGTCACAGAAGCGATAAAGCAGGATAACAAACCTTGGCTGCCCTGGACTATCTATATACACCAGATTGGACTCAAACTCACAGTTTTGCCTGCCTCTGCCCCCAAGTGCTAGGATTAAAGCCATGCATGTGTTACTATTCCCAACTAGTCTAAGTATTTTACAATGCATTACCATGTGTATAACTGACCACATATTTATATTTGAATAATCCTTTAAGACATACAAATAACAATATTTGAAATTTACCAACACATTTGCTGCTATTAAGCATTTTGTTGTTGTTGTTCATGGTAAATAGCACTGTTTTTATTGAGTCTTAAAGTGCCATTTTTTAATTTGTCCATATCAATTATTTTGTAATTAGACAATTATTTGTGCTGGTTGTATACTGAGTTACATTAAAATTAATAAAAAGTAAGATAAAGGTTGTAGGTAAGTTAAAATATTTGGGAATCTAAGATAATAAAATTTTATCACATAAATGTACTTTTTTGATCCATACATGAAAACAAATGTAAGTAGATTTTGAAGAAAAATGTCCAAAAAGCAGAGAAGAAATCATGAGTCTTTTGATTACCTTTAATTAGTATCTAGCATGCTGTTATATTCTTTTTCCCCTTTTTTTGAACATAGATCCCATTATCCCATAATATAATACTGATGACTGTTTATCCTTTCTTTTCTCTTTCCAGTTTCACCCCATACCCTCTTCCATCTGGATCCACTTCCTTTTTCCCTCTTTTTAGAAGAGAACAAGCATCTACGATATAATAATAAATATAACAAAATAAAATATAATAAGATAAAACAATAACTATAACTGCTGAGTTGGATAAGACAAACTAACAAAAGAAAAAGAGTCCAGGAGAAGAAATAAGAATCAGAGACCCACTCATCCACACACTCAGGAATCCCATAAAAGACTGAAGTGGGAGCCATTGTGTATCCACTGAAGCCCTTGTGCTCACTGTGTGCTCCTGTGCTGCATGCTGCTTCAGTCTTTGTGAGTTCATATGAGCTTTGCTCATGTTGACTTAGAGGACCTTGTTTCCTTGCTCTCCTCCTCTGCCTCCTAAACAAAGGCTTTCTGCCTCCTCTTTCATAGGGTTCCTGAACTCTAAAGGGTGGGGATTTGGTAGAGATATATCCCTTAGGGCTGAGAATTCTACTTTTCTGGCTGTGAATCTCTGTGTTTCTTTCCATCTGCTGAAGGAGAAAGCTTCTCTGATGATTGTTAAGGAAGGCATGGATCTCTGAGTAAAACAGAATATCCTTAGGAGGCATTTATACCAGTAGTATTTGGTTTTACTGTAACTCCTAGGGCTATCTACTCTGGTTCTTAATCATCCAAAAAGTGTCTCCTGTGAGTTTGTTCTCACAGTGGGTCTTAAATAAAATCAAATATTGATTGGTTGTTCCCACAGGCATTATGCCACCACTATTCTGGCACATATTGCCGGCAGGAAATTATTGTAGATGAAAGAGTTTGTGGCTGTCTTAGTCAATGCACTTCTCTTTTGGTAGCATGCAGAAAACATTCTTGTTCCAAGATTCAAGTACATAGGAGTGAAGGTTCTGTATAGGCACCAGCTCAACTTCTCAATGTTCAGTGAGTCATATAGATATTGTTTTCAGAAACTGAGCCTTACTGTCAGTTTGTGAGTGCAACCCATTTCCTTGGCTATAGCCTGTGTTGTTTGGGCATGCTTAAGGGACATTTTTGACAAACAACTAAATTATACCCAATCCCTTCACAGTAGTAGAAACTTCATTTGGTGACAAGATACAGCCAGTGGGTACTCGTTATTTGGTGATTTATATCACCTTCATATGTACATATATTTTTAAAAGCTTCTATTGTATTGGGTTTCAATAATACCATACAAATGACTGTTAATTTTATCTTTCTTTCCCATATCACCTCCTTCAAACTCCAACTCCTCCCTACCTCCACTCGATTCTCCCATTTAGCCCCATCTGTCCATATTATCCATTCTATTTTTCTTTCTTAGTTCAATCTGTCCCCTCTAGTCCATTATTATATACATAAACTCTATGGATCTATTATCATTGATTGACAACCCAACATCCATATATGTGTGAAGACATAGCATATTTGTCTTTCTGTGTCTGGGATACATCACTCAGGATGATCTTTTTCTACTCCATTTATGTAACTGTGAGTTTCATGATTTCATTTTTTATGGCTAAGTAACACTCCAATGTCTAAATAAATGACATTTTCTTTATTCATGCTTCTGTTGAGGGGAATTTAGACTGTTTCTGGGGATTATAATTATAGTAGCAATAAATACAACTGAGCAAGTGTATTCAAGTTAGGATAAAGTATCCTTTGAGTATATGCCCAAATACATATGTTGGAGGTTGGTCTGGTGCTATGTATTCTAATACTAACTACTGGTCTCCAACTAAGATCTTTGCTACCCAGTAGAATACATTCTCACATACACCTGTATTTGTTGTGTAAACCTTGCTCAACCTAATTTAGCATTCATTGATTAATAAAAATACTGAAGCCCTGGTTGGTTGGCACTTTTGGTCTTCTTGTGGACCTCCTAATCTGTCCAGGTCTTTC
Organism: Acomys percivali; assembly: GCA_907169655.1. Taxonomy (NCBI): domain Eukaryota; kingdom Metazoa; phylum Chordata; class Mammalia; order Rodentia; family Muridae; genus Acomys; species Acomys percivali. The sequence continues at coordinate 67,900,206 of OU015749.1, forward strand.
TATCCTCCCCCTCCACTTTGAAACAAGATTCTCTGTGTTTATAGCTTAATAATAAATTCCAGTTTCTCCGTGTCAATTATTAGGGAAATAGCTTGTTAAAGAAAGCTGTTGTCATAATAATTTTCTGTATTAACTAATATAGAAAGAAAAAGTATTCATTTAAAATGACATCCAATGGATTTCTTTTTTCTTTTTGTTTTTGATTTTTAATTAAACATTTTTACACATACATTTATATTATTACACCTATATATAATAAACTGACTGTAACAAGAAAAACCGTAACACAATCAGTAATTATATAAATGTTACATTCTTAGTGTTTTGGCTATTAGTATTTGATATCTTTGAAGAAAACATCTTTTCTATCTTGGTGCATCTAAAATTCTGAATGTAAATCAATCTCCATCACACCATGTCATTATTAACTTAAATCATCTATCTAGACCTAAAAATATCTTAAGCCCTAAACAATTAAGCCTCATTGTAAAACTAAGCTACCTGGTCTTCAACTCCATCAGAGACTTGAGAAGGGATAAACTTGATTACCTGAGTATGCCGGCAGTGCAGGTTAGTAGCTTTCCAAATGAGAAGATGACAGAGATAGTTGTCCACCTGAGTAGTCACCAAAAACTCTATAATTTTGGAGGATCACCTTCAGCCTTCTGGCCTAATACATCTGATGTAGGCAGAGTTGACAGCCAAATTCTGCCAAGACAGAGTAAGCAAGTCCTCAGTACCTCTTGCTTCACAAATACATCTGTTGAATTTCTTCTTATCTATATCATTAATACTCATATTTAAATATAAAAATATTCCATGTGGAAACTTCAAACTTATAGTCTCCAAGACCAAAGACAATATAGTGCATGGTGGGGCAGAGGACGTTCAACTACAGCTGTGACCTAATTTAATTCTCTAAAGCTTGAAAGGACAGATGCCCTCCAGAGTCCATAGCACGGAAAAACTTGCCACAATCAACTAAGACAGGGGCACACCCCCAGACCAAGGAGACAATCAGGCCAGGGAAACAGAACCAATGGCTAACAAGCAACTGGGCATTTCACTTTTGTACAGTACTGTGTATGTGTGTGTGTGTGTGTGTGTGTGTGTGTGTGTGTGTGTGTGTGTATGTGTGTGTATGTATGTGTGTGTGTGTGTGTGTGTATGTGTGTGTGTGTGTGTGTGTGTTGAGGTTTGTTAATTTACTTCTTCCTGGGGATCTGCCACACTGATTTTATTAGTGCCTGTAAATCCTTGCCAACATTCAGTGTCATTTGTGTTACAAGTATAAGATGGGACCTCAAAGTAGTTTTGATTTTCATTTTCCTGATGGCTAAGCATGTTGATCATCTCTTCAAGTTTTTCTGAGCTCTTTCTATGAGTTGGTAAGTTTTCTATTGTTTCTCTTATTGTTGATAGATAGCTACAATCATGGTGGCCTGATAAAATGCAGGTGTTAATTCATTTCTTTTGTATCTGTAGAGACTTGTTTTGTGAAGTTGACACAGTCGTGTTTAGATTGTTTCCTTCTAGCACCTTTTGATAGGTTTTTTAGATAGATATTGCTTTAATTTGGATTAATCATGAAATGTCTTATTTTCTGCATCTATTGTGATTGAAAGCTTTCTTTTATGCACTAGTCTGGGCTAGCATTTGTGATCTCTTAGAGTTTGTAGCACATCTGTTCAGGCACTTTAGGCTTTTAGATTCTCCACTGTGAAGTCAGTTGAAATTCTCATAGATATATTATATTACATATTATATGTATTTACAAATATGCTATTTAGTCTTTATCCTTTTTAGCCTTTAAACTGTCTTTGTACTGAATCTTTAGGGATTTTACTATTTTGTGCCCAAGGGACCTTCGTTTTTGTTCCAGTTTATGCTTCCTGTACTTTGGTAAACTATTCCTTTTGGTTAGGGATATTTTCTTCTATGATTTTGTTGAAAATATTTATTGTTCCCTTGATATTGGTGTTTTCTTCTTCCTCTATTTCTATTATTCATAGAGTTGGTCCTTTCATAATGTGATATATGTCTTGCATGCTTTATATGAGGCATTTTATGTAATATTTTCTATGACTGGGGCAGCCGTTTCTTCTTTTTCATCATCCATGTCTGAAATTCTTTCTTCCATCTCTTGCATTCTGTTGGTGAAGCTTATCTCTGCGGTTCCTAATCAAGTTCTTAAAATTTTCATTTCCTGATCTCCCTTCACTTGGGTTTCCTTTATCAATTCTATTTATACTTTCAGGTCTTGAGCTATTTTATTAATTTTTTTCACTGTGTATGCTTTTATAAATTATTTTAAAGAATTTATTCATTTCCTCTTTAAGAACATCTATCCTATTAATAAAGGCTATTTTGGGTTCTTTTTCTTGTGCTTTGTTTCCATTTGAATAGTCACAGGCTTCTGTTGCAGAATTTCTGGGGTCCAGTGGAAACATATTGTCCTATCATTATTTGTAAGATGGCATCTAGGTATTAGAGATTGAGTACATTTCAATTCTAGTTGCTGATATCTGGTCTTGTCTTTGTTGTATATGTGTTTTGTTCCTTGTTTTCTGCTTCCTCGCTAGATCTTATGATAGTGTGTTTGCACTGTATTTCCTGGTAGGAATTTCTTCTGCAGTCCTTAAAGTTGTGGACACTGGGAGTTGCATGTAAAATATGTTTCTGGGAACTGGGACATGACACTGACAAATGGAGAAGGACTGGGTAAAGGCTGAGGAAGTTCACAAGAAGGAAGAAACAAGAATGTTCATCTAAGGTTTGCTTAGTTAGTCTGTTGGGAGAATGAGCAGAGGCAACAGCAGAGGGACTGCTTCAGAGATAGAGTTGAGACTAGGGGAAAGGACTTGGAGGAACTTAATGAGATGTAAAGGTCGGTAGCTAGCCTACTTGCTTCCATGCCATGAGTGGTCTTTCAGTTCTGAGGAAGTACTTGATGGAGTTGGAGGGCTGGAACAAAGGAATGATAGGAGGGGAAGATCTGTGTGATCCACTGGAGATGAATATACATTGTATATTTCATAATATACTACATTGGAGGTGGGAGGAGTCTGAAGCAGGGGTCTTCTGCAGGACTGTTGATGGGACAAGGGGATTATATTTGGAGGAGTACATGAAAAAGCAAAGATAAACAGTTAGCCTACTTTCTTTCTGGCCAGATGGGCTATTGGCTGCCAGGGAGTCCCTGTTGGAGTTAGGGGCTGGGATATAAGGAACTGGAAAAGGAGTTTAAGAGGGGAAGATCTCTGGAATCCATTGGCAATGGTGCGTGTAGGAAAGGATGCTCCAGCAGGCATTCTGCTGCAGAGTTGGCATGGAACTGGGGAAATTGGATCTGGAGGAGTAGATAGAAAGGTGCAAATTTTCAGTTAGACTATATGTATTCATGGTAGTCATTGTCTATCTAATATTTTTTTCAATTCTGGTTCCAGGTTAGTGCCACTGCATCATTAAATTATTATTGTGCTGTGAAGAAATGGTTGCTCCATGTATTAGAGTATTTAAAAAGCATACTAGCCATGTTGTTGGTTACCAGTACTTTGTCTTTTCTTCTATGGCTATGGTTCGGATACGGCTTATAAAGTTTGGCAAGGCCATTTATCTTATAGCCTGATAGATGGCACTCTGTTGAATTTTCTAGATTATAGAAGAGAAACCATTTAAAATGGAATTTATAAATGCTCAATCCTACAAGCTCACCCTCCTTCCCTCTTCAAACTCAAATCACAAATATTAGGTTGTTACTGTGCATCTGACAAAGAGGCTTTAAATCCAGACTTTAGTTGATAATATTTATTCATATTTAAGTACTAACTACAAGTATTCAAAAACTCAAGAAATCCTTTACTTTTCATTATATTTATTAAAAACCTAAATTAGTACTATAATACAGTATACATTATATTTTATGTAATGTATTATGAACATATCATAATCTTTATGTTATTATTATGAAGGAAACAGACATACAGCATGATGAAGACTTATCAAGTTAGCTGTCTAAAGTACAGGCATTACAAAAGCTTTGTCTGACTTGAGCTTGTACATATGATGGGTATGCTTTCATAGCTAGTTAATATGTGCATTTGCCCAGTTATATCTGGGCAATAATGTTTCTGTGAAATAATGTTTCTTTAAATTTTTCCATAATCTTTGGACCTTACATCCTTTCATCTGTCTTGTCTTCTACTTAGATCTCTGAGCCTTGAGCCAGATAAAAATCTCAGCATAGAAGAGAGGAAATAGGCTCAAAATCCCATCCCTATCCAAGGAGCTATTCAAAACATAGAGTTACAGGGAGAAGGAAACTGAGTATTCCTTGATGGAATATGTCAAGCACACTCCCGGGTAAATTATATGCTCAGGAGTAGTTGGCCAGCACAAAATGGACTCCATGTTCTCTCTCTCTCTCCCTCTCTCTCTCTCTTTGATGGGTAGGGATGAGGAAAGGATATGAAAAGAACAGAAAAAGGAATACATCCCACACAATATTCAAAGAATAAATAAATGAGAGAAAGAAGAAACTTTAAGTCTCACAGAGCAGAGCTGTTCCTTATTCCTTGCACACTCACCTGGAAGCCCTTTCCAACTTAGAATTTGCAAGCTATATCATGTCATTATACTGTGATGTCAGGCACATTATTGACATACTCTTGAATCTCTGTTCTCTGAGCTATCTAAGGTTTTATTCAAGGCTTAGTCTCCTATCCTTTAAAGTTGCCTTGTAAGAGAAATCCACTTCAGTAATCAGTCCTATCCCTAGAACTTAGGAGTGCTATAAAAAATGTTCCTGTGGAATCATAAATCAGGAAATTAAGATTATTAGAAGCTCTGTTATCAGAAGCCAGAGTCAAATAACAAATAGCACAAAAAAGGAAAATGCTCTTTTATCTTCAAGATCACTCAGGAAATTAGAGCTTTGTGAGTGATGCATTAGGACACTAGGCCAGGAACAAATATCCCTTTCTTATAATGTAATGTTACACCTCAGTTACTATCAGTAGCTTCAAATGTGCTTTAGCCGATATCTGGCTACTGACAGAGAACATGAGAAGGATGCTGCTTACAGCTCTGAGCATTCCCTGAGAAGCTCACATGTTTGAATCCAAGCTCTGGTAAGAGCTTTATGCTTTGAAAGATGCACCAAGTAGAACTGCTATTTGTCTCATTTGTATCATAACACTTGTGTATTGGACTTCTGAAAAATTTTCAAGTGTATACTATAATATAATCATTTTGCTATGTATTTCACATGCTACTGCACTCAATAACATACTAAAATAAAACTAAGGGTAGGTAAGATGGACCCACAAAAAAAAACATGTCTTTCTCTTCACATTTATTTTAGTTTGAACACGAAAAGTTGCTCTGTTCCTTTACAAAGCACAGCTGCTAAGCTGGTCACAAAACATTCAGATCTGTATTACTTATGGATGCCTAAACCACAACATGGCCAATTAAGATATGGGTTTAGAATAGCTTAATGCCAAATTCAAAGTGATAATGGATCTCTTCAGTGTGAATTGAAGCATTCCTTGGTTCACATTCAATCTGGACTTTGATGGCAATTTGGGGGATTCGATCAAGGCCTGTACCTGAATTAGGATTTGTGAGCTATGGTGAGGGGGCACATTTCCTGATTTATTTCAGTTTGGAATGTAATAACTCAGCTTCCCTGGTAATGACATCGCAAGGTGGAAGCCATAAACCTGGAGCATGAAAGAATTACAGGGAAAGAATTATGAGCCTCATTTTCTGACCTAAGGGTCAGCCAGTGGACATGGAAGAAAATAAAATCTCAGCGAGATTTCTACTTTGAAAAAAGATTAGGATAGGGAGAATGTATGGGGAGAAGAATTAGAGCTTGCTCTATTTGGAGGAGAATGTAAAATATACTTGATGTAATATTAGTAAATAAGTTGATATGAAGAAGATACACACAATACTTTATGTATTCATAAAAAATAAATCATATATATGTAACATTCTAGTTAAACATAGCATTGAGTTTTACATCTACTCTATTTGTAATTAAAAATTGAGATTATTTTGAGTCCGTATATAACAGGTACAGCTGTGTATGGTTTGTGTGTATGTAGTGTGTATGTGTGTATGGTTGTGAAATGGGGCCACTCCTCCTATGTATGCATGTGGAATGAGAACCTTTCTCTCACCTTTTTGTTTCTCCTGTGCTGTGTGCTTCAGGCTGTCTAGCTCACAAGCTTGTTGAAAATTTTCCTATCTCATCCTCCCATCTTACTGTAGGGCTGCTAGGACTATAGGCTCAAGGAACTTCACCAGACATTTCACATGAGTTCCCGAAAACTACTGGACAGTTGTTGATATTCTCCTGTTATTAATTTTAAGATCCCAAATGGAGAAGCATATGTGATTTCAAGAAGAGTTTTTGTTGTTCTTCGTTAACTTGGTTGGTTTGTTTGTTTGGTTGGTTTTTGTTTGCTTTTTGTGTCAGGGTTTCTATGTATAGCTTGGCTGTTCTGGACTTGCTTGGTAGACAAGTCTGACCTTGAACTCACAAAGCTATGCCTATCTCTGTCTCCCTCAAAGCTGGATTACAGTCATGCGACTACCTGTCGGCAGTGGGTACAATTTTCAAAACAAAAAAGGGCCCCTGTTAACTGTGACTTCCCATGAAAGCAGTCTATTCTGAATATGTTTTCTATGTTATTACATATGTTGTCTATGTTTAATTACTGCATGTCTTCAAAAATTACACATATGTTTGATTAAATCAATACCTTCTAAAAATGTTCACTATTGTGAATAATAATTAAAAAATAGCCATGACAAAAAAGAAGTTTGTCAACATTTCAATAAATATGAGCTTTGAAAATTATTTTACCTACTTGACCAGAGATGCCTACACCAAAGAATTATCTTGTAGATTAAATTATATATAATTATAATAAAAAGCACTAAGTGTTATGCTTGATACATATTAAATTGCTTAGTATTTAACAATATATTTATGCAATAAAAGACTTTAAGCAGAGAATTTCAAATAAAAAGGCTTGATTTTCTATATTATAAAATTATTAATTAAAATATAATGACATAATACTGTGATTTATAGATACCTACACACATATGGTTTGTCTCCAGCACTTTCTTTCTAGCCACTGATATTAAAAATATTTGTCTTATTTTTTATCTTGTATATTACCCTTTCCCAAGATACAATGACACTTTGTTTAAAAATGTTTTATTATATATTTATATTTGTACATATAATAAATTGTACAATTTAGAAAATATAGCATTCATATATATGGGCCTCATTGTGTAGAGGAACTGTACAGAAGACCAAGTTATTAAATTACAAGTATATGCCCTTACACACATATTTTCCCTTATGACGACTTAATGATCATTTGCATTTGATATGCTTTAATCCTTTCTCAGTAGTGCAGGTACTGATACTTCCACCAGTCATGAAATAATGTCTCCTCTTATGAGTAGTGTCCTCTGATTTTGTAAACAAAAAATATTCAGTGTCTTTTTGCCACTTTTGAGTATTGTGAACAACTTAGAAAGCACCTTGACAATTTAAATATAACCTTCATTTTTCTTAATTTCTATTTTTGAAGTATGTTATTTTACACTATATGAGGGAAACAACTGGTTTTAATAACTTCCTAAATGGATGGCCACTTACTTCAAAGTCCTATCTGAATCCTTCTCCAATGGATTTTCACCAGCAACTATAATTGACACCTGTACACATATGATGGATGTTCACCAGCAACTGTGCTATATACCTGTACTCATGATGGATATTCACCACTGATATTATAAATGTTCATCCTATTTTAATATACCTGGTTGCTTTGCTATAAGTGGCACCAGGTTACTTAGAATAATTAGACTAATTCTGACCCTATGTATATATCACCTTTAGACCAATAAAGAAAAGGAAGGACAGGAATCACTGGCTGGTACACCCTAAACTCAAAGAATCCCCATTTCCCTATAGTCACCAAGGCCTATCCTGGAGCTGTTCTGTATTTGAAAATCTGTAACACTTGCCAACAAGGATTACTTTTACTTTACTCTGAGCTGTTTTCTTGTCTTCTCATCCTTTAGAAGCAAAAGGAGAAAGCCTACCTGTTACCCCAGATTGGGACATTACAGGTTCAACCCACATCTTAAAGATTTCCAGCCAATAATAGTTCTCAAATCAATTACTTATTTTTTCAAAATAGACTGTGTAAAAGATACTTTGCTTATCCTTTTAAAGGATAAGCAAGAATTTCTGACTGTCATTAAGGTATTTCTATATGTAATTTCTTTTACTATCAATACTGTTGACTAATTTTTCTTCCTACCTGTTTGACTAACAATATCAGGCTTTTTGAGTTTCCCAAGATTGTCTGAAATTTAATTCTCCAGTTTTGATAATATTATCTCTATTATGCAGAAAAGAAGGCTACTAAGGTCCAATGATACAGAATTGCTCCTCTAAAAGTTTCACAGGATAGATGTTACACACTTGGTTAAAAAGCATAATACTGTAATTGCTACAGTAAAAAACAAACATCCTACTTTAATGGATAAGAAGGAGTCTAAAATTAATATGCAGGAATTCCTATCTCTTTTAGTGCACTCAATTTTGTTCCAGAATGAAAGGTTAACTGCAGCATACTTTCATAAAGGAAGCATAAATATTCCCCCAGAAATACTTTGGCAATGACTCACTGGAGGGAGCAAATTTTAAGCATAAAATAATACAATAATATGAGCTGAAGAGTGTATTAGTATCCTTAAGATGCTCAGTACTGGAACCGAGGGGACCTTTAGACAAAGACCTTGCAGCAGCTAGTTTTGTAGTTTAGTAAAGCCAGCATAACACTGTGAACTCACATAAAAGGAACAGTTTGGAACCAAAGCTTTGATTTTCTCTTTACACCAGAAAATGTGAGCATGTTAATGATTTCCTTACTGCACTTCTATTGTGAGAACATAGTTGGTCTTACACTCCATTAATTTTTACTAGTTTAATACTGGGTCTATTGTGAATCATTTGAGTGAAAGATCACTTATTTTGGAATAGTAGAAAAGGCAATGAAAAATAGACAACAGTCAACTTTTGTAACCTGAGCCCCTTTATCTCTTTTTAAAAACCAGTGTTATGAGCCAAAAAGAATGTATACCCATCAATAGTTTGTTTGTAGAGGTATTTGTTCATATGTAAGAGATAAGTTCTATATTTTCAAGAACCAATTTCCTTGGAAGAATACATGAAGACAACTGAAATAAAACTAATTTTATGATTACAGTTTAATAAGAATTAAACAAAATATACAATGCACATAAAATGGTAATAAAAGTTCACAAATTATATATTCAAAACATAGAGATATTATTGGGGAAAATATTTCAGATGACATTTTTTCCATCACATTTGAATATAAAATATTTGTCAGACATTGTCCACTGTTTATTCTGATCAAAAAGAATCTCTCTCTTTCATATTTCAGTACAGTAGTACTTTTCTTAGTAATGTTATCAGAAATGAAACATGCAGTAAGTTTTATTACTTGGTAAGCCCTTAAAATTGTCTGAATATAGCATAAATAGTCTGATTCCATACTGTTTTTAAGACACTGACATTAAAAATTAAAAATCTACTACGAATAGTGGTTTTAAGCATTAGTCTTTAATTAAAATAAATACTATATTCTTTTATTACTTTCTTTTTAAATTTAATTTTATTAATTTAATCATATTACATCTCAATGGTTATCCCCTCCCTTGTATCCTCCCATTCCTCCCTCTCTCCCATTTTCCCTTTACTCCCCTCCCCTATGACTGTGACTGAGGTGGGACTTCCTCCCCCAGTATATGCTCATATGGTATCAAATCTCTTCTTGGTAGCCTGGTATCCTTCCTCTGAATGCCACCAGGTCTTCCCATTAAGGGGATGTGGTCAAATATGAGGCTCAAACTGTGGCACCAGCCAAGGATAATACTTGCAGTAAACTTCAAACCTCTACCCAGATCTAGCCAATGGACAGGACATTCTCCACAGTTGAGTGGAGAGTGGGGTCTGGATTTCACACGTACTCTGGTGCCTCATAAATAATATATTCTTATATCTTTGACCAAAAATTATTGGTATAGTATTCCTTAAATTAATACTATCAGCATTTGAATATGCCTATAATATTTTGGAAGCTTATTTTTCAAAGGAAATTACAGTAACTTATAATAATGTCTCCTCATATTTTAATTTGTAATAGAAAAGTATTTTCTATTTCACATGTAAGAGAAAAACTGATAAATTAGGCATGCCAGTGGTTTTTATAAGAGCACATGTGTTTTAAGAAAGTCTTCATAGGTAAATATAAATGGAATCTGTGCTGTAATCTATAAAGATAGATACAAAAATATATAATTGTATTTAACATTATCTTGAAATTATTTTACAGAAAAACCAAGGCTTTAAAATTCAGTAATGACCTCAAATACATGACTATGAATCTCTAGATGTGTTGATTTTGATGAGTTATCCAGTATAATAACCTATCATTTTACTATTAATCAAGAGAAGTTGTGATTACACAGAAAAGCCTGGTTGGTGGGTCTGTAGTTGGAATAATTTGTAAAAGGGGCTGAGGAGAAATTGGAATAAAGGTTATTTTGCTGGGCCTGAGCATTGAAATGTTGAGGATAAACCCAAACCAAAACAAACTACTAATAAGTACCGTTCATATCCTAAAACCTAAAAAACATACATCATTTTCTGTTAGAGAGAATGGACTTTCCAAAGATTTTTATCCATAAGATCTAGAGGTTCATAGCCTCTTGCAGTGCCCTCATCAACCCTTTGACTTTGGTAATTTGATCTGTCTCTATTGGCTGTACAGGTCTAACAAGTAGTTCTTCTTGGAAGACCTTCATTACCATATCAAGGAAATCATTTTCCTTTTTATGCTTGGTTGGACAATCTTGATCTGGTCCTCATATTCATTTATGCACTTATCACATGTATATATGCACATATAGATACTGACATATAGACATGGATTTGATGTCTTAAGTACAATATCATCTAATTTCTGATTAGGGTCATGTGACCACCACTTTGCTCAAATAACATGTTCATCTGATCATCTTGTTTAACAGAATTCCTTTAGCATAATGAATTTTTATCATCTGCAATTATGGGGATAGTCTAATATGTCTCTTCAAACATTAGTACCAGAAACGTGGTTCAAATTCCTTTGTTTTATGTAATATAAAATGTGGATTCTACTGGAAAACTATTCTAAGAATCCCAGAATCTATTTTACATTTTATTTTTCGAAAATTGTGAAAATATTCTGAGTGTGGAAAGAGTAAGTTAATATTCATCATGATTTTTTCAGAGTTGTTTTATTTCTGCATTAGAGGTAAGAACTGAATGGTGCACTACCACTGACTATTTTTGTTAGTATTTTTCCACTATTAACCATTTTCTGATAAGTGGATTTGAGGAGAAATGTACAGATATCTTCTTGCAGATTAAATTAAAATTGTCTTCCAAGAAAATATGTAATTATCATGTAAAAAGAAGGATGAATTTCTTATGCTCAACTTTGATTTTGCAAAAGATTAAATAGACTGAATACTGGAATTACCATTAAAAAGTAATGACAAATCTGAGAACAGTGGCACATGCCTGTAATCTCACCTTTTGGGGAGGCAGAGGCAGGTGGATCTTTATAAGTTTGAGGCCATCCTAGTCTACAAAGTAAATCCAGGGATGACAAGGCAACACAGAAAAACCTTGTCTATAAAAACTGAAAAAAAAAAGAAGGAGAAGGAGGAGGAAGAAAAAGACGAACAGGAG